>JAWNNT010000139.1:15963750-17197500 GCA_035044645.1 Scaptomyza parva
ATAACGTAAGTAGTTTCAAATATCGGTATAACACATTTTATTACTGAAACACGCTATGAATGAAAAGTTAGGGGATGAAATGGTCTGCACCAACACCAACACTAACACTAACACCGACACAGGCACAGAGACACAGACGCACACACACATAGAGAGACATAGGACACAAGTGTGGTCATGAAAAAGTTCAACACGCTGTGTGGTGAAATGTGAAACATTCAAAACCGAAATTTTGCGACTTCGCTAAGCTGAGAGTGGGACAAACGGAATGGTTTGCTTGGTTTGCTGGCACACTGACTGGAAAATCTCAACAGATTAAACAGATAATACCGCTACGGCCAGGCCACACATGTTTACAATTTACCGTTTTACAGTGGTTTTGCCAAGTGTATGCACAAAAAGTGCAATAAATATAGTTTTTTGTTATATTAACTGAACTGAACTTAACTAGCACAAAACTACAATTAGTTAAGTAGTTATTAATGTTGTTTGCTTAAACTTTCTTTGAATTCTGTGTGCAGCTAGAACAGCTAACATATAATAAATTTTTCAGGCGATGAGGTTGCTTTTATATGAAACTAGGTGAAACTGGTGCAAAGGTAAACATTGTTATTTACGTTTCTTCACAGGCTTTGAGGCCACATTTCAGTAACTTTTCAGTACACAAAACGCATATCACTTGGCATTATTGGGGGGGAAACGCCATTAATTATTGAACTCAAACGTCAAGTCCAACTGTTAGCTCAGGCTTTAAATAATTATATATCTGTACAAGTGTAATGTGGGGTGTACGAGTGTGACGTCATCGAGTTGTTTTCAAACGGAACGGCATGAATGCGTTAAATATAAATGAATGAGACTGAGAGAGGAAACTTGGAGAAAGAAATAATGTAGCATAACTTATAGCTATAACTACTAATTTAAGCAGCTACACACGCACACATACATATACATATGTACGGCATGTTATACATATGTACTTGCATGCTTATACAGACGTAACATTGCCTATTTTCTAGCGCATTTCGTTCTACTTTCATTTCGATTCTTAACAAAAAACAAAAAACATTTGACACATACAAAAAGAACTAACTTTTTGAACAAATGTTTGCGTGCATGTGAATGTGAATGTATGTGTATGTGACATTTGTTTCCAGTTAACTGTAAATAGCATTGAGTTTGTTTCTATTGCAAACGCATTGCATTCAACACACAAGTTCACATATACATATCTGCATATACATATATACATTTGAGTGTATGAGTTATGAATTGACGTACGTAAACATAACTGTTTGTTTATATATATATATATATGTGTGTGTGTGTGTGTGTAAGTACATATGACCGTACAAATCCCATTAGTACACACAAAACAGTTCTCATTCCCGAGGGCATTCCAAAAAAAGACAACTCTTGTGCAGGTCTCGTAAACATATTGGCATACATACATACATACATGCACATATGCATGTGTATTTGTTTGTACTTAAGCAGAGTTAAGCAATTGAAATAATATACACGTATATTTTCTACAATAGTATTAGTTAGTATGGTTTCAGTAGTCGTATATGTGTACTATGTACGTATGTCAATAGATATGTATGTATGGGTATGTTGATGATGCTGCTCGATACAATTCATTCACCTTCCCGACGCATACACGTCACAGCAACACGAAAGCCGCTGTAACCAAAAACCGAAACCAAAAAATTCACTTGCCGTTGTCAGAGCTGTCGCTGTCGTTGTCGCTGTCGCTGACGCTGACGCTAGCTCTGACGCCGTCACCACCCACGCAACCTTCCACCCGTTGTGCTACCAACCCGCTGACCCAATCCCAAACCCAACTCGAACGAACGAACACACACACACTCACACGTACACATATACACGCACACAGACACGCGCGCGCACACTGTCGCAAAAGTCGCAGCCGCATTTGTAAGTAGGATATACATATGTATATGTATGCGTGTACATAAGCCAGTATATAAGTACATATATATATATATATGTATATACCGCAAATGCGTATGTAGTATATATATATATATATATATATATATATATATTTATGTACATATGTATATTGGGACTAGTTAACTGGCAAATGCAAGCGACAACTCAACAATTACACCAAAAAAAACCAAAAAAAACCCAAAAAAAACCACAGGCAACATTAGCGAAGCGCAACAAAAACATGGGGAGAAGCACCGTTAGTTTCATTTCGTTCATTTGTTCTAACGGAAAGCAGGTGCTGCTGCCGCTGCTGCTGCTGCTGTTGTTGCGGATGTTTTTCCGTTTCTTCTTCTCTCTTTCGGTGCTGCCTTCTAATAACGAGCGGCGAGCAAATAATTTATTTTATGCATGATTATTTGAATTCACATTTCATAGAATTCGTTTCACTTCCAACCTATTCCTAGGTTTCTCACGCTCACACACACACACACACCATACACAAAAACACACACGCACACAAGCATACAATTTCGCAATAAGTCGGAATGTTTGTAACTTTATTTTCACCACTCGACCCGATTTTTAGCTACATATATATACATATGTACATATGTATGTACATGCCACCACACTCACAAAACTTCGAAATGTCGAGTTTTTTTTCTACAGCCCCCAATTAAGGCGAGTGGGGCCAAAATATTATCGCTTCACTCAAAAATTATCAGGTATTAGCAGCATAAACGTTTTAATTTTTTCTTTTTCACTTTTATGCTTGTCACTTATATGTATTTGGCTTATTTGCATAGAAACATAAAAAAAAAAAACTGTTGTTTGTTTAACAAAAACCGCTGTGTTGGGACCAGTTACCGACTTTGTGTCTCACCAGTTGGACGAAAAACTTAATAAACGCAAGTCGATGAAAGACTTTGTATTACACTTTACACATTACACACTACAACTACACGTACAACAAGCAGCCAACCCAACCAACCAGCTAACCAAACAGTCCTGCGCTTTGGGATCGAAAACAAAAAAGCTCAAGCTGAACTTGCAGGCACTGTCGCCGCGAATAAACTGCACATGTGGCCAAGCCAGTGTCGTCGCCTCGTCGCCTCGACGGTGGGCACAAGAGAGAGATGTATATATGGTACATAAGCATATCTCGGGCCCAAAATAGAGATGTGTTTGATGTGTGCTTGTGTTGCCTATTCTATTGCACATAGAGCGCAAGCTGAAGCAAGCTTTAAGCTCGGCCCCCCAAAAACGTTTCCAACCCCCAGAATGTACAATTTTCGGGTGTTCACGAATTGCCGAAAAAGCAGCAACAACAACAACAGCTCGACTAAATATAACAATATTGCCAGCTGGCAAGCAATTATGCTTTCACTTGCATATCGATTTTATACGCCTTAGCTTTTGTCCAGGAATGCTTATGCTGGGGCGCCATCTGGTAACAGAACCAAAAAACTAATGCATAACTATGCATGGCGGGATTTGCAAATTGAATAACCAATTACATACATATGTACTTATATGTAAAAATATTTTACATGTTAATAAATAATTATCTTATGCCTGTTATAATTGATAAAACTGCCTATCTATACAAAAAACAAGACATATGTTGCCGAGTATAGATAATAACGTTATCATAGGTATAGCTGATATTAATATTAAATCCATTCATTACTTACATAATATCACCCAAGTTGAGTTTAATTTGTGTTGATGCCACGGGCTTGTCCATTTGTTGTCCAGTGCCTGTGGCGGCGGCGACAGCGGGGGCGGCGGCGGCATTGGTGACGGGACGTCTACGTTTGTTCAATACCTGAGGATTGGATGGGTAACCGGTTCTGGTGACGCCATCTCCAATGATGGCAATGTTGTTGTCATCTACACCAAAGATGTTCGCTGTCGTCAAACGGGCCATCGGTGATGAGCCTCGTCTCCGTCGAGCTCCCACACCACCCAGCATTCTGAATCAAGTCAACAACAAATCAACAAGACCCAAAAAAAATCAAAAACCACAACAGAAAAAACAGTTAATGAGGCATAACGGCAGTATGACTGAAACTTTTGGCAGGAGTAACAGTTACTTTTCAAGGAGATCAATCAAGCAGACATTATACCGTTACACCGAATACCGTAAGCCTGAGCATATTCACACCGAAACAAACAACTAGTCAAACGAGTACAAATCGTAACATTATGCAAATTTGAATGCCATTTCGATTTGAATTTAATTGGAAACAAGATAAGCGATCTGCCAAAGGATATCCATCCGAGACGCGTACTGGGATGCATTCGCTGGCACCGTTTGGCCAGAACTGATAAATATATGTACCAAGTGACTAGACACGGGCGCATTGGAAACTAATTCAGCTGCTGTGACTACTTTTTTTTTCTATCTTCTTTGTTTTTGTTCCTACCTGATACAGATTGATAGATATACACATACATGCACATACAGGTAAGCTTGTATGTATGTTTGTGTGTGTGTACATGATAGCAGTAGCTATAGCTGATTATGATGATGACAACGATAGGAACACAGACGACGATGACGTGCTCGATAGCAGACAGCATATGCGCATTAACTACACGTTCCACTATAATTCCCCCCCGTTCCGTTCCTCCTGCTTGCTATTTGCTGGCAGAATATCTCTTCGTACACACTAACGCACACGCACACACACGCACGTACAGAGAGTCCTGCTTTTGCCTTTGTTAAGCGGCTTTACTCGTGCTTTTTGTCAATTTTCATTGAAGTAGAATTTCTAAGAACTCTATCAATTTGTAATTTAATTTAAGCTCTCTAAAGCATTGAAAATGCGCTTGAAGCAATTGTATTGAACATTGTACACAATACACTAACAAGGTAATTGCTTCTTCAGCCATGAAAAGTAAGAGATTTTTTATTTTTTTCTTTTTATTTTCATTATAAATATACTTGATTTTGTTTGTATTCTATTTACAATTTAGGTAACTAACTTTGGAGTAAATCTAATCCATTTCGTTCTCCTGTCCCTGCCCCTGCTCCTCCTCGTCGTCCTCCTCGCCATAGTCCCACATATCTGTTTGGGTATTATCATCTTCGAAACCAAATATACGCTCCAGATCCTGTTCGGGATCAGCGGGATTAAGAGTGTCCGTGCTGAGCAGATCCTGTTCCTCGGGACAAGCACTGCAGCGACTCTCATTGATGCCATAGTTCAGACAATATGCACCCACACACTCGCAGCAGCCATCGTGGAACCAGCGATAGCTATTGGCGCCCATGCTCTCGCATTGCTGCCGGCACTTGTTCGCTCTGATGCAGGAGTTCACATAGATGACCGTACAGTTGACGATCGTATCGGGTCTAGGGCTGGAGTTGGAGCTGGAGCTGGAACTGTGTTGAAGCTGAAGCAAGTTCGATTCACCATCCAGTCGCTGCTTGACGCCGGAACGCATCGGTATCCTAATCGTAGACCATAGGTCATCGTCCTCAGCGGTCAGAGTGTCGAACAGTTCCGGTACACTCTCCACATCACCAATCTCCGAGCGTGGCGTCAACGAGCTGAGCGCATCCTTATGCTTGGGACACATGTCCAGGCAGCCACAACACTCCGTATACAGTTCGCCCAGACAGTTCAGGCAATCCTTGCAGCAATGGCAATCATTCAGCTTGCACTGACAGCTCTGGGTTAACAGGCATTTGGATACAACCGAGCCGCAGACCATCTCATTGCACCCATCATCGTTCCCCGCCACGTAACCAATTCCTAGGAACAGGCACAGACACAGTGATAACAAACAAACCACAAACAATTGCAACATTCTCGGTCTCAAGTCGCGATCAACAATGATGCAATATTGCCATAATGCGCTTTTATATTTGATTATCGGTGGGCAAAAAGGGCAAAAGTTGGAAAACCTTTTCTTATAACAGGTAAAAAACCCTAAAACCAAAAATCACCCACAAAACCCACAGCATTAACGCCCTTTTTAGGTAGTGAAAAGTAATCCGTTACAATCCGTTAAGTGCGTGTCATAAAAGCAATTTAAAAGAAGTTAAGACAAATTTCAGTTTTTTTTTTGGTTTTTTTTGGGTTAGGTAGAAACAGATTTACTTTGTACATATCTTATGCCTGTGTTATGCAGACTGAGAAAATAAAATGATGTTCTGCAAAACTTAACAGAAAAGTTTATCTTTGTTAAAGTACCACAAAAAGAAGACCCAAGTTTCAGATCAATAACAAATGAACCCATTTCGTGGGTTAAGGGTATAAAAATCTTGAATTTTGAAAACTCGAAAATGAGGATTAAAACTATTAACAAAATAATGAAAATCTGTGAAATTTTTATTCACATCGGTTGAGAAACATCAAAGATATGAAACCATCAAGCATTGGTCCGGTAGTACACGTACATAAGTGTATGTCTGTCAACCCGACAGTTTGTCCGTCTGTATGATTAAGGGTTAAAGAGTATCTTTTAGTCGAGCTTACACAACTAGAGCCTTCATACTTGTTTTTATCATTTTTCTAACAAATTTAATCTTAAATAAAAATGCAGACAAATATTTTTATACACTTTATATTCACATACTAAATGCAAAATTTGGCGACATTAAGCATAACTTCAAATAAAGTTAATTTTGTTTTTTCGGGTTTTATTTTAAACTAAATAATAAACGCCATAATCCAATCAATAAACTTAGCCACATCTGCATATAGGATATATTGATTTGGAGCAGCATTGCTCTGACCCTCCAGACCCTCCAGACCCTGCCCCTTCGCCACTGGCAATCCGGGCAATGCAGCCGAAACAGTGCCACGAAGCATCCAACGATTGTTCCGACGTATAATCAGGCCAGCACCCGAGATGCCCGTATAGATGCTAGCCCTTCTCGTGCCAAGCGTCTGGCCATCGACCAGAATACCAGCGCAGAAGGTGCGATTCGAGGATAAGCTGCGAAAGTCTGGATTCGTTTCGAGGCACACTTCATTGGATACAATGGGTGCCTTTAGGACAATGGGTATACTCAAATCGGCGGCAAAACTCTCCGATGTGCTTGGTTTGTGGCTGTTGCTGCTGCTTGTGGCGAGATGTGTTGCATTTGTGGCACGATCAAAGCTCCAACCGATCACAATGCCATGCTCACCAACAATGTACTCCGTCTTACTGCTACCCGACCACAAACAAGCCGGCAATATGAATGTGTTGAAGCTGGAAAGAAGAAAGGATTCCATGTATTATTCCGTATCCATATATCCGAATCCGAATCCGTGGCACTTACCGCACTTCATCTTTGAGTATGATGACAGCAATGTCTGCATCGTAATTGCTCAACTGTTTGTTGTAATCGGAGTGTATGTAGATACCATCGACGGGTGCCGCCAACGAACCCTCCTCATTCCAGTTCTTCAGATTGTGCCGGCCCAGAAAGACGAGGACCTCGTTGGCCGTATACCGTTGATTGAACATTTGGAAGCAGTGCGCCGAACTGATTACCACTCGAGCCGAGACCAAAGTGCCGCCACATTGAAAGTCCAACGATGTCTGATTATTCACATAGATCGCCGCTAGCCAGGGCCAGGCACCTCTCGTTATTGTCGGCAAGATGTGCGAACTTGTCGAACTTGTATTCTGTCCATCGATCAGAAATTGTGATTCGTCGTCGTCATCGACGTCTTCCACTACCAAATCGTCATCTGTTTCCTGCTCATCTGCTTCGTCATAGTCCCCGAATGAAACGAAAGTGGGCGGCGGATGGGCGTGATCGGTATTGAATCGAATGCCATCATCATCATGTGTAGAAGTTAAATTTCTTGTGGTAGATCGCCTTTGTTGAGGGAACCGAAAGTCGAGACTTTTATCGATCCTTCCGCAGATTTCATCGGGTGAAAAAAACGGTTTTCTGCAAAAATCAAAGAAAATAATCAATTGTTTCTTTCAGCATTAAAATTTATCCGAAATAAGTATTTTTTTTAAATATTTTTTTGAATCTATATATTTTCTGATTTCGAAAAATTCTTATCTCAGTTGAATTTAAAGTTTTTGGTCGACCTTGCTCACTTTAAGGTGAGGCTGACTGTATATATATACATATCTGGATAAGTGATTAGATATATATATGTGTGTGTATAATACATACATATATATGTACCATTGTAGTGAAAACCGACCACAATCCAGATGCATACTTCTTGAACTGGATGTGCGGCAGAGGCTTGGTAGCCGGTAACTCCTTACCAGCTGGCATACCAAAGTGTCCGCCATCAGGTGACGCCATTAGACCCGACGTCTTCTTATCCGGTATGAATGTGAGTTTGCGTGTATGCTCCAGCTGTATTTGAGTCATGAATATGCTATGATCTATAAAATATATATATCTTACTACATATCCGAATCAGATGTCAAACCAAATACCAAATACCTGCAGAACCAAAACAAATCACTTGATTGTTCGCCGAGATGAGTACCAATTTGGGTGGAAAATGATGTTTGGGGAACCGAATTTTGTATAGCACAGGAGCATTATTCGTGAATTGACCACGCGTCAACAGCTCTATTTCGCCAAGGTAATTCTGGAAATGTGCATCCAATCAATTAATTACGTTTGCTTGTATTTGCAATCAGACGAAACGAAAACGAACCGTTGTTGGTTTTCCTCGCATCGAGAGCGTAACGCGTATTTGGAGCGCTTGTACAGCTGGATTACGTACGGCAATTAGACCAAACCATTCACTGCCATCGAATCTGTATTGAAAGATCTTTGGACACGGACTGACTGGCATGCCCTGGGCAATGGCCTTTGTGAATTGCTCAAAACAAATGAGTAAAATTGTTGTGAAATGCACTTTCATCTTCAGTACAACTCTTTGCATGTGATTATTATCTTGCGATCTCTCTTTCACCCAAACATTCGCACACGCATGCGAATAGAAGCACATACATATGTATATGTGCGTATGTGTGCATGTGTAGTTTATCCATAATCGATCATCTTCACAGCATTCAGCTTTCTGCTGTCAAACAAAACAACAGCTTGCAAATACAGTTATAGTTTTAGCATATTGATCAGCTGATTAATGAAAACAACACTCTTTTTTCATATTATATTTTATACAACAAATTTAGTATTTAATATTTTAGTTAAAACAAATTTAGTAGACATATTGTATATAATACATAGAATATGCTTATGTAAATCAGCCAAACTATTCCGCTGCCGGTGCTGGTGCTGTTTCAGCAGGTGGTTCAGCAGGAGCTGCAGGTTCAGCTGCAGGTGGTTCGGGAGCAGCAGGAGTTGGTTCGGCAGCAGCAGCAGGTGGCTCCTCTTTGGGTTCTTCCGGCGCTGCGGGTGCTGTCGCCGGCGCCGGGGCCGTCGCCTCGTTAGGTGGTTCAGCACCATCCGCTGTCGGCGGAGAAGGAGCAGCAGATGGATCTGTGGTTGCTGCCGCAGCATCAGCTGGTACCGTACCGTCACCTGCTGGTGCACCCTCCGCAGGAGCTGCACCTTCAGGTGGTGCAGCGCCCTCTTCTGCGGCAGGTGCGGCAGGTGCAGCACCTTCAACTGGAGCTTCCGCATCGGCTTGACTTGGCGCCGCATCAGCTTCTGGCTCTGCTTCAACAACCTCTGGTGCCGCTGCCACTTGTTTGACCTGCAACAGAAATTTGTGAATGTGATTAAAAGTCTAAGCGAAATGTTGTTATCTTACCTTCTTGACCTTTGGCACAATGTTTTCGGGAATCTCGTCATCGGTCTTATATTCCTCTGGGAAGAATTTAAGGGCATCCAAGCGTCCACTGTTGACATTGCTACTGCAGTAAGTGGGTTCAAACTGTACCAACGATAGCATCGTGTACGATTGAACCTTATTCACTTTGAGCACGAAACGATCCTCGCTGGAAATGGGAACGAAATACAATTTGGTTCAAAGGGGAAGGGAAGGGAAGGGTGTGTGTGATTCAACTTACGGTTTGGCAGTCTGTAGGTCATCGTATTTATAGATGTTGTTGGTGATTAGTTTGGTGCTTTCCGGATTGTCGCTGGTGAAGAAACCATATTGTGGTACATCCTCTCTGATGGTCTCAACCAGTTCCATGACATCATCACGCTTCGATGCCTCGAATGCCATTACAACGTGTGGTGGCTCTGGTGGTGGATCTGCCGGCAGGAATCCGGCC
This sequence comes from Scaptomyza parva, assembly GCA_035044645.1. Lineage (NCBI taxonomy): Eukaryota > Metazoa > Arthropoda > Insecta > Diptera > Drosophilidae > Scaptomyza > Scaptomyza parva. The sequence continues at coordinate 15,973,885 of JAWNNT010000139.1, forward strand.
GTCTGACTACGGAAGAATACATAGACCAAGGCGGCATGGGTGCGACGATTGTTGGCCACCCATATGGGTGGAATCTTGACGCGTTTTGTGCGCGTTATGGGCTTGGGTGGCGGTGCATCTTCTTCCTCCTCCTCGACCTCCTCTTCGTCAACCTGATCATCATCATCCAAGCCCAAATTCATATCGAATGCCATGTCGGGCATGGGAGGCGGTGCCGCTACTTCCTTAACCTCATCTTCTTCCAATTCTTCCTCCTCACCATCTTCCTCGGCCACTTCATGTTGTTCCTTGGCCGCCGCACGCTCCTCCTGCAGACGTATGGCAGACTTGGCCCGTTTGGCTGCTTCCTTTTCGGCTGCCTTGATGCGTGCCTCCTCCTCGGAACTGATTTCCTCCACCCAAACTTCACCCTCTTCCACTTCAACCTCGTACTTAACCTTCAGGGGCACAATAATGGGCGGGATCGGATGTGGTGCACTGAACTCCTCATCGGGCGGTGCCATACGCTCCTTGGTCAGCTCATGCGCATAGGTGGCCAGCACATGCGGTATGGCACCCGCCGATTCATCTATTTTCCAAAAGCATATCAACAACTCCTTGCCATCCAATTGCTCGATGACATCGGCCGGCAATGGATTCTTGCAGGCATAGTTAACGGTCTCAAAGTCGACGGCAAACACTTCCATATATTTGCGATCCTTGCACTGCATCTTCAGATGATCCGCTGGCTCCGACAGCTTCTTGAACATATCTCGCGACACCTGTGGCCCAAAGACGGTCACACCCACATCCGGCAGATTCTCCATTATCACGTCCGTGCAACGATTGAGATAATCGATTCTCTTCTTTTGCTTCTTCTCCCGCTCGATGCGTTCGGCCTTCTCAATGATCTCGTTCTTGACACGTAATGCCTCCTTCTCAACGGGTTGAAGATCACCTATTCCATACGTGGTTCGATTCACACCGCTCACAACCATATCCATCTCTTTCACAATCAGCGATGCTAATTTGGGTGCATCAGAGCCGTAATACAGATTCGTAGCGACTCCATTCTAAAACGAATAAGAGATATATGCACAGAGTGTGAGTGAGAGCGAGAGCGAGAGTGTGTGTATCAGAGAGAGAGAGATAGATATATATTTACCGCTGCAAATATCCAAGTAGGTTCACTTCGTTTATTAAAACGTTTGAAAGCCGTAACGGTATCTGATTGACACTGCAAAGGCAAAGGTATGAATGGATTGCAATGGAATTTCATTGATTGGGATTTCTTTTACTTACAATTGCCAACTGTAGATTATCGCCACCCACTTCGAGCTTAACGCGACGCAGTGTACCCAACATGCCCAGACACGGACCACACCATTCCGAATACACTTCCAAAACTGCAAGAGAATAAAGTGAATATATATATAGCAAAAAAGTCAAAGATGTTTCATGATCTTCATGATAATTACCAAGCAATCCCGGTTTGAGTAGAAATTTTTCAAGATCCTCATCGGTTTTGACTTCCACCTGCAACTGTTGGGCTCCTCCTCTTCTTGCCATTTTGACTGCTTAACTTACATACAAAAGCATTCATATGCAATTTAGTTATAAAAAAAAAAACCGAAAAAAATGTGTTTTTTCCAAAAAAAAAAAAATTTTGTTTTATTTGTGTTAAAAATTAGCTGTGTGCATGATTAAAAAACTGATTTTGTACAGGAAAAAACTTTTCTCATGTTACACACAAATTTGTCATGGATATATTGATCAAACTTTTCGTTTCATATGCAAGGGCGAGAACGGGAGAGAGAGCGGGAGAGCGAGCGGGTTGAAAGAATAGAATCGATACATTTTTGTCGGAATCATAATAAATTAGTTAACCACATATTTATTCAAGTAAAACTTAGGTATTAACGAGTAGTACTTACACATTGCATAACAAAATTGTACATTCTGATTATACATATATATATATATATATATTGTTTTATATATAATACATAATAATTTAAGGGAAAAAAAAAAAAAAAACATTATAAGAAACAAATAAAAACATGGAACGAAAATCGTGCTCTCTACAAATTTGAATGCTTATTGGCCGCTTGACTTATTTTCCATGTTGTACAGATACATTTTTTTAATAATATTTAAGAGAAGTGTTGTTTTTTGTTTTCTTTTCTTTTCAGTACGTGTAAAATGCCTATGTGTGTGTGTATATATATATGTATGTGTGTGTATGTTTGTGTGCGTGTGTGTGTTTGTAGGCAGTTGGCGATTAATTGTTTGAATACTAACGAATCCTTTTCTAAAATTACTATATACAGATTTTTGTTGTTTATAAACACAAGTTAACATTAATGCTACACTACTATGATGCAAAGTGTATGTATGTATGGATGCACACACACACACACAATGTATTTATGTACGCATAGATGTATATATGTTTCGATTTCGGTTTCATCGCACTGAAATGCCATTGATTGTGATCACATTGCTGGATACGGGTTCCGGTTCGTAGACTTCATCATTTGTTCGCATCTCGTAGGGTGCATCATAGAATTGTTCATTTGGTATTTGATCGTAAATATTTTCTACAACAAAATCGAAAATGCATTTCAAATCAATATCACACCGAATATCATCTCAAACCCTTACCCGATCGATTGTTCATTCGTTCACCTTCTGCTGGATTGTTGTTATTGTTATTGCTGTTGCTGGTATTGTTGTTGGCTCCACGTCGTGGTGCGCCACCTTGAAAGGTGTTGAACGTAGCCGCCGATGGATTGTTATCCATATGCATACGATTGTTTGCCTCCAGTGTGGAATATGACATGACGGCCGCATTGCGTTCGTCTTTCGTTTCGGCTGCCTGAATGTTTTCAGTATTCTTCACGGGTCTCGCCTTATTGCGATACAGAAAGATCAGGCCAAAGATGACAAGCAATGCCACAATGACTGTGGCACCAATGGCAACGCCTGTTCCCAGTTCCGAACTCTCTTGCCCCTCGACCGTGGCCAGTTCACAATGCGGCTGTTTGCCGCTCCAAGCACCGTCCTCGGTGCACTTACGCAAGTACTGTCCAATGCGATTGTAATTCGGTATACAATGATATTCCGCTGAGCCGCCATACAATGTGGAATCGTTGACCACAATGACACGACCATTGTCAATGGCCAGCGGCCGACCACAGTCAACAGCTGCAACAACAACAAACAACAATTAGAACAATACATTTCCAACTAATCTCTGGTTAATCCAACTTACGTCTACATGTTGGACTCTTGCCCGACCATTTGCCATTCTTGTGACAGATTCGCGTATTATTTCCAACAAGAATGCGACCCTTGGCACAGGTGAATATGGCAGAGGCACCCACAGCCCTGGTGCCTGCTTCGACAAGTAGACTATCGCTCAAATTGGGCATATCACAGACGACCTCAGTGCATTTGGGTGCCTCATGACTCCAGTTGCCGTGCTCGGTGCACAAGCGACGCGAGACGCCATTCAGCTTGAAATTCACATTGCATTCATATAGAACAGCTGCACCATAGTATGTGGCATTTGTGGCCAATGTCACCTTGCCATCCGTAATGTTCTCGGGTGCACCACACTCCACATCTGCAAAGGGAATGGAATAGATGCGATGGTTATGCCGATTCTTGGAATCATACTATATAATACCTACAGACACACTCGGGTATAATACCGCTCCAATGGCCACTATCCGTGCATGTTGCCAACGCTTCACCGACCATTTTATAGCCACGTTCACAACGATATTTGGCCAGTGCTCCAATTCTGCAAAAATCAGTTACAGGAATCAGTTACGAATCGGAATCAGTTACAAGTAACTCATCCACTTACTTGTAGGTCTGCGCCGTGTTTTGTATGGATTCGGCAGTGCGTATAAGAGTGCGTCCATACATACGATCATTGCCAGTTACAGACAGAAGGCTATGCGTCGGCAATTGCGGTTCATGACAACGAATTTCTGGAAATGATTACAATCGAATTTTGTTATTATGCTGACGTATGTTATCCATACTCCTAACACACCTTCACATTTGGGCAAGGCATCGCTCCAGCTGCCTGATTCCAAGCATTTACGTTTAACCACACCACTCAGTTTGTGGGATTGGGTGCAACTGAAGACGACCTCGGAGCCGACATGAGTTGTATTTGTTACATATTTAATGCTGCCATACGGTATGGCCAATATGGTGCCACAGTCCACATCTGCAAGACGAATACATCATATCATTAATAGACTTTATCATATTTGGCATATATAGTTTACTATATACTTACATTCACAGTAGGGTGCATCAGAACTCCAGTCGCCGGTGTCTAGGCATTCGAGCACGGGATTACCATGCATTATGTGACCCGGATCGCAATTGTATTGGATCTTCGAATGTACATTGTAGTCATAGCCAATGACAAAGGAACCAGCCGGCACTTGTGGTGTTTCGCATGTGACCAGCTCACAGACAGGCGCCTCACCGGACCATTTGCCATCCTTGGTACAATACAGCTCCGATGGCCCATCCAGCCAGTGATCCTCGTCGCATTCGTATTTGACAACAGAATCAACCGTCGTTGTGCCATTCAATAGAATGGATATGCCACGATCTGGACGAGCTGGTGCACCGCAATCAACAAAACGACACGAAGGCGTCTTGCTTGACCATTCACCGCCCAATCCACACGAAATAATCTACAATCAAGTGGAACAATAATGAATGATATCTAGGAATGAATACTGATCAATCTTACTGCTTCGCCCACGAGCACATAGCCCGCTTCACATGTATAAACGGCTGTGGAGCCGGCTCGTTTGTCCGTGAAGCGCACATTGCCGCCAGTGATGCGTTGGGGATCTGGACACCAGTCAACTAAACACTCCGGTTGCTTGCCATTCCAGCCATCCTGCATACATGTACGATTCTCATTGCCGATCAGCGTGTAGTTCTCATGGCAGCTATATGTGGCAATGACGCCATAACTGGTGCGCTCCTCGGAAAGATGTATTGAACCGAATTTCAAATCCGGCAATGTGCCACAGTCAACATCTACAAATTAAATTGATCCATGCCATGTCAATAACTATAACACAAATGATTCCATCTTCTACTCACATTTACAACTGGGCGCTGCTCCGCTCCAGATGCCATCTGTTCTACATTCACGCTCCGCATGCCCGAGCAGCGTGTGTCCCTTTGGGCAATCGTATTGTATTTTCTCGCCCAATGTAAATTTCTTGCCCAGCACAGTTGTATTTTGTTGAGCATCCGGCGAGCCGCAAGACAAAGGGGCTAAAACAAAAGAGACACAAATCAAAGTTAAGGGAGAGACAGTGAGTGGGAGAGAGATAGACGACATACAGTGTTGACATATGAAATGTAAATAGTCCAGATTGCAGCCAACATCATTCCAGAGCCAATTGCGTCCGCCATCGAACACGACGCAATTTTGCTCACCATTGTAATTATTCGGTTGATCCTTGCCCCAGGTGGGTTTTTGCACAACTTCACCTAAAAGTAAATGATTGTTGTAGTTTACTTTAGCACGCAGTTGGTTTGTAGAAGGTATCTTACCATTAACCCACTTCCAAGTGCGAGATGTAATGCCGGGCTCCTTTTGTGCACCAATCCATACTAATTGCGGTTTCAACTCAGTTTTGCGTCTTTCCAATTCCGATAAAATGTATTGGCTGGTAGCGCCGCGAAACTCATGCACCAAGTTGCCACCTAGCGAAAATAATATTATTGTTAATTATCGCTTGCACTCATATATCGATAGTTGCAATCGCACTTGCCTGTCTGCTTGCAAATGGCTTGAGCTTTGTCAAAGCTTTCACCTTTCGTAATATGAAAGTCATAGCATGTCTTGGAGAATGTCGTTACAATCGTGTCCACACCAATTTTGGGACTGAGACAGCGATCAACGGAAAACTCATCGTTCGTAAATGTCTCCACCTCGCACAAACTCAAACTGCCCTCGACCCCAACCAACTGTATGGCCACATATTGCCCAACCAATGGCCTTGCACACGTGAAAGTCTTCACAATGCCCTCATCGAGTGTGCCCGGATACCAGGCACACAGCGGATTACGCTGCAAATCCGCACTACTATTGCCCACACGTATCTCCAGATCCTGCAACGGCTGGTGTCCGCAACAGCCACGCGTCGTTATCCTCACCACATGCACCGCCTGTGGTGCAAGCAAATCCACACGCCACCATGGCGATGGCTCCTTCTGTGTCTCCGAGCACTCTTGTCCATCCGGATTCTGTCCAATTCATTCAATATCAATATGAGAATACTCTACTCTAACAATTCACCTCATTTACCTTATTGCCCGGCTTGCCATCATTCGCATAACTGGCTGGACCACTGCGTGTGTAGGAGCTCTGATTAACCGGCTTGCGGTATGCAACATTGACGCCACAAAAGGGCAAGTCCCGCTCCCAGCCGCTGCTCGCGTCACATTTGATCTTTGGCGAGCCAAACAGCTCGTACCCAGCATCACATGTATAATGTGCCTCCGATATGCCCGTTCCTTCCCCCGAGACTGTACGCACTTTGGCATTTAGTGGCACGGCGGGTGGACCACAAACTGCAAGAAGAAACAAAAAACAATGAATAATATGAAACTCAAGTTTATTTGTGGTTATTATTAGTCATAATCATAACCACTTTATAAGATTCTTCCTTATTCAATTTAAGTTCTCTATCATTAGTCCAAAGTTCATCCATGGTATATATATTATTCCTGACTTTACGTCATGTAACTTGTCTCAAAGCAGATGGTCTTCTTTTTTGTGGCAGTGTATGTAATCTTTGGTTTGCCCAAATTTGGTATTGTCATATTTGTTTTTTCTTTGGTTTTTGCTCATTTTATTTCAAGCTTCTTTATAATGGCAATGTCACGGCCATAATTGGGAAATTTCTTCGCAAATCACAAATACAAATAAATACATATACATATAAAGAAATGTATGTAGGTATGTATTTATAGACAATTCACAGTTTGACAAACTTTTTTGCGAGTTCACTTCATTAACAACCTTTAACAAGATTATATTTTGGTCTTGTTGGTAAGTTTGTTGATCTTTTTGTGATTCTCTTTTCTCAATTGATGTGTCATCTTAATCTTGAACATTTTACAGTTAAAACAGTGTTGGAAAACAATCATATTTTGCAGTAGAACATCAAAAGAGTGTTAGGATCTTAAAGAAATCGGAGTATTCTTGCCAAAACATCGGATTTCACATTGAAGATTGATTTCAATATCGATTTTATATAGTAAAAACCTAAAATATGTTTTCAATAAGCTAATGTTGAACCTTTAATGAGTTTCCTATCCATATTACAGGTTAAACAGCGATGTTTTCAACGCTTCGATGTCTGACCTCTCAAGAGCGTTTAGATTATAGATTCGCCAAATCGAAAAACATTTAAGTATGATTTTGACTATCTAAGCAGAAAATGAATAAGTAAAGAGCTTAATACCAAAATTTTCCATAGTTTGAGCACTTAATAACTTAACTTAACTTAACTTAACTTAATATATGATTTTTATGATGAAGATGAACATAAATTAGAAACAAATCCTCAAATCTTTTGCATAAAAGTAGTTTCCTTGGCTTCTAGTAGTATTTGGAAAAGTAATTTTGTATAAAAGGTTCTTGGAATACCAATTCCCAGTATATTATTAACAATGTAATGAACAACAAAAGCTTATCTACATACATATATGTATGTATGCATATTTGTTTGTATGTATAAACAATCATGCAATCTGAGGGCTAAACCCAAACTTAACTGAAAATGTTTCAGTTGAGAAAGCTTGAACGTAATAATGCCGCTTATACAATCAAATGTTTGCATACACGTGTGTGTGTGTGTGTGTGTGAGTGTAAATAAACAATAAAGCCGTTCAAGTTTCAAGTTTTCTTAAATAAGAATCTTATAAAAATACAAGCCATTTAGTACTTGACTGGAAACCGAAAAAAGAAACCTGTTAAAATGTCTCTTGACGCTTGAGAGAATACAAACAGAAGAGACAAACAAACAAATTGACTTATTGTTAACTTGTTGTTGTTGCTTAGTATATGTACTAAGTGTTGTGTGGGTGTGTTTTGTGTGTGTGTGTGTGTGTGTGTGTGCCCTTTTGTTAGACAAGAAAAAAGAACACGGCCTCTAACCCCAAAAACATATTTGCATACAACGTGTACATATACACTTATATTCTTTTGGGTATAAGGTTTGGTTCTTGGCTAAATTAAATTTCCCACACTCAGAAAAAGTTGTTAGACACAAACAATTTAACTTGAGATATTTCCCATAATGCTTAGATAACTCATTTTAAGAATAAAACTCTCTCATTATTGTCTAACTTTTCACACACACACACACACACACTTATACACAACAATGAAACTGGGCTTAAACCACTTTAAGAGCCGCAATTTAAACTTTTCCTCGATTCTCTCAAACAATGAAATGAGAATATTAGCCAAAGGCCTCACTTAGTATGCATTGCAGCACGTCTTACAATAAATAAATAAATATAAAAAAAGATAATAGGTATTTAGTTAATATATATATATATGCGTATATATATAAAAAGTGAAAGGCACATTTCCGACATAGCACTTAATTTACAGTCGTGTCTGGATAAAGTGAACTAGGCCTGTTTGCACAGGTTGTTGTTCACCCAACTCAATCAATCAAGGTTGAACACGTTTTCTTTGCTTTGTTTTTTTTTTTGCTTTTATTAGCTCTTTTTCGTTAGATTTGTTCGAAAAAATGTGGGAAAAGAGAGGTTCATTGAAAAAGCAAGCAATATCTTTAAGGAAAAAGTAAATAGTTTTCCAAAAAAATAATATAATAAAAAAAGTTAGATGGCGTGCTTACTCGACTAGAAGATACCCCTTTAATCCTTTACCATACAGACGGACAGACGGTCGTGCACTACCGGACTAATGCCTGATGGTTTCCTATCTCCGATGTTTTTGAATTGATTTTAATAAAAATTTCACAGATGTTCATTATTTTGTTAATGTTTTCAATCCCCATTTTCAAGTCTTTGATTTTCAAGATTTTTTTGTTATCGATTGCATGTGTCTATCGTAAATCTGAAAAGTTATCGAAAATAGGATATTGTTCTCTAATGAAACACACTTTCCGGCAAAAAAACCCAACAACAACACAATAAATATATAAAAAAAAAAGATCTTCACATATTAAATATGAGATTTCTGCTTAAAAAAAACATTTCTCAACCCATAATGTCTATCTTAGTTTAAGTAGACTTTTTACATAATTGTTTGGCTGTTTCTTTAACTAACAAGATAATTGTAGACTTCATTAAGTATATTAGTACTTGAGGAAATTATTTTATAACCAGTTTAAGTAATAATATATTCATATCTTCAACAAGTAATTGATTTAAAATCACAACCACAAAAAACAATTCGAAACTTTATCCAAGACGCATTTTTATACCTTAACCCATGAAAAAGGTATTAAAAATAGTATATGGGTTTTGTGCATATTTATGTTACAGGAAGGAGGAAGCATCTGCGTCACCATAGAGTCATTTTGTATATATATTCTTAAACAGCATCAACCGAGTCGAGTCGAACCGAGTTGATATAGTCATGTCCGTCCCGTCTGCTTAAAGAGACACATGGGTTTCCAGTCCCGGTCTTTCACCCAAAACTGGTATCACTCGTTTGGTTGGTACACCCCTTTATGGTGTCCTAAATCCAAGTATCTCGGGACTAAAAATTCAAGGGCGTACCGAGCCCTTTCGTCGGTACCACGTTGAGTTGAGTTTACCCTCCGAAGGCTGCTCATTTAGGTAGGGCCCCTTGTGGGAGTTTCCTGGTGGTAGTGTTTTTGCTGGTAGTTCTAACACACCCGAAGAGTGTTCATTAAAAAACTGGGTACCGCAGAACAGAGCCTTCTTTTGAGTTTTCATTGTAATCACTTTCAACTATTAGCTAATCTGTGTGTAAAAAACAAAGAGTATACCCATCTTCGGCTTTTATGAGCTATAAATATAAGCATTTTATTCAATTTGATTGTTTGGCTTTGTTTTTGGTTGCGTTTTCTGACGTTTTTCTGGCGTTTTTTGTGGCGTTTTTTGTGGCCTATGATCTGTGATCTGTCTCAGAGGGCGGCTCTCGGCTCTCGGTTCACAATGTGTGGACGGAAACTTTTGCATACACATAAAAACATATAATATATGTATGTGTGTGTTCCTTGGTGTACCTTATTCATTGTTGTTGTGGCATGGAGTTGGGGTGCGAATCCGCAAATGTTTTGTGTGGCATGTTGCAGCTGTTGCTTGTTGCTGGTTGATGTCAGGTTTTTTGTTGCCCTGCGCGCGGGTTTTTTGCAAAGTGTTGCCTAGCTTCGATGATGTTATTTATGCCTCAAGAGTATATATATATATAAAAAGCAGTTATTGTTATGAGACTTAAATCGCATTCATCCGGTTTAACCAGTGTTATCCATACACCTATACACCTATACCAATCCGAATGTATCTACGTATCCGTATCTGTGTTCATATTATTGCAATAGCTTCAGTTGTTTCTTGACTGATTTTGAGAACAAAAATAAAGTATTTGATTATGCATGCGATTTGTTTTTTCTGTGTCTTTGGGGTGTGGCATGGAGTGAAATAACTTCATGTAACCTAATGCAAAAAACCAAAAACAACAAATCGAATCGAAAAGAGATGAACTACCACGATAGAAAAAAAGTATATTGAGGTAAGTAGGGCGGGCGGACAGGCTAGAGACCTGTAAAAAAGGTTGGCTTGAATCTGAAATACCGTTATGACAACATCAACAACTCGAACATGAACGTACACGTAAACGGCATTTGTTCATTTGGTTCGGTTTATCGGTTTTTGGTTTAGGAAAACATGGCACGTAGGTGTGTTCGAAAAACTCGCAACTCGCAACTGGCAAACATAACAAAACTCAAATCAATCGGTCAATTTTTGTTGTTGTTTTCGAAACAGGTTGAGAGATTGCGTTTTTGTATTCGGATTGCAACTTGTGTTGAGTTTGGGGGGGTGGAGGAGACAGGCAGTAAAATAGTTAGGTAAAGGTTCTACAAAAGATATTGTGTAAAAGAAAGTACACTAAACTAAAAGGTTAGAGAAAAGGCGATGACTTTAGTTCTCATCTGTCATCTTTTACTTATTATCTGTTTGTTTGAGTTTCCCTGTAAATTTGTTGAGAGTTTTTTCATGTAAGTTCTCCAATCCAATCCAACCCGATGATGTACTTAGTTGTCTCAACATATGTAAATACTCTGGTTATACTCTGGATAATAAACATAAAGTGTATAAAAAGTATACAAATTTTGTTTTGTTCTTATGAAGGCACTTTTTCAGAAGACACCCCTTAAAGCTAGAGATTTGAAACTTTGCAAATATCTTGATCAATTAGTTTGTCGAACAATGTGTGTAATTGGAAAGCTACGCTGGATGTTGGGCTGGGAAATCGATAAAAAGTCGATGAACAGACGAAAGTGAAATTCGATAAAAACACACAACTTTCCTTCCCAGATCTTATGAGTTAAAGTTGTCAAATTTGATGGAAAAAGAGAAGAAAGAAGAATTGAAACCTTTCAAATATTGGAAACTTGATTCATAAGTTTGTTAGGCAAAGTGTTAAAATCGATAGCCAAACGATATATATTTATGTGAAAAATCTATGAGAAACCCCAATATATTTGCCAAATTTAGTGGAATGATGGAAATCCTGAAAACAGTGTAACCTTTTTGCAATAATACACGTTTTCATACGGACATACGGAGATTAGTGTATTTCACAGTCGTTTTGGGTCCCCAACTTCTCAAAGTTTTCTCTTCATTACAATTGAAACTTATAAGACTTCCTTCATCCTTGACCAATCCAATCCAAGGCTCTAATATATATTATTAAACATTTCTGGTATCAACTTATTTATCGAAACTATCTATATATACAAATATTATATATTATTTTTTTGTATTCTTTGCAATCCTTTCGAAACTTAGAAAATCTCTTGAAATATTTAATTTGTATATATTTTCATTATCAAAAGTCAATTTTAATAAAAAATCTAAATGAAATCAACAAAATATTGTTTTTTTTCTCAAACTTAATTGATTTTTTTTTTAAACTTTTGCTTTATGTCTTTTTATGTGTCATGCAACAAAAAAGAAACAAAAAAAAAAATATTTCTATTCATTGGGTCAAAGTTGATTATTAATGATGCTAATTTGATATTCAAATCGAATTTAAATTATATATATATATATATATATATGTATTTAAAGGCAAAATGTCAAGTGTTAATGCTATGGAATTGATTGGAATGATGAGATTGGAACTTACTGTGGCAACTTCCGGATGCGATTAGCGTCATTATCATCATTGTCATTAACATTATCGTAATGTGCGTAGTTGTTGTTGTTGTCGATTTTGCTTTTGTTGTTGTTGCTTTTGTTGTGTGGCGTTGAGTTTGATTTGAAAAGGCCATGGCTCTTTGGCAAACGTTTTCCAGTCGGGGAGGTGCCACCGCGTTGAACACAAACTTGCGGCAAAACCGAAACATTGTGTTTGCCGCTTTTTGTTGTGATTGCTGTGTTTGTTATTGTTGCTGTTTGTATCTCGTTGTTGTTGTTGTTGTTATTAGCTGTTGATTATGGTTGTTTTGATTATGATTGGGATGTAATAGTATTCATCACCAATGATGCTCAAACCTACTGTATATGCATGCACTTATACTCATTACCAATGATACTCAAACCTCAAACGCATGCACTTATACACTAATAATGTATGTACATATGTGTATGTATGTATTGGTGTATATAGCGTGTATCTTATGTTCGTTCACTAGATTTTCACTTTGCATTCACATTGAAATTTTCACTGTGTTGTTGTTGTTGTTGTTGCATAAATAATAATACATAAAGAAAATGCATATGATCATACAAAATCACAATAACCGGGCAATGACTTTGAAACTATAAGCTAGAGCCGCGACTAACAATTCATTCACATACACACACACACACACACATAGACTGTTTTATGCGTATGTGTTTTGTGGCCCCTCTAGGTGTAAAAGCATTATGCATGTATATTTTAATTTTTTTATAATTAAAAACAAGTTAAGAAAACTTGCAAATGTTCACTTGCCAGATTTAATAATAGCCGCAAACTGGTTGCAGCAACTAATTGTAGAAGGTTTGAAAGTGACTCGAAAACTGCTCAGCTCAAAAGCAATGACATTCAAGCTGTACACAAGTATGGATATTTTAACGGGAAAATCAATGGAATAGCAGCGCACTAAGTACTCTTATACTTATAATTATAAGTGCTAAGGGATATAATTGCCTGTTGACTCTAAGACTGTCAACGTTCGTTGGGACATTTAAGGCAAGATCGAAGCTCTCAAACTCAAACTGTCAAACATGTCGGGACTTAATTAAAAGTTTATGCAAACATTTTCATACTTAAATTATATAATTTTGTTGCACATAAAATGAAGGTAAATGACACTTTATGTATATTAATTATATACAATTGGGTAAATGTGACTCTAAGACTGTCATTCAATTAAAATATTATCAAAGCTCTCAAATTTAAAACAATGCCTTCCAAAGTGTCAAACTTGCTGGGACCAAAACCCAAATGTTTGCAGATACATTTTCATACTAAAAGTATCTAAATTGTTGCAATTGCAAATAAAATATGAAAGTAAATGACACATTATGTATATTAATGATATATTATTGGCTATATATATGACTTAAATATTCGGTTGTCATTGTCTTTTCAACTATAGATATAGATACATATGTGTATGTATTAGTGTATATAGTGTATCTATTGCATAGCTTCGACCGCTTTCAAGGCTTTGTTGTTGTTGTTATTGTTGTTAGTTGTGGTCTGCTTAGCTAACTTGGCCTGGGGGCAATAGCAATACACACACACACGCACACATGCATAGTTTAAGCGATTATCATTATTATATTGGGTGTGTGCTATGATACATTTCATAAAAAAAAATAAATAAATAAAGGAAAAAAAAACGAGAAAATATGCAAATGCGAAATGGCTTGCAAATTTTTTGTTGTTGTTGTAGTTTTTTTTTGAGTACTAAGCGAGAATTCATTTGGTTTTTTTGTTGTTGGTTTTAGTCGGTTTCACCAAAGCTCTATAAACTTTCGTCTCTTTCACTAATTATAATTATCAGTAGCAGCGTAGTTGTTGTTGTTGTTATTGTTGTATCTATGCCAAACGATAGCCAATGGCCAAAAAAAAAAATCGTTTTTAGCTAATGTTTTTAATGTTATTATCAACTTGATTAACCGAAGTGTTAATTGAAACCATATGAGAAAGTACAACAACAACAACAAAAACGTTCAAATTAAAGTTTTGTATCAAAGAAGAAATATTATTGAGAACACACACACACACATACAGAGACACACACACGTATAAGAGAGTTGATCCCGATATTAGTTATATATGTCACACACACACACACGCACTCACACATACACACAGTCGAGCTCGAGCATGTTATGCATGTACACATACATTATTTATGCATATTAGCCATTTACATATATGGTCAGAACTATTGATTTCGCTTTCTGGACATGTTTTTATTTTTTTTGTTATCTTGTTTTTGTTTTTTTTCTTTTTCTTGTTACCATTCACAATATTTACGTGTGGGAGTTTTGAACTTTTTCATTCACTTGTGAAACAAAAAAAAAATATAAAACACAAAACAAAAAAGTTTGCAAAACTTTATTTATGAGCGTGAAAATATTAAAACATTTTATTTAAATTTTGTTTTTGTTTGTTGGTTTGTGCAGACATATGCAATGCACAGACACACACATGCATCTATGTTTACTATATAGATATATAATATTAACGGTGTTCGTTGTTGCCAAACACACACAACGCACAACAAACGCGATCCGTTCCGTTCCGTACGTACGCCTGACACGTCTGCTTGCAATGAAAGTTGACTTATAACTGGTTTTCAGTTCAAAGCCTGGCGCTTTACTTCACTTACAACTTAGCGCAGAGAAGTTCGCAGCGCACTGCGCATGTGTGCAGCCGACAAAGCCGACCGCCGACCGACCGACCGTCGACCGACCGACAGCCGACCAGCGCATAAGGTTGATTGGTTGGCTGCTCGGTTCGCTGGCTGCGCTCGGCTGGCTTGCTGGCTGGCTGTCTGGTCGTTCGGTCGGTCGGCTGGTCGGATGGCTGTTTGTCATTGTTGTGGCATTGTTGCCGACGTGAAATACAAGCAAGCTGCGCAATCGCAAAGCTTTACACAATTTGTTCGAGGGAGGTTCGATGCGAACATCATAAAGGTTGTGCAAGTAACAAGTTTTAGTTTTGAATGAAATTTTTTTTTAATTATGTGTTGCTACCACTCGGAAAACTTCTTGAACTACCCGTGCGTGTCAAAGCGCCGGCTGAGCAGCTCCATTATGGACAAAGTAAAGTAGCTTTTTTATTTCTGTATACTCTCATCTTAGGTTATTATACATTAGTAATTATATTTGTAAGGCAACTTAAGGAGATACTCTTAACTCGAAAAGTTTCGTGAAATATGATAGAAGGAAGATTTGAATATTGAAAGTTATGTTGATGAAACTTTTATGCTAAGAGCTTTTATAACGAACTTTTATATGGAAATTTTGATTTACTTTTGCCAAATATTTATCCAAGTAGTACGGATGTTGCAAGAATAATCATTTCAAGCCTTTGACCATTAGCTTTGACTTTGACTAGAACTTTAATGCTTCAAGATCAAAGAATTTTGTGTGTGTTACTTGTAACCTTAGAGTATTCCATAGTCGTAGTTCGAGACATAAGCATTCTTCTTGTTATTTTTCGTTGTTGTTGTTGTGTCGCTGTGTTTGTGTATTTAACTGTTGGCTAGTTCACAGAGCAAGTCTAAATGAGTTAAGCGAAGAAAAAAACACAACAACAACAACATAAAAACCCTACTTTTAACTGGAGTACAGTAAAAGCTGTGTTCTGTTTAATTCTATTAATTGGCATGGTCAATAAAAAGGTAAGCCGTCAACTGTAGCAAACACACACACATACTTGTATGTCGAACTTGTATGATTACGGCAGTTTTTCTTCTTAGTATATATATCTGTCCCATTTTAGCATACACACATATACATATGTATATGCATGTGCTATTGCAAAAATATGTCGCTTACAGCTAACTTTTAAAAATAGTCGTGATGTACCGTAATATGGAAGCTTGAAGTTTCCGTTGAAGCCGTAAGAGCTTTCAAAATTTGCAACGTTGCGCCGCGGCCGTCAAGAATCACAATATCGAAACAGAAATAGTTGTTAATTTGTTGTTTAATCCAACATCAACACAGACACTGATCTTCCGGTCAAAGTAAAGAAATTTACATTTCAACTTAGGCGACGATATTTTGTTTTTGTTTTTTGTATGTGGGAATCGATGGAAAAAAAAGCTGTCGGGTATTGGTCATTGTAAGAACTTTCTCTTTCAAAAAATAAGAAGAAGAAGCAAAAGCAAAGACACCAAAATACCTTCTTATATATGTATATATGTATGTATACTTGTCTGTTATGAATATTTTTAGTATATTTTTATTGTCATACAGTACAGTATGTTTTGCAATAATTGTGGGTAATGCAAAAACTATTCATTTGATTCAAAAGTGCATTGGTCCGTTACTCGACGCTTTGATTTAGCAACATTTATACGAGTATTACGAGCATGAAGTATAAAATGAAAAAAACGAAGAAAAAATACAAGATTTATTATACGTATAACTATTCATTAGTAATTTTACAGCAGCTATATTATTAGTATGGTCTAGTAAAAAGAAATTTTATTGTTTCTGCCCGCACAGAAAATGATTTGCTCTAAAGAGTAGTATTTTCTACCTTCTCAAAGTCGTTTTACACTAAGCAAAACTACAGTAAAACAACATAGAGCAAAGCCGTCAAAGAATATCGTTAATAATGATAGCGTATGTATTATTATATGTTATTATTATTCATCTGATATATAATCAATATTAATATAAAGTTTCAATTAAGTTAATTTCGCGTGAATGACTAAGAAACACCTTCAAAATCGTTCAAGTTCATCTGGGTTGGATTGGTAAAACTTTCTGCAGATGAAAATAACTTTAAAACTAATTCTTTCTTATGTAATAGATTTTCTTAATTATGAAAATACGATAAATATTATTTAGAAAAAAAATTCACCTTAAATTGATTAAAAAAAAGTATTCACATCCATCATTCTTTTGTCTCAAAGTCGATTTTATTTTTAAATTCAAAGATCCAGCCCAAAAAAAAAATTTGGAATAGCTTTAACAATTCCATGACCCCAAGCTCAATAAAGATAAGCCGACTATAATACTTAAGTTTACTTTAAACATGGTAAGGCCTAAAAGTTCAAGACAATTAAGAATAACACTGACTGAACTTCATTAAAGTTTGAAAACGTGATTCTTGTTAAAAATGATTTAACAACTTTAACAGAAGAAACTTTGTCAAAACATCAGAAACTGTTGAAAATACTTATAAGGAAATAACAAATTAAGAATTAAAAGAATTTCGTTTATCTTACTATAAACTATAGATATAATAAGCAAGTTTGTTCCATCCCAAAACATTTATTTATTAAATTCCAACTGGCTCAAACGCTTTATGGTTCTTAAACAAGTTCAAAAGTGTCCCTATAATTTTTCGCATAGCTGTGCCAGAGATCGACTTAGCTTTGACCCACTTAACGGCGAAAAAGGACAATTATTTTTAGCTCATTATTTTCTTGGTTCTTGGGAACAATGTTAAGAATGAAAGAAAGATAAAAATAACTGCACAAGAGTTCAAATTCCCAAGCTGCCGTTATCGCTCTTGATCTCACGCATTAATGCTCTCCCTTTCCTCTCTCTTTCTCTCGTGAACGCTCACACGCTCTCACGACTTGGCTCACGTATCTTGGCCAAAAAGAGAATGCCAAAAGGTATGTATGCTGTGGTGGTTTGCCACGTCAACGTGTGCAACAAGCAGCTAGGAATTCAAACATTTTTCGTTCTCAAACTATGCGCACCTACACTTGTTGTTGTTGTTTGTACAGCAGCGGCTTAATACCGAACTAAACTGAGAGAGAGTTACTCTCCATACACACACACATCTGCTCTCTCTCTCTCTCTGTCGGTCTTGCTCACGTTTGTTGATCTTGCAAAACCAACAACTAACTGACAGGTAAATGAGCGGATTCGTTTTCGATTTCGGTTTCGTCGCCGCTTGCTTCTCTGCCCGCTGCTCGCTGCCCGCTGCCCGCTGCTCGCTGCCCGCTGCTACTGCTTCTGCTACTACTTCTGTTCCTGTTGTTGTTGTTGCTATTTGGGCCTATGGAGCGCAAATGGCTTTGCTTAAAGCGCTCGATCGCAAGAGTGTTGTTGCTTGTGAGAATTATTTTTAGTTTGTTTTCACCTTTTGGTGCGTACAGTTGCAGTGCAGACTCGTCGCTTGGCGTCGCTTAACGTTTTTGTTTTTGTTGTTGTTAATATTAATTCTGATTTTCATATTGACCGCCGTTTTTGTTGTAACGTAAAACACTCTATTTCTGTGTGTGTGTGTGTGTGTATGTTAACGAACGGTTTTTTTTTCTTCATATAATTCAAATTTTGTTTGTTGCAAATATTGGTTATAACGCTTTTACACACACACATATTTGTTTATTTATGTAAGTTTGTAATACATACAAGAAAACGAAAACGAAACCTTTAAATAGATCGAATCGAAGCAATGTTTTGCAATTGTCGATTCAAATTGAATGTTGTTGTTCTTGTTCGACGAGTTCAACAGATAAAAAAAGAAAAACAACAACAACAGCAACAACTCTACACAACAACATTGAGTGAAAGCATATTCAGCGAACCATAACGATGCTCCGCTCTCTCTCTCTCTCGCTCTCTTGCTTGCTGTATTCTAAACAATTTGCTAAAGCTCGCATTTAAAAACTCACCTCATAAAGATTCTAATATGCTTGTGTGTGTGTGTGTGTGTCTGTTTGTGTGTGTGTAAAAACGAGCCCGATTTATTTTTTTTCCAGGTAATGCCACAAAAATGTTTAAATATAAAGTTATAATACCTGCATCGAGCACTTTTGGCCAATTTAAAAGCAATCGATTAAATGATTCAAACTAAAACTTTAAATAAATACTATTATAAGAAAAAGCAATTGCAATGCAACGACAACAACAACAACAACAGCAACTACAACTACAACAAAATGTCCGTCCAGTGAGCACCTATGACAACTTGAGTGCTAGCAACAACAACAGCAACAGCAACAACACAATCAAATCGAACTTTAAACAACAACAACAACTGTTGTTGGCGGGAGAAAGTTCAGGACTGAAGCCAGTGAAGGCAATCCGAAACAATAATGAAAGCTCAATTCTACAATGTGATGCATTAGTCATGAACGGCACAACAACAAATACACAAATTCCACTAATACCAAATGATGCAGCTGCACCAACAACAACAACATCAGCAGCGACAGCGACAGCACAGGATCTAAACGAAACCAGTCACAGCATTGCAGCTGTTCGAGCCGCTCTCAGTGATGCCAAATCCAAATTTTTTGGCATCAACATCAATGAGACACCATCAATGGCGTCGACACCAACACGCATCGCCATAAAGCCCGTATCACCGCAATCCGTCCATCGCAATGCAAGTCATCATCAGCTGCAGCAGCAGCAGCAGCAGCCGCCGCAGTCGACAGAGTTAGCGGTAAATGATAAAACGCCAATGGCACAATCGCAACGTTTTGGCGCCACCTATGAGCAAATACCTTTAGCTGATCTAGATGCGCCATCGCCATCACAGGTTAGTGTCTGTGTGTGGATGTGTTTGTGTGTTTAACTGTAAATCCTTAACTCACCACACCGTCATTTAATTTGCCTTTAGGCTGTCTATATGAGCACGACGGTGCCACAGAACATGAAAGGCATGAAGATCGCTGGACGACATACGCCAACACGAAATAGTTTAAGACACAGTCGCATGATTGTCGTTAATCATAAGAACCATGATAGTAAGTTATTTGCTTTGCTTTTTGCTTTGTTTGCGTTTCGTTTATTCACCACACCTCAACTGTTCAACCGTTTTTGCATGCAGGTATCCAGGAATCATATTCAACACATATTCGTAATTTGAATTTATCGCGCCAACTTTTGATATTACAAATGGCAATTGGCCTTCTGATCGTTGGACTCGCTATTTGGATACTTATTCTGGCACCAAGTGCCTCAATACTAATCAATCCGTACCTAAGTGGCTTATCTGTGAGTAAAGTGTGATTGTGTTGAATACTAAATAAGATAGAAAATAACTTTGTGACAGCTTCTACTTGCCAGTATTGCCGGTCTAATACTGCTGGGCAGAGATCGTCGAGCTGAATACCAGCGAACAAGCCAGAACAACTGTTACAAAGTGCTGCTAGCTGAATCGTATGTATTTTCGGCCTTGGCACTCATTTTCTGTTGCCTGGCTCTAGTCTGTGCCGCAATTGAATTTGCCGAGCTACAATCCACAACTGCACCCATCGATGGCTCCTGTGGCCCAGCGACCAGCTCTCTGCTAAGCTATCGCAATTGCAGTTGTTTAACCGAGGATCAGGAGCTAACGGCGAGCATAGAGGATCCAACTGAGGCTGTGTAAGTCCTAATCAATATCATTATATAACTAAAATCTGATAAATATTCGCTTCGATTCGCAGCGATAGCAATGACAACAACAACGACGAAACATCGTGTGAGGGAATACGTGGTGAATGGAAATATTTACTTGGATTCTCCATGGCTCTCAATACAGTGGGCATGATTGCAACATTTTTATACATTACGATATTCATATGTTGTCTGAATAACAGTCGAAAACATTTCAACACATCTGTCTAAAGAAACTTTTGTACCTACCAATAGATATCGAGTACTACATACATACTTGCATCTAAAAAACGTTTATAATAATTATTTAAATGAAAGCACAAAATAAACTATATACAGATTTTTTAAATTTTAAACTTTGTCTTTAAGAAAACAAACTATATCGTAAATACGATATACGAGCTGCTTTTCAGTGAAACTAAACGTGATCGCAAAAACTGTATCGTAAATACGATATAACGGCTTTTGATATGACTACTTGTCCTTGTCGTACATACGATATATGGGCTTCTCACATACGGGACATAAAATGAACTGTATCGTAAATACGATATAACGGCTTTTGATATGACTGCTATCCTTGTCGTACATACGATATATGGGCTTCTCACATACGGGACTAATCACAGCCCTTGTGATTGGCTGAATCAAATAAACTGTATCGTAAATGCGATATAACGGCTCCTGTCGACCAGGGATGGGTTAAACAGTAATGCCTTTCAAAGCATGTGTCTTTATTTAATGAAATCATTTCAGTTGAAGCCAAAGAACCCGACCAAGATTTGTTTAAATAAGGAACATTTTCGGGTTTAATAAATAAAAAAAACATTTTTTTTTATTGTTATTACTTTTGAATTCTTTCAATTTGTTTTGGATTTGCATTTTTTTTTTTAATTAATTTTTTTTTTTGGGTATTTGTGTGTGTGTGTGTGTTGCGAATGTTTTTACAATCAGTAATGTGTTATAACTGTTGTTGTTGTTGTTTTTCGAGTTTTATTTTCGAATTATATTTTAAGTACAGTTGAATAAATAAATTGCGGTGGTTTTTGTTGTTGTTGCTTTTGGGTATTCACATTTTTTTTTTCTTATCTTTTTTTGTTTTTGTTTTTGCTCTTCACTTCAATCGTTTTGTTTATTATATATTATACATAAAAAAAATTATAGAATATTTTTTGGGATTATGTTTGTCACTTAATGATAATTAATTTTGTTTTTGTTTCTCTTTTCATTTTGTTGTTTGTTTGTTTTGTTTTTTTTTGTTTTTCATTTATAAAAAAAATAATTATTGAATAATCGTAATCGTAAATTGTTAAAAACTACCGAAAGATAACTTAACCATGTTACGTGCTGTATGTGTATACATGTATGTGTGTTTGTGTGTGTGTCTATGTTAATTTATTCTCTTTTGTTGTTGGTTTGTTATTGTTTGGTTTGTACAGTATAACTATGTATATATATATATAGATATAATATATTACAACATGCACAAAAGTCACATTAATCAATCGCTCAGCGAAAAACGAAACGAAAAATCAAAAACCAAATTTGGATAAGATCAGTCCGTTTATAAGTGTGAGTGTGTGCGGTGTGTGAGTGTATGTGTGTATTAATTAATGGATTAGTCAGATGCTACCATTTATATTGTTGGTCGCATCACCGAGAACCGCCTCCGATTTGGAGCTCTGCAAACGTTTCTCACAGTAAAGGACGCCCACGGGCTTGGCTATCGATGCCGCCAAACTTTTGGTCACTTTGGAGTAGTCGGTGCCGCCGCCGCCCCCGCCCCCCCGGAGCAACGGTTGTATGGCGCTCTCGGCGCTGATCTGACGTTGCAACAATGTTGGTTCCTGAGTTGGGGTTCGCCGATTGCGATCCGTGATGGGAAACTTATTTTTCGTACAACTCAGATCCAATTCGAGTGTATAGAAACGTCCACGCCTATACTGACGATTATCATTTTCAATATTTGTTGGGGTTGCGGTTGTGGTTGCGGTTGTTGTTGTTGTTGTAGTAGGAACTGTTGTTGTTGTTGTTGTTATGTTTGTGGTCGGTTGTTGTTGCGGTTGATTGGTATTGGTGATGGTGCTGATGCTGCTGCTGTTGCGGTGAGGGGGTAAAGCAGTATTCGCAGTGGTTACGCTGCTTGCTTGGGTGATGCTGCCGCCGGCAGCGCTGCCGGCATCGCAAACATCTTCACCAGCATCTTCTTGATCATCATCATCATCATCATCATCATCGTCGTCGTCGTCACTGAACAGAGCATCATCATCTTCATCTTGCTCAATAATAGCATCATCTTCATCCACCTCCTCCTCCTCCTCATCTTCGTCACGAATGTGCAACTCATTATGTATTGTTGTTTTTGTTGTTGTTGCTCTTGCTGGTGTTGCTGTTGCTCTTGCTGTTGTCTTGTGCATTGGCATTGTCATCGTCATTGCTTTTGGCATTGTTCGCGAATGCTGTAATCCCATGGAGGAGGAGAGATGTGCCTGCACTGGCGTCGCATTTGAACCTTGACGCGGCGATTGATCCATCAATAGATTCTCCCAACTTGTCTCATAGACGCTGGCCAACTGTGCCGTCTGCTTTGACTTTAGCTGCGCCTTGTGCGACATTAATGGTGCAACATTCGTTGTGGCAACACCAACTTGCCCCCCTCCCATTGCTGCTGGTGTTGCTAATGATGATGTTGTTGTTGCTGCTGCTGCTGATGTTGCTGTTGTGTTTGTTGCTGCTGCTGTTGATGTGTTTAGCAATATGTTTGCCGCCACAGAGGCAAGTGTTGATTCCATCGGCTCCCCATCGGCGGGTTGCTTGCGTGCACCGATTATCAATTGCGGCTCCACATAGAACGTATCAAAGTTCAGGTCCAGGAAGAGTTCTTGGAGGAAACGGCGTGCACTCATCCGATAGCTACTGCGTCCGAGAGCCTTGCAAGATTCCGAGTACAGACAGATGTCCTGAAAGGCCGGCGGATGCTTCTGCTTCAGTTCGAGCAAAGCCATCTTCGATTGTTTGGCACTAACCGGATTGGCCAAACGCTGCACATTGTACAATATGGATGCGGTCAGTTTGTCCGGCAGACTCTCATCGCTCAGAATGCTCTCCGGCGAATGGAAGCTCATATCCGCCAGCTGACTGACCGCCCCCTTGACGGAACTCTTACGCGCCAGCGCTGGTCCAGCTTGCATTCCGGCTGCCACCAATGCCGCTGCCGCATTGCTATATAGTTCACATGGCGCCATCGCCATCGCCGTCGTGCCACCATTTGTATCCTGAGTCTGGGATGGCATTCGCTGCTGTTGTTGCTGCTGCTGCTGTTGGCGACGTGAACGTGTACAGTGAAGACACTGGCTGCGAGCATGCTTGGCGCCCTGTTGCCATTTGGATGGCCGTCGGCTGGCCGAGGAGGAGACATCGGATAGGGAGGATATGACAGATGATTCGTCGCCGCCTTCATTGTTGATGGAATCGTTGAGAAATGTCGAGAACTGCGGCCGCACATTCAATAGATTGAGACCGGTCAGATCCTGATCGATGATATCACATGAGACATAAGTACGGTTCAGATTGCGTGTCGGAAACAAATCGAGAGCATTCTTCGGCAAACAGATGCCCGCATAGCACGGACCCTGCAAATCATTCGATGGCAGAAATTTTGGTGCATTCAATGTGGGTATCGGCACCTGTAACTCCTCCGCCGATAGACGTCTGGAAAATGTATTTGCACATTGTGAGAATATATAAAGATTAATGAAAAATTCATCAACACTTACGTGAATACATTTAGCATCGTTTGGCGATCGAGACTGCGCACCTTCATCCGACGACTTGATTCGCCCCAGCTGTATTTGCGTGGCGCTGCCTCACCACGATCCACAATATCAATAATGTCGTACAGCTCGGCATTTGATTCCGAGAAGACGGGACGACTGTGAGCGCGTAGAGAGCGCAACTGGGCATAGCCTTTCATGTCCAACGCACTGAGTGCAGGCGGCAGGAAGCTGGTGCCCATTAGCGAGGTGCGACGCAACAGTTTGACCGCCTGCATTGTGGGCAACTCCATCAGATTGGACATGCTGGGTATGGGACTGAGCGGAAATTGTTGGAAATCGCTTATGTTGACGGTGGCTGCAGCTGCCGCCAAGGCAGCCGTTCTGCCCGTCACCGATTCACAGCTACTAACGCCCGACGTATTCGAATCGGTGCAGGAATTGTAGCGTATGCGATGCTGATGCTGCTGATAGTGCATGGGACAGAAGCCACCGCCACCAACACCACCAGGCGGTATGGGTGGGCCGCCAGTGCCAACACCGCCGGAACCACCACCACCACCACCGCTACCGGCACCGCCAACGCCACCGCCAGCACCACCCAAAAGACTGATAACATCCGTTGTCTTCGATTCGGAAAGCGAGCGTTGATGTTTGCCCTGACGCACATTGCTGCCTTCGGGCAATGTCTTTGACTTGGCTGCCACTCCGCTCAGGTTCAATGGCCTGCTAAACTGTAGCTGCAGGGGGAGAGGAGTAAAACATTTTTAATTGATGAAAGATTGATGAAGGATTGATGTAGTCGAACCTCTTCGGCTGTGGTGCGTACACTATCCGTTGTCGTTGTGGTTGTTGTATTTGCATCCTGCAGATTCCAACAGCTGCCCGTCTCATAGGAGGCATCGATTTGATCCTCAATCCCGGTATAGTTATATGGCGGCATATCCTCATAATGATGCCGGACCGGCGTAAACTGACTGGACATCCAATCCTCTGGCTGATGCACTGGCCACATTGTATTCCGATCATGTCGTACACTTAACCAATCTATAAAACAAACAGAAATCATTAGTCTATGTCTCTCTCGCTCTCTCTTTCCTTCTCACTCTCGCTTTGTTTACATAATATATTAGCTTGTTAATGGCTTCCTAAACAAATTCGACAACTTATAAACAATAAAAAATGACTCATCACAAAATGTGTCATCAACCCATTCAAAATGTGGACTCATTTCTCAATAAATCAACATAATAACGGAAATGGAAACTTACTTAGCTTGAAGAGAACATTGGCGCCCGCTTGAGTGCCAGCAATGAGACCCAATGCACTAAAACAAGTGGCACGCACCGAATACACTTCACACTTGGTCACCATCAATATAAGTTTCTCATAGAGTCTACCAGAAAAAAAAGATATTTTGAAATACACAGAAAAGAAGATTTATATGATTATTTCCGAACCTTGAGCCCTGCTCCTCAAAGTATTCAATGCCATTGGAGTGCGTTGAGGCATGACTGAGTGCCCAAATGGCTGATTTGAGTTCCAAGCATTCGGCATCATCATTGCTCTTGCCCCGTGTCAACACATCGAGCAGCTTGGGCAGATCGGCATGATTACGCAATGCAGTCATGCCCTGCGTCGTCTGCGCCATCTGGCCATAGAGATGCGGCGCTATATTTGGTGGCACCTGCTGTGCCCGCTGATTGCAGTTGCGTCGCGAATAGTAGCCATCCTCGTTGCGTACATGCAACGTTAGACTCGAGTGTGTATCGGCCTCGACGAGCAGAACATAACGTTTGTTATAGCCATTGCGCCAGTATTTGATCTCATCCTCGATGTGCGCCTCGCTGCTGTTGAGACCGCGTGATAGCGAATAGAAACGGGACATGAGCAGACGTCCAACATCGCCCAGTTGTTTGAGATTGGGCCAGAGGCTAACAATCTCCTCCAGATAGTATTTGTCATGGCATGCCTCCTCCAATACATCCATGGCAGCCAGTACAACACTGCGATCCGCATCCTTGGTCTGTTGTATGATAAGGGGTATGCCCCAAACCTCAAAGTTGGGCAAACGTGCACGCAGCAGCACAGCCATAAATTGTGTGGCATACAAGCGACCGCTGCGCGTCTTGGCCAGCGTCAATGCCTTCTCCAGCACCTGTTGCGGCAGCTGCTCATAGCTATAGTTTAATCCCGAGACAATCAGTTTTACATAACAAACATGATCCGTAAGTCGCACCAATGTTATCAGACTATGAATGGAGGATGTACAAAACAAGTTGAACAAGAGTTTTACTTTTATTATTATATTATTTGGTACTTACTATTCGAATACGGTTGTGTTCTTGAGTACTTCAATGCCCTTGCTGCTGCGGCACATGCGTCCAATGTAAAGAAAATACTGCTGGCACATTGTATTGTTCATATGCTGTGGACTAAAGAGGCAGTCATGGGCACGACTCGATGTCGTCACTGCCAGCAGATGCAAACTGATGTCCGAGAAGTAATCGGTGATATAACGCATGCATTCCAACTGCAAAAGAAAACACACAAAAGGAAGATGCATAAGAACATGGTTCAGATAAGAAATGGTTATTCTCAGGCTAATTACCTCACTGCTGCTAAGTAGGACATCGATTAGGTCAAGGCCAGTGCTTACATAAGCGGGCAGAGGTTGACCCGGTACCAGATCTTGATGCGAGAAGCGATTACTGCTCGGCTTGAAAAAGTCAACGAGACGTTTAAGTAACTTGTTTAGGCACTTGCCCTGCGTGTAGTCCAGCTTGCGTATCAAATTCGACTAAAAGCAGAAAACATTGAAAATTAGCTAAAGCAATGAATGATCAATGAATCCGACTTACTCTCAACAATGTGCTGATTACATCCCAATCCCAGGCATTGGCATTCGCTTGGGTGAGCACATGTGATTCGTCCAACAGTCGGTTGAAGGCACGTATATTATAGATATTGAATACTTGGGGCAGAAACTTGCGTTTCAAACGAAAGCTGGAACGGAAAGAGCTCGATGCCTGCGAGTTGGACTCATCACTTGAGGAAACGGAATCCAGACGTTGTCGGTCCAGTGTAGCAGTCCCGCCACCGCCGCCTCTATAGCCGCCGCCAGCCGTAAGCGATGATGAGGATGCCACCGCTTGTGCTGCAGCTGCAGCAGCAGCTGCCCCAGCCGTATCCTGCAGCTGTAGCGCACTGCTCGATTCCTGAGCATTGATGTTGCGTCGAAAGAGACGCGTCTGTATCAGTGCGCCACCCTGTATAATACTATCGAGAAATATGCTACACGATGCTGGACGCTGTCGCAACATCTTTTGATAGTTTTGGAGTGCGGCGACAGCTGCATTTGCCTGCTGATTGCCTTGGGTGGCATGACCGACAAGTGTGGGCAATGCCGGACTCGTGCTGCATATATCCGCTGGCAAGTGTGTGTGCATTAGCTGGACGATCTTGCCAATTAAGACGGTGGCACGCACCGATACAAATTGATCGCTGCCAACGGCAACTTCAACAAGAGCATTGAGCAGTCCCGTCTCCAGGAAACAGTACAGTAACAGGGCCAAATGCTGTTCCACTACGTTCGGGGCTCGTGCG
Source organism: Scaptomyza parva (assembly GCA_035044645.1). NCBI lineage: Eukaryota > Metazoa > Arthropoda > Insecta > Diptera > Drosophilidae > Scaptomyza > Scaptomyza parva. Next base: position 16,002,060 of record JAWNNT010000139.1, read on the forward strand.
GCCAGACTAGGCAGTATCGAACGTCCCTCGGCCGATACGAAGCCGTTGCTTAATAGCCATGAATCTTGAAAATCGGACGGATCAACGGTTTGCAATGCGACCGCATAATCATCAGTCCAGCCTGGTTGTGGCACCGATAACAGCTCATAAAGCAAATCCAATATTGCTTTCTACACGAAAAGAGATAAAACAGAAATTTGGTTAGGATTAGGAGACGAACAAAGTAATCGGCATCGCCAAACTTACTCTAACTTCAATTTGATTTAAATATAAAGCGTCGACTATTGCTTTTAAACCTGATGGTTTGCTTGGATCACAGAATTCGAGCGTGCCCGTCCAGCTGCGCAGTACGGAAAGTAATGCCAAACGGCAGCTGGTGTAACGCAACTCACGCGCATCTCTGCAAAGAAAAGGAAATCAATCGATTATTACTTAATTCAAGATAAAGCAGTTAAAAGCAGTGGGCATTACTTGTTTTTATCCATGATGCCCAGTCTATAGGTGAAGTCACAATATGGTGCCGCCAAACAATCAAGTCGAACGCCACAAATGTTGCGAGTTTGCGGCCATTCCAACAGATAGAGTAGGACGCCGCAAAGACTCTCGGCAATCCGTGGATTGTGGCACTCAAGTACATTGCGTGTTATCGATGTAACGCCGCCGCAAACAATCAACAGCGCCGGATTGAGCACAGCGATCTCGGCCAGCGTCGCCAGGCAGGCACGCAACAGATTATCACTCTCCTCAATGCCGCTGTCGGCCAACGATACCAAACACCGGACCACCACCGAACTGATATCCTCGGGCGCAATCGTCAACATTTTGCGTACCAATTTCAATGCCTGAACTCGCTCATCATCGTTCTTGAGCATCAGATCAATGGAACGACACAGCAAATGTTGCAACTGCAGCGAATTGAATGCCTTGATATCCTTTGCGGTGCTCAGCGTATAACGTATGGTACGCAATGCTGCCGCACGCACCTGCGTGAATGTGTGCACCAATGAGGCACTCAAACTGCAATCAAAAACACAATCAATAATTAGTTTTTCTTTTTCTTTTTTCTAGTTTCTGGTTTCTTTCTTCACTCACCAATAGAGCAAATCTTCGGTGCTAAAGCGTAGATTGTTGTGCGGTGAGCCCGTATTTGCCGCCAGACAGAGTGAGGCCAACGCATTGAGCAGAAAGAGACGCTTTGTGTCCCGAGTCTCCTCCACACTAAGCATCCCATAGATGTCGTATGCATTTTCAGCAGCCGATTTCTTTGGATCCAAACGATAAAAATCTTCGGGATCTTGCGAAACTACAAAAAAACCATAACAATCGTTTTGGCATTAGTTTTTTTTTAAATATATATTTAAAACAAAAAATAACTTCCTATTTCCAAAAAATTTTCTAATAGAATTTCAATTCAAAATACGTTTCTTAGTACTCGATTTAAGAAACTATTCAGACAATTTCATACATTTTCTTCATTTATTTCTTACGCAAAGATCTTAACTAACAATTCTGATACGAAAGTCAATGACAACGAATTTGGTTTTGAAATATTTAAGTGTCATGTGTTTTTTTTTTCAAACGTTTCAAATAGTATTCATAAAAAATAAACAAAGTACAAAAACAAACAAGACATAAAAATTATCAAGGTGAAATTTTACGCCACGAGCGAAATTAATCAGCGACAACAGCGCTGCCGGCGCACGTGAAACTTTTGTTGTTGTTACTGTTACTGTTGTTGTTGTTGGAGTTGTTGTTGTTACTGTTATGATTGCATCCAAGCAAAACTTTACTGTACTTAAAACGAAAAATGAGAACACACATACACATACAAAACAAATTTGTTGTTGGTAATGTTGCTTTTGTATGTTTTTGTCTTAGCCTGCTGCTGCGTCATCGTTGGGAGCTTTATGCTAGACCGACGTGACGTCTAATAATAGAAACCAAACATGTTGAAAATTATTTTTGGTCAAACGAAACATAAATACACGCATACAATGTATGCTCCTAAATATACATGCATGTATGTATGTGTGTATGTACATGTACATGTATGTATGTGGGGAATGTCAAAAAAAGAATGGTGTCAAGCAGCGGTTGCTGTTGCAACATTTGTACCGTTATGCGCAATCGACTTTGCCTGTGAATGAGTTACGCGAGGTGTCTACAAGAACAACAACAACAACAATGTCATCGCTGCTGTTATGTTGATGGCTGTCTAACAGTAATGTAAACAAATATTCCACAGCTCATTAAAGTACATAAATACAAACTTATGTAGGCACACGATAACGAAAAAATAAATATATAGTATAATATGAAGACATGCGCGAGTCAGCAACACTTGTATGTGTGTGTATGTATGTATGTTTGTAAGTTAAAACCACAACAGCATTAGCAGCAGCAGCAGCACCAGCAGCAGCGGCGGCGGCAACATGAGAAAAACAAAATATGTTCATCAACAGCTGCTGTTGCGCTGCTAAAGCGCATGCTAGAAATAAAAATAACATATCGTAGTATGTACAATGTACACACATGCACGCGTGCATCTTTATGAATGTATGTATGTGTGTGCATGCTTGTGTGTTTGTGTGTTAACACTTGTACTGCAGTGGCCGCTGCATGCAATAATTACCGATGTACAAAATATATATGCTAATTTACATTTCTAATAGCCTGCACATAATGAGTAGTAGTACCTTTAATGCGTAATTGAAATTTGCTTCTTTTTTTGCCAAAACGCCAACTGGAATGTAGAGAGGCCATATCTCAGGGCAACGGCGAAGATGGCGGCAGTGTCAGCGGCGCCCATTCACCAAATACCAAATTAAAATAATAAGACCACACAAGAAATGAAAATGTATTGCTTTGGATTTCACTTGAGGTGCCACTGTTTACTTTCTACATTTTATTTGCATTTCATGGCACTCTTGTTTGCACTGTTGTTGATATTGATAGCGATGTTAACCTCCAGCTGGTCAATACTTGCATTTTATAACATTGAATCACGTTTCAAATAACTTTTGGGTATAGTTTTGGCCCGAACACTTCTATATTGATAACATGCACTTTGGCTTTCATTAATATCAATATTTTATTTGCAAAGAAACACAAACGCAAAATTGACTAGCGGACGCGTTGTTTTTTTTTTAGAAAACAGCACTGCGAACAATCGATAGCTGGCAGGGCTGCATTATGTAAATATGAGCACTTATTCAGCCCTATCATTTTGAAGAGCGATGATCCAACAAGCTGGCATCACACTTTTTGAGGTTAATATTGAATAATTGAAAAAAAAATTGTCGCGTACGAATATTATTTTTCTAATTAATGAATATATTAAGATTGACACTTCTTATAAATAAAATCGGAAAAAAATTTCTTTAATCAAATCAGACACGATATTTTTTAAGATATCGATATTAAACATATGTCATTACGTATTAAAACGATATTTTACAATGCAATTTCGATAAGTCGATACGTTTGCCTCATCTGTTTTGCAGTTTAAATTGTATACCAAAATCATTGCAAATTAAATTGCTTTATAGCAATTGAAAACAAATAGAAAACAATTCTGAGTTCACTCACTGCGCTGCGTTAAAACAAAATAACTGAGCGAAACACAAAGTTCTCGCTGTAGTTTTGTCAATATGTAAGTGCAAGCTACAAAATCTAACTGTAAAAAAATGAGCAGCCATCAAAATTCACTTTAATATATTTTTAAACATTCACATAGTGCTACACTTAACTAAATATATCCATAATCAACACAGTCCAAGATAACATCGCGCATGCGTTGCTTATACAGCATTTCATTGCCCCCAACCAAAAATCCCGTTGTGCGCGCACCGCCTTCAACCAGATCGCTTATCACCTGCAAATCGGGCACATCCTCACCACGCATCGTAACAATGGGCAATACCATCATGGCCAGCAATAATCCCACGGCGCCCTTAACATGCAACTGTTGTTCAAAAGCGGCTTGTGGAAATAACTTCACTGCTGATTCGCCAAATCTATTTGCACCACAAACGATTTTCAGTTCCAAAGATTAAGATTCATGTGCAAAAGCAATCGCTCACCTGGTCAACTGTTGATCCAACTCCTCGTAGTATAGCTGCAACATTTGCTCATAGTACTGCCCTCGAAATTGTCGCGTCGTGGAACTAAATAGAAAATAAGCCAAATCCGTTATTGGCGACGCATAGCGCATCAGTTGCCAATCAATCAGGCAAACATCCAACGGCTGCTTTGTGTCCACATCGCATTTGTACAGGAAGTTATTGTTCCAACTGTCGCCATGGCAGACCACTGCATACGGCTCACAGTTGGTGCCATTGAGCAGTGGCAGCAGCAGCTCAAAGTAGCTGCCACGCTCAAAATATGCCACCAAATGTTGGACATAGTGTGCATCTTGCACCGGATGCAGTGAATCCAATGCATTCTGTTTCAACTGCTCAAAGTATACACCCAAAGATACATCATTGCGGCGCTGCTCGAATATATCCACCAGCCTTTTAAATGGTTGCAACAGTTCTCGCTCCTCGTCCTGTTCCCCCTTCAGTGCCAACGATATGGCATGCAGCTTGGCATATGCTCTCATCACCAGGGAAACGTGTGCAGCACTCAAATCCGTAAAACGATCATGCAGCTGATAATTGCGACTGCACAAATCCTCCAGCACAATGCACTCGTTCAGGTCATCCTGGCGGCTAACCAAGCAGTGCGCATAATGATGAAAACGCTGCGTTTCCATCAACTTACGTTTGCCCTGAAATTGTTCAGTGAGTGGCAAAAACTTTTCATATGCAAACGCTTCCCGTTTAAAGCATGGCCGGGCAAAGAATTGTTTTCGTCTAACGCTGTTTTGTGGCGGCAACTTTAAGATTAGACTACGTGGCTCCACCTCCTCCTTCTTTGGCAAATGAATGCGCCACACAATGCCTAAATAGTTATCGCCTTTGGCGCATGCCAATTCCAGTCTATAATCATTGCATCCTAGCAACTCTTCCAGCGTCTGACGCACACTCTCATTGGGCAGATCCTCATGTTGTAGCTCCGGCTCCGGATCCGCCATCTCATCGCAATCTCTGTACTGTGTTTGCGGGTTGAGCAAAACCCACAAATTCCTTTTATAGTCAAATAAGTGCAGTAAATACATACACATACATACATATATGTATCATATACAGTGTTGCCAGTGTTGACTAGATATGCTTTAAATAGCGGTAAAATTATGTTTTTACATAACCAAAGTTTTTTATTTTAACAAAATACATCGAAAATTGAATTTAATAGCAAAAAAAATATATAATTTTTTAATTTCCTGTTCATTTCTTATGATTTTCAGAATGGATTATACAAAGTTTGACTAGTTTTTGTTTTCAATCAACGACAACACTGAAAATTACAATATATATAGGTATATAATATATATGTTAACCAAAAGCAAACCACAACCACAATGTTGATCTGTAACTAATTTATAACTCAAATTTCATTGCTTATAATTTCAGCGAACTTGTTTCAATACTCGAGAGAAGAACGCCGCATACCAAAGAAAACATATGCCCGCGTCCTTGGTAAAAATGTCGCCATATTTTAAAGAAATCGATTCAAGATTGCAAACACGTAGCAATGTATTCAGGCGAGGAGTATTGGATTGGGTCCATTTAACAATTGACGAGTATTTTTATTTAGAAATCGTATATATATATTCATATATATGTATATATATATATATTTTATTTAAAATTTCTATTAATTTTGTTGCAGTGAATAGAATTGCATGAATTGGCTCGAAGACCACCAATGCAACAAATTGGTAAATTTTACTTAAAATTTTATGTTTTTAGTACTATGACTAGTTAAATTTTAATACTAATACTAATACTGTAACGATTTTATATATGTATATTTCTAATAATATTTTCTATTATACTCAATAAAAATACTACTATTTGCGGTAATGCTACTTCCCATAATACTACTACTATTATTGTACCACAACAATTACAATTACAATTACAATTTAGAACAATTTCGCACTACTACGATTTCTACTACTTTTTTTTACAACTACATCTACTACTTTTACTACTACTAATTCTAAAACTACTACCACTACTACTTCAACTTCTATTAATACTTCTGCTTCTTCTACATCTACTTACTTTTTTACTACTACTTCTAAATCTGCTTACTACTTTTCTAGTACTTCTACTACTTATGCTACTACTAAAATTTCTCCCACTACACAAATACCCTTTGTTTACTTTTTTATAGCTAGTGAATTCGCACTTTGCGTTTAAAGAGGAAAATGATCTCGAAGATGACGAAGATGCATTTATAAAGTTCTTTTCAACAGAACAGTATTTTTTTTGTAATAATTTGTTTAAGCATTATATGTTTAACTTGTTTGTATTTTTTATGATTTTATGAAAACAATAATAAAACTTTTCAAAAACACTGATTTTATTATTTGTAACATGTTTTTTAAGGCACTTAAAATAGTTTCCTAGCTAAATTCTTAAATCTCCGTAACTAAAATGTTTTCAATAATTTCCTTTGAAGTTAAAATTTCCTTTTGCTTGGTCTGCAATCGGTATATACGGATTATGTTTACCAGTAACTAATCTAATAAGATTTAGAAGGTGCATTTTAAGTGCTTAATCATAAATAAAAGTAACATTTAGTTTTCTAAATTCAATTGCAAATATTATGAAACCTAATTAAAAGTGGTCTGCTTGATTGCACATTGCAAACAAGACCGAGAAAGATATAGACACACACACACACACTCAACATCATAAGCACTTACATGCATACATATGTATGTATGTACATACATTCAATAAAAAAGACCGCAAGCAAGCAAACGTGAGCGAGAGGGAGAGGGAGCGAGCCCCCCAAGTGCCGATACACGTTCTTGTTTGTTTTGTTTTCATTTGATTTGCTTTAAGTGTCAATCCAAAAAGCGATAAATTCTTTGCGTTAGTTAGTATACATATGTATATGTAAGTGTGTATGTATTTGCAATACCATTTGAATCTAATGCGAATGCATAGAAATGTATGTACATATGCATATGTATGTATTTGCCTAATAATGTATTATTGTTCATTTGATGCCTATCATTTTTCAAACGGGTTTCAACATCCTCGATAGTATAGTGGTTAGTATCCCCGCCTGTCACGCGGGAGACCGGGGTTCAATTCCCCGTCGGGGAGAGGAGAAATCCATTTTTTTTATTTTTAAACCTAGAATATATAAGAACATAAAGTAGAACTGTCGATTTTTACTATTAACAATTTTTTTTACGTTACTCATCCAATCTTTCTTTCTCCCTCCCACTTTCATAGGTGGTCATTATGTGTTGTGTTTATCTCGCTGATTTGATTTATGCAAGCTGCCTATTAAAGCCATTAATGCACCTCATATTTAATGTATATTTATGTATAAATATACTACATTAAGTTGATGGCCAAGACAAAGCAGCCGCTGTTTTAGTCTGTTATCGCAGCAAACAATAAGAACAACAGCAACAACTCAACAGCTCACTGACCGATATTGTCTGTTATTGTAGTTGTGTGTGTTTGTTGTTGAATTTGGTAAACAAGATAACGGTTAGTACATTAAAATATATGTATATACTTGCTTCTAAATGTACAAACATACTTATGTACATACATACATACATATTAATGTTCAAAGTATGTGATTGCAAATCGCTAATAGATAAGGTGTAAATTTTAGATCCACAAATGAACAAACGTACATACATACATACATACATACATACATACATTCATACCACTACATACATAGTATATTTAGCTGCAGAATTAATCACAACAACAACAACAGCAAAGAAGCAAAACAAATATAGCGGTTTGTGCGAAGTACAAAGTGTAATCGTGGGATAGATCGAAAGATCGAAGAAAAACAAAATACACAACAACAGCAAGAAACCGGCTAACAAAAGCACCAAGCGCAAGAAATCAACAATAACAATGAACAGCAACAAAACAGAATCGAAGATTAACAAGCAAGAACCTTTATATATCAGTGTACCAAAAATCAAATACCCTTACAGATACCTACATACATATGTACATGCATAACAAAGCAAATATTCAAAGCTTGGCGAACTTTAGATGACCTTCCAGAGAACAGTAAAACGAGTAAGTATACTTCATTCAAATGCCTTTCACAGCCTGTTCAATCACCACCGCCTTTTGCAGCTTATGCACAAAAGTCAACGTAACCGCTGTTCAATTGTTGTAGGGTGCATAACATCGCCTATTAAATGCGCCGCAGAAACAACATCGCAATAACAATGCCAACAGCAACAACAAAAAATAATAATAATTATAATAATAATCTTAATACATATTAACAGCCAGTAAGAGTGCTATAATCAAGAAAGGTCGACTATTATATGCCCTGTAGACTGGAAAATTCATTAATTCCAACAGATAATAACAAGTCTCATTAAGTAACAACCTAGCGAACTATAATCAAATTGTTAAAAACTTGATCTGCCTTTGACTTTTTCAGCCATTTATCTTTTACTGACAAATTCACTGCATATACGGACTTATGTATACCCTTAAAGCTATGGTCAATGTGAGCAGGGTAAAAGCATAGCAGCAAGAGCAGGAGAATGTCAAACGAAAACAAACAAGTAAATGTGGCTCTAGTCAAGAATGTCCGACTTGAAAATACCACGCAATTACATATATGTACATATATATTGAATTTACATGTATACATAGTATTGCACACACAAATATGTATGTATGAAAACTGATTTGTGTGTGTTCTCTACAATGACATTATTTTACTAGCTTTATCGGGAATATCCTTTTTGAAAACTATTCCAACTGGGTACAGGGTAAAGACAGCAGATATACAGCAAGCAGCTTCTTTTCTTTTTCTTGCATTGCTGCTCATACACAAAAATGCGACGACGTCGTCCGCAGCAGCGGCACGCATGTGTACATTTGATGGCTCTGCTCTGTACCCCCCAACCTGCCCACCCAAACACTCGAAACACTTAATAAAATACATCTATACATACATACATATGCATATTTCCAATGCGGCGCAGGCGCAGCACAGAGACAGAGATGGAGGCTTTGCCTATGCAGTAACGCCGGCGTTGGCGTTAACGTTAACGCTGGCTTTGTTCGTCGTCACTGCGAATGCGTTGCTTTGCGTTGCGTTGCGACGCCGTTTAAAATGTCGCATTCGCCGACGCTTTGAGCTCAGTCTAAAAACAGCAGTCAAAGCGATCGCCCCCAGTCCGGGAACCGGTCCTTTTTACCAAGTCTAGTCGCAGTCGCAGTCGTTTATATTTGTTGCCGTTACTGTTGCTATTGTTGTTGTTGTTGTCACTCACATCGATTGCAATATAACCATTTTGGATTGTTTTGATTTGAGTTTGATTTTGTGTGTTGTTGTGCAGAAGAAATCACAAAAAAAACAACAACAACATTTCGTACAGTCGTCAATTCGGCCTTTAACAATAACGGTGGGACGAAGACACAAACAAGAACAAAATGACGCAACCATTGAAATTCTATTTTGATTTTCTAAATCAATCCAGTCGTGCCCTCTACATATTCATGGAGGCATCCAAAATTCCATTCGAAGCGATACCCATTTCAATGGTCAAAGGTATGTACCTCCCCTCCCTCCATCCATCCATCACATATGTACATGTATGTACTCTACATACTACAGTGAACTCGAACTCGATGAGTACGTGACCAAATGCGGATAAAAAAAGCCCAAATACTGATCAGACTGCATCACTTCATAGACACACACACACACACACACACACATAGACATACACTTTGGTCTATTCGTTGAATTTTGTTTTTTTTTTTGAGTGTTTTGAAAAATTTTCCACTTGCTTAACAAAACCGTTTATCAAGTTTTTCAGAGAGGGGAAAGTGCAATACGAATGTTATTTTGTCTATGTGTGTGTATGTATGTATGTATGTGTGTGTGTGTGTGTGTATGTAAATTCATGTAGTGTTAGGTAATCTGAGATTTTAGTCATAAAAAATATAAAAAAAAAACTTCAATAAGCTAGTAAAATCTTTCAAACTGTAGAATAACAAATATTTTTTGATTTAAAATATATATATATAAATATCAAGAAGAATACTGAAAATACTTAAAATAAGTTTTTAATCTAGATAATATTTTCAATTTTTTAGCTCAACTTAAAGAAACAAAACATAACCCAAGTCAAAGATCCTTTTTCAATTAGAATTTTACAGAGCTATAAAAAACATTTTCTTTATCGATAAGAAAGTTAAATAAAGGGGTATTTCCAAGGGTTTTTGTTTGGTCTTATTTGCTCCACGTTTTTTCAGTTTTTTATTTAGATAAAATATTTTCAAGATTCTAAATTTACTTTACAATGCAAACATTTCGCATTCGCATTCGCACTCAGCTGCAAAATTTGCTATTTGTTATTTTGTATTGTATTATTGGCCAAGAGTCTTAAAAAATGGCAAAAAAGCATTCGGCAATGTCAATACATTAAACAATAAACAACAATATCAACAAAGAAAAAAAGAAAAAAAAAAAAAAGAAACGAGAACAAAATTTGGTTAGCCAAGTTCGAAAGCAACAACTAAGCCAAGTTAAAAGCAGCATGTTTCGTGAACTTGGTCAAGGTTAAATGAATAATCTTCTCTTTATATAAAAATCAATATTTCTAGGGTATTATGATCAGGTCAGATATGCCTTTATGTCCCATCTTTTTAGCTTTTTCAGCAGCTGTCAAAATGCAAATTTTTCGTGCAGAATTGATCCGTAATAAACTTCCTTGTATGTGTGTGTGTGTTCATGTGTGTATGTTCGTGTGTGTTTGTGTGTGTGTGTGCAACAAGTGCAACAAAACTGGCTCACGATTGGACTTTAATCCCAAAGAAATCGAAATGCGTTGTCGACAGACAGACTTTGGCTTTTAGTATAAAACATATACATACATACATACATAGATATGTGTAAACACTTAAGTGGCAAACTGTATGTGTATACATGTATAAAGAGTTGTTGTTGTTGTTGGTGTTGCATCGTATTTGGCCCCGAGGCAGTGCATTGAGCTCAGAGAGTCTCAACAGAGTCTATTACAAGCTTAGAAACTCACGTTTTTGTCTAGAGAGTCTAGTCTCGAGAGAGACAGAGAGAGAGAGAGAGACAGAGAGAGCAAACAACCTTGAGACAGGTTAAAGACTTTGATTCGATTTGGTTTGGTTTCTTTGCTGAAGATATAAAACAAGAAGCACTAAAAAAAAAAAAAAATCAGAATCTAAAAGTTGATAAAGTGATTAATTGTTAACTTTATTTTTGATCTTAAAATGAAGAAAACGAAAAAATTTTTGTGTGAAAATTACAACAAAAATAGCTTTCTGACATAATCATATCTGAGATATCATATCATATAACATTAAGCTAAAAGTTTTACTACTCGAACCTTTCAAAACCCGATTTGATATATGTAAGATTTCTGATGAAAAATAACTTAAAAATATTGAATATTGAAAATATTTGTAGAATATAATACATATTAAAGCTGAAAACTCTATTCGGACTCATGAAAACCTTTTTCACATTTGAAAGATATTACTTTTTATCTCTAAGAAATAAGTTTATTTGTTCTCTTCAAAAACTTCAAATCAAGGAAAAGGCAATTTACTCTATAACAGGCTCAAAATAAAAATGTTTTTAAGTATATCTTATGTGAAATCTTATTAAAATGTTAAAATAATATTTTAAATGACTTTTTTGATATAAAAAAAAATTAATTTGGGTTAAGTTTCTTTTATATTATTCATGTTTAGGACTACTATTCCAAAAACTTTATATAACACTACATCGGAATTGATTATTAATAATAGAGCTAATGCATCATCAGACTAATTATAATATACTATACGAACTAGTACTATTAAACAATCAGAGATTCAATCAACAAATGTCACACTAGGCAAAAACAAAGAAAACAAAACTGAAAACTGAAAACTGGAAAAGCAAACAAACAATGTCAACGGGACCATCCCGTGTTGACCGAGTGAAGGTGCACTCGCGCTTATCAATTGAATCAACTCTCATACAAAAAAAAAGAGCTAAAAACAAATGGCACAACATCACGTAGGCTCCACACACAACACTCGAAACAGCTGGTAATACTAGTAGTACTGAATCAGAAACAAGTCGAGTAAGCTCGACTAGAAGACACCCTTAACCGTTGACCGTACCACAGACGGACAGACGGTCGTGTACTACCGTACCTATGCTTAATCGGTTTATATCTCCGGTGTTTCTGAACCGATTTTAATAAAAATTTAACAGATGTTCATTGTTTTGTTTAAAGTTTTAATCTTAATTTTTTAATTTTTGAAATTCTAGAAATTTTTGTTATCGATTACATGTGTAAACCTGAAAAGTTATCAAAATTTTGAAACAAACTTTCTATGCCTAGGGATTAGGAGAGCTCATATCCAAAATTTTGAGACTCTAGTTTTTAGTTTCTGAGATCCATTATCCCTTTTTTTCACCCATTTTATGGGTTAAGGGTATAAAAAGCCAAAAAAAAAAACAACAAAAAAAAAAACAATTTATTTGTTTTTAATTAAAAAAGTTGAATATGAACAGATGCGCAGATGGAAAACGATGTCATTGTATAGTTGGAATTACAAATCTTTTCAATAAAGTAAACAAAATGGAAACTGAATATAGCTTGAAAAGAGCCAAATGCTCATCACTTGACTGAAAGGGGAAGACCTCAAATGCCCTTCGACAATGATTTTAGCTCTTATCATCATTTTCGAATGACGGCAATTAAACGATTGAAAAATTGCCCCGAAACAAAACAAAAACCAAAAACTTTTTCACATACCTATATATATATATATGTATATTAGGCAATCTAATCAATCATTGTCATGTTTATAAAGTGTGATTAAGCAAGCTAATCTGATAATCAATTTAATTTTAAAGCAATTAAACTATTCTATATGCAATGCGAATTGAGAATCGAGATCCAAAGACGCTTTGTCGAATGTTAAATGAAATATGTATGAAAGTATTGTAAAATGTTAGAAAAATGGTATAACCATAAAATGTATTAAAGTTTAGTGTAGTGAATTCAAGAGCTTGTGTCATTTATTCTTAAATGTTTTTCAGAAAGTTTTTGGTAATATTTTTTTTTGTATTTTTCTTTAGTCAATAAATAAATCTGTGTAAATCTGTGAAAATTTCAATAAGATTTCAATAGAAAACAGTGGAGAATTCTAGTATTAAAGTTTAGTATAGTGAAACCCAGAGTTATATATATGTTATATGTTTTCCCAGTATTCCCAGTAATCAATTTCACCTTCCATCTTTCCTTTTTTTTTGGACAGGTGAACATTTGACTGGCGAGTTTCGGGATAATGTGAATCGTTTTCGCAAACTTCCTGCGATTACCGATCATGGCTATCAATTAACGGAGAGTGTGGCGATCTTTCGTCATTTGGCGCGCGAGAAACTTGTTCCAGAGCATTGGTATCCACGTCGTCATTTGGGTCGCAGTCGCATCGATGAGTATCTGGCCTGGCAACAATCGAACATGACGGTCGCCTCGACTGATTACTTTCAGCAAAAATGGCTGGTGCCATATCTGCAGAAAACGCGACCAACCGATAATGCAGTAAGTTCGCTTTTTTTTGGCAATACGTATTCAGTTATTCGGGCATACATAAACTGTATGTGATATAGATCTATCTACAAGAGAATTGATTAAACATGTGTCTGCTTGGTGACTCAAATTGATTACAATGGTTCATTCGTTCAGTTCTTTGGTTCATTAAGTTGTTTAGTTCGTTCCAATTTGTCGCTTAGTTCAATCAGAAACAAAAGAAAGATTTAGATGAACTACTTGACTATCTTGACCAGATCGACTTAACATAGTCTGAACAATAACAATTCAACATTTTTTGTTAAGTATAATATGTTTTACACAGTGCAACTAATTTCACGCAACTTTTGGCTTAAGGTTGCACGCAAGAAATATTGCATGCATGTAAAACATGTCTATATTGATCTGGAATAATCAGTTTCACACGGTGCAACTAATTGCACGCAACTTTTGGTTTGTGGGAAAGAAAAGTAAGGCGAGCAATAGGTTGGGTTGACAAGAAATATTGCATGCATTTAGTTGCGCCGTGTAAAACATGTCTATATTAAGTTCTACACAGTAGTTTTGAAAATAAGTTGTCTTTTTAAAGGTTATTTAACTTCAGAAAGAAAGATATCTTTTATATCTCTATTCTTAAAAATGAATATATTGTTAATTGCTAATTGATTATCTCTCTCTGTCTTGATTGATAGGTAAATGTGGCTAGCAAGCAGATGGAACATACTTTAAATGATTTCGAGCAGCTTTTTCTCAATAATCGCAAATTTATCCTTGGCAATAATATATCATATGCGGATCTGAGTGCCATATGCGAAATTGATCAGACCAGTAAGTATTTTTTCAAATATTTTATCTATATCTTCAAATAAAACTCTATCTCTACTTATCTACAGAAAGTATCGGATTGAGTCCCTTTAAGAATCGGAGCAAATTGGCCAACTGGTATTTAACGGTTGCCGACGAATTGGGTCCGTACTACAAGTCGGTGCAGGAGGAGTTTGAGGCCAAATTGAAATCGAGCAAGAAGGTGCAAGGAAGCAATCAGCAGGGCGAGGCGCAGGCGCATGCCTTGAAACAGTGAACACTCTACACTCTTCCTTCAATTCAATTTGTATTTATTATTTTTTAATGACCTCTGTGTGTGTTTTTTTTTTTGCTATTTTTTTTATTATTATTATTATTATTATTATTATTTGTTGACGCACCTCACATCAAATGGAAATAATTATTATTTACTAGAACCTTAAGCTGTTAGTTATTATATGTGTAAAAACAAAAGCAAAACCAATATATATATATATATATGAAAATATTACTTAATATATGGCAAGACAAAAATGTAATTCATTTCAATGTTTTTTTCTTTATTTGCTCATTTCATTGGGTTTGTTTTTGGTATGTTTTTGGTATTTTTTTTTGTTATATTTCGTTAGGGTTTCTAGATTGTTACTAAAGTTATGTGTACAACAATTCACTTTTGCTTGGGGGTTTTACATTAAAATAATTTGAAATGAGAGAAAACTACAGCTAATTGAGAAATGTTTCAAAATTAAATGTTTTTTTTTGCTTAAGCGTGATTTCTCATGGTTTAAAATGCTCTTACAAATACTTTTTTTGCTTTGATTTTTGCTTTTGTATATATATTTTTTATAGTCATTTATATTATTTTGCTTAGTTTTTAGTTTTTGATTTTAAATATTGCCGTATATTTCATCTTTTGGATTGTTTTGCGTGCTTTGTTGTGGTATTTTTATTTGGTATTTGATTTATGATTTCAGCTCATTCTTTTGGTTATTGCTTTTATTTGATTTTTTTTTTGTATATTGTTCGTGTGCGGTATATTTTCTTTAAGTATTTTTGTATTTTTTTTTTTTTTGCTTTTTGTTTTTTTAATTAGTCGAAAGGCACTGCTGCATTCTAACGCGTTCTTATCTCATTGGTTTTTTTGGTTTCTTGCGCATTTTCTCTATACTTTCTTGATTTTTATTTTTTCTTATTGATTTTTTTTTTTTTTTTGGTTTCTGCTTAAGTCTTGTACATATTTTTTGTATGTAAAAGATTTCTGTGTGTCTGTGTGCTGCTTTTGTTTTTGTTTTCTTATGTGTAGTATTAAGAAAAAAAAAAAACAAAAAAAAAATACCAACATATATATTTAAGTACTTAAGTATAGATCTTTATACCCTAAGTTCTACATTTTGAAACTTGAAACACTTTTGACGACGACAACAATATATTTCTTGTGAAGCACACCAAAAATTTCTTTTCTTTTCATTTAAAAACGCTTTTTTCTTTTTTTGTTTTTTTTGTTCAATGATACATTGTTTATGTTGTTGTTGTTGTATACTATTTTGTGCAATAGGAACACGGTTGGGCCATTTTTGGAAGCGTCAATTGCGGTCCAAGCCTTGTCATCAAGTTACAATTATCAGCCAATAATTTAAGAATTATCTATCTACATATTTCCTGGTATTTATATATATACAAATACCATTGTTAATTTTGTGCATTTCTTTACATTTTTTTCGCGATTTGCCAAAAAAAAAAAAAAATACCAAATATTTTTATTACAAAATATTTTACAAGCATTTATTAATGTTCGGCATGCCGAAAAATGTCTCAACTCGGAAGCTCTTTTCAATACGAAATCAAAATCAAATCATCTTAATAAAATACCAAAAAAAAAAACCTAACATATTTATCTTGAAAATGAAAGAAAAAAAGAAAGAAAGGAGTAATATTTAACTATCGGACATGCTTAAACACACTTTAATTTTTCTTTTCTTGGTATTTTGGTATTATTCTAATTTTTTTTTTTGTTTTGGCATATTTTGTTTTCAATAAAAATACTTTTTCTTAATATTTTTTCGTTTTTTTCCGTTTTTTCCTTTTTTCCGTTTGATTAAAAGCTTATATTCTACACACATTACGCACATCAAGTTGTCATCTCTAGTCTAGTCCAGTTGACCACCATGACCATCGACGGCATCCTCATCGTGCTCGTTGAGGAGCAAAGGACTGTCGTCGCCCAAACGATTCGGGGGTAGACCGCTGCCCGGGGTCGTCGGGGCCGAACGGGTGATCCAACCCTTGCGGGCAACACCACGACCCCGATTCACAAAGAAGTTGGCGCCGCTGACAACGCTGCTGATTGGACTCTTGAGCACACAGCGTTGGGCCGTTGGGGGTGTCATTACCGCCATCGGGATGTAGAGCGCCTTGTTTGGGGCATGCTTTGGGGCATAATACTTTTTGCCCTTGCTACTCGTTGAGGATGTGGTGGAATGTTGTTGTTGTTGTTGCTGTTGCAGTTGTTGTTGATGTTGGTGTTGTTGTTGCAGTGTTGCTGGTCGTTGCATTGGCGTGGATAGGGTATGCTGTAGTCGGGGTTTCGAGCTGTTCAACAGCAACTGTTCATAGTTGACATCCGCCTGCAGTTGACTGATCTGATCGAGAATCTCCCTCACCTCGCCCGTCGGACTCGTTGCCTGTGGCGGCGAGCTAGGTGTTCCGATATTGGACAGACTGCTTACGCCCGATCCGACTGTGCTCGCTGTTGCACCACAGCCACCTGCCCCACCAGCCGATGTTGCACCGCCGGCGCCGCCTGCTCCTCCTGCCGATGATGCCACATCGACGTTGGAGGCAGCCAGTTGACAACAGTTCTCGAGACTATGCAGAGGATTTGATTGTATGCAACCGCCGCTGCCCCCGCCGCCGCCGTACATCATGGTTGCGCCACCAGCCATTGCCGCCAGGCTGCACAGCGATGTTGCTTGGTGATGGTGGTGGTGGTGGTGTTGTGTGGCACCTGCCGCCGCCGTCGCCGCCGACGCTGCTGATGCTGCCGCTTGTGTGCTTGTGGCATCCACCGATGTGCCGAGGCCGGCGGCACAACTGTTATTCACGAATATATCACTGAGGCTGCTGCTCATATTATTTCCTCCCATATAACGGAAATGTTGATCGCTCTGCGATTGTAGAAAGCCACAACCAACACCATTTCCTCCGCCTCCACCTCCTCCACCTCCTCCTCCTCCTCCACCTCCACCTCTAACTCCCCCACCGGTTGTTGACTCATTGCCCGATTCATCGGGTGAAAAGTGTCCACTGTGCGAGGCATGCAACCGTGTACTATAATGTGCAGCACCAGCTCCGCCCATACCCATGTTTCCACCCAGCGCTACCGTTGCGTAATGCATCTGTCTGGGCTGGTAGTCCGGCTCGACCAGCTGTGACGCCGACCGTGGCAAGCCGTATTGTGGCGCCGCAATCATTTGTGATTGTCCCGCCCCGCACATCTGCTCCCGATGATGTCCACCAGCACCGCCACCGCCCCCGCCACCATTGCTACCGGCATAATGCAAACTCAATTCGGGGCTGGCGGCCCGCGAATAGGGCGGTGGCACCAACGTGTTCGCCTCATTGATGTTGCATATGAAACTGGAACTGAGCGAGTCGACCGTGCTGGCGGCACTCAATGATCCAGCCGGACGCACAATATAATTGCGAAAGTATTGCACCATCAAATAGCTGGAACCGCCGGCATTTCCCTTGCTATTATCACTGTTGCATGTGAAGACGAGCGGATACAGATCCGGCTTGGATGTGACCTGGTTTGGAGGAAATGGAAGAATGTTTTAATAATAATGACAAATAAGTTTAGTTTCGACATGTCGATTATTATATGATATAGTAAGATCTTGCTTAGAATCCATTCATTCGATTGACCGATGTTGACAAATGACCTAGATGATCTGACTTACAGAAGACCTTGACCAAAATTCTTCAGCTTGATAGAAACAAACGGATATCGGTGCAGCCAAGATGCTAATAAAGAATTTATATACATAATGGTCTTTTCATTCGCTTAATAACTATATGCTGTAGGGGTCCGTTTTGAACGATGTTGGCAAATAACCTAAGAAGACCTTGACCAAAATTTCAGCTAGACATAAACATAGTCATGGCTTTATCGGCGCAGCTCCTAAGCAGATCAAGAAAATATATACTTTATGGTCTTTGCATGTGTATGGCAGCTATCTGATATAGCTGATATGACCGATGTTGACAAATGACCTACTTAATCTAACTTAAAATTCAATAGAATTAAACGGACATCGACGTAGCTCCTGATGCCAATCAAGAAAAACTTTACGATGTGGAATATACATCCTCTTACTTTACACATCATTAATAACAAATAATCTCTCAAACTTTTTACGATGTCTGTGTATTCCGGCTTAAAACTGTGCTTAACTTACTTCTGTATATGGAGGCGGTGGATGATGAAATGAATTACAGCGGCTATATTGTGGTGGGGCATAACAGGATCCGGCTGAATCTCCCTCGGATTGTGTATGATGTTCCGTAAAGCCCCAGCCGCACAGAGTACGTCGCTTCTTCCACAATGAATAGGCGCAGAGTATGGCCAAAATGACGGCAACAACAACGCACCTGCAAGAGAAAAAAAGAGAAAAGAGAAAAGAAAGATGTTAAGTGGATGAAAGGGATCAAGTAGGAAAAGAAGAAGGCTTTGTGTTTAAATCTTACTGCTCCGTTTGCAGTTGGCGTGATTGTATAAAGAATCCCATGTGGAATGTGTGGTAGCAACAAGAAGAAGAAGAAGAAGCACCGGATATATGTGCAGAGTGTATATGTTATAAGCGTTATGGCCTGGTTGCGTTCACAAACGAATGCCAACTAAATGGGTTCTGGTTCAGAATGTTTTGGTTGCCATTTTGGCGACTTGAGATTTGATTATGTGAACCATACACACACATACACACATACATATGTAAAGTACATACACGACGAGCGTAGGTTCGTTGGGGGTTTGAAAATGAAAATGAAAATACATACAAAAAAAAAAAACCAACAAACTAAAATGTACAAAATACAAGACAGTGTCTCATTAGTTGGCAATGCCATTTGGCGTTCCCTGAAGGGGATGGGGCGGCGGTACTGGGGACCGTACCCCCGTTGGTACGACGTTCGGACTTGCATAAGGCCAGGCCAGGCCTCGACTTGAGTTGAGTTGACTTGACTCTCGAGTTGACTTGACTTGACTGGAACGCAGCAACTCAGAGCCAGAGGCCACCTTTGCTGCCAATAATAATACTCTGCTCTCATGCTCTTTCGCCCCATACATACAATGCCAATCAATCCAACCCAAACCCCCTCGCTATTCCCATTCCCGTGCAGCCTTGAACCGGTATGCAGAAGAGACTACCCAATATGCCTCCCCCCAACCCCCCACCCCACCACCCCACCACCCCTGGCGGAATACACTGGAGACTGCGACGACTGCAACACAGCCATGAATAATGCTGATGGTAATGATGATGATAATGATGATGACGATGATGATGACCTTAGCTGGACGATATGTATTTTTAATTTGACCTACCCCCAAAGAGTAAATAAAATAAATAAAATGATATTTTTATGTGTGTACTTACCAGAAAAACCAATGACTGATGAAGAACAGATTGAGCACATGCTCCGATGGCGGTGGCAACTGTCTGGGTCCACCCTGATACGGTGGACAGCAGCCTTGGGTACAGCATTCTCGTGGCAGCGAGCATATGTGACCGCCTTCGCAGAAGCGTGCCGTTACCTGAGCCAGAGAGATAAAGAAAGAGAGCGAACGCAATTGCGAACGTAACGGTATTTGTTGTTAAATGCAGAGCAATTAGCTTTGTGTCAGACGTTGGCGTTGGGACAAGGCAATCGAGTAAAGTGTAAAATGCGTTGACTATTTATAGTCATGGGGGAATAAGAGACTAACAGAGACTAACAAACAAACAAACATGGTACAGCAACGAAAGAAAGAAAGAACGATAGAACGATAGATAGAAAGATAAAGGAGACGGAGACGGAGGAAGACGGTGGAAGCGTAAAGCACTAATTGCCAGTACGAACAAGTTGAATGTCAGCAGACAAGATAGACAAAGGCTAAACGCCAATGGCAAATAACGGTACATACATAATAACAGTACTAAAAAAGCAACAAGGCAACAAAGCAACAAACAATCGAAATAACAAAAGACATAAAAATATACATACATACATACATATATACGAATGTATGTATGTACATTCTATATATATGTACTTGGTAAAAAGCAAAAGTTTAAAATTTAACAACATCAGAATCGAGTCGAACATGAAATACCCTTACAAAAATACGATATGTTATGCATTTTTGTATAAATTATTATTTAGTTTGTCCTGAAAACGAACCGAATAAAAACTAAAAACTGACTGAAAGTTGCGTTTTTAGAGTTTTGTTCAAATAAAACTTCTTTGTTTAAGGTCCAATCAAGTTTTAACTAATTTTTAAACATCTGTATAAGAATCCACAAGCAAATATAATTTTCCATAAATAAAAATGATATACATATATATGAAATTATGAAAATTATAGGTTATATGCAAAAAAAATTATAGGTTATAGGGCAAAAGCTAAAATTAAACGTAGAAAAAGTGGATTATAACTATATGAAAACGACGGGCCCTATAAGGTATGGTAATCCAAAGTCGATCATTCTTAGTATTCTTTAACTATATCCAACTAAAATGTCATATCAATATGTCTAATAAAGATTATTTCCTTTCTATAATTATAAAATAAATAAAATAATATAATAAAAATAATAATAATTACTAAGTAAGTAATAAATTGGAATAACAATGAAATAAGTGTAATAAAGTTAAGTTTAACAAGGGCGAAACTTCATTTGATTAACCTAACTTTTGTAGTATTTTGCTTATTATATGATTCGTTTTCCTCTACCTCCTATGTTGTTTTCCAATTTTCTCATTTTCTTTTTGATCCTATTGCATATTTTAGGGGATTTGTTCTGTTTTCTTTGATCTTGGGTTTTGTTTTTGTTTTTGTGTATTTGGTTTTGGTTTTTACGTTTGACGATTTTGGCAAATGTCATGTTAACTAATGCCACAAAATCCATGCAACATTTATTAGTAGGTAGTAGTAGTAGTTGCCAAATGACGATGGAGGAGGATGACGAAGGTGTGTGGGGAAGGGGGCAAAACTTACTCGAACGGGCAGCTGTAACAGTATGGGAATGAACGGGAACGGTCGGAGCATCATCGCT
The DNA here is from genome assembly GCA_035044645.1 of Scaptomyza parva. NCBI lineage: Eukaryota > Metazoa > Arthropoda > Insecta > Diptera > Drosophilidae > Scaptomyza > Scaptomyza parva. Next base: position 16,023,882 of record JAWNNT010000139.1, read on the forward strand.
GAAGCATGAAACCACATGCTGGCCCGCCGCACTGTTGTCCAACTGGCGCCAAATGTCGTTCTTCGCTTTTTTTTTTTTGGGGTGGATTTCTTTTTACTTCTTCTGCTTCTTCTTCTTCGTTTTCTTTTTTCTTTTTTTAATTTTGTTTTTTTTTTGTCGGTTGGTCTGGGGTTGTTTTGGGTGCTCTGATTTTCTTGCTGTTTGTCGTTGTTGTTGTTGTTGTTTTTTGGGTGGTTGCAGCCTCCGTTAGTCGTTTGTCGTGTGATTTGTTCTGGTGCTGCCCTTTGCCAGTCTCTTCTTCTTCTTCTTCGTCTTCTTCTTGTGGTTGTTGTTGCTGTTGGTTGTTTTTTTGTGTTGTTGCTTTTGTGTGGTTTGCTTGAGCTGTTTGCCTTGTTATTGTTGTTGTTGCTGTTGTTGATGCTGTTTCGCTTCAAACACAAACACACACAGACACACACACACACGCACACTCTAACTCACTCATTCATTCTCACACACACGCACACATGCTGAGGCGAAATGCACGCAAATCGCTACATGGCAGAGCGTTTTGTTTTGTCCTTGACAGGCAATGCAATTTTTCGCTGCATGGTTTGCCTGTGACGCTGTTCTTTTTGTTAATGTTGCTGTTGTTGTTGTTGTTGCTGTTTGCTGTATTAGATATTTAATGGAACGTTATCTTATGTAAATTGAGACAGCAAAACAATTTCAGTTTGTATCTGTGTGTGTGTACAAATAGATGACAGCATAACGGATCATACACACACACACACACAAAGCGCAAACAGTTATTGTGAATGTGTATGCGTAACAATAACAACACACACGCACACACACACACACACTGCTTGACAATCGAATGCTGGTTACAAATTTGTTTGCTTAATTATGCATATATTGTTTTGCTTGTTCCTTTCACATAAACACACACACACACGCACACACACATAGACATAGGCCACACGCACAACAACGAAATTTTCTTTTATTTTTTGGGGCTTTTGTTTTAAGGCGCCTTCATTTCTTCCCTCTTTGGCTTTGGCTTTGCCCAATTTTTCAATTATCTCGACACATGTTTCACTCAATAGCAAAAGCAACAAAAAATTGCACAAAAAATAACCAGAAAAATAGTTAAAATTTTGGCTGCTCCAAAATATATACATACATATATATGTACAGAGATATATATATCTTTTTTTTGCCCGCGAATCACCTTGAAGGCACCACCATACACACACACACAGGCACACACACAGTCACTCAGAGGGAATCCCGTTAAACACGAACGTGTGCCAGAACGAGAAAGCGAGAACACAACGGAGTAAGTTGAACTGGCGAAGTTTTGGGCTGTGTGTTGTATCGAGACGTCGTGTACAAGTATCTGGCGTGAAACGCGCACAGCAACAACTGAAAATGGCTGCAGACACAGTTAGAAATATATTGCAGGCACGCAGGCAGGCTTGCCAGGGCTGCTGTTTGATGGGGCCGCGCCTGCTGTCAGGCAATACAAACTTGTAGTCAACAGTGCCAATGGCAACCCTTAAACACCAAGCAGCTGACCAAAAAAAAGCTCGCCTCAAACAAAGCCACAAAAAGCTTAACACACAAATTTAGGCAAAACTTTTTGTCTACATCTTGTGTACACATAAACATCTATATTTAGATGCGTGTGCTTTATTTTGGAAAAGCTTTAATAGATTTATATGCAAGTAAGCTGAATTTTATACAAGAGATAACTGTAAAGATGCAGTTTTGGTAAAGGTTCTGTAAATACAGTTCAATATAATCATAAATACTGAATACATTTTGATTTTGAGTTAGATAGTCTCAGATTTTGTTTTCAAAAACTTTATTTTATCTGCATTTCCCTCCTTATACAATGTTTCCATTAAAACTTGCAAGAGTTAGGAAATTTTCAAGTTTTTTTTCTCAAAACTTATAGAAAAATACATTTTTATATACGTTTTTAGCTCTCTCTTTAGAAGAAAGTCTATTCGTTTATTTGCCATTCAATTTTGAAACTAAAATATTTAGTTTAAAGAAATATCAGATTGGAATTTTTGTTTTATCGGGGGTTTCTTAACCACTAAGAGGGTGCAACATAAGAAGCGCTCGATTTGTCCATATGGGCGTCATCTGGTGCTGGGTTTTGGGGTGTTGGATGTGGGATTCTTCATCTTCGTTGGTGACTTAAAAGTCCTTATCATTCTGCCATTGGGCGGCATTGTGAGAGCCATGGTAGCTGTTCTGTCTCTGGGCAGGAGCATTGCGACCGAAGGGACTCTTGGGATTGACCTGAAGAATGTAATCACCCTCAATGTCGTAGGCTGTATCGATGCCCATGTAGGCGCGCTTGCCAAATCCATCGTTCTGCTTGTACTGGTTCAGGGATTCGGCACGGACGGCGGGGAAGCTGCGCTCGTTACCTGGACGAACGGATTCGGCAAAGTAGCGGGTGGCACGCATGCTGGCCTCAACAACATTCTCAGCACCGGGAACACCAGCACCCAGACCATTGGGATAGAAATCAACATTACCGGAGCGGATGGGTGTGCCCATGCCATAGACCGATGTGTGGATGACATCAACGAAGTTGGCATTGCCACGGGCCAGACCGGTGAGGGTACCACGGTTCTTGGCGACAATGTTGCTGGGGTCCAGACCGGTGACGCGACGCAGTTTGTGGCCAGTTATGCGGGTGAACTCATTGGCAGCAGCGCCGGCAACATGAGCGCCAACATTCTGTCCAACCAAATGGATGGTCTCATGGGGCATCTGCAGTTCGTTGGTCAGGCGGACAATCCATTTGCCAATATTGGCACCCATCTTCTCAACATCCAACATGGCATAACGCTTGAAGTTGGTCAACTGTGAGCCCAAATCAATAACCTGTAAGGGAAGGTGCAATCGGTTAGGGAAAACTCTTTTGGTAACAGATGGACAGAAGGACTTACAATGATATCACCAGTCTGGGTATTGGCATTCTTGGCCTGTTCGCTGTAGTTCTCCTCGCTGGATGTACGCTGACGCTTGTTCTCCTCAGAGCTGGAGTCCGTGTTGTATTTCTGTCCCTGCTGTTGCTGCTGTTGCAGATTGTAACGCTGCATGTAGGCCTGGACAAGTTTGCGGGTTGCCTTCTTTACGGTCTCACTGGTCTGTGGCAGACCGGTCACAATGATGGTCACCTCATCCTGTCCAAAGTTCTGTTGTTGCTGCTGCTTCTGTTGCTTCAGCTTCTGGATCATCTCGTTGATGGGAGCAACGATCTTCTCACCATTTGGCTTGGGCACATAAACCTGAACATTGCTGGGCACATAGTTGGGTTCCACATCGTGATTGATCTGCGACAAGTGATCTGTGTATGGGAAAGGCAAAGATCTTCCATTAGCACCCTTTCTCTCGGGAATCCTTTCGATTATACTTACACACTTGCTGCAAAAGCTCAGCACCCTTCTGCAGAGACATGTTCTCCAAACGTTCCAGGGTCAAATCATCGACAGCGGGAATGTTCTCCAACTGTTGGGCGGACAGCCATTGGGATGGCTTCAGTGCCTGGTTGACACTGCTGCTGCTGTCACCAGCCATGCGGTTGGGACTGGCCATGGCTGCTACGGCCAGACAGGCCAAAAGGCTAAGAACTCGCATCGGATTCATGTTCAGATGGCAAATATTTGTAATAAGGACTTCAACTACGGCGGGAAACTGCTTGGAGCTCTCTCTGTGTCGCTGTGAGTTGAACTGTCTTCCAATGTCTCAAGCAACACTTTTTATACCCCAATCGCCCAGTCACAACTTGACCAACAAATTGCAAACGTTTGCATTTTATACAAATATATATATATATTGATATGTGTTTGTTGTCAATTACGTGTATAGGTTTAAGTTTAACTTAGTTTAATGCCCTTTTGTCTCAATCAATCTGCAACAAATTAAATCAAATCTGATAACGATTTCAAACATGCGCGAACTATATTTCCTAATCAAAATGTGAAAGCCGCTTGCAACAATGTAATATTATTAATGAATATATAAAGTGATATGTGATCTGTTCTTAGGAATATTAACATTCACAATCAATATATTATAATATATCAATAAATATTCTTAAGTCTCTATTCAAGTTAAGGATTCGAATTCAGCGAATGCAAAAACATATGAGAATATTGGGAATTTCTACGTTGATTATAGGTTTTTTGGATTTGAATCCTTCCGTTTTCAGGATAATCACATTGATCCATATTCGTTTTTTGAGGTTATTAGGGTAAGATCACAAATTCGGATGTAAAAACATAGAAAAAACATAGTTTGATATTAAACTTATTAACAATTATTAAATATATCAGCACAAAATATTTATATATACATATATATTAATAATCAACACAAAATTGCGCATTAAATTTAAAGTGCATTGAACCTTTATTAACTAAAATCGTATGTTTATTTTGCTAGTAATTACTAAGTTGTAAATAAATCTATATTTAAAGTCAACTAAACAAAAAAAAATATACATAAATAATAATAAATATACATACATACATATGCACATGCTTGTATATGATTTTTTTGGTTTGGGTTGTTGGGGAAACCAGCTGATTCTCACAGTTTCGTATTACAAAACAAATTCTTTTTTTTTTTTAAGAAATCGAGGTGTTTGTTATTCGATCGTTATGTAAATATCGTGGAGCGAAAAAAAGCAAAAGAATCAATGCAGCATTTTTTGGTTTATGCCAAACTGAAAGTAAACAAAATGCATTGCATGACTTAGCAAAACAAAATTTTATAAAAAAAATGGATATATATCATAACTCTTAAGTCAAAGTTAAAATATGTTCTATGAACAGTTGCCATTCTATCAAAAGTAAGTTTTTCATCTTTGCGATGATATCAAAATCCTTTTCTCTCCATTACAATTAGTATGGGAATCAGCTAAACAGCATCAGCAAACGTTTGCGATGTTTTCTATGTTTTCTATGTTTTTTGATTCTGCCATGCAGCTGCGTACTTTTTGGCTGAACAAAGAACGCAACGAACACATGGAAGAGTTCCGTTATCCTCACTCTGTGTGTGTGAGTGAAACAGTGAAAATGGAAGCGTTTCATTTTTTTTTTTTTTTTGCACTGTTTGTTACACAAGAAGCTGCAAACATTTAGTATTGAAAACAAAGTACAAATTGCCAACAAAGTGTTTTTTGCTGACTTTGTAAATTGACATGGATGGCAACTGCCAATCAAATTCAACGATCGCTAATAATGTAAGCGTGTGTGTGCGTCGAAATTGTCGACACGAATCGTTGCAATCGATTGCAGATTATTTTTTCTTCGATTTCCCACTGTTGTCTAGAATTTCAGTTTATTCGCAAATCTGCTGAGACAGTTTAATGCTGATGCAGCTTTCCATAGCCATAGAGTGCTTCCGGCACGTGGAATACCTACGGTCAATGAACGCAGAGATCGCGAGAGATAGAGAGTGAGAATATGGAAAATATGGATAGAGAGCTTGGCAGGTGCAGGTGCTATAAAAACCGCTGAACATTTGTCAAACGGCATGCAGTACAGTTTGGTACGGCGTCTCGAAACAAACTATTTGGTGAAAAAGATGAATCCTCTGCGCACTCTTTGTGTCATGGCCTGCCTGATGGCAGTGGCATTGGCTGGCAACAGCAACCACAACAACAATAAGAACAACAACAACCAGAGGAGCTCCAACTCGTTGAGCAACCTCGAGGATCCCAGCAACTGGGTGAGCGCCAGCGAAATTGAACAGTTGCCCATGCTGAAGGACGTGACACTGCGTCGTCTCGAGGACATGAGCTGTGATGAGGGTGCCACACTTTTGGATAGGCTGTGTAAGTAACACATCCCAAACCTCAATTCTTTCTATACAAATATATATGTGAATCTTTGCAGACCATTTGGCCCAGTTTAACCGCGTCTTTAAGCCCGATTATGTGCCAGAGCCCAGCAAGATCAAGGGTTATATTGTTGGACAGAGCGGCGAGAAGATCGATTTCAATCTGAACAACTTTGTGCAGACGGTGAAGCGTCAGCCCAACTTTGGCAACGATGAGGTCACCATTTTCATTCAGGGTCTGCCCCAGGAATGGAATCATGTCCAGAAGGCTAACCGTAAACTTGTCCAGGCCTATCAGCAGCGTTACAACCTCCAGCCCTATCCCGGCCAGCAGAACAGCAACGAGCAGCAGACAAGCAGCGAGGAGCAGCAGCAGCAGCGTCGCAAGCAGAACCAGGACCAGGATGACACCACCACCGGTGATCTAGTCGTGATTACTTTGGGTGATCAGATCGAGGACTTTGAGCAGTATGCTACTTTGAATGTGGAGCGCATTGGTGAACAGATCGGCAACCGTCTGGTGCAGCTGACCAACGAGGTCAATGTGCCCCAGGAGATCATCCATTTGATTGGTCAGGGAGTCGCTGCTCATGTTGCCGGCGTTGCTGGACGTCAGTACACCCGCCAGACTGGACACAAACTGCGCCGCATCACCGGCCTGGACCCCGCCAAGCTGTACGGCAAGCCTGAGAACAAATTGACCGGTCTGTCCCGTGGTGATGCCGATTTCGTTGATGTCATCCATACCTCTGCCTACGGCATGGGCACCCAGGAGCGTCTTGGCGATGTTGACTTCTATCCCAATGGCCCATCCGCTGGTGTCCCCGGTGCTGACAACGTTGTGGAGGCTTCTCTGCGTGCTACCCGCTACTTCGCTGAGTCTGTTCGTCCAGGTAATGAGCGCAACTTCCCCGCCGTTGCCGCCAGCTCGTACAAGGAGTACAAGCAGAACAATGGCTATGGCAAGCGCGCCTACATGGGCATCGCTACCAACTATGATATCCGCGGCGACTACATGCTCCAGGTGAACTCCAAGAGCCCCTTCGGTCGCAACACACCCGCCCAAACACAGTCCGGCTATCATTCCGTCCATGAGTCATCATGGAGGCAGCAACAGCAGCAGCAGCTGAAGAAGAACTTCGCTTAAGTCAAGGCGATATGTTTATTCGACAAACGAACGAGAAAGGATGCCCCACGAACAACCGACTAGAACAAAAATAGAAACAAAACGCATTTCCTTCCATATCGATTGACTAGTTTACGCTTAGTTATCATAAATAAATTTTTGCATTTTTCTAAAAAAATATTTAAATAAAAACTTTTTATTTCATTGTAATTTAATTGGTTCACATGACCTGTTTTATTTGAAAACTAAATATGGTGAAAAAATTTGCGCCAAATGAGCACATTCAGTGCTGGAAAATACAACAAATAATGGCTTAATATCGATAGCTTTTAGCACTTCCTGCCAAATAAAACTAAAAAGAGAATAGACAATTTAATATATTGCACATATACGAAATAAGCAATTGAGAAAAATTAAAAGTTAATCAGTTGTTGTCATCCTTATTGTTACACAGCTGATGAATAGGACATCATTGAATAATCGACCTATCGATACAGCCCTTTTGCTCATCGATAGATGTTTGTAGCCATTCCTAATTTTCAATTAAACGGCGTTTTTGTGCGCGTCGCATTATACATCAAGTGGTTTTCTATTCGGCAACTTCTTGTAAGCTTCAAAGAGACGAAACACAACAAAACTTAAAATGGACACACCGCGTCGTAAACTACGCAATTTACACATGGAGAATGTGCAGAATAATAGCACACCCATTCGAATTCCGCCATCGCCGATGCTTAAGACACTTGGACATGGCACCGGTGTTAGTGTGTACCGTTTGGACAGGTCACCCAAGCTGGGCAGCATACGTTCTCCGTGGGCAGTCAAACTCATCACACAGCGTACCCGGGCTATGAAGGATCCGCTCTTTAATGACCGTATCATACACGAAGCAGCCATTTTGCGGTAAGTCTTTCTCAGTTTTTCACTGCACAAGATTATGCATACACATATATGAGAATGTACATATTTTCAAACTATTTACGTGTGTGTGGTGTTTGTGTGTGTACATACACATCCAAATTAGTGTGTACACACGTGGGCGAGCCGGTGGCTGTGTGTGTGTGCGTGTGTGTTTTTATGCGTTTGTGTGTACGCTCTTATGCATGCGTATGCATGCATATGCGTGAGCCTCTGGCCGATGCGTCTGATATGTGTGCGTGCATTTGGTGTAGCAACTTCAACCGACATGTACATACAAACATGTCGTGTACTCTACTCAAATGACCAAATCATCGAATGTCTCCAATTTTTACTCCACAGAAAACTTAATCATCCAAATATTGTTGGGTATCGCGGTGTTTACACAATGACCGAAGGTCGCGATGCTTTGGCATTGGAAATGTGCAGCACATCGCTCGGATCCATATTGGAGGAACGTCACGATGAGGATCTTGGACCCTTGCCCGCCAAACACACTTTCAAAATGATAATGGACATTGCGCATGCTTTGGACTTCCTACACAACGAAGCCCGTCTGCTGCACGGCGATCTAAAGTCCTTCAATGTGCTTGTCAAGGGCGAATTTGAAATATGCAAACTTTGCGATTTTGGTGTCGCATTGCCGCTCGACGAGAACGGCGAGATCCACTTTCACAAGAATCCACAGCTGCAATATGTCGGTAAGTGAGCGCGACCAGACACAAACAATCACAATTAAAACATAAACAAACACCTAATCAATGATTTCATGTTTTGTAGGTACGACACTGTGGGCGCCGCCAGAGGTAATAGATCAAGTGGAGATTATTGACAGCAAAGCAGACATATTTAGCTTTGGTCTAATCATATACGAGACACTGTCACTGGTGCCGCCACATACACTCGAACTGGACGCCGTAATCAAAAGCATCGATTCCGTCATCGATTTGGACAACACACAGGAGCCACAGACAGCTCAACAGCTCAATTACACAGATACTTCCATGAATACGTCGAATGCGGATGCCGTTAGTGTTGGCGATGTTGATGTCGTTGATGATGATACCAAAGAGAATGACATCTCAGACTTTTCACTTACCGATGTGGAAACGGCATATGGCACACGACCACCGTTGCCAGTTGCCTTTCAACTTAGCGACGATTACAATTGCATCGTGGAGCTCTTCTACCTATGCACCAATTCACACAGCGAGGATCGCCCAGCTGCACGCACCATTTGGAAATGCGTTGAGAATAATGCGGCCAGTGTTGTGGGCGATTCGGTCAGTGACTAAACTCGCCCCTATATTACATAACTATTGAAACTTAATCGTTTATTATAAATGTTTATTATGCGTTTGTTTCTCCTTACTACTCTTCTGCCTTCATATAAATCTCTCTGTACCTCTGTACCTTCTCCCCCCAAAACGCTGTATAAATTATATGCAATTCGAAATGAACGCAAGGCAAAGTAGAAGAGAGAAAACGACGAAAACAAAAAAACGTTAAACTACATTTAAACAATTCAATTAGTACGACTAATATATTATATTCCATGTATTACATATACCTATACATATAAATATATTCAGTAGTTATATAAAATAAAGCGCTCGTTCATTATAATATTATATAAATAAAAATAAAATAAAACCAAAACAAATACAAGACAAAACGCATTTTTTCTTTTTTGTTTTAAGTTTTCAGTGCACTAAGAAGTTCACACAAGATTTATTAAAAATAGTACATGCATCATAATAATAATTGTTGTTTTTGTTGTGGTTGTTGTAGTGTATGTGTATAGTGTGTATAATTATTGTTCGATTCGTATTAGTTATAATGATATATATATATATATTAAATACACACAACTCTAAATATATATATTTATTGATTTAACTTGCGGTGCGCAATTGTTCTAACAATGATTCGCTTGATTGCTATAGCATACTATATATATATAGAATAGAAGGGTATTCGGTATTGGGTTGACAATTAGTTGATGTTTTGACTTTCTGTACTATAACTATAGATTGGTTTTTGTTTTTGTCTATATCTAAAATATGCCTGTCTCTCATATGTGTTTTTGTTAACTTTTCAAGTCCGTAGTTTTTGTCTTTTCCAGAAAATTTGACTACAATAATAGATCTGTGTATATAAAACTCTATTAAATATATGTATACATAGTGTATATAGGCGTAAAAAACGTATTTCTTTAAAAAGGCGCTGTTGGTGTTGTTTTTGTTTTTTAGTTGTTTTCAAAAACATTAAATACACATATTAAAAAAAATCAAAAACAAACTTGAACGAGTATTAGACACATTAGAAAAAACATATTAAAAAAAAAAAAATACAAATTTATATAGATATATGTAGATGTATTAAGAATATTAAGTAACACTTTTTCTTTAAGCTCGCACACGTTAAATACACATTTAAAAAGTAGTATATATATATAATATTAAATAGACGGATAAACATAAAAAACATAAAACATTTTTGCTTAAGTTTTTTTAAGTTGTAAGTACATACAAATGTTTAGGTGTTGTTGTTGTTGTGTGTGTGTGTGTGTTTGTTTGTTTGTGTGTGCCGCAAAGTGCATAAATGGAATGCAATAATTAAGTTCGAGGCATGTTAAAAGAGCACAAATGTCTTGCTCTCTCTCTCTCTCTTTGTCTTTCTCTGTCTAACTAGTGTAACACATCGAGGAATATAATGTATGATATCTATATATATATATAAATGTGTATGTGTATGTGTTTAAATGATAATAACAAGGACATTAATGCTTACATTTAAAATACATAATCGAAGAACTGAACAAAAAATCAGAAGGGAAAAATTAAAAGAGAAAAAATAAACAATTCTGGGATTCGTGCATACAACTGGAAATGAAAACGTTTCGAATATTTTGTGGAATGTATGTGTGTGTGTTTCTGTGGTGTGTGTCTATGGTGTGTGTGTGTTGTTTGTGTTCATTTGTTTGTTCACAAATGCAGGACACCATCCTTAACATCGCTAGCCATTATTGTGGATGCATTGGAGGCGGCCTGTTTGTGATGCGTGGACGGCGATGAGGAGGATGAAATGTGCGTTGTTGATGTTGTTACGGTTACACTGCCGTGACCCGTGGGACTTTCATCAAGTGTAACGCCCGTCAGATCAACAATATCATCCTGATCCTCATGCTCCAGCTCATCGGATGTGTTTGTATGATTCGTATGATGCGATCCACTCGACAGCTGACTGTTGCGCGAGAATGATCCGCGATGCGTTGACGTTAGGGTACGCTGATTGGCCGGCTTTACGGTTATAATCAAATTGGAGCTGTTTGCGACCATCATGTCAGTTACCTAACATAGATTTAGATAGAAATTGAAGTAAATTATGATATTAACATATTTCAGTCAGTACTTACTTGATCTAGGGTCTTGCCAGCTACTTCAATGCCATTCACCTCGATGACCTCGTCATTGACAGCAAGGAGGCCCGTGCTCTCGGCCAGGCCACCTGGCACTAGACGTGATATGAATATGCCCGGTTGCTTCTCTAGACCGCTGGCCGTCACACGCACCGATGTGCCGTCACGTATGTAGAAACCTAGTGGCTTGTCACTGCCATGCTTGAGTAGGCGTACACGGCGGTGCGTCTCCGGCACAATGTCCACATCAATGATGGCCGACACTTGCCGGAAATCGTGCGGTTTAGAGATTGAGGGCGCTTTGGTCTTCACTGGCGTATGGCCTAGAATGCTGCCAATCAGATTGCGAGGCTTCATGGTGCCAAAGCCCGAATACTCGTTCAAATCATCTGCACAATAATTATAATTATTATATTATATATATATATGTACATACATATGTGGTCATCTATTATTACACTTACCCTTGCGCTGAACTATGACGCGGAGCAGTGGACGCGCCGTTTTTAGTGCACGTCCAAAATTGTCGTCGTTGTTGATGGGCAACAGATCGTTGTCGCGCGGATCAATGTAGAGTATTAGAAACTGTATGTTGGCCAGCTTGTGCAGCTGTTCGACAAGGGATGCAAACTTATCGAAACTTTGCTCGGGCTCATGGCGCTTAAAGCTCCAGCGTCGAAACTCCGCATCAAACTGCATATACCATGGACATACAACAAACAACATACAACATAAGAAAAAAAAATAAACAGTGAACTTGAAAATGAAAAGGAATCCAACTGTTGCTGCACAGCCGATGAGCAACAGCAACAGTTATAGCAGCAACAACAACAACAGCAACAACCCGTTTCCCACAACCATTACTATAGGCATGAATCAGCAGTGCCGCAGCGGCAGCAACTGCTGCGGCTGCCTCATTATCATCAAAGCAAATTCCATAAATTTTTGTATGCATACATGTATATACATAGATTGTGATTTGGAGTCAGTGTTGCGGTAATTATGTTTAAAATGGGTTACTCACCTTTGATTTCACTTCAATAAGATTCGTTTCAGCGTTTGCTGCCGTCGCTGCGGTTGTGTTTATTTTATTTTTCGACATTTTTGCCCACTTCCACCTTCACTTGCACACACAATTTTACTGCAACACCAACGCACAATTGTTGCAGTGCGTTCATTCAAGTGGCTTCGCGGCGCCAACCACCAAACAGCAGCCAAACGTAATGTGCACCCAAAGGAATTAAAATGTTCAATAAATTATAATTCGAAAAAAATCTAAACTAATACTAAATTATGCGTTGGCGTTTGTGTAAAGAAAAACATCGAGACATCGCGATTTACATGAATCGGTTTTGTTGCATACATGTATATCGATATATCTAATACTAAAAAAAATTTATAGTTTCACTTAAAGCTGCGCAAATAAAAATTATGTAGTAAAATTGAGAATTATTCTGCAGGCATATGGAATAAAAAGTTATTTTTATTTAACGTATTTGTTTATTGCATATAGATATATATCGATATGTTTATCCATTCAAATCTTCAACTAAGCGCCCCTAAGTAGTTGACGTGTGTGGCAACGCTACATGCAAATTGACATTAAATTATTAAATAGCCAAGTCATATGACAAATAATAGTTTGTTTTCTATTATTTCTATGTGATAGACACAAATTTTCAAAATATATTTCTTATTTCTTAGAAATTGTAAATAATTTAAGTACTTTCAAAATTTCTGCGAAACTATCCATTTATAGCGGTACGAGTGAGACAACGCTAGTGTATGGACGTGAAACAAGTATAGATATCTGCATAATAGTACGAACGCAGAGACTTTTGTATACGCTGCATACTAGCGTGAGAGTAAAATACTGCTATATAGTACCTACCAACTGGATGCCGACAACAATAAGTTAAGCTCAACAAACAACGACGATTTATCAAAAGGTAATTTCTTAGTTTGTGAACCTCTTAATTAAGTTAAGAAACGTTGGAAAACAAAACACTGGCCAAAAGCCACATGCCCGGTAGTGTAGCACACGCCATACGACGAGGGTTTCTGTAAATGGAGGCTGTTTTGTGTTTTGTTGTTGAGCGTGAAGTGTGCAATTGAGTAGAAATTTGTTTTTATTTTTAAATGTGTCGCAAAGCTAATAACAAAATAAGAAAACCAAACAATTTTAGTTTTAAACGTATACGAACAACAATAAACCAAACAGTACGCGGCAGCATATATAAATCAGGCGCAAATTGGAAAAACAGCAACGAATACGAAAACGAAAACAGAGCAAACCGTTTTCCCCCCACCAATGCACGAGACGCTGACGCGACGCCAGTGAAAATACAGTTAGAAGCAGAGCTTTTTAAATTGCAAGCGACATTCTCAATCAGCAGCACTTAAGGATATTGGCGCCGATTTTAATAAAAACCTTGAGACACATTCTTACCAAGTCACCAACAAATCACACATATAAACAATATACACACTCAAACACACACACACCATAACACCTACCTACTCCCACACAGACACACATACACGCTCAAGTGAATCAGCCAGTAGACGCAGCCATGAGTTCGGTAATGTAAACAAATATCTAGTGCGTTTCAAATCCAAAACTAATTTCAAACATCTATGTATATGCACTTCGCACTTGGCCCATTGCACCTTGTAGCAATACTCAAATGTGGAGAATCTGTCGCCGCAGACCATACGGCAGGTGATGAAGGAGCTTCAAGATATGGAATCAACGCCACCCGAAGGCATCAAAGTGCTCATCAATGAAAGCGATGTCACCGATATTCAGGCGCTAATCGATGGCCCAGCCGGTACACCGTATGCCGTTGGCATATTCCGTGTCAAATTGACGCTTAGCAAAGATTTTCCCCAAACACCGCCGAAGGCATATTTCCTAACTAAGATTTTCCATCCAAATGTGGCGTCGAATGGCGAGATTTGCGTTAACACACTAAAAAAGGATTGGAAACCAGATTTGGGCATTAAGCACATTCTGCTAACCATCAAATGTCTGCTGATTGTGCCCAATCCCGAATCGGCCCTCAACGAGGAGGCAGGCAAAATGCTGCTCGAACGCTACGATGATTATTCCCAGCGAGCACGCATGATGACCGAGATACATGCACAGGTAAGCGGACAACCCCTCTAAACAATATCAAAACCATATTCATGTATGCCTCTTTCAAGCCGGCTAAGTGCGGTGCTGGCGCTAGCGATGCCAAAGATGATGATGGCCCCTCAACAAAGAAACATGCGGGCGTCGATAAGAAGCTTCAGGATAAGAAGAAGGAGAAGTTGCTCAAGGAGAAGAAGCGTATGCTTAAAAGATTATGAGAGGCATAAACACTTTTGCTATCTACAGCGACACTACAACAATATGTTTAGGATCAGCAAGGAATGTGGAGTTCAAACAAAACAAAACACAACACAACAACAAACAAAAAGCAACAACAACAATTCTATTAAAGCCAGCAGCAGGCATACATTTACATTTGACGCAACACCAAACACAAAATGACTCTACAAAAAATGGGGGAATCAAGCATCATGGGGCAACATGCGCATACATGAGCTAAACAAAGGAATGAAATGAATAAACAAACAACTCCAAAGAAAATTGCATCCAGTTACATATACAAAATAATAATAAATACAACAAAACAAAAAACAAAACAACAAAGAAATAATGCAAATCCAACAAAAGAAATCAATTTGGTTGCCGTCAAAACTGAACCGATTATAAATATATATATTAATAGATTGTAGACACAAAGCGAAGCAAAGCAAAGATGAAATGAAACTACATAAGTAAAAAATTATATGTTCTAATTAATTTAGTGTGAAACCTTCCTCAAATCATTATCTATATTGTTTTTTTTTTTTTTATGTTTTTAAATGCTTTTGTGCTATCATTAGCATAATTTATGTGTATGTAATTAGTTTAAACCTTAAAGCTTTGTCCACACACACACACACACACGCATTTAATTTTTAGCTACGCAAACACACATCACATCATTGTACCGTTATTATATTATATTGTAGATTTTCAGTTTACATTTAAATTTGAACTATATTACCAAATTGTTCTCTCTCTCTCACTCATACGCTATTTTTTGTCTCTCTCTCTTTCTCTCTTCAACATTCGTGCGTTTCTTTTAAAAAAACAAAAATAAAAATATTTACACTTAAAATTACATGAAGAAAAATAAGGAGAAGAAAAGTGCATAAGCATAATAATATATATACATATTAATTATTGAAAAATTGCATAAAAAACGTTTTGCTATAGTTAAACGAACGCCCCAAGAAAAGAATGAAAAAAACACGATTATAAAAAACATTTTAAACTCTATTCCAGTGAAATGTTTCATTCAACTATTTTTTGGTAATGACTTTTATCTCGTTGTATTCTATCTATTTCGGATCATACAGTTTGGATTCGTTTATAATTAAGTTTTTTTCCTTGGGGGCGTCTCGCACAGACGTAGTATCATTCTCTGGTTAGACATTTTTCTTAGGTTATGTACTTACATACAAAATCTAACTAAAAGTGAAAAACGAAAAAAAAAAAATATATAAGTGACAAAATTATGTGCCCTTCCCGATGATAATACTATGAAAAAAAAGCAACATTTCATATTGCTTATATGCTAGAAGATTTCCAAAAAACAAAACAAACAAAAATCTAATATATATATATGAAAAAATAAGCAATCTCAATTCAATTATTGTAGAAGTTCAAACAAGAAAAAAAAAAAAAACAATATATGTATATATACATATATATATAAAAACACACATTTCGTTAAATTTGTTTTAAAACAAGCGTCACACAACAACACGTGAAGAAAAAACACAAAAAAATATTTAAAAAACAAAAATTTATAATGAATAAAATCAACATTTGAAAGTAAATCATGTTGCATTGATTGTGCATATCTATATACATATATTCATATATATATATATATTTCTGCATTAATTTTTGAATGTTGCGCGTGCCAAAAGCGAAGGCATTTCCGAGTTCCAATTGTTTTTCCAAGCCGGAAGACTAGTGTGTTGTTAGATATGGTCGATTCTACGAAATGCCAAATGAGACAACGGGCAATACAGTTCGCTCTCTGTCTCTCTCTCTCTGTTTGTATGTGTGTTCTATGTGGGTGTCTCTCTCTCTATTGGTATTGCTATTGCTCTCTCTAACTGGCAATGACAGTTTGCGCCAACGCTAACGCCAACGCCGGCCAACATTCCAAGCGGCTAACCTTCAGCCCAACTCCAAAAATGTCGCAGTTCTAAGCAACAGCAATAACAAATACTTAGTCCAGTATGCGCGACTAGTAGATACCTTGTAGAAAGTTTCGAACATTCCAAACGAACTTCTTATTCTGATTGAAAAAACTTTTGCCATGGCCCTTTCTATTCACTTTTAATGGAACAATAGCAGCAGCAACAACAACAACGCATAACAATGAGCATAAGCTTTAGAATGCTCTCTCTCAAAATCGCTCTTTCTATAGAAAACCTGATGAGGCGCAGCAACAACAACAACAACAATCGATCGACCTGGCCAGTGTTGGACATTAAATGACAAAAAACAGCTCTCTCGCGAGATAGAGAGCGAGAAAGAGCACACGTTTTCCAGGTATGTGTTGTGTGGCTTGAATGAATTCGCAAGCTGCGGGTCTGCTGTCTAGCAGATGGACCGCAAAAGCTAAGCTTGTTGTGAATGTGATTGCTGAGGTTTACGACGTGGAGGAGGAGGTGAGGTAGAAGGTGGAGGCGGGAGTGGCCTATGTGCGCTTGTGTGTGCGCGTGCGCGCGCTCGATCGCCAATTCCAATTTGGCTGCGCGCGACAGCAGCCACCAGCTAGCAGCTAGCGAGCAGCAGGTAGATCAGTTGTGAATCTGGCACGGACGGACGACAACAAACCATTTAGCTTGGCTCTCGCTAGCACACGAAAACGCGACGGCCAAAAACGAAAATCGAACCTAAAAAACAAAAACAACAAAACGTTTTGCGCGCCTCCTCCAAACGTACGTGTGTTAGTTGCTGTTGTGTATTTTTTTTTTGCTTGTATGTGTTGCCGTGTCGCGTTGCTTAGTTGCAACGTTTGTTGTTATTATTGTTTTGTGGTTAAGATAAACAAAACCAAAGCGCAGGCAAATCCATAAAGAAAAAAACATCAAAACACGCCCTGCCAATAAGCAGCTAATAAGTCTCTGTGTGTGTGTGTGTGTGTGTGTGTCTATGTGCGTAATTTGCATTGTGTGTGTAATCGAACAGCGATCGATGGCCGATAGATCGATTGATCAAACGATAGCCTGGCAAATTACATAGCAAAACAAAACAAAAAGAAACGAGAAAAAAAAGGGTTAGGCAGGAGATCGCGTGCCGGGCCCAATGTAATGAATATTTTTATTGTCGGACGTTCAACGGCGCATGGAATGCGACATTTACGTGCGCGCTCATCCGTTTTATTAGCCATTTTCGCAACATCTGTTTGCCCAGTTAAGCGTTTAAGCCAGTTGGCTAAGATCGACAAAAAACAACAAATACAGCTCTTCAGCTGTTTGCCTTTTTTTTTGTAAAGTGATTTGTTTGTTTGTTTGTGTAGTGTGTGTGAGTTGTGTGCCATCGATTTGTCCAGTGTGACCTTGCCAAGCCAGGGTCGCGCCTGGAGCCGGGACTTGAAGAGCACAGTACAGTACTTGGCTATAAAGCATCTGATTTTATCTGGCGTTGACATTTCATTGCGCTTCTCGCACTAATTTGCATATATGTATGACAAAATTGTCCGTCAATTTGCCATTTGCCATATGCCGTATGCCATATGCATATTGTATATGTATGCTTTTTAACTGCGCTCTCTTAACTCAAATGATCTATAATACAGTAGACGCTCGATAATGGCAATTCTTTTAGTTCAAAGTGAAGAAAGTACAGTTGAAAGTAAAAGAAACTATAATTTTGTTATAATTATTGAAATAGAATCATTAAAATAACCTTTTTTTTCAAAATATTTTTCAAAAATATTCTAACCAACAAGACTTTACTGTATTCACTTGTTGTATATGCCATATATTTAATGTGTGTGGGATGCTGAAACTAAGTAAGTCGCGCAAATAACCCGTTCATTTCGTCATTCCCAGCAGCCGTCAATAAAAATCTGTTATATATACCTGTATTTATATAGTATATGTACATATATGTACTTATGTAAATCCATATAAACAAAACAACAAACGCCTTGAAACATTTTTTGTGTCGTCGCATCGTAAAAATCCTCCAATGTGTATTTACTTTTTTTAAATTAAGTCTTTAAAACCGAGAGCCGAGAACGCTTTAGTTATTTATTTTTTATTTTTTTTTCGATTGCGTGGTTGTCGCGGGTGTTGGTGGTGGGCGGTCAGTTTTTTTTTTTAGTTTTGTTTCGTTCCATTTGAGCCAAATACGTAAAACTCATTTTGACCAAAAGCGTTTCAAAAATATTTGTGCCCCAAGTTAAGAGTGGGCGCTCGAAAAGCACTAAAGCAATTACATAGTTGAAACTGTGACCGTCAACAGATAATGCGAAATTTTAACCGGAGCGGGGACGGGGATGTACCTTGCCAAAACGATTACTAAAGAATGACACTTCCCTGACATTTAATTGTTGTGGAATTACAATTGGAAACGGGGTTAAGATCACTTTAAATCGAATAAAAAACAAGTAATAAAAGCATGCCGCTTATTATATACACTAGAAACAAAACCCACCTGTTTTCTTGTTGAAAATGTTGCATTTGATGATATGTTGGGTAAATTTTGACAAATGATCTAACTGCAACAGAAAGAAAACTCATACCAAAAGGCATAGAAATGTACGAACATGGCTATATCGATGCAGTTTGTGATGCTGATTGCGAATATATATGATGTATAAAGTCGGATATACTTTTTTCAAAGTGTTACACAATGAATGTTCAAAATGTAAAAATAAAAGTAGTGAAAAGTATCAATTTCAGATTTTAATGAGTGTTTTGTGAAATTATAGTAAATAATTCAAGTTAATTTATTTTGTAAACATAACCTTAAATGCTCAAGCTTAAATATGCGCGCTCAGCTTTTTCAAATGACCGTTTCATTCATTTTGTTTCAAACACATAACCTCAACCATAAATAAACAGTTATTTGGCTAACGAAAGCACAAGCATGCGCAACATTTAGCAAAGACACGAACCGCACATGCAAAGCAAAAATTGGAATTGCGCGCACAGCCTAAAAGCAGGCAACAGATAATAAATGCACAAACAATTTTCAAATTGCAGCAACACACACACACATAAATTGAGACACACACACAAGCACGACAAGAGAGTAAGAAGAGAGGAAGTGGGAGAGAGAAAAAGCGCACGAGATACCAAAACAGCAGCGTGGGAGAGTGTAACAGTGGAGGCCGGGGGAGGCTGGGGAGGCGCCATGGCACTGAGCAAAACGAGCAAATCGAAAGCTGGCGCCAAAGACGAGCAGAACCAACTGGTAAGTAACTAAATAATTGTAACAACAAATAAATAACAATAACAAAACCGTATACACATGCACACACACATGCACACACGATCACAGTTAGCACAGTTGTGTATGTGTGTGTGTGTGTGCAATGGCAGAGCTTTGGCAGAGCTGTAGCTGGAAAAAAAAATAACAAACGAAAAAAAAAGCAACAACAATGGAACGCAGCTGCGAGCGCAAGCAGCGCACTTGGCTCAACCAACTACTACACAGACAGAGAGACGGACGGAGAGACAGACCGAGACCGAGCCACAGGTCTCAGGTGTAACAAACTAACGGTGCAGCTCATGGAAACGCCGCAGTCGTCGACGCGACATCGTAACGAACACGCCGCCGCCGCGCACGAAAAAAACTTCTTTTTTTTTTTTCAGTTATTTATTTCTTTTTTTTTATGTTGGTTTCTATATTATTATTATTTTGTTTTGCGTTTTGCGTCGACTTTGATTTTGGATTTTGGATAATGTTGTTGTTGTTATTGTTATTGTTATTTTGTATGCAAAAAGCGCGCGTTTGGCGTTTTACCAATTAAAAGTCGGTTATATATATAGTATATATAGTGTATAAAATAAAGACAATTGTGTTGTTGTTGTTTTTGGCCTGAATGGCAAAGTGCATTCTTTAAGAATTTCAAAAAGAGATATAGATCGAGAGATAGTGTGTGAGAGAGGCGGTGGGCTAAAGAGGGTGGAAGGGAGGAACAAAACTCCAAACTCAAATAACTTTGTTGCTCTCTCTCTCTATCTCTCTCTCTCTCTCTCTGTGGTGTTCCAGCTTTAAGTGGCGCGCTTTACATGGCATAAAGTACGTGCAAAAAATTAATCATTAAAACAAAACCGAAAAGAAAAAAAAAAAAAAACCGCCAACGTTGTGTGTTTTGTGTGTTGTGTGTCGTGACATTTGTTGTTGTTGTTTGTGTTGTTGTTGTTGCTGTTGTCAATGTTTGTTTTCGTTGTTGTTGTTGTTGTTTCTTGCACCAATTTTTGCTTGGGCCGCTTCTACTTGTTGCATAATCGCATTGCGTATACGTAATGCCAAAACTTAACGAAACTCAGCAAACACACGCACACACACACACACACACACACACACACACACACACACACACACACGTACGTACGTACATAACCTCTTTCAAGATCCTGCGGCGGCATTCGCGCAATTTTATCGATAGCTGCCCAAAAACCAAAAACCAAAAACCAAAAACGACAAAAACCGAAAAAACGAAACACAACAAGAGAAGAAAAAAAATCACAGCAAAAATATTTTCCCACCATTCAAGCGCACACAACAACAACAACAACAGCAGCAACAACAACAACTCACAGCACACACACAGACACAGACACACAAACAAATACACATGTACACAAAATCACGCGCATTATTCGTTCACAAAATGGACAAATGCTTTTAGCGCGGGTGGTTAGAGGGGGGGTTGTGGAGTGGGCTGGGGGGAGTAGGGAGTTGGGGGGCGCCGTGTGTGCACCCACAAGCAGCGGCAGCAGCAGCGGCAGCAGTGAAGTTGTTTTTGGAGTTTCTTGTTGTTGTTGTTGTTGTTGCTTGAAACAATTTGTTGTTTGTTTGTCGTTGCAACAACAACAACAGCCGCAACAACAACCGCAACAATGCTTACTGTTATTTATTTATTTTGTGTGTTTTTTTCTTCTCTGAGGGTTCTTCTTAAAAACAAAATTTAAGAGTTTCTGCTAACAACAATTCAATGTCTTTGTATGGCCAAAAAAAAAGAAGACAACAAAAAAAAAGGCGCAAATTAACAGCCCAAAAGTGGCAACATGGGTTGACTCCACAAAAGGGGGGGAGGGTGGGGTTGGGGGAAGAGGGTGTGTTGACCAGTGCGTGACTTGTGGGCTCGGCCCCCGTTGCACAGTGGTTCTACATTATAGCAAGGACGAAATTTAAAAAAAAAATAAATAATTTTTTGTTTCGATTTCAAAACTTTTTCAAAAATAATTCACAAAAAAAATGAATGAAATTGAAAAACAATTAATTGATTGTTTTTTTGGTACAGTGAACTCTTTAAGATTATCAATAAAATTATTCGGAAAATTCCTTTTTCTTAAACACAAAGCCAAAACATGAACTATTTTGTAGCTAAAGAATGAACAAGATCTGAAAGTAAAAGCTTCAACTTGATTAAAGAGTAAACTTACTTCATTCAAGATTATTTTTCGCTTATATAAAGATTCTATATGCTTCACAATATATTTGCATATTCATCGTGTTTTTTCGTCCGATTTTAAGCGTAAAATAATATTTTTTTTGAATAAAAATATATAATTTTGAGAAAAGTTCAACACGAAAACTAAAATTCAATATTCAAAATGTTTGAAAAACCCTTCACCATTCCCCATTCCCCAATGTACTGGGCCCCACTGTGCGGGACAAATTCAAAAAACAAACACAAAAAAAATCAAAAAAAAAAAAAATAGAAAAAAAAATCGTTTTGTGCGGCCAACAACAACACATTTGTATGGCTAACGCGCGACGCCTTGTTGCAGTTGCACGTTGCAAGTTGCAAATGGTTGTGGCGGTTGTTGTTGCTGTTGTTGTTATTGTTGGTTTTTGATTGTGCTGCCTGCTGCTACTTTTGGGTCAAGTAAGAGGCATTTGCAATTGGATTTTGGTTTATTTTGGTTTTTTTTTTGGATAATTTTCTTTGGGGAATTGTCAAAGCTGCATTTTGAGGCGTGGCTTTGACTCGCTATGACTCATGCTTATCAGAGAGGAGAGGAGAGTGTTGTCGGGAAAGAAGAGGGGTGGGGGGGTATTACCAAGATGGCACATCGAAACCAAACCAATCAAAGGCAGAGCCAAAAAAAAAAAAGATTCTCAATTTGCCTCGAACGGAACGGAAGTAATTACAAAAATGGCCAAATTGCAGGTACAATTTAAATGTTTGTTGTTGTTGTTGTTGTGTCGGTCTGACGTCATATGGCGCATATTGATGTTCCAGTCCAAAATCGATCGGTTGATCGAACGAACCAAAAACACACACACACATACACACACAACACAATAAAACACTCGACACAAAAAAAGGCAACCGGCTGCCGGCAGCAACCACAATAACAATAGCAACAACAAAAACAACAAAAAACCAACAACAAAAACAACAGCAACAACAACAATTGATGACAATAGCTTACTAAATTGATTGTTAAAACGTATTTATCAATTCAAGCATCGTTTCATACACACATACACATACAGACATAACAGACAAAACAGCAAAAAAAAGCTGAAACATCAACAACAAGAACAGTGAGAACTTTGATAGTTTCACGTAGTTGGTTAGCGGGGAGGGGAGGTAAGCAAAACAGTTGACACTCCAATAGAAGCTTAAACAGTGCAATGCTAATTAATAACGGGAGCGGTAAGAGGGAAAGAAAAGATATTGCAAATGAGTGTGTGACACGACTGGCAATATTTGACACTCCAATAGAAGCTTAAACAGTGCGATGCCAATTAATAACGGGAGCGGTAAGAGGGAAAGAAAAGATATTGCAAATGAGTGTGTGACACGACTGGCAATAGTCAAATGAGTTTGTCATTGCGCTTGAACGAAGGAAAAGGAAGAGAGCGTGTGAGCGTGAGAGAGCATATATGCAAAAAAAAAAAGAGAGCGTGAGAGCAAAGTGCAAGGCTGACGTTTGCCCTAAGTTCGTTAAGTTGCCAATATGATGCCATTTCATCGTTCGTTCGTTTCGTTAAGTGCGATTTAATCGAACGAACGTTTAACTATTTTATGCTTTGGGTTTGCCATTAAACAGTTTTAATTCAAACTGATATTTAATAAAAGAAAAACAATAAAAAAAACACGCTTCTTTCCAATATCTTTTTAACCCACTTTAAAAGAATTCAGGAAGTAAGAAAAAAAATTATCTCTTACCGTTTTTTTTTTGTTGTATTTTTTGCATGGAAGTAAGCCTCTTCTTCTTCGCTTTGCTTTTTTTTCTTTGGTTAATGATAAATATCATTATCTGCATTATGCATTACGCTTTGTGAAGCGTCTTCTTCTTCTAGTCACGTACTTAGACAACTTTAATTATGGCCGAGTTGTTGAGTTAATGGTTAGAGGGGTGGAGAGGGGGGAGGGGCAGTGGAGTAAAGGTTACAACCGGCTCATACTAACTTGGCTTAATCAGCTCAGTGTGCCCAGTGTGCCAATAGGCAAATGGCCAACGTAAAAAAAGGGCTAAAAACATTGTTGTTGTTGTGGCTTTTGTCGTCTGTCTGTGGACGCGACCTTTGGCCGCATTTGACCGCATTTGGTTTCTCTTTTTTCTTCTTCTTCTTCTTCTTATTGTTTTCTCTCTATCTCTTGCTGTCTCTGTCTTTGTCGCCTTCCATTTCACCGCCTTGAACTATGCACGCTGCCCTTTAAGCAAAAACCTTTTTAAGGTGCATTTTGGGTCGCAATGTTGTGTAATCTTAATAACATCAACTGACCAAAAAAACCGCACACACAAATACATACATACATAGTTGTGTTTGTGTGTGTGTTTGTGCACACTCAAACGTTTTCCACATCTTCAATTCTTAAGTTCTTTTTGTTCTTGTTTATGGGCTTTTAACTTTATGAGCCGTTTTGCATGCTCTGCAGAGTAGAGGTTTTGTCTGTGTGTGTGTGTGTGTGTGTGAGAGTGTGGCCAAACTTTCAATAAGCTATAAACTAGCTAGTTTTAGCGGTTAAAGTTCTTATGAGTCTTAAATGATTATTAAATAGCAACAAAAAATCATTTAAAAATGTTTATACATAATATTTTATTATTATTTATTATTTTTAAAGCTAATGGTAATGTCTACTCGACCCAAAAACGTTCAAAGTCAAATTATGTCACAAGTTAATTGTTTGTATTTTGGTTTGTTTTTTGGGCTAATGCTCGATTTGTTTAATTATATATATCAAAAAGCATTCGACTGTAAAGGATTTACACAAAAATAGCTAAAGTCATTAAAATAGAAAAAAAACTAAACGAAAAAATTACCCGCTTTTAAGTTTCGTTTGCAAAATTGGCAGCACTGATTGAAGTTTGCAATATTCTTGCAACGGTAAAACGGTAAACCGTTTTGTTCTAAGCTTTAACTATTTAACTATTAGTAGTTGCTTGGCTTTGCTTTGTGCTTTATTTGCCGGCTACTTTTCAAGTTTTGTTGTACCCTGGAATGCACTCAACGAAATGTTATGAAAGGGTATGCTGTGCTGTATGTTGTGAAAATGTTTCAGTTTCAGTATATCACAAGGCAAAGTAAGTTTTTTTTATCGAACTATCGAAACTATTTCGTTATCGATAACAAAAAAACTGGAATTTATATTTCAGATTGCAAAATTTGTTTGTTTCTCGTAATACTGATCATTCGTAAAAATTCCGATTTTCGATTAACAAAAATGATCGATAAACACACAAGGAGTTCCTCTTTTTGTGACACAACAAGTTTATTATTGAGTTAGATAAGGATTAAACAATTTTCATTGTTAACATTTTCGATAAACATACGTTATCGATAACAAAAAAAACCTTAAATATTCAAGATTCAAGTCCTTGGCTTAATATGTTAATTCATTTCAAATAAAAATCAAACAGTTTCTTCAAAATTCCTTCAAAAATGTTACATAACATTGATCTACGGTTAAAATTTGATGAAGATTGACTCAGCGAAGATATTGAAGAGTCGAAAATGTAGACAAGCCTGCAGTATTCAAGTAAAGACATGTACAAAACATGCATGAACATGAAACTGTAGGGTATCTTACAGTCTAGCTCTCCCTTCTTTGCTTGAAGCTTACGCTTTTTTGTATCCAGTCCAAAATGCCAGTCAAAGTCGACGACGAAACGCAACCAAATAAAATTTCACCAACTTAAGAAAACACCAACAACAAAAAATAACTAACTCCTTCGACTTTTTGCTCCAGTTTCTGCTTCGTTTTTATTTGGTACTTTTTTTTGTCGCGTGTCGCGTTTTTGCGCGTTTCGCGAGCTGAAATGTTTTGTGCGGCAACAGAAGAAATTCAAATCGGTTGCAGCGAAAGTGCAACATTAATTAGGCAACAGCAACAACAAACACAGGAGTAGCAACAAAAACAGCAACAACAGCAACAACAAGAAGAAGAAGAAGAACATCAACGATCATCAATCATAGCCAAAAGCAAACCGACGAAGACGAAGAAAAGAAGAAAGATTGAGATCAACAACGATATCGATGTAGTCATAGCCAAGAGCGCTCCCAATATTGCACGCCGCCAGATGATCGAATGGTGGTGATCCTTCTACTGTCGCCATGCACGTGCAGCCAAAGCAGCAGCAGGAGCAGCAGCAGTCGCCACGCCCACTACCCACCGCCTTCAGCACCACCAATAGCACCACCGCCAACAACACAAACAGCACAACCAAATGCGCGCAGCTCCTCGCCCGGCAACAGCAGTAACAGTAGCAACAATGGCAATGTCTCCTCATCGGCATCCACCGGCGATACGGCAATACCAACTAGATTGTATCGCAGCACCACAGCTCAACCACTGTATCATCATCAGCATCACTATCAGCATCAGCATCAGCACCATCCATGGCCTAGTCATAGTCATAGCCAACACTACCAGCCATTGCCGCCGCCCCCAATCGCCCCCTGCTGCCAACTGTTGCCACCGGCACCAGCAACATCAACAGCAGCAACAGTTGCAGCCAATGCGGTGCCAAAACCGCCTCGCAGTTACGCCCACAATCACGCCCACGCCCACACCCACGCCCATGGATCGCTTGTATATCGGATCTACGCACAACAGAATCCACAACAACAACAGTATCCACAACAACAACAGTATCCACAACAACAACAGTATCCACACACACACACACAGTGTGGATTCAACAACAACAACAACAACAACTGCCTACAGCTACAGCCAATCTGCCAACCTGCCGCCGCCAGCTATACTAACACAAACTATAAGAAAACAACCACCAAGAACAATGCCACCAATTGTGGCATCAACACAACTACTACCAATACAAATACCAATACCAACACTAGTGCCGACTATGTGCGTCACGTGACCCGCGTTAATTTCTACGACATTGATACTTCGCAGGTCGAATTCGAGCCCAAAGATGATGACGACAGCAATGAGGCAACTGCTAACGATACAGAAGCTATAACCAAAGAAGGTGAGTCTTACACTAAATATAATTATATATATTTTCGAAAAGAATAAGAATAAGAAAGACAGTTTTTACTCAAATCAATCAAAAGTTTAGCAAAAATCCTTAAAAAAACATCTTTTTTTTCGTTGAAAGTTAA
The DNA here is from genome assembly GCA_035044645.1 of Scaptomyza parva. NCBI lineage: Eukaryota > Metazoa > Arthropoda > Insecta > Diptera > Drosophilidae > Scaptomyza > Scaptomyza parva. The sequence goes on from JAWNNT010000139.1 coordinate 16,051,089, forward strand.
GTTGAAAAATCCTATCTTTATTTAACTACATAAAGTACATAAGTAGAACATATATAGATCTGCTAGTTTATACTAGTTTGATATTTTTACCAGAAACATTAGAATACAATTAGGAAATCTGAAATCTTCATTATTTAGCAATCAAGTTCAAAGTTCAAACACAATCCTATTAAATTGAAAGGCAATTGGCATTCTCTTAATGCGTTAACAGTTGGTTGCGAGTATTTATTTCAATTCTTTAAGTACGTTTGACGTATGAGACTCGTCATCGATATGAATAACCAAAGCTGGAGTTTTTCTTTGATATGCTTACCTTTTTCTGAATATGAAATATGGGCCTCAAGGGGTTAATCGAGTTGTTCCAAATAAAAAGTTTTATAGTTGAAACTTTTAAAGTTTCGATGAGAGTTTTATTATAATTTTCGTCATGAAATGTGTAAAGGAAGGATATTTAACCCCATCAAGTAAATGTATATATGTATATAATCTTGATCAGTACTAGTTTGACCCATGCATACTAGGTCTTGAGGACCAGTCTTACCTATGCAAGCTAGGTCTTGAGTTTTGCATCTATCGAGCTGAAACTTGGCTCAAGATTTTCTCAACATCAAATATCAAATATATCATTTTGCTATAATCATAAGCAAGAAACTTAAGTCGAAACTGAGGAATGTTTCTTGCCTAGTTCTGATATCGTTCCTTACCTTCGTTATAAGGAATTTTTGTGTGTTTTTCATTATTACAAGTTACACCTATTGCAAGAACAATGATTACACTTATACATACATACACACACACACCCAGTTTGCTTACTCATTGAAGAAAAAAAAAAAAACAATTTTGGGGTCACTGTCAACAATTACAATTATAATCCGATAAAATTGTGCATATATACAAAGCACATATCTCGAGACAGATCCATTATGTATAGAACCTACAACAACAATAATAATTCGTCATTCATTTCTGTTTTGTTTTGTGTGTGATGCGATTGCATCAGAATGTGCCCCACCTCCCCACTCCCCCTCCCACTCAGATCCCTTCATTCAGATCTTAATGTGAATGTGATTCGATGTGATTCATATGAATATCACGTATACGACTCGTATTGCTGATATATCCCTGAATATCACATTATTATTATGATACTTAGTTAGCGGAAGGCAAATGATCTCTCTACCTATCTCTCTCTCTCTCTCTCTCTCTTTCTCTCTTTCTCTCTCTCTCTCTCTCTTTCGCTCTCGCTCTGCTTTTGTTGCATGTGATTGAATCCCTTTCGCTGCATATTATTATTACTCTCTGTGTATTCCCCGATCCCCAATCCTCCTCAAACCCTGTTTTATCGCGCCGTTGCGGAAATCATAGAAAGTTTGATTTAATTATGTGATTAACATAGCACAAAGGCGCCTTTTGGCTACAAAAAAGAGACGGACGGACGGAACGGGGATAACTTGTAACATTGTGGAAAAAAGTGTTAAAATTAGAAATAACAAGCAGCTACTACAAACAGCAACAACAACAACAACAGCAACAGCAACAATGGCAAAAAAAATGGTAATGCAAAAGAAAATGTTTAAAGCAACAAATTTCCCACGTTAGCAAATCATTAAAAATCAACGCCAAGCAGCAACACCAACAACAACACCATTAACACCAACAACAACACCATCAACACCAACAACAACAACTAATAATAATAGCTGCACAATTTGATTGTTGTTGTTGTTGCTGCTGCTGTTGGCATCTTTTTTGCATATAGTATGCAGAAATTTAATAATTGGAGCTCACAGTTGGAGTTGGAGTTGGAGCTATGGAGCTTGTTATGCCACAAGAAAACAACAAGAAAAAACTCTCTTTTACACTGGCATCAACATTTCCATTAACAAATCTCAGGAAATCTTTAAACAACTAATAAATAGACTAATTTTTTGTTTAAACAAACTTCCCGTAAGACATTTTTTGTTTTTTTTTGAGAAATTTTAATTGATATTAAAAAAGAATATTTCATTTAAATTGTTTTAAAGCATATTCATGTTTAATCCAACTATGTATTATGACGAATTAATTTTAATATACAAACATATTTATATCAAATATTATTTATATTCAATTTGAATATGAAACATTTTTGTTTTTACATCTTGCAAGACTTAAAACAAACTAATAGAATACTTTATTCACAAAAAACATAATAGAAATAAGCATATTCAATGATATAGTTAAACCAACATCAAATATGAATTATTAAAACAAGTAAGAAGACTTTAGTCGAGTATGCTCGACGAGTAGATACCTTTAATCCTTGACCAGATAGATGGACAGACGCCCGACCATCTGTCTGACAGACATACACATTGTACGTGAACTACCGGACCAATTCTGGATAGTCTCATATCTCCTGTGTTTCTAAGCCGATTTTAATAAAAATTTCACAGAAATTAATAATTTTGTTAATAGTTTCATTGTTCATTGTCAAAATTTCGATTTTTAAGATGTATTTGTTATCAATTACATGTGTATATCGTAAACCGGAAAAGTTATCGAAAATTTGAAGCAAACTTGCTATGCCTATGAATTAGGAGAGCTTATATCCATCTGGAGTCTCTAGCTTTTGTAGTTGCTGAGATCGACGAGTTCATACATACAGACAGACAGATGCTGATGAAGAATATATATACTTTATGGGAGTCGAAGAAGCTTCCTTTTGCCTGTTACATATTTTTGCACAAAACCATTATACCCTTTTGCTTTACACATTTCATCGGTTAAGGGTATAATTAAACTTTTTCGATTCAAATATTGTTTATGTTTATGTTGAATATGAAACCTTTTTGTTTTTACTTCTCTCGCATGACTTGAAAACCAACCAAACCAAAGACATGCGTGATTCAAATGAATCAAATGAATCAAATGAACATGGCACGTCATGTGATTGCACTTTGATTTAAATATATTTCACATTTTACTTGTTGCTTTTACATTTTAATTATGTTTATAGTTGAATAAGCAATAAAAATTTATATTCATTGTTGTATTTTGTTGCTTTAACTATGTTTTCAATTGAATCAACATGTTTTATGGTTAAATAAACTACGTTTCGTAGTTTGAAACAAAAACCGCAAAGTAACATTAAATATTTTCATAATTGATTTGTGTTTGGTTTTTCCATATCATGAATATGTTTACTTTTATAATAAAAACGTTTCCTAAAATTACATTTTAATAACCAAAAATATAATAAGAATAAGTTTGTAAATATGTTTACTTTCATCTTAAAAACGTTTCCTAAAATTACATTTTAATAACCAAAAATATAATCAGAAATAAGAATAAGTTTGTAAACAGTTTGTAAATGCTTAAGTCAAAAACAAATGCTCTTAAGTAATATAGCCAATATTTAGTTAAAACTTATTTCCGCTAATACGCTATTTGAATACAGTAAATCGCTACTCAAATTATCATCAAATATAATCGACTTTTGCGATTTTACTCAACGCTTTTTAATATGATTTGATTTGCTTTTGCTTTGATGAAACTGTTTATGAAACTTTTTATGAGCAAAACTTGAGCTGAAATTTCTCTAATATGAATAAAGTTTTATTCAGTTTTCAGTTTATTTTTGCTTAAATATATGTAATTAACACTTTATGGCCAATTACTAACAACAATTACTTTTTGAGAATTACATTTAAAGACACATTGTTTTTGTTGGATTTCAAAGATTAGCTTAAGTTTTTCCAAGCACAAACAACAAGCAAAAACAAATTGAGGTCGTCACTTAATTAGCATTAGAGTGGGGGGGTAAAGAAGGGGGCACACACAGAGTATGCACGTTGTTGACATTACCAGTTAGAGTGGCGGGGGGAGGGCAAGAGGGGAGCAAAAAGAGGCACTTGAGGCATTTAGCGTTGCCATAATTGATACCACAATTAGCCCACAATGTGCAACAAACAACAACAACAACAACAGATAATGTAATGAAATCTTTGTAAATGCCAGTGTGTGTGTGTGTGTGTGTGTGTGTGTGTGTGTGTGGCGTTGTGTGGCGCTGTGTGTAGGGGCGTGGCATTATGACATAAATAGCGATTACATGTCATCGATGCTGCGCAATCGATTTGAACGAATCGATGAACGAAAACGAAAAAACAATGAATGCAAAAATGAAAACAGAAAAAACACAGCAAAAACAACAACAGCACGAAGTAAGAAATGTAAACTGAATCCACCCTAGAAATCATGCCTTCGCCCCACCCTAATCCATAGCCCAGCACCAGCACCAACAGTCAGCATGCGTCTCGTGCTGTTTGTTTGTTTAATTGTAGTCGTAGCTGTTGTTGTTGTTTCTGTTGTTGTTGTTGTTTCTGTTGTTGTTGTTGTTGTTATTTATGAAGTGCTTGGTTGACTGTCTAGCAGCTAGTTTAATGCTGCTGCTATTGCTGCTGCTTTTGATGCTGATGCAATGCGGATATATGCCTCAAATGATAAAGATAAACGCTTCAACAGAGATCTTTGGTGGTGAGGTGCTGGAGGTGGGTGGGTCGGTCGGTTTGTTCGAGTTGGTGTGGCATGTTTGAGGGTATCATTTAAATGGTTTCGATCAGCAACACAACAACAACAAGGAGGTAAGAAAAAAAAGGGGCTCCACCAACCAAAACTGACCGGAGCCCAATTGCAAGTTTGGCAACCGAAACTCAAACAACAACAACAACAGCAACAGCAACAACAACAACAGCAATAACATCAGCAACAACAACAACAAAGTTGTAGCCCTGCATGGCAAGATCTCGTTGCGGTTTTCCTAAGCAACAGGCAGAGACGACAACAACAACGACAACAACAACGACGACGACGACGACGACGACGACGACGACGACGACTTCAACTGCAACTTCAAATGCAACTGCAACTGCAGATAAATTATATAAGCGACCTTTAATGGTCCAGCGATTTTTACATCCAGCAGCCCAAGCAACAAAAAGTAACAAAAACAACAACAACAACAACACACAGAACAGTTAGCCAACTGCTGCACATAGAAGTTCAAATACTCTTTACATACATTCATTTGCACTTTCATTATGGCCTTAGTACTTTACAATCGAAACATTATCGATAATAATCGATGGCTTGAGATGTTATTTGCCTACCAAAATAATTGCTGTGAACGAGTCTTGAAAGAGGATTAAACATACATAAAAAGCTGGATTGATTGTAAATTCATCGATTAATTTAAGTTTGTCAATCGATATTAATCGATTTGAGTTTGTTTGTCTTATCAAAGTTATAACAAGGTAAAAGAAGAATGAAGTTACATAAATAAGTTTTGATTGCAAATTAATCGGTTAATCAACTAATCGATTGCTCTATCATTTTAGTTTTGAAAATGGATAATAATCAATGGCTTGAGCAAATTAAAATAGGAATGAAGTTACATATAGTTAAGTTTTTGATGCCCAGTTAATCGATTGTTTTATAATCTCTGTTTTTAAAATCGATAATCGGTGTTTTTGTTTGACCTAAAGTTTTAGTTTTAAACAAGTTGTATGTACATAGAAACATTGACAAGGTTTAGTTGTAGCAAAAATCAATTTTTATCGATAAAGATTGCTTGATCTACTTAACAATCGATATAGTAAACACAGTTCCCCGTACATACTCCACACAATAATCACTATACCCTTAAGGCAGAGAGCGCATTATTATGCAGGGTGATACAGAAAAAACAAAGTCAGTTGTTTTTCATTCAGTAAATCTTTTTTGCAGTAAGTCAGACTTGGACACACCAGACATCGATGTTGTCGTTGTTGTTGTCGTTGTTGTTGTTCGTTGTTGTTCGTTGTTGTTGTTGTTGTTTGTTGTTTGTTGTCGTCGGATGTCCGTGCTTAAAGCTTTGCTCTGTGGTTTTTGGCGTCACAGGTTGCCACACACACACATTTATATACACACACACACATAGATATAAACACTCATAGTACAGTTAGAGTCTAGTGGCAGACAGACCAACTTGGACTTGGGTTACGTAATTGGGCGACCAGCAAAGCTAAACCAAATGCGGCAGCCACTCAGCGAATCGCTCAAGCGCTTCGCTATTTCTTCTTCTTCTTCTGTTTCTCCCACTTCACTTCCTCCTTCTCTTCGTTGTTGGTGTTGCCGTTTGTTAGAAGAGCGGCAAAATGGTAGAAAGAAATACAAAAAGGCATTTTATCTACATGCAAAATATGCAACATGCAAATCGCGCGAAAAACTTTAGCGAGGTGTTGCAATCAGAACGACAGGCAGGCAGGCTGGCAGCAAGTGGCAAGCAACATGTTGCACACTCACTCACACACACACAAATGAACGTTCGTTCATCTAATGTGAACTAGTTCATTTAACTGCACTCATAAACGTTAAACGTAATCTTAATGCCACTATTTATGACCTTTTGGAGATCTCACGTAGAGCTTAACCTCTTAACTGCTTACTCAACTATCTTCGCGGATATATATATCAAATCAGTTAGGTGGCAAAGGTCTTAAAACCAGTTAACTCGAACATATACTTAAGTTTATTAAATCCATAAGATTTAATTACGTTTTGCGTTCGCTGCTTAGGCAAAAAAAAAAAAACAAAAAACAGACTTTATTCTCTTTTTGTTATGTAATAGGGAGAAACAATAGGGAAATAATGATTTTTTTTTGTTTTTAATGTTTTTTACGATAATCATAATACACGATGATGATGATGATGATGATGATGAATTAATCTCTTAAAATGCAATAAAGCAACAAGTAAGAAGGCTCGAAAACTTGACTTAGGAATCAATGTTAGGCATAGCTTATCAAGGAAACGGTTATACTTTTGATTGATTTTGATGATAGTTTTTAAGAAAAACAAGAGCAAAGGGTCGACTAGAGATCAATGTTAGGAACAGCTTAGCAAGAAACGGTTATACTTTTGATTGATTTTGATGATAGTTTTTATGGAAAACAAGAACAAAGGGTCGACTAGGAGATAGCCTGAACCTAAGTCTTGAACCTTTGCACAAACGATAAAGCCCCTGCACTACCGCACTACCGCACTACGGCACTACCGCACTACGGCACTACAGCACTACCGCACTCAATGCTAAACTGTTTCCAAACTGATTTCAATAAAAATTCACAGATCACAATATTTACTCCTTCGAATTCAAAGACTTTATTGTTATCGTTTACATTATATGTGTGTTTCGGAAACCGTAAAAATAATCGAAAATTGAAGCTAATATGCAAATTTTCCAAATTTATACTTTAATTTTTATGTATTCTGTTATAAACTGTTAATACTATATGAAAATTCTTTTAAAAATCAAATAGAACATATTTTGCCTTGACTATCTCCTAAAAAAATGACCTTGAAATAATTGCCAAGAAGCTAAAAAAGAATTCATTGTAGAGCAAAAACACAAAAAAAAGAAGGTGCATTGCGCTACCTCTCTTTCTTGTTCTCTCTTTGCACTTGGCTCTCTGCATCTGCCTCTCTCTCCCTCTCTTTCTCTCTCTCACTCTCTCTGTTGCAGTTTTGAGTTAAAAGCTCTTTGATAGATTTCTGAAGCGCGCTTTTGGGCATAAACTTAAACTAGTCAAAGCGAGCTTAAAGCCAGCACAAAAAAATATGCAATGAATTTGGAATTGAATTTGAAATTGATTTTCTCTATTATTTGGTTTTTGCAGAGGAATGGATAACGAAGCGAAAAACAGAGCTAACAACAACGAGGCAAATTGAGACGCGTGTCAAGCGTCAGGTGAAGCTGCAGGATGGCAAAGTGATTGAGGATTCTGGACCAATAGTGTCCACCAATACCACCGAGGACACCGATAAACAAGAAACGGAAACAACTGAGGTGAGTTCTGATCTATTGCGAATGATATTTATGATATGTATACGATCTCTATATATATAGAAACGCGATTTGGGTCTGCCCGATGATTTGGATGGCAATGCGCAACTGATTGATGCCGCTGCGTTGCAAGCGGGCGCCGTCAACGAGACACAGCTGGCCCAGCTCCAGGAGGCATTTGGCGACAGTGTCGGGGGCAACGATAGCGGCAAGTTGGTGAAGCGCATGGTGCCCCGTCCCGTTGATGGATTGGTGCGTCAGGTCGATGATAAACGCATCATATCCCACGAGGAGATCAAGGACTATCACGAGACGCAGGATGTTAAGCACTTGGGTGATTTTACGGACGAGGTAAGAATTTCAATATATATCTATATATAAAGATCTATATATATATACATTCACATTGAAGCAGCTGCATTGTGTGCGCTGTGGTAATCCAATACGGGCAGCAACTACAACAACAACAACAACAACAACAGCAGCAGCAAATTATTGGCATGCAAAATAACTAAAAATCAATTTGGCGTGAAACTAAACTAAAAAAAGAAAAAGCAATTCGAAACAACAAGTAAGAATGTTTCTTGCTTGAGTGTGCTGCTCGACTTTAAGATTATCTAGATTGTCAGCTTTGTTACACATAACGATATCGATATCGGGCATTCGTTGAGCACTTATCTGTTATCGGTATGCAAATTTATACTTTTCCTTCAGAGATAGGAAATCGCAATCAATCGATTAATCGATTATTGATCAATCAATTAAACAATCGATCATTATCGATAGTGTTTTCGATTAGTTTTTCATAAGTTTCATATAAGACATCACAAAACTTAGAATCACATAAAATAAACATTTGTTTCCAAACTTTTGTCAATGGTATGCAAAATTACAATCGATTAAAATCGATAGTCAAACCTTAAAAATAGTTTTATGGTTTTGTTTTCAAAGCTACAGTTTGACAGAAGAATTTTATTTCTTTAGTCTATCAAGCAAACACTCGATTATTATCGATATTGTTTCGATTAGTTGTGATAAGTTTAAGATAGACAGTCGCAAAACATTAACAACATGATGTCGACACTTGCTTCAATAATATTATCCAAGCAATCAATAACAATCGATTTAAATCGATGATCGAAAATTAAAACGGGATTTGAGAACTTCAGATTGCTTAAGGAATTTGATAAAACAAAACAAAAACATAAAACGATTATTGCTCAACCAACAAAACAATCGATTATTATCGATAATGTTACGATTAGTGTTGGGTTAAAGTTTTAAGTGTTTTCTGATTTCTAAACTCGAAAGTATTGAAAAGTATAACACCCATTTGAATAAGTTTCAATAAAACTAGGGTATTCGATAAAAAGGTAACACAGCGCCACTGGGCAGTTAGCCAGCAGCCCCAACCAGCAACCAACAACCAACAACAACAACTAACAGCAGCAACCAGTTGAGTCGAGCCGAGTTGTTGTTGTTGTTGCTGTTTCAGTTGCTGCTTTAAAGCTCATTCGAAAGTAATGTGGAGTTGTTGCTGTTGCTGTTGTTGTTGTTGTTGTTAGCTGTCTGGCTGGCTGGCTGCATCGTATGCTGTGGCTGTGGCTGCTGTTGTCGGTCGGTTGTTGCTGCCGCCAGTTTAGTCGCCGTCGAGCGAGCGTCGAGAGCAGACAACAAACTCGTCGCGCCAGCAACAAAAGAAAAGAAAAACCAAAGCAAACGCGATTTTGACTATTTGACTTTTTTAATCTTGATCTTACGTTTAGTTTATATCTTAAGTCTTTAACGGTCTCCATCTCTCTCTCTCTTTTACTCTTTCTTCTACTGTCTCTCTCTCTCTCTCGCTTGCTTCGCTTCACGTTTGGTTCTCTCGCCGCTGTGTCCCTTTGTGGCTGTGTCTTCCGTTTTATATTTTTTTTTTATGTTATGTTATTTTGTTGCATGTAGTTTGTTTAATTCATATTTTTTTTTTCCTACGCAACTCCGCGCGCGCCCGCCCGCCCGCACGTCCGCCCGCCTGTGATCTTAGTTAATACTCGCGTACACGCCCCGCTTAGTTTAAATTCGGTCTCATAATTAACTAGATGTTCAACATCATCAACAACAGCAGCAGCAGCAGCAGCTAAAACAAACAAAGCGAAAGCAGTTAAAAAAAAAGAAGAGAAAAACACAAAAAACTACAGTTTTTCGTTTTTCGTTTTTTTTTTCTGTTGTTTTTGTTTGTGCGTGGGGCGCTAAACGATTGGCCAACGGCATCGCTTAATTTGCTTAATTAACTCAGGTGCGAATATAATTATGAATATACATGTGTTATGAATATTATGTGAACCATTTCATAACAAAAGACAAAAAACGCAAAGAAATGTGTGCAAAAATCGAATGGAAATAACAAAAGACTTAGGCAACGAACTACATTAGTGATACTATTACACATAAATCGAACTGTGTATGCGTGTGTGTGTGTGTTTGTGTGTGTGAGAGAGTGTGTGTAGAAATGTGTGTTCATGTGCGTTAAAAATAACTTTATTGTAATATTCTATTTAATCGAATGACTTGACTACATTAATCAAATGACTTAGGCAACGAACTTGATTTTTTGATACCCTTAACCCACGAAATGGGTACAAAAAGGGTATAACGGTTTTGTGCAAACGAATGTAACAGGCTCCATGAAGTATATATATTCTTGATCAGTGTCCAACAGCTGAGTCGATATAGCCTTGTCCGTCTGTCTTTAGGCAATACAAAAGCTAAAGACTTCAGATTTTGGATATGAGCACTCCTAATCCCTAGGCATAGCAAGTCTGTTTCAAATCTGAAATAACTTTTCCAGTTTACCATATTCACATGCAATCGATAACAAAAACATCTTGAAACTATTAACAAAATAATGAAAATAATGAAAATCTGTAAAAATTTTTATTAAAATCGGCTTAGGAACACGGAAGATATGACTGCTTGTCGGTCGAGCTTACTCTTACTTGTTTTTTCTAATGCATATGTTAATTTTTGATCGTTTGTAAACTAGATGCACGTGTACGAGAAAATATTTATAGTACAGAACCTAAAGAGCCCCAAGAAACCCTATTCCAAAGTTTAGGCTTAAAATTTCCGATTTTTATTGGAATAGGTAGGAAAAAAAACCTACATATGTGTGTGTCAGAGCAACATGGTAAGAAACTATAAATAATGTTCATAAGACTCAAATTTAAAGATTCCCTACCAAAAACACAAAAGACTTAGGCAACGAACTCAATTAAAGACTTAGGCAAAGTACTTGCCGGACTGTTGTTACGCTTCACTTAAGAGTTCTATTATTAATAGCATTACGTGATCCAGTTTCTTATGTGCGCTGGCTGCCACCTCTCCTCTCCGTTCCCTTAAACACTTGGCTTGGCCACAAACACGAAAGACGAAAGACTTAGGCAACGAACTTGCCAACAAACACTTTAAATATACATATATATATATATATATATATTTATGGTATGGTTGTTGTTGAGGTTGAGGTAACAGCTTCCTAACTCTTCTAGCTCCATTTGAAAGTTCTTCTTCTTCTTTTTGTGTTGCGGCTAGTCAATAAATGTGCTCCCTACTCTATACCCTCACCCCACACCCCACACCCCGCCCCTTTTTGCTGTGGCACATTACTGGACTTTGGGGAGAGCATGTCTTTAAACCGGTAGTTGGCAATTACCCAGGCAGCAAAAGGTTGTGTGTACCACAGCAGATGATGTTGTACAAGGCATACACACAAACACACAAACACAGATACACACACACATATAGATACAGCTGAAGACCTGTTCTTGGGGAGCGCAGTTTTAATCAATAGACTGCGACTGCTCCTGCTGTGGCTTGGCTCTTTTGGCTCTTGGCTTGTCTTTGGCTGGCTGGGCTGGGATTCTAGGCGTGTCTGCAGCAGGTCCATGAACCTAACTACACACACACACACACACACATACATATACACACAACAAGCACTTGGATTTGTATTTTGTCTACATTTGTTGGAATTTCGAATTTGAATTTTCAACATAAAATTTGTATGTGAGTTAACTTCTTGTCAGCTGCAAGTTGTGTGTGTATGTATGTCTCTCTGTGTGTGTGTGTGTGGGTACTTACTGCCTGGGTAAACTTGTTTTTTACTTCTTTCTGTTTCTTTCTGCGGCCCATGTGGGCAACAGTTGAGTCGAGTTGAGTTAAGTTAAGAGTTGGGGCTCGCACTCTAATCAGCGTATGCCAATCGGCCCAAAGCCAAACTCCAACTTCAACTGGGAAGTTTTTTCAGTATTGGGTTTTGAGTTTGAGTTGGGTTTTGCTGTGGTCAGCTGCAGCTGCGTTGGCGTACACTAACTGAATTACAATACTAATAATAATAATCATAATCATAATAATATAATCGAACGCGCTTTGGGCCTCCATTTGGCTGGAGGTTGAGTGCTGCCTGCCAAGGCAAACTGGTCTGATCGCAAAACCGAAACAACAAAAGCAAAAAGCAAAAAGCACACGCACAAAAGACACTTGGGCTTATGCCCAGAGACCTAACAGCAGCAAAAAAAACAAATCACCAACTTTGGTTCATTTCTCTTTTTATTATTTTGGTTTGGTTTTGGCCACTTGGCATGCCACAGCAAACACAAACAAGCAGCTAGCAATTCATTTGAATACCTTCAAGCTGGCCAAATCGTTACTCGAATTGAAATTATGCCCCAGCTTAAAGTTGTATATATGTATATGTGTGTTGGTGTGTGTGTGTGTGTCTTGGTTTTTTTGTGTCGTGTTCAATCTTAACTCCACTTTATTCCACTCGTACTCCACACTTAAGTTTAACTTTGTTTTGGCATTCAGCGAACTGTTTGATAATCACCAAAAAAAAAAAAAGCAACGGTTTTTTTCGTTTCTCTCTCTCTTTTTTTTCTTCTCGACTTAAATTTTTGGCCAATGACAAAGCTCTTGACAATGTTGGCCCTCGCGGCGCCTCCATCTGCGTCATCGTTTGGCAAACGTCATCACGACTTCATCTTAGCCATAAAAAAACATTCAACATTTATCATGATCTTCATTGGCGCCAACGCCGAACAAAAAAAACCCAAAAATACCGCAAGAAACAAACCAAAAACCAACATCAACCTCCGGAATACAGCAGACGGAATACAGCCCCCACCATTCAATTCCACCTTAAACTACTTGTACCTAATGCCATATAAAGCAAGAGATATATCTATTATTATCATGCCCTCTATGAGGTTTCTTGAGTACCATAAACTCAGTGAACTTTAAGAGTTTTGAGTTTTTGGGAGTACATTTGATATGAAACGATAGCCGCCCCGATCTTATGAATGAATATATTCGAATAATTCATTCAAATTTCCAAGCGTTATGATTTTTTACATTCAAAACTTGAAAATCTTAAGAGAATCCCTATTTTGTGGTCTTTAATCACAGGAAAGACCTAACAATCCTAATCTAAAAAGACAGAAAGTAGCATACCAACTCCGTTAAGCTTATATATATATATATATATATATATATATATATATTTAATCAGCATCAACAGCCGATTCAATATAGTTATATCTATCGATCTCTGAGAGTTAAAGAGCTAATCGATAACAATATAATCTTGCATTTTAAAAAGTTGAAAAAATTGAATTGGGATTGAAATTATAGACAAAATAATACAGATCTGTAAAATGTTTACTAAAATCGATTAAGATACTCCGAAGTTATTGAAAGATTGAAGTTTAATTATTAAGCATTGGTGCTGCGTATAGAGCAGACATGACCGTGTGCGTGTAAGGTCAAGGGTTCAGGGCTGACACGACCAAAGCCTTGCTTACTTGGAAAAGTTACTTTACTGACTTTAAGATTCTTTGTACTTTGTTTTTTTGCATTTCTAAACGTTTGCCTTAAAGTAAACGAGAGAGAAATATATATATGTATATAGTTATAGTTACTAACTAAATACATATAACGTTATTTTTAATTAGCATATTAACAACTATTAAAGTCATGTCTGCTTATGAGAAATGAAACTAGTTTTTCGGTTTCCCTACTTCCTCCTTCTTCAAGCAAATGTTGCATAATGCATTTCCCACGCAAACGTATAGACACCTTAGCTTATATCGATTGCTTGCAGGGTATCTTTGGCGACAAACACTTTTACTTTTTTCGATTGTGTTTCGCTAAATGTCGTCGTCTGTTTTCTGTTTTGGTTATTGTCGGTTGTCGGTTTTAACTGCCATACAATAAATTCGTGTCCATCGATCGTTCAATGAACAGTCAAACAAACAGTTAAGGCGCCTGAGGCGAAGATGCTTAAGGCGTGCAGAAGGGGCGGCGGTGAGGGGGGATTGGCAGATGAATTTCATGTTATTATTGTTATAGTCTTTAGTTGTTGCTGCTGCGACTGCGACTGCGACTGCTGCTGACATTCAAGTTTTTCAGCTTCAAGCTTGAAAATAAAGAAAAAAAAAAAAAAAACCAAACAAAACAAAACACTTTCTACGCGCGTTACCGTTAAACAAGGTCGCCGACAACAATACAAAAATAGCAACAGCAGCAACAACAACAACAGCAACAACAACAACAACAACAGCAACAACAACAACAACGAGTTATGTATAAGAAAAAGAAAGAAAGAAAAAAAAAACTGAATCTTCCAAAGTGGTCAAGTGATGATGGCATTCCAGCTACACTGCTCTGGAGTCGGAGTCGGCTTTGACTTAAGCTTTCGGTTTGTCCAGCGATGCGTGCCGCCTTTTTGCTTGTCATCCACCAGATCCATCCCCAGATGCCACATGCCGCACATGCCACAAAAACGAGTACCGCCGCTGACCTTGAGGCATTTGCTGTCACTTCTGGCTTTGCTGTTTGCTGCTCGGTGTCGCATTCTTACCGTTATTTTCATTCCATCATATATCATTCCTCCTCGCTGGCATTATTATTATGATTATTTTTTGTGTTTTTTTTGTTTTTGTGTTTTTTGGTGCCGCCCCAAAACGTTACTTTTGCTTGCAAAACGAATGTGGTGTGGGGTGGGGTGGGGTGGTGTGGTGCATTGTGGTTTATGTCTTGCTCTGAATACCATGCCACTCTCTAAGTGTATGGGTGTCTATATATATATGTGTGTGTGTGTGGTTAAGGCGATTGCATCGAGTTGGAGCACTTTTGTATGTAGAAGCATTCGGCGATGCCCCGACGCATCGCACCATGTCGATGATGCAACCTGATCAGTATTCAACATACATTTTAAGTCTATGCAGACATAGACAGAGACAGATAGACATAGAGAGAGAGAGAGAGAGACAAGAAACAAGAAACAAATAACAAGAACAAAACGATCTTATACAAATAAGAAATCGAAAAAAAAACTCTCTTTCTTCTCTTTTGTTGTCTTTTTTTTCGTTACAAAACTCGTTTAGTGTCTTAGAAAATGGGCTTTGATATGCAAACACCCAAAACTTAAAATAGTATACACTGAGCGAAATTAATCATGTTCATCATCATGAGTCCCAATGCAGATTAACTTGACTCTAGTAGAGTTTGACTTAAACAAAGTGGAGTTTTTCTTGGTTCCAGTAGAGTTTTTCCTGACCCAAGTACACACTTACCTAGCTCCAGTCAAGTAGAACTTGAGCCAAGTAAAGTTTTACTTGATTCCAGTATAGTTTTTGTTGACTCAAGTACATATTTACTTGATTTCAGTAGAGTTTAACTTGAGCCAAGCAGAGTAGACTTTTTTTGAGTCCAAATGCATATTAACTTTACTCCAGAGTTGAATTTCAAGTATAGTTTTACTTGATTTCAGTAGAGTTTACCTGACTTTGGTACAGATTTACTTGATTCCAGCAGAGTTTAACCTTACTTAAGTACGGTTTTACTCAATTCCAGTAGAGTTAAAGTCTATACAAGCAGAGTTTAGCTTAATTTAAGTAAATTGGCACTTGATTCAAGTAGATTTTTACTTGATTCGATAGATTCAAGAGAGTTTCTGTATAATTTAAGTAAATTACTTTTTCTCAATACTTAATTCAACTTTTTTTCTCACTGCATTTTTTTTCTTTGGTTAAACATATGATTAATAGACAAAATTATGTATGCAAATGAGTAAGTCGAATGTATAACAAGGAGGAACACGTCTAAGCGTCTAAGCTGCTTGTTACATATTTATTTAACTTACTTTTGAGTCATCCAATCGAACCTCGAACCAGTCGAATGTTGACCCAGAATATTGTGTTTTGGTAAAAAACTGTGAGAAAGTCTTTTGCTTATGTAAATTTTTTGAAATTGCTTTTTGGGTCAAATGTTAACCTTAATTATTGTTCAGAATTGAACTCAGACTAACTTTGGCCAAACTTGATTTATCTCGGTTTCAGACCTACGTAAAAGCCGTACGAGACGGTGTTGAGGATCTTGAGGCGGTACTCTGCTCACCGGAGAGTCAGCAACAGTTAGTGCCACTCGGGCCACAATTGGTGGCAAATACAAGTCGATCCCGCAAGACCATCGATTCGGAAGATACGCAAAAGCGTTGTCTCGCCCAAGAGGACGGCACACTGGTAACCGAAAGTAAACGGACAACCGAGCACGAACTGATCCTAGACGGCGACGAGGACGAAAACGAAATCGCGGCACAAGCCAAGGCAAGGATAAGGGGCAATGAGCTGATTGGTCAGCATCATCAAGGCGAACAGTTGATCACAACGGCGGCAAGTCAACGCTATTTCAAGCAGCGGGACGAACAGCATGTGGATCTGATAGCATCTGACGGCAAACTGGTGGCCACCGAGATGCGTTACGCTGCCGAGACGACACAAATGGAAAAGGATGGCTCTCTGGAGCGTCCAGGCGATTGGGACAGTCTCTCGGATCGCATGCGCAAACTGAGACGTTCCCAACAGCAACAACAGCAAAAAGGTTAGAACTAGAACCGTTTTTTTACATTTCTTTTTCCAGGACTGACAACATTTGGTCTAGGGACTCAGTTTCCTCGGACGAACGTTGCTTCTGCTTGTAGTATTCCAACATATCATACCCGTCCCAAAGCATCATATACCTGATTTCATTCTTAAAGGTTATGTATATTGTACTTGCTTACATCACACGACCTACTAAGAGAGGTAACCCTAGCTTATTGCGGTCATATATTCATTTTGGTAGTTAATATATGACCTACCAACGGTTATTGGATCTTTTGAACAGAAATGTATAATTAGTTTAGGGCAGACAATTGAAATTCACTGTTTAAAGTGACCTGTAAGACACTGTGTAATCAAAATTTTGGCTTTGACAGAGGTGGCGCTGCTGGCGGATCGCAAGGATGCGCTGACCAAGCGTCCGCTTGACTTTGATCGGGAGGAGGAGACGCGCAAGGGCGAGACCATGAAGTGGCTGGAATCGCATTTTGGCAGCGAATCGACGGCTTCGAACGATTCCCGAGACGATGAGGCCAACGATGTGGATGTGGAGCCGACCAAGAAGAGTTATTTCAATGTGATCATCAAATCGCAAAGTCAACTGCCATCAACAGTGATGCCCAATGCTGGTGGCCAGGCGGCAGGGATTGGGATAGGAGCTACCACACAGACGTTGCCACGCAGCGCCGAAAGGGAGCGCGAACGTGAACGGGAACGGGAAAGGGAACGTGAAAGGGAACGAGAACGTTTGCCCGCAACATTGGACCGGAAGTATGTGAAGGAGTCAAGTGGCTTGTCCGGCAATCGGGGCAAGTATTTCCAGGGCATCTCGAACTGGGCCGAGCGTCAGGAGGCGCCCATCAATCACTTCTCCAGTCAGGCATTCCGTGAGGATCTCCAAGAGACCATACGACGCAACGGGCTCAAGAGCAAGAGCAAACAGTCGGACGTACTGCAGCCACCGGCGCCCAACATCGGCGGCAGCAGCAGCATGGTGGACAACAGCTATGTGAGTCGCGAGGACATCCTGCAACAGAAACGCCAGAGCTTATCCTCACAGTTTCTGGCACGTTCGACGCGCGGTTCACGCGATGCCCTCGATGATCTGGATGCCATACCGGGACCACGCGATCCACCACTGCCACTACTGCCACTCGCACCACTAGGAGCAGCAGTTGGACCAACTGCCGGGTCACAGATGCGCCATCAGCTGGCTGTGAATGCGAGCTCATTGCCGCCACGCCATCTGTGTGAGGAGCCGTCCCAGAAACGTGTCGCCTACGGTCATGGACGCAGCAGCAGTAATCCCATCAATGGACGTGCCAACAAGCTCAGCTATGAGCGCAGCTCCCTCGAAACTCCCATGGAGTTTGCCACCAACACGAATAGCAGCAGCAGCAGCTGCAATGTGGCCAGGCCCACTGTGCCCCAACGACGACGTGCCATTGAGAGGAAGATCGAGCAAACAACCGGAACAACAACGGCAACAATATCAACCAGCAGCACTAAGCTGATGGCACCACAGCCACCTGTAGCCACCGGTATTCCGCCAGCTCCCGCTGCAGTTGCTCCATCAGCTGTTGTTAGCCAATTGGAGCCGCCACCGGATTATTCACCGCCGCCGCGCAGTCGCAGTCGCAGCTCGTCACCACAGGTGGATTATATGCGTCAACGACCACGACATGCTCCGCACTTGGACGGCAATCCGTCAACCCTGAATCGCAAGCAACAACAACGCACACGTTTCGCTCCAGCTGCAACCAGCTACAACAACGGGAATAACGGGAATAACGGGAACAACGGGAACAACGGGAACAACGGAAACAATCGACCTTTGGGCATTAATTCGGCATCCACCTCGAATCTGTCGACGGTGAGTCAGTCGGCCAGCAAGTCCACCAGCAAGATGGGTCAGGTCATCGGCAATTCCCTACGCAAGCTGGTCAGCAAGATTCGTTCCGCCAGTGCTGAGCGTAAGTTTCGCATGAAGAGTGCGGCAAAGAGTAAGTCCCGTGATCAATCGCCAAGTACACATGGCGGTGGTGGCGGGGGTGGAGGCGTTCGAGGGAGTTCAATGACGCCCAGTGTGACCACATATCAGCAATACAATGTGATAGATGGCCACATTGGTGGCAACAACAATGGCAACGGCAACAGCAACAGCAACAGCAACAGCAACAGCAACAACAACAACAACAATGGACACATGCGTCACAGCAGTAATGAATCCGAGGGATCCATTAGCGATAATCAGCGCCATCATCCTCAACACCATCAACGTCCCAGACGCAAACCGGATAATTTGCCATCCGCCGTGCAGCCGCCCGCTGGACGCAATTTCAAGGCAGCCTCGGCCGAACTAGAAACGGTAATGAGTCCACGACAGCGATACTATCTTGGCGAAGATCCCTATTCCAGCACGCTCTACGGCAAGGAGAACATCTACGAGCGACATGCTCAAGTCCAACAGCAGCAGCAGCAGCAGCACGCTCAAGCTCAAGCTCAGGCACAGGCCCAGAATCGTGGCGCTCGGCAACGTTCGACGGAGCCACGTTTTGGCCAGGAGGATGAGGATGAGTTCTATGAGTCACGTGCACCGCCATCTTCCCACACATTGGGTCGCTATCAGAAGCATGGACAACGCTTCAGCGGCTCCACGCCCAATCTGCATGTCCAGCCCGATTATCGTTCCACCCAGACGTTGCCACGCAAGTTGCACGAACATGGACAGTATCGGGCGCCACGCTATAATCAGACAACAACGCTCGAGAAGGTTGCTCCTCGACCCACTTACCAACAGCAGCAGCAACAGCAACAGCCGCCACCCAATCCACCGCCGCCACCAACTGGAGCTGGACCAGCGAAACCTGCTCGAACCTATGCCAAGGTGTTGAATCGGAGCAAGAGCTTCAATGTGCACGGCATGAATGGCAGCAATGATCCTAGTCCCATCTACATTGAGAAACTGACACGTAACAATTATAACCGACCCGAACCCATGCCCGTGTCCCTTCAGTTGCAATCCCAATCGCAGGCATACAAATCGAATCCACATTTGTATTCCGGCGGCAAGGATAACTCATTGAAGAGCGGCCTGAAGAGTCCATCGATTGTGAATCTGATAAGTCGCAGCCAAAAGGATTTAACCAAAATTGCCAATGGCAATGATAATGATGATGATCTCTATCAACATCAGCATCAGCATCAGCAACAACAACAGCAGCAGCAACACCAAGAGAATAACAACAACAACAAGAACAAGCAGCTATATTTACGCAATTTACATCAGACGGCACCCGATCTATATCGTGTCATACATGGCGATGAGGATTATACAGGACGCAAAACCAACAACACCAACAACAACAACAGCAACAAATATGCATTGCAACCAAAATATTCATTGGATTCGCGTTCGCCGCCATCGCCGCATGTGGAACTCAATAAGGATACGGCAAGCATTGTGCGACGCAGCAGTGATGATCATCATCATCAGCATCATCATCAGTTGCAACATCATCATCATCAACAGCAGCAGCAGCAGCAACATCTTCATCATCACCAGCAACAGCAACATCATCATTATCAGCAACAGCAACAACAGCAGCAGCAGCAACTGCGTCGCGGCTCCGGCGCCACAATAATTGAATTGCGTCAACGCAAGTGATTCCTCTCTCTCTCACTCTATTTGTCTCTCTCTCTCTCTTTCTGTCTCTGTCTCTCTGTTGGCTTTTAGTTTCATTTGACAAGCAGCAAATAAATACAGCAAAGGCCCAAAAGCACAACAACAACAACAACCACACATTTTGGTTACGGATTATCAGCGCGTTTTTGCTGCTGCCACATTCCAATTTAAAGAAAAAATATATATATATTTTATATATATATATATATATGCAAACACACCTACACACACACTCTCACTCACCCACACAATATTTTTTTTTTTGTTTTTTTTTTAATATTATTTTTACTTATTAATTTGTAACCTTTGTTGTATAGTTAACGTTAACGTTTTAAACATTTTTTGATCGCGTAACTCACTAATTAATTAATTTTATTAATTACCCTTATTGACAAAACACACACACACACACCTACTTATACAAAAACTTAATTAATTCATATGGGAATAAACAAACAAAAAAAAAAACAAGAATAATAATTATTAATAATATTATTTTACATACTTAATAATATTTTTGCTTAAATAAAACAATTCCAATTACAATTATAATAATAAAAACTACAAACAAAAAAAAAATCAACAAAAAATAAAGTGCCAAAATAAATAATTACAAAAAAAATAAAATAGATTTTGTTTTATTTTTAAAATTAATTTTATAAGATCTTGAAAAAATGGGTAGATAGTATAGGAAATAGCAATCATTCAGTCAAAATTGATTTCGCTTAAAATTTATGTTCGAATTTTTACTTATAGGGTATTTTTCAGTTAGGCTTAAACATTTTCTAAATAGTCCACCTTGAAAAATCTTGTTTTTGTGATTTGTGATTCATTTTCGAAAGTAATGGACTATAAATTTAAATAGATTTTTAAATGAGAATCATATACAGAATCATATTTATTAGTTGGGAGTGTTTATGAAAGCCCAAAACGATTGTTTATGATGTGTTCTGTTCTGTTTTATGATCCATAAAGTAAATTTACTTTTTTGAGCAGTTAAGCTTACACGTTCCATGTATTTTATAGCTTCTGTTGTCAGTAAACAGTAAAAGGATCAAAGTTGAACATTCCGATCTGTATTTAGTGTTGGTTACAACAGCAACAGAGGAAGCCCTTAGTCTTGAGCTAACTTCTGATGCGAACAGTTTGTTTAGTCAACATAAAATGGAACAGATATTGTTATTATTATTTCTATCACTGTCACTGTCACTGGCTGTCACTGGTTTGAAGTCAGACTCACTACTCCTGGATCTGACGCATCTTGTGTTGCAGCAGAACAATCAGAGCAATGACACCAAGGCGATGACAACACCTTGTCTGGAGCAACTTCAGCAACTGCATAACGCCTGGCAGCAGCATCAAGGCTGGGCCTTAAAAGGTAAAAGGTATTGATTATTGATGTTTTTTGTTCATGTATTATATGAGAAGCACTTACAGCTTTTGATGCTTCTGGCAGCGGCTATGACAATTTCATGCTGGGCAATAGCTTTTGGTTGGGCAATCGTCAGACTTGTCAGGCCGTCAATGAGCAACTGCTGCAGGAATTTACTCGCAGCCAAGAGCAGTTGCTGAACCGAAGGGCGCCCTTTGCCTTTGACTATCGCCTGGTTTATCTGCGGGCAAACTCGCCCTGGCAGTTGGCGCTGAGTGTTAAGGAGATTCCCTTGTTGCATATCGGTTTGTGTGTGCCACGCAGCTGTGCCACAGCGCAGTTGGATCAGTTGTTGCGTGAGACTCTCAGTAGATCAAAGACCAGAAAAGAAGATGACGGCCTGCAGATTCGAGCAGAGTTGGTTTATACAAAGCAACCGGAGCTGAGTGATACATTTTTTGCACACAATTCAGTTCGTTTCCTGATTGTATTGCTGACAGTCATCCTGGTGTTAACTCTTCTAGCACTTGGCAGATGGAATGCTTCAAATGCGTTGATTAGTTCCTTTAATACGTCCTCCAATTGGCAGCGTTTATGTCCACTCTCAACGGAGACACAAGAAATTGGCGTCATAAATGGATTGCGCGTTTGTTGCGCCTTTGCTTTGCTCTGGTTCCATGTGGTTTGGTATCAGTTCTATTCGGTGAATCATTCGGCGGATTTGGCAGCGAAACTGGTCAAGATTTGTCTACACCACTCCTATCTGCCAGGAATGTTGGAAGTATTCTTTGTCATCAGGTTTGTGCTGAACTGAAATCACATAGTATCGAGATTAAAAAGTTTCCCCTTTTGGACAGTGGGTTTCTTACGGTTAACAACTTTATACGCAATGTGTCCTTGCAACGTTGCATTGCCTCAGACACGCTAACTGGCAATCTGCGGCGATTCCTTCATCAATTGCTGCAACGATATCTACGCCTGGCGCCTCTACAATTTTTCGTCATGTTGTTGTCGATTGTCAGCTTTGTCTATCACCGAGAGACGTCTGTGTTCCATCTGATTGAGCCAGTGGATACACTGTGCACAGAGCATTGGTGGCGCAATCTGCTCTTCGTACAGAACCTGTATCCGATCAAGGAGATGTGTTGCAACTGGACTTGGTCTCTAGGCTGCGATCTGCAACTGCACGTTGGAGCGATGCTGCTGCTCTACCTTCATACCAGGTTAGTCGCATTCGCCCCGGGAGTAAAATATAGTAAACTGGTTTTGTCTGCTCATTTAGATATTCGCATTTGGTAAAACGTCTGGTTGTGTTACTGCTGCTGGGCAATATGATCTACACGGTTCTGCTGTTGGTCATATTGGATGTGACGCCGACGTTTGATATAATGCATGCTGCTGGTGATTGGTTTTACACAAAGCCAGCGGTACGCATGTTGTCGTACATTATTGGCAGTATCTACGGCTATGCTCATGCAAGCGGCAAGGGGTCACCTTTCGATGCAGTGTTCCCAAACAAACTGGCCAAAAGTGTGCTAGCTGGCATCGTCATGTCTGTTGGCTGGGCGATACAGCCAATGGAATTGGCCAGTCCGGTCATGATCGGGTGCGCTATGTGGTTGCTGCGTGCTTTAATATCTGCAGGCAGTGCTCATCTTATATTCTGTAGCTTTAAGATTGAACAAAGTGCGACGCCAACGCGTTGGTTTGTTTCTTTTCTGGAATTGAAATGTTTTCAGCGCATTAATCGGGTGTCATATGCTTTTTATTTGCTTAACCCTTTAATTATACTTAACTTTTATTATTCCTTTAGCAACGCGATACCTTCGGATGCCAGCGTGTTGGTGAGTTATTATGGTTTTTTTTAACTAACATATGTTGATCTAACGGCACTTTTATTTTAGGTAATTCTATGCGTGGCTCATGTGATTATAGTATTGATCTGCTCTTTTGCGCTGACTTTGTTTATTGAGCTGCCGTTTAACAGGCTGTCCAACCAGTTGTTATCCTTAATTACTTCTAAGAATAAAATTAATTAACATTTAAGCCGTTGAATCTGAACGTACATATGCATATTTTAAATAAATGCACGATATTTTAAATTTTGTATAATCGATATCGCTGCGTTCTGAGCTCATTTTGCGTTAAAAATGCTCTTCTTTGCGTTTCGGCCCATATGTTGCTCGTTTCAATAATCGATAAGTAACATACACAACGATGTATACTATCGAAACGGGGTTCAACATACGAATAGCAAATAAATAAAATGTAAATTGCAAATAAAACATAGTAACTTAATTAATTTATACACACAAAACAAGGCTGCAACTACCGTCAACATGACGTCACGCAACCTAACAGAGGTGTTTGTTATCATGCGTAACAATGCCAGCAAAAATCGCAATCATTACGACGATCGGGTGAGCATATGGACATATGGACAAATGACTCAAACAGCAACAAACTAATGCAATTCATGTTTTTATCAGCGTGGCAGCGATTCGGAGCGTTTACTGAGGCATACAGTACGCGAGGCCGAAGAGGGACTAGAATTACAGGATGACTACGGCACACCGCCCCTGTGGCTAGACAAATTTGAGGAGGCGCAGTACACAATGTCGAAGTGAGTAGGGTGAATTGGCAAAGAGGCACCCGTATGCCCCTTTGAAATAAATATATATATGTATATATTTTTTCTTATTTCTTTATGAAGAATCAAACCCAAACTGGATGAACTAGGTTCGTTGCATGCGCGTCACCTGCTGCGTCCTACCTTCGATGACCAAAGAGATGATGAGTGCGAGATTGAAGTGCTAAGCCAGATTGTCGCCAAACTCATCGCCAGCACCCACCGGCACATACAGTGCGTACGTTCCAGTCTGGGCGTGGGCAGCAAAGTGGAGCAGCGTCTAACAGCCAATGCGGTGCACTGTGCTCTACTGCAGCTGCAGGATCTGACAATCAAATTCCGGAGTAGTCAAAACGCCTACCTGCTGCAGCTGAACTCGCGTGAAGAGCGATCCCAAAAGTACTTTGACAACAATGAGTTCACCAATGTGGAACTGGATACTGTTGGTCACAACGACAATGAACCAGCGAATTTTGTGGATTCATTCGATAACTTTTTGCAACCGCAGCGCAGTGCGAATACCTATCTCCTTGAGGACGATGAGCAGGATATTGATGATCATTTCAAGAAACCTGTCGCAAATCGAATGACACAGCAACAGTTGCTGCTGTTCGAGGAGGAGAATACGCGAAATGCCCAGCATCGCGATCAGGAGGTAACCAAAATCGTCAAGTCCATCTATGATCTGAACGATATATTCAAAGATCTGGGCCACATGGTCCAGGAGCAGGGCACCGTTCTAGATCGCATCGACTACAATGTGGAACAGACACAGACGCGTGTCTCCGAAGGATTGCGGCAGCTGCAGCGTGCCGAAATGTATCAGCGCAAGAATCGAAAGATGTGCATTATTCTCATCCTGGCGGCTGTTACGTTCTTTATGTTGCTGCTTCTGATTTTAACCAAGTTTTAGTTTCTTACCTACCCCCAAGTGGCCCCAGCCAGCAGTCTTTTCGTTATTAAGTATTTTATTCCGTGTGTATATTGTAATTGCGTATTGTAAAATATATGTTTTAATTATTTATTACTTGTCAATGATGACTTTTGATGATGGGTTCTTTGAGGTTCAAGCCTTATTCACAAGCACATTCGGAATTACAGTTAAATATAGTTTTATTTATTTATTTAACATTAAGCATTACATTATAGAAGGGAAAAAAATTGGTGTATCCTTAACCTAACAGCCCGCCCAAGATCACAGCACAGGAGCAATTGTTACATGCGCTCGGAGAGGCGCGTTGCAACAGCACGCAAATTGCCGTAAACTTTGCTGGGCGGTGAGCCGAGGATCAGGTTGCAGATGGCGCGACGAGCAAGCTGGATATTCTGATAGCTGCCCAGGATGTGAATCTTGCTGTCGGCGAGCACAATGCGAGTTTTTGTCACATTTTCGATGGTGAATTTGGTGCGACCGCCTTTGCCAGCGAGACGACCAATCGCACGCGATTGATGATCGCCACGCAGCGTCTTCACATCCTTAATCTCAAACGATTCAATGAACAGATCCTCTAGACGCAGTAAAGCCAAGGCATCATCTACTTCAAAGCCGCAGAGGAATGCCTTTACAAAGTCGGCTCCTCTCTGCAAGTTTGAGATATCGGGAGTCTCGGGACCGATGCGCAGCTCCACTTGACGCGCCTTCATATTGAAGCGAATCTGTAGTTTCATGTGTTCCACGACGGGCGTAAAGATCTTCATCCATTGCTCCTTGAGCGAAGAGTAACGGTGCGGTGGCACAGAAACTTTTCGTAGCTCGCTGCGTATCCGTTTGGCCCGTGGCGGCGCCTGTCCGCTTGTGGCACGTTGTGTACCTTCAATTCCTGTCGCTGCATCCACCTGCATTTCAGTGTCTTGAGTGTCGGCCATGGCGCTGCGTTTTTGCGCCTTTTTGGCCGGCACAAATGTGTCCACTTGTATGTTTTCCACTTCCATTTCAATGAGTTTTAATGTAAATGCGCTGTATTTTATTATTTGTGCGAGTGGCTTATTTTGGTTAATATTTCTCCACGTGCGGTTCTCTCGCCACTCAGCACTGCATTTGTGTGTGATATCGGTGACAAGTTGGCAGTGCTGCTGTGCTCGAGTGCTGCAGCTGTCAGCTTTGTAGTGGGTGTCTTGCTTATCGCTCTTAAGCTATCGCCGTTAATTATCGTTGTGGCGCGAGTGTAACGACTTTTTGTGTGAAACCATATCGGAAATGTTCCTAATAATTAAAAATGAATTTATTTGTCGTGTATGCTATCGTGGATTAGTTTAAAATTAGAATTTGATGTTATCTTACTTACCGTTTGATTGCCCATTTGAAGCTTGTTTTAATAAGGAACACAGTAAATGAGCTTGTGTAAGTTTGTTTGGGGGTTTGTTTACCCGTTGTTGTTGAAAATGTTGCAATTTTGTGTGTTTAGCCACCCAAAAATTGAGTTTGTTGATGTGTGATCTGATATACTTGTGCACACACCATAAAAGCCCTCAGACAGGTGAATATGGTGCCTGTTGTCCACAGTGTGTCCTTCTGTTCTCCATTGCTTGGTGACCATAGTCAACAGAAACGACAAAAAATGCAAATGATAATGATGTCCCAACGAGCTGGTTTCTGAAATGAGCTGCTGTTTTGGTCTCGCGCCGCGCCCTTAGGCCTGTTTTTCCACTTTTTTTTTTTTTTGCTGTTGCTGTTGTTTGGGCCATGATGCCGCTTGTCTAATTCACAGTGTTTGGACATTTTAAATACAAATTGCATCGCTGTTGCGTCTCCGGCATCGAATTGCTTGCAACCCAAAATAGACACACACACACACACACCCAACCATGCCCTCCCCCTTTTGCTCTTGTCACAAGTGTAGCGAGGCCATAGCCATAGCCATTGCCATAGCCATAGCCATCGCTATCGTCCTCGTCATCGTCATGGTCATAGTTATCCCGTTAGCAGCTATACTAGTTGCAGTCTCACTCTCCCTCTTTCCCTCTTACCCTCTCGCTCCATGTCTTTTTAGTCTATTGGCAACTGATTAGCATTTAAATTAAAATGTCGCAAAGTGGCCTTAACAAAATGTTGCTAGCTCTATAGAAGAGTGTATAGATGAGTATATGTATGGGTGAGTGTGTGTGTGTGATGGCTGCATTTTGTATACCCTATAGATGTTTCTGAAGAAAGGGCTACATTTCGTTTGTCTCGTTTTTCTTTGGCATTTGGTTATCGATTAAAGTTCATAAGAACTTCTTCCCTACGACTTCACCAATAATCGATATCAAATGTGTGTGAAGCGATGCACCCCTGGCATATTGGGTATCTGTTAGTCTGTCACTGTGTGTGTGAGTGAGTTGGTTTCAAACCATTTTTACTTGTGTGATTATCTCTGATGTCACCTGTTAAAGCTGCAACTGAAGCTGATGCTGATGCTGCTGCCGTTGCCGTTGCCGCTGCCGCTGAGATTGGCACTCGCTGTGGCAATTGCCTTTGTGTCTCGCGCCAAGCTGCAAGCGTGGAACAGCAGCAGCGTCCGCAACACGATGTCCGGATGCGAAAGTGGATTGCGGGTTTGAGAGAGTGCAGGGCGGGGCGGGGCGTGGAGTGTGGAGACTGCGGCATGCGGATGTGATTGTTGCTGTCCACTTCAAAGAGAGCGCGCAATGAGCGGGCTTAATTATGAAAATTAATTGTATTCGAATGAATAATGATAATTGATTTTCCACCTCTCGCTCTCTGTCTGTCTCCCTCTCTGTCTGTCTGTCTCTTTCGCTCAGTCTCCTTCTCTGTTTTTTTTTTTTTGTCTCAACTGTCATTTGCTGGCTTCACGCTTTACGCGGCTTATCATGTCACATTGTCAACCTGTGACCACGTTTTCCCTGCCCCTCCTTTAGTTACCGTTACCATTTCCACTTCTCTGTCTCTTTCTGTGTGTTGTTTTTGGTCCTCCCTGTCGCATTAATTAATTAGTTAATTTTATTGTTGAGAGTGAAAACAACGAGTGAAATCAAATACAATTTCACAATGTTTTCGCTATTTCTTTGGCGTCTTTTGCAATTGCCGTTAGTTAAACGATTCAGTCACGTAATTCATTTGCATGGTGCGCGTGGTCAGGATACGATATCCAAGCCAGGGAGGGTTGCCTCTTACCAGTAGCAGGGCGACCGAGAGAGAGAGGGAGAGAGAGAGAGTGGGAACTGGAAATCATTGAAGTTGTTCTTTATTTAAAAATCTTAAAGTAATGCTAAGTGAAAAATGGAGAAAGCAAGAACGAAAAAGGGAGAAAACATAACATATTAAATAAAACCTTCTCAAAAAGCTGAAAACAAACTAACTGCACTTGATCGTGATTGATACAGTCACGAAGTCAAATTCATATAATTCATTTGAAGACATCATCAAAATGTTTCAGTTTGTCAGTTATGCGACACAACTTGTCACACCTTCATAGACTTGAACCGAGAGAGATAGAGACAGAGTGAGTGGGGGTGGGAGAGGGAGAAAGGGATGCGCTGCATGATTTCCCATATGGCGTTGACTTTTGAAGCTCGTCGCAACAAAAAAAAAAAGAAAATAAACTGTTTAACCAAATTAATGCGTAGAAACTTTTTTGCTTTTGGTAGCATGCAAAACAATTTGTTGTTTTATAGATACCCATGAACTCTCGATAACAATCGATTAACGATAACTGTTAAGAGTGCTATTTTTAAACATAACATATAGAACACGCTAATTATTCGAAATATTATCAAAAAATATAATATAAATAAATAAATATTTTTATTCCCGTTTCCGTTGTTTTGTCTCCAGGATATCATTTAGTTGTTATCTTTCTTTCGTACTTAAATCATTCCTAGTTGTTTATGCGACATTTGGTCATTTTTCATGGTCAGTAATTGGCATGACTATGACGTTGTCCTTGTCCACCAGCCCCATCCCCCCTCCCCACTCTCTCCTCTACGCACACACTTTCTTCTTAGATTCCCATCCTCATATATGGAGCGCGTCGTGCATTGTCCCCTTGGGCTGGTGACAGAACGCGAGCTTTGCCTCTTGCCTGGATTCTCATACCAATAACACAGAACAAAAAAAAATGAGGCAGGCTTTCATCTCCAACACACACACTCACGGGAGCTATGCATATATATGTGCTATTTATGGGGGGCGTACATACTTATGTGTGTGTGTGTTTGTGTGTTATGTGTGTGAGTGTCATCTATGCTCACGTATCAATAAGTGCTTGGGACGTGAACTGAATTTTTTATCACCGTTTGTCGAAGTATCCGCAAAAGTGAATGCTGTTGCCTCGAAGCGCCGCAGGAGGCAGTCAGAAGGACCATCTAGGACATACAGGACATTCCGAATATGTCTCTCAGCATGCGAAATTGCCTGTGAAATATTTTCCAAATTTACTATACACACACCAGACACAGACACATACACATATACACTTGTCAATAGAAACGAGGAACAAAAAACTATGTGCATTCAAATTTCAAATACAATTCTAGTTACTCTTTAGGTCATTTTAGGTCTTTTAGGTCATCGAAGTTTTTAAATTCGAAACCTTTTTTCATCATTCAATTCGTAATCAATTTGAACTTAACCTGAACTCTCAGTGTATTTTGAGAATAATGCCGCGAAGAAAGCAAACTTTAAAGCTCTGAAGTGTGGGCGTGGCATAAGCAGGCTAAACAGGTTAGGCGATTCAGGCAAGCGCAGACAATTGGCAAAAACAAAAACAAAAGAAACAAAAGATGATGAAATCAAATCAATGGACCAAACTCAACTTAACTCAACTCAACTCGAATAGTGGCGGGTGAACGGGAGAAGGGGTTAGACGATTGCTCATGGCCAATTGCGACTAATCTGAGACCCGCTTAGACTGTCAATTTGGCCTAATCCCGCCAAACGGGTTAACACACACACACACAAATGGAGAGAGGGAGCGGGAAAGGCGGAAAGCGGTTTCAGAGCAATACGCATTCACTTTAATTGTATGCTGTGTGCAGGGGGGATTAGCTTTGAAGTTTTCATCGACTCTAGCAGATTGCCAACCAGATACAATAACACGACAGTTAAGTGCGTAATAGGACGCGAGACCGATGAGGGTGAGGGTGAGAAACGCAGGATGGGGACGCGGTCAACCCGAAGGGTTCAATGCCAAATGGCTTTCAGGTAATTTCTCTTGATGCCAGCCAAACTGGGTTAAGTGGGCCAAGCAGGCTGCTTAAGTCGCCCGAGCGTTAATTACTGCCAAAGTCAGAACTTCAAGCAACCCCCAAAAGCACACACCAACACACACACACACACACCAACTTACCCAAACCGAATGCGACAACAACAACAACAACAATAACAACTGCAAGTGATAAACGACCTCCTGGCTGTCCTGGCAGACCTGGCAAGAGGGAGAGGGGAAGAGGGAGAGAGAGTCCAGAGTCTCCTGGTCAGTTGGAGTCTCGATGTCGTCGTCGTGCTGTATCTGTGAAAGTGCCTTGGGCTGCCTCGCAATTGATTTATAAATCAATAAAAATATGTGCATAAATATTTACGGAGACAATATAAATAAATTACAATCCAATGTGAGCAGTCGGCTGAAAAACCTTATGCAAAATGCAACCGGACAGCATCAGCAGCAGCAGCAGGAGCGGGACCAACAGCAGGACAAACAGGACGATGAAACAGAAACAGGCAAACAACTGAAAACAGACAATAACCTGAAGTCGAACGGAGCGAGAGAGAGAGAGAGATAGAGATAGAGAGTGGAGAACATTGCAGTCTCTATTGTTGTTGAGGATGAGACTTAGAGGATTGGGAGGGGGAGGTGATTGCAAGTTGAAGATGGGACAATGCCAGAGGCTTATAAGTAACTGCATAGATGCTCGTTTGTGCTCCGAGTCCTTATTAACTGCCCGTAGCCCGTAGTTAGAGCAGAGAAGCCGGCAGCAATTGGCTACTTGACTTAGGCAAAGCGCATGGTAACGAGGGTAGCTTTCAAAATAAACGAATTGTTCAAATAACAGTTGATTTTGTTCAAAATAGTGTGTAGTATGGTTAGTCGGGCTTGGGTTTTTGTGCACAATAAAAATATCTTATGAACAAATGCGTTGTGATATGAATGTTGAGAGTTTTCATTGAGTTTCGGTCCATCTACTTACTATCTGGTAGAACTCTTCTCCTGTCTTGTCGCTAGATTACGCTAGTCTAATCTGTTTATCAATCGATCATGAGATCGCATAATTAGCCTTACTCATTCACTAACCACGCAAAATCATCTGTGTTTTCCTTTGTGATTGCTCCTCCTCTCTTTAAGTGTTTATTTATGTTTTTCTCTCTCATAACTGTTAACAATGCATTTTACTTGTCGATAGATGGCGTTGAACTAGTCTAGGCTGTTCATCAATTCATTAGATCATTTAGTTAGAACCATTAATTATCGATATGTTTACAACACAGTCCGATAACACATCAATCAACCCAGTATGCATATATCAAAACTAATATGCTGCACCTCCAGCATCAAACCAAAACCCAGGCAAAATAGTCCGATTTACATAGCGTCCCATAATTTGATGTATTGTGCCTGTTTACTTGTGTGTGTGTTTGTGGCTGTGTGTGTCTACATGTGTGTGCCTAAATGTGTGTGTGTGGAAAGTGAACGCAATTTAAATATGTGCGCAATTACGTAAAATGTTTTACTACTGCACACACACACGCACACACACACATGCCGCTGGGCTTGCAAACAACAACTAAAAAAAGAAGAGAGGAGGAATGTGGTTAGAGAGAATTATTTCTGCCAACCAGGTGCCAACTAATCAAAAATACCAGCAATTATAATTGATTAAAATGAGACAGACGAGAGAGTTGGTATCGTGTCGATGAGCTGTCGATGCTCTTCACTCCTCCTCCAAACCAACCATCTCTCTGCGTGTGTGTGTGTGCGTGTGTGTGGGAGTGTAATTGAATCAGTTCAGTTGATGGCATCACATGGTCTGGTCCAAACTTATGATTTCTATTTGCAATGCAATTACATTTTCATGCAGCATATTCAAAAATAAAAAATACAAAATAAATAAAAAGGTAAACCTCAAAAAAATCAAATATTCTAAATATTCCATGAGACATGAAAAACAAAACTAATTTCCAAAAAATAAAATATATATTAATTATAGTATTGCCAGCCGCAGTCCATAAAAAACTCGGACAAGTGCATAATAAATACTTGTCAGCAATGAAAAGTGCACAACGAGTGCGGAGAAAGTGCTTCAAAAATGTTAGTTTTTCAATGTTTTAAAAAAAAAAACTAGTTAAAGAGCTTTTACATGCTCAAGATACATTTTTAGTTTGTATTGGGTTCGATTTTCGTGTTATTATATATGTATCAATAAAGTTGCAGGAAATTAAATTGTTTTATTTATTATATTTGATCGTGTTGAAGGATTTTCTTACGATTGAAAGTATTTAAAATGTTTAAAGTCTTTTTAGCTTGTACACGATGTTCTTTCTTTAAAATAATGACTTAATTAATGATTTTTATTATATGAAACAACTCTGCGATCTTTTTGACTTTTTAAAAACTTAAGAATGGTTAAGCTATCTCTTTGTCGATCTTCTTTTGATTAAATGATTATTTGAATACATAAACTACATTCTTATGTAAATATTATTAATTCTATACATATCGATGGGATGTCATTAGGATTGTAAAGTTTCGGTCGACCTTTGGAATGGACGCCTTGCTGAACCTAAATCCAGATTAAAGATTAAATCATTAACTCTGAACATTTGTTTTAAAATCTTATTTGAATTATTATAGAATTTGCTCTGTAAACTTAAAAACTTCAATGGAAATCAAATATTTATCCTTAAATCTTTATTTCTTTCCCTTTATTCTCTGTCCAGTATCGATGTATTTTGGTTCACTTAAAGAGCAAAAGATTCAGCTTATGGATAACGAGTTGAATTGCGCTGCATTCGTTGCCCATAAAAATGCCATGGAATCAATTTTGCATCAAATTTTGATGCAAAAAGGCAAAACTGGGCGTAATTGCCGATCCGGTGGGAAATGGGGGGAGAAAGCGGCAGTGGCAGTGGAAAGTGGAGAGGGGAGAGTGGCAGCGGTTTCCAATGCCACCGCCAGCACTAGCACAAGGCCCGAGGACTGAGGTTTACCGCACGGAGGTGCTTATGCACCTGGCCCGCATCCAGTCCGTGTGTCCTGTGTGTGTGTGTTCTGTGTGTCTGTGTCTGTGTCCAGTGCCTGTGTCTGTGTTTGTTCGTAGTATACTGGCCTATGTGGTCGCTCCGAGCGGACAGGGTAAAATTGTTACACACACAAACGAAACCCGAAAATGTAATTGAAAAATTATTTTGTTACACGTGTCCGGCTGCAGTTGCAACGGTTGCAACAAAACCCATCCATACGTCCTGTCTGTCTGTGTGTGTGTGTGTGTGTAGTGGCATCCTGACTCCGGCTCTGGCTCTGGTTCTGGTTCTCGTTCCGTGCGTCGATAATTTCGTGGCCTGGCCAAATTTTAATTAATTTGCCGAATATGGCCAAAACTCGGTATCAACTTCAAATGCCCGAAAGAGAGAAGATTTAATAACTAAGTCGTTACGGGTAACTGAGGGGCTGGATGAGGGGCTGATGGGTTGTTTCGGGTTTGTTGCATGTCTCTAGGCGGTAACCCCTAGTTACTGATTAGCATATAAATTACATTGTTACCTCTTCGCCCCTCGCCCCATCCACCCCGTCTCATTCGCGACCAATTGCAATATGTTTTGTTTATTGATTTATCATTAATTGTTCATTGTTAATAACCGAGCAGCCCGAAGAAGAAGAAGAAGGGGTCACGCGACACAACACATTTTTCAGCTCTTTCTTCTGCAACACTTGCTCTATCTATCTCTCTCTTTGTGTGTTGCTTTCTCTGTCTGTGCTTTTGTCGTAGCACGAAACTCAATTAACTTGTTAATTTATTTGTCATTTGCTTTGTTCGCATCGCCTGCGTTCCCAGCACACAAAAACAACAAAAACAACAAAAACAACAAAAACAACAACAAACAAACTCGATGTAAGCACAGGCCAAAGCCTTACCCAAGGCTGGTTAGGTAGTGTAGAGGAGATAGGGTAGCGTAGGGTAGAGTAAGGTAGGGTAGGAAAGCGAGGAAAGTCTAAAGTGTGGAACCAATGGAGAAGGCCCAAAGGTTTGGGCTGACTTTGTGACCGGGTTTTGCTCCTGGCTTCTGGCTCTCACATGCTAGTGGGACCCCATTTGATAGATAGTAGCTAGTAGTAGTAGTAGTTAGAATAGATGCTTGGCTAAACATTCGGAGACATTCCCTGAGGGTTGTGTGTGCTTAATGGCTTCTCTTAGTCATGTATACTACTACAGGCATCATGAGAATGGTTTCCGCCTGGTTGCTAAAGTGTGGTTCAATATTTGTTAAGTTGATCTTTAATTTTGATATGGCAATAAGGGCACAATGCTTATATAGGCCTTTGCCTGAATTCATTACCTTTTTCCCAATCTTAAGATTCGTATTTAATTCGTGCAATAGTCATACTTGAGCACCAAAAACCAAACGCAATCAAAAACTATAAAGTGGCGCTTTGAGTGCGGGTTAAAGGGGAAGTGGGTTGGGTTGGGTTGGGTTGGGTTGGGTTTGGGTTTCGAGTTCGAGTTGAGTGAAGTGGATTCGGGAGTGGTTCTTGAAGCTGTTAGCTGTTGGCTAAAAGCTGGTTAAAATCCTTAAACCGTTGCTCACTTTCAACTTTGAAGATGCTAAAGTTTGAGCTTTGTATAATTAAAGCAAGCAAGTAATGCTCGACTCGACTCGGGAGGCTAACGACTACGAACTACCCTATAACGAACAGGTAAGACGAAAGGTGTTCGCCGTACCATTGAGGTCATCAGTTTGGGTTGTGTATTAATGTGTTCTTAACGAAGCTTTCGTTAAGTTACCGTTATGTTGAGTACAGCCTCGTCTTATAAGCTAGTTTTGCTAAGGCTCAACGTTTCCTTTCCCTCCCAATACACTCTATGCAAAGGTTTTCTTCCGTCTATCAATTTATAGGATATAGCTTGGTTTTAGCTGTTGCTTGGTACAAGTAAACCAAATTGTTTACATGTGTCTTTGTTTCAGTTATCATTGCTGGTTTGAGAGAGTGCCCTCCCTACCCCCACCCACCACTCTTCTCTATTGCTATCTCACTTGTTTTCTGCATCTGTTTGCCGTATCTTTCGGCTTCGTCGCGTTTGTTTGCCTCTCCTTGAATCTTCTCTCATTTAGAGCATTGCGCTTTCCACATGCATATATGCAAGAGGACGCGCCACTGACACGCCCACAAAACGAACGACCCTCCCCCCCTTTTGGTGACGCCTCCTTTATTTAGCATTTTGTTGTTTTTTAGGTTTCCTGCGGTTTTTAATTAAAATTAACTTTGTTTATTTTGCGCTTTTCCCATTTGGACCACCAACCCTCATCTCTCTCTGTCCTCCCCCTCTGTCTGTATACCCTTACCGCCTACACTGCATACACGGCTTGTCTTCCGCCTTAAAAGTGATGTTTACTTACATTTGTTTTTGTTGTTTTTCTTGTTCTTGTTGTTGTTGCAGTTGTAGCTGCTTGTAATTGCCGCCATTTGCTGTTGTCGTCACAGCCATCAGCCATCAGCTTTTGCCTGGTGTTACTGTTGTTCATCTTGTTCTTGTTCTTGTTGTTGTTAGTACATACTATTACCTGTTGGCAAGCAGTCAGGAAGAGGAGGCTCCTCTCTCTCTAGCTCTCTCAGCTCCGACTGTCAACTGGCAGCTGTCGACTGAAGCCAGAAGCGCTAGAGAGGACATGAGTTTTGCAATCATCGTCATCATCATCATCTTTCTCCATCTCCATCTCTCTCTCTCTGTCTCTCTTTCGCTCTCTCGGTGTGTAACTTTTAAGCAAGTTTCGGCCAAAGTTTTTGTTATGCCTGCCGGCTTGCTAAAGTCTCCCCCCGGGGCTAGCTAACATCCCAAACCTACAAATTTTTCCTCTTAAACTCTCTCTACTAGTTTAATTGCTACAATATGAGTTACCCTGGAATCGAGTGGACGAGTGAATAATAAGCTTCTAGTCTCACTGTTTTCGAAGAGTGTATCTTATCTATAGGACCTACCTATGTGATAATATATACATATACATATATAGATTGTACTGATGAAAAAGCTTTCTTATAAACGCAAGGTAATACAGAATGTATGTTAATGTCTTGACTAGTTAATCTACCTACGTTGGAGGGTGTCCCTCATTTTATAGGGTAATAGACATACCCTCATATACATTCGTACTTCGGTTACATCCGCCTAGCCCCAAAAATGTAAGCTGGAGACCGTTTGCCATTTTGATTATCGCATTTATTTGCATTTCGATGCATTTCTTGTTTGTCTTTCACTTTACGCAAATAAACCAAAAAACTAATAACACTAACAAATTACAATTGCAGCACCAGGAACACCAGCAGCAGTAAGAATAAGGAATCCTTGGTAGCTCTGTCAGTCAGTTAATCTAGGCATGGCTTTCGTTAAAGTAGTTGCCTGTCATAGAGAGATTAATGCCCGGTGTTCGGGTAAGTGATGGTTCCGACGAGACAATGCTGGCATTATGATAACTATCCAACTTCTGATCCGGTTCCACTTGGCTGTTGATGAGTTCCTCGTACAGCTGCTCGAGCAGATCGCGAAAGAGCGTCGGATTCACATTGATGCTGACGCACATGAGAACAAACCAATCGCCATAGCAGGCATTGGCCAAAACCTGACGCACATGCGCCTTGGGCATGCCACGCAGATGAGTGCGCAGCAGTTGCAATCTCAATTCCGGGCAGCAGATAAGCAGCAGTCGATAGAGTATATTGATAGCCGCTAGCATGCCAATAAACAGAAACCAGACATACAGTAGGGCAAAGAGCTTCTCATTCAGGATGTTCAGGGGCAGGACGCAAAGTATGTCCAGTACATTGGGTGTACCACTCGGTCCATACATAAACATCTCGCATTTGGCAACCTTGGGAAAAACGCGCGAGCTCATCAAGTTCCACAGGTTCCAGTCGTAGACGGGTATGGCAGCAAGGGCATGAATATACTTGCGCCAAAACCCATTGAAGATCACATCCATGAGCCAAAAGTTAAACAGCTGTAAAGATGACGTCATTTATTATACAAAGATACCGGGAATTCCCAGCTTAATGCTCAACTCACACTTATAATCACATTGAGAAGCTCGCAGAAGGCGTATTTGATGGCATAACAGCAATGGATTGCCGAGAAGCGTGCCAGAAAGTATTTGGTCAACATGCGCAGACGCACTTGATACGTCTCCTCCAGGATGAGAGCATCACCGATCTCACAGCACAGTTGCTCCATGCGTTGACCCTCCCACACCTTCCACAGGTACGACGGGAAGTAGAAGAGCAGCGACTGGAATAGCAGAATCATAAAAACCCATTGATAATAACGCAGATACATGCGTTTGGTGACACCACGCGTTTCGGGTCCCACACCCTCCGCAATGAGTAAGATTTGAGCATATTTTTCATTTTGGGCCAAAAATGCGCGCATGCTGGTTCGATTTAGATCAGGTCCCAAGGTTCGTCCCGATGGCTTTTCCTTTTCCTTTCCCATTTCCTGATGTTGCTGTAGCTTTTGTTGTGGCGGCTGCGGACGGCCATCGATGCTATCGTTATCGGGCGGCAGTATATAGGTGCCCATGGTCCAGCAATAGGATTGCACATACTCCGTATGCTTTGTGGTGCTGAGGCAGAGTATTGGTTCGCCAAAATATTGTTTGGCCGACAGCAGGAATGTGCAGGTCAACAGTATGACAATGGTGCATTTGGAGTGTAGCGTAAATATCGGATCGTATATGCGCACCGTTTTCAGGCGTAAATATTTCGATAGCGGTTTCACAGCGGCATACATAATGCAATTGTTTCTTGACTTGTTTCAACTTTCGAGTATTCAAATTGTTCAAAAAATATTTTTAACGCGCTTGACAGTAGAGACAAGAAGGCGACTCCAGGTGAGTTAGAGCGAGAAAACTGCTTGATACACAAACTGACATTCTGCTTGTCTAGTACGGTTGTCTTGCTTTGACCCAGGCGATAAACGTATGGGACAGTGTTGGAAAATGTGCTGCCACTAGGCATTTAAGTATCAAAAGTTTTAAATGCAAAACGAATACAAATTGACAGTAGGTAAATGTATAGAAATGAAATGAATAAATTTGCGATTATTAAGTCGCCCTTTCTGTTGCAGCATGTGGAAGTCCGGCAACATTGGTTGAGCGCGCCTTAAGCAGAGCGGCAGTAAAGCTAGAGCCTGCAAACAGAAGCTGCCTGATTTGAAGTATGTGTTGAATTTACCGTTGCTTATGATCAAGTGAAGTGTGTGTCTCTCTCTCACTCTCCCACTTCCACCAAGCATGAATTGCAATGACTTTTGCTATTTGACACGCATATTAATAATAATAATAATAATGCCTACTGCTGCTGCTTTGCCCCTTCAGCACCCATACATCTCTATGTATGAGGATCACGAGCGTTGGGAACGGCAACGAATGGCGGCAACAATAATAATAATAAAATGATTAATCGATGCTACATGACTGCATATACAAAATACAACGATACAAGAGTGGTGGAGAAGTGTAGGTGGAGAAGGAGGAGCATGGAAAGGGGGAAAAAAAACGGAACCCAGTATAATTCCCAATGCTGTGTCGTCATTCAGTATCATTACCAGCTACTTTCCTCACCCACCTCTACGCTATCCTCTGCCCACAACATCATCATCATCATCATCATCGTAATCATCATCGTCGTCGTCGTCATCGCTTTGAACAACGTCAACATCATCATTATCATTGGGCACGCGGCTGCCGTAGAAATGTTTATTGTGGGAATTCGCTTGCTGCTGCGATGTGTTGTCATTCCTCCCCCCCGCAACAACACCCCATACCCCATACCCCCTCATGTACCCTGCTGCTGTTTCACGCGCTTGACGGCAAATTAAATTTATGAATTCTTTTGGCTGGTGCGTGACCAGAGATTTACTATAATCAGGCATCGGGAATCAGCGAACACGCTCAGGAGACTAATTAGTCGAGTACCCAAATGCCAGTTAGCAACATCCCCTTCCCCCTCTCTACCCACTCTCCCCATTTCACCCACTCCCTCTTATCATCATTCCCCAAACCACGTAGCACTTTTACCGTACTCTTCCTTGCCTTCCAAATAGGGGCAATTACAAATACATATTATAATAATTATATTTTTTTTCTCGTTCCGCATTGATTTCTTTTGCGCTTCCAATTGATTGCCAACAGCAATAACAACAACAGCAACAACAACAACAACAACGACATGAGGACAACTAATTTGTCAAGTGTAAAAATGGCTGGACTTGATCGCGTGCCGCCAGGTGGCGCCAGCTCAGTGACCTATTCGTTTTTTTCTCTCCTTCTCTCGCTCGCTCTCTCACTGCGTCCGAGTGTTTTTGTGTGTGTGTGTGTGTGTATGTGTGAGTGTTAACGGCATTTTAAATATTTATTCGCAATGGCATATCGCATATATTATTTAAAGCGATTTCCCATTGACCACAGCAATTGCAAAAACGTTTGTTGACTGCCGTGTTGCCACCTCTCACCAACCTCCTCTCAACCCCCTCCTCCCCTACACACACAGCACTCAACAGTAAGTTTTTTTTATTCAAGAAGTGAGCAGTGAGTGGGTTGGTGGACGTGGTGGTGGCGGGGGAGTGGGGCGATGAAGTGCGGTGTGCAATTCGGCGCTTAAATAAATAAATTGAACAATTATGCATGGTTGCGGTTGTTTTGGCTTTGATAGAGTCCACTTTCAGTCCCCGGCATAATCCTATTACAATGCACCGTAACTCCGCTTGAGGTCAAACTTTCTCCATATATGCATTTACACATACGTACATACATTAATACCCTTTAATCGCATATAAATATTAAATATGTCTTTGCGAGTTGAAGTGATTTTTTTTTTGGTTTTTTCCATCAATTCCTGACTCGATGATAGTTGCTCCTCAGAGAAATATCTAACTCTTGCTGTTATCGATTGCTTATCGATTAATGTGAAGAGAAGAAGAATACTTGGATATTCAAGCCATCATATTGCTCACATTTTAAGGCACAGTAAGATGTCAATTAGAGTATATAATAACTGTAAATCAGCAAAGTTGAGCATTGCCAGCTTAAAAGTTGATGTACATAACAGGATATCAATTAGTTGGGCATTGCCAGATGTAAATTTTATTTAAATTTGATGTCCTTTTTTCTTTGGATAAATACGGCGAACAGCTGGAAAAAATTAACAACAATTGAATTCAGATTGCGGCCTGCCAAAATGCAGGAAAGTGAAAAAGAAAAAACACAAAAAAAAAAAAAAATAAAAATAAATAGGTTAAAAAGGGGAAAAGCGTGTGTTGTTGTGTTGTTTCAGGTTGGCTTGGCTTGGCTTGAACTGTGCCAGGTTGAGGTTGACTTGGGTTGAGTTCGCATCGGGTTGAGTTCGATTGATTGTGGGAGGAATGTAGTGCAACATTGTCATTGTTGACACATTTGCGGTTATCTCTGTGTGTGTCATGTCTCTGTCTCTCTGTGTCGGCCCGGCCACTTGTCAATTGCACTTGAATTGTGATTGCGATTGCGATTTCGATTGCAATTGCGATGGCGATGGCGATGGCGATGGCAATGGCGATGGCGATGGAGATTGCGTTTGTGACTCTGTGGCTCAGCAAATGAATACCGCAAGACGGCCCGCTAGTTTTGACCGCCCCCAAAGAGGTAGGCGTGAGGCAGCGGGGGGGCGAGTACAACCTGGCAACCTTTTGAGTTCTGAGCATCTGAGCAACTCTTTAATAATGCAAGCCGAAGCCGAAGACAATTCTTAGATGTGGTTAAGTCTTAAATTTTAGTTTTCGTTTCGTTTCGTTAGGTTTCGTTTTCGGTATTGTTTTGTGCCCTCGCGGCGGC
Organism: Scaptomyza parva; assembly: GCA_035044645.1. Lineage (NCBI taxonomy): Eukaryota > Metazoa > Arthropoda > Insecta > Diptera > Drosophilidae > Scaptomyza > Scaptomyza parva. Next base: position 16,092,562 of record JAWNNT010000139.1, read on the forward strand.
AACACAACAGCAACAGCATCATCATTATTATTATTATTATTATTATTAGTATTCAAAAGGGGGCGTGACTGGGTGGTGCTGCCCTGAAGGGAATGTGTGTGTGGAGCAGGCGTTGGCGTTGTTATTATTATGTGCCAACATGGTCGTCAACGTGATGGCGTCGAGGCGACGATATCAGCATATGTTACATCAGCTACTATACGTGTGTGTGTAGTGTGTGTGTGTGTGTAGTGTGTGGTGTCTCTCTATGTGTGTGTGTGTGTTGTGGCAGGAAAGGCATCTTGCTGCCGTGCATTGTTCGATTAATGACTTAACGACGTGCGTGGAATAACTTTGATTTAGTGTCATCTCACATTCTGCCAGAGACCACACACACACACACACACATACACATTCACTCGGCGGCCGTTACAGCTAATTGTATTTATTTACTTAAACACACACACTCGCACACTCTCGCACATATATATATATGTTTATAGATAGTTGAAAATTAAAAATAGATTTTAATTAATATTGACTCTAAAGACAAATTTCAAGCAGGCTTCGACTGAAATTTCCTGCTTTAATCTATCAAATATCAAATCGTATTCAGTCATTGCCCAACAATTGTGATAAACACATATAAAAAAATAGATCTCGTTAAGTTTACATAAAATTATTCATATTCATTTTTTCTTTTTACGTTTTTCAAACGCGTTTCAAACACTCGACACTGCTGCGGAATATGAACTGTAAGTACAAAAGTAAAAGTGAAAAAAAGTTGCAGTCGGAAAAAATCAATTGCCGATTAATCAGATATAAAGTACTTAAGCAAGAGAGAGCACACTTGTTCCTAGCTGGGATGTTGTCCGATCCCATATATATAAGAGAAATAATAACAGCCCAAATATAAACACACATATCTTTGGCATTATTAGAAAAGCAAACAGAAAAAGAAACCGCATTTACATGGTGCAACTTAATGCACGCAACTTTTTGGCTTTTGTGGGCAAGGGAAATGGGGCGAGCAGGCAATTCGTTTTACGTATGTAATTTTCGATAATATTTTGGTTTTACGGTTATTTGTTAGTTATGTTTTGAAAATGACAAGTCATTGAATTAGTTATGTGGGCAAATCTGAATGTGAAATCGTTTTTACCGCAATACTAACATGAAAACAAGTAAGAAGGCTTTAATCGAGTAAGCTCGACTAGAAGATACCCTTAACCCTTGACCATAAAGAGGGATGTTTGATTGGGTTCATATCTCCGGTGTTTCTCAACCGATTTAAATAATTTATTTTGTTAATAGTTTTAATCCCCATTTTTTGAGTTTTCGGTTTTCAAGAATTTTTGTGTTTTCGATTGCATGTGTATATCGTAAACCTGAAAAGTTATCGAAAATGTGAAACACACTTGTCCTTCCTAGGGATTAAGAGAGCTCATATCCAAAATATGGAGACTCTAGTTTTTGTAGTTTCTGAGATCGACTATGAAAGATAGTAGAACTTCTAGCTACGAATGTTCCTTTATTGGTTCTAAGCTAACGATTTGATCGATTTCATCGGTTTCATAGCACTAAGCGAGAGTAATCCTCCGCCTCCACCTTTTGACACTTTATCTGAACCGGTAAGGACATTTACAAAGCTTCTAGGCTTACTTTAACGGTTGGGGCATTCATGCAGACGGGCAGACACAAAACCAATATAATAATATACATTTACATATTTTATATCGACATCGAAAAGGATGTACGCAACAAAATGTTTGTTTTTTTTTAGTGGTAGGCATTGCTTTAAATTTTATGAATCATGTCTAGCTGCGAGCTGTAAAATACAACAAATATTTATTCGTTGCAGACAAGTTGAACTACAAACAAAATTTTTTGTTTGTCTTTTGTGCTGTGTAATATTATATTTTCGAAAAACCATAGAACCACAAAGCGCTTTCAGATAAACCGTGTGAACAGTGAGTACATAACAAAGGAAAAGAACTTTTGCAGTCGGATGTTATCGACTTGCTAATAATATGTGATCAGAATAGATAAAAAGATATAGATAGATTATAGGTAACACGCCATTAGTTAGTTAATCATGAACTGATTGAGTACACCATATGCAAAATAACGGGAAATATATAGATAAACGAAATGCAGTTAAAAATAGTTTATGGTGAAAGTAATATGCAAGAGTAATTCGATTTCAAAGTAAACTTTATGATAATTATAAACATTTTACAGGAAAGAGCAACAATATACTTGGATCATATTTTTTATATCAGAAGTAGGCGTTGCCGAAAACATCTTTGATCCATAACCAGCTCTCCCAGTGCCTGACATATTCATATTCAGTCATTGTCGAGAAACGTCTCTCAATATACACATATAAATATTTATTACGAAAACCGCTGAAACACAACAAGCCTACACAATATGAGTTGTAAGTACAAGAAATAAAGAGTGATAAGTGTAAAGTGTAATGATATCAAAATGTTTTAGCAATAAGCCAGGATACACCAAAAACACCTGAAATTGTTGTAAAGGATTCGGTCGAATCGACGCCGGCTGGGCCAAGTACCGTTGGTAAAACAGATCTTCTCAAAGCTGCAGGCAAACCTACAGGCAACCATACAGGCAACCCTACAGACAGCCCTACAGGCAAACCTACAGGCAACCCTACAGGCAACCCTACAGACAACCCTACGGATGAAGGTTCAAAAAAGAACGAGACCATTACAGCTCCACCGAAGGAGACAATCGAAACGGAAGACAATTCCAAAAAGAACGTTACCATTGAATTTCCAAAGGAAACAAAGAAAGAAGATGGCGATGATAAAAAGACCTTCACTCCGTATAGGCACCGTTCATGCATTCGAGTCGATGTTCTGAAGAGCAAACGAGCCTATGAACGCAATCCGATAACTGGCGATGGACTCCGTGGAGATGGTTATGGTATACTAAGGCCAACTTCAAAACGAGCTCGGGGTAAGATTCTGTTATTACTCTTTTTTTCGGAAAATACGAGTTTAATAGATTTAGTGTCAGGTGGCAATCCACTTACAGGTGAAGGTTACAAGCCAGGCCAACAGGACTTTATTGGTCCCCAGAACATGTCCGATTCACACGAAACCATCAACATGAATACAGCCAATGATGGACGTACTCATATACCACCAGGCGGTTACTCGTCGGGTATTTGGTGATTCGCAACAGCCTGCCAACCCTGCAAGACAAAATGAACTCAACTACAACTCTACTACACAACAATGACGAACCATTTGAGCTAAATTCAAAAGTCAGGAAAACGTTAAAACTTTCGCATTTTAAGTATGGAATGAACAAAATTACTTCGTTTATATCTGAACAATCACCCAATACTATTACTAGAGAATGTGTATTGTAAAAGTCTGGCAAATTTCGATTGTGGAACCCAATCGTATTACGCAAATTGTGATTGTAATGCAAATAAAATTTCTGTTCACAAATGATTTCAATATGGTTTTACTTGGTTCAAATAGAGGATATTACGATTGATCACATGAGTTGAAAGTTTTTTGCTATAAGCATATAAGATGTGCCTCAGCTGTAAAAGCTAGAAACTTTAGATTTTGGATACCCCTAAGTTTTATTCAAGTTTTCGATAACACTTCCGGTACGGCTTACGATATACACATCTAATCGATATGAATAAAATCTTCATCTTCATCTCATCTCTTCATCCTCATCTTCATCTCGAATGAAAACCTCTGAAACTTTCTATTGAAATCGGTTGAGATACACATAAGATATAAAATATTAAAGTTAAAGCATTAAGCATTGATACGATATGTGTATGTCTGTCCGTCCGTCCGTCTGTCCGTTTGTTAGGTCATAGCTTAGGGGTGTCTTCTAATCCAGATTACTCGATTTTAGCCTTTTATACACCTACATATCACATTATCGAAGTGGTCTATGGTTGTCAGCGAGGATTCACGTATCTCCAGATTCAATGAAGACTTCAAACTTAAAGGCTGTGAAATGTTGGAGGCGGTGCCATTCATCTTCTCTATCCGCACTCCGAAGAAGGTCATCTTCTAATCAAAAAGAATTGAAAAGTAAATCGTTGCAATAAACTTTCGTTTTAATGGCAATTTGGATAATCAACAATTATGGAATAATAAATATTTTAATGTTGCCTTAAAGTTTGAATTACTATTTTACACATCCGTTGCAGGTTCCACCGATGCCGTTGCCGTTGCCGCTGCCGTTGCCGAATCCGACGCCGATGCCGAATCCGATTCCGATTCCAATTCCGTTTCCATAACATATTTACTATTTGCCATATGCTCGAAATTCGTAGCAATTGCTATTTGGTATATTAGTTCAATCAACTTGCCACTTGCCACTTGCCACGACCAAAAACTAACCAAATTGACCAGTTGCATGTGCTGTGCTTGCCACACTTACTTACTTACCCCCGACACCCCCTCTTGTGTATTGTTGGCCAGTTAGTTAGTTAGTTGTCCGACTTGGTCTACATCTCCGTTTTCCGTTATTCCCCCTCTCTCCTTCACTCCCTCGCAACGTCTACGTTTCCGGCCAAAAGTCTAGGTCTGTCTGTCTATCTGTCTGGACGGTTAGACGGTTGGATGGTTGGTTGGTTGGACGGTTGGTGGGCAGCCGCCTGGGGCAGATCATGTTTAATTAGCTCTAATGAATATTTAGCCGGTTTGGTCATGGCACGTTTCTCCCGTTCCCCGCCTGCCTTCCCGCCTGCCTGCCTGCTCCTAGTTCCAGTCCTAGTCCTAGTCGTGGCCTGGCCTTTCCTGTCCTGGCCAATGCAATTTTCCTACACACACACACACACTTACACACATGGTTTTCTATTAGTTTCCCGACCCGAACTGAATCGTTACTTAACCAACCCCCCCTTTGCCCCCTAAGACAGACATACAGAGATACAGATACAGACACTCATACGGTCTTTAGCTCGTTATTTGTAATTTGTTGTAAGTTTTTGTTTCAGTTTTTATTGTTACTGCCAGTTGTTGCCGGGCTACCCCCCCGACCCCACCCCACCTACCCCTTCGACCCACACAACACATTATATTTTCTGTATAGTTTCCCCATACCCCACATTCCCCACATTCCCCGCATTCCCCACTTAACGTTCTTCACATTACCGAAGTCCTTGCTTCTTCCCACTCTTATTATAGTCTCTATCTTGGGAAAGTTTTTTCTTTTTTCCTTTTGTTCATAATATAATATGTGTTTTGCTGGGTTTTTGGTTTTTGAGCAAATATTTTTGTGTTTTTTCACAATTAAAAGAATATATTTTGTTCTTTAAAAGTTGAGAAATCGATTTCGATTTCGATTCCGATATGGAAACATTTGAACAGTTTGGTTGCGACATCTTAAGTGTTTGTTGTTGTTAAACTATTTGTAGGTATTTTTTGTTTGTTTTGTCGTCGTGTTTCTCGTTCAGTTAGTTGGTTTTCGGTTCGATTCGAATCGGTTCGGAATGCCGGTCGGGCTACCGTTTGTGTATGTGTGTGTGTGTTGTGTGTGTGTGTTTCTTCTGGCCATCGTTGCTTTTATCGACATTGAAATGTGGCCCCAAAACAGTTTCAGCTCATAAAAATACAATTTGCTGCTGCTTATTTTTTACGATGCACATGAGGGCGATGCCTTGGCCTCCTGTTGGTCCTCTTCCAAAGGTTGCCCATTTTCTATCTATCTACGTGTGCACGTGTGTGTGTCGGTGTGTGTGTGTGTGTGGCAAAAACTATTTTCAAGCTTGGAAACGACGCGCACACATGCTCCAAGTGCGTCCCACAATGTCCCAATGTCCAATGTCCCAATGTTGTCCAGTGTTGTCCAATGGCAATCGGGTTGCCACCAAGATATGTGTCTGTGTCTCTCTCTCTGTCTCTGTATTGGTGTTCGTATATGTGTGTGTTTTGCAGGTTTTTTTGTAATCGGTGGGCGGTGGGTGGTGTGGGCGGGTGGGTGGTGAAGTCGTGTCATTGCCAGCTGCTGCCTGCTTCGGTGTTGCAGGCATTTAAACGTTTAAGGGATTTGTTTATGTTGCCGCTCCATTTTGGGTCAAAACGATTTGAGCAGCATTCTACCTCGTTAGCCCCCCGCTCTCACCCTCAACCCTCACCATCACCCATCCCCTCCATCATTCTTTAGCTGTAAATTGGCAAGTTGCTTAAACATAAAAACAATGCGGCCAACTGAACGGCCCATGTATTCATAATCCTGCCTAATAATCCACACACCAACTATGCCCATTTCCACCCCCCGCCTCTCCTCCTCACTACGCACACATATATGGGTACCAGGGTGAGGGTGGGAGGGAGGTGAACGGCTTGTGCGGGGAGTCATTGAGAATGAAATGAAATAAAATAGGCAAAAATGTTTTTAGCTAAATAGATAAAATGAGCGCAGCTGAATTTTCAAGCAAAAACATCTATGAATGATTGTATGTATGTGTGTGTGTGTATGTGTGTGTGTGTGTGTGTGTGTGTATGCAACAAAAAATAGTACATACCTACACAGATTTTTGTGTATGAATATGAATAAAGTAAACTATTTTTGTTTTTGCCAAAAAAGAAACATTTTTCGATTTGTAATGCAAAAGTAAATTTGAGTTAAATTGAATTTAATGCTTTGTATGAAAAGAAATAACTTTAAGAATGTTTGTTTCTTAACTAATAAAAGAATTTGTGAATGTTTTGGCAACAAATGAGATAAATAATAAACATTTAGAGTTGGAGATTTATCAGATTCAAGTCAAGATCTACAAATGTGATTTCTTATATGTCAAATTATCAATGATCGCGTTTTGAGTGAGTTTCCAGTGTTGGAAAATGCTCAGAGAAATCAATTCAGTGGCTGAGAGAGAGAGAGAGAGAGAGATAGAGGATGGGAATGACATATACATATGCATATGTATGTGTGCTTTGTTCTATATATACAACACTCATGCATATTTATATACAAATGATAGGAAAAGGGAGCGGGCACAAGACGGGCGGGTAGGTGCGACAGACGCCTCTTTGCTGTTGCAAATGCGGGTGGAGTAAGTGGGGGGGTGGTGAGGGGTAGTTGGGGCGAGCAAAGCCATTGCATTTATTGTATAATTATGCAATTTAATGAATACTAAAAAGCTGCACAAAACCAACAAAACACAAACGATGAAAGTCGCCAACGTGACGGTTGAGGGGGGTGAGGGGTTCGGGGCGACGGGGGGCTTGGCGGATGGGTGACGAGAGGGTGAGGGTGGTGAGGGGATGGGGGTGGAGTGATCATGGTGAGATGGCAGCGGTTGGCAGACACGTGCAATAAATACAAACTGCGCCAAAGAAAATTAAAACTGAAACGAAAGAAGCTGCAAAAACAACGAAAAACATAATGTGTGTGTGTGTGTGTGTATTAGTGTGTGTGTGTGTGTTGTTGTGTTTGTGTTTGCCGCCATGTTGATTATTATTATAGTTGCAGTTGCCAGTTGCCAGTTGCAGTTAGCAACAGTTATTTTTGCACCTCGTCTTCAACCGAACTCAACCGCCAGCCGGAAACCTATTTTGTAATGGCTTTTTAGGCGCCTGCAGTAGAGTTGCCACCATCTCTTACAGATAGAGAGAGAGAGAGACAGAAAGAGAGTGAGAGAGAGAGAGGGTGAGAGATATTAAGCGAAAAAGAAGAAGAAAGGGGGGAGAGAGATTGAAAATGATAGGAAACTTAAGATAACAATGTGGTTTGTGAAATCTACTCACACTGAGCGAAAAACCTGGAGTATTTCACAATATCTCACTGAAGAATCAGAATCAAATGACTAAAACGATTAAGAATGAAAGATCTGAGTTCAAGTATAGTTCTACTTACTTAAAGCTACTTCCGTTCCTTTCATTTGAGTAAGTTCCTTTAAAGGGGTTCGGTTCCAGCTAGTTTCGAAACGGTTCTGTCGAATCAGTAAGACATTTCCGAGTCCATTTTGTTAGGGTAATTTTTAATTTTCCTCCGACGCTTAACTCTACGCGTGTATGTATATATGTGTGTGTGTGTGTGTCATTTTATGCATGAATTTTTTAATAGCTTAAATATGCGGCAATAAAACTTTAGCACGCTCATCTTATCTTATCTTATGGTACAGCTAGCCGCCCACACCCCCGCCCCAACTCCCCGCCAAAGTCTCTCTCCCTGTCTGTCTGTCCTAGTGTCCTCTGTGAAGTCCTCCTTTGCTGACCTGACGTCGCACGTAGCTAATAAAAGCCACCACCAACACCACGAAGGAACCGCCGCCGCCGCCGTCGCCGTCACCCGATGCAGATGAAGATGTGAAGTGAAGTGGTTGTTGCCGTTGGCAGTCGCCGACAAGGCGCTCTCCGCACGTGCCACGCTCACCATAACCGAACCGAAGCACCCTCATACCCTACTCCTTGGTTGTCTAGCTGGCTGGCTGTGCAGGTAGCCCAGCATCTTGACTTTTAACTAGCTAACTTGATAAAACTACAAAACTATACAATAAATATGCAAAATAAAAAATACCAAGAAGAAGAAAAACTCGTTGGATAAGAGCGGCGGCGGGGGGGGGGGGGGGGGAAATGGAAAAGGAGCAGAAGGAACAGAAGGAGGTGGCATTGATAGTTGTTTGGCAGGGGAGGTGCAGGGGGTGCATGGGGTGGATGCTCTGTGTGTGTGCATCATAAGGGCTTGCTGTCCATTGCATTGAAGATGTCACACGGCTCCTCCCCCCTTCCCGTCCTTAACTTCTTGTTTATAGTTAGATCTTTATGGCCATTTTATGTGCGCATCTTTCGGTCTTGCTGCATGGCGACATCATGTTCCAGGGCAGGGAAAAACAAGTGATGTGAAATATATTCATATTCATATTAATTGAAGACATTGTAGGTTTAATTGGAAATTAGGTTAAATTGGTTTTTTGGGGGAAACTTCAACGAGAAAGTGATAGAAAGGAAAAGAAAGATAGCTTTATGGTCCTCAGTGATGGAAGGCCTAATCATATAATCATTCGATTAATTAAATATTTTACTTGTATTTCGATTAGTTGCGATTGTTAAAGGAGAGATTAAAGGAATGGGAGAAGTAGACATAAGAAAGAACTTATAGTCATTACTCTCTTATTCGATTAATCGACTGTTATCGATAAATCGATTAATTGCGATTGTTAAAAGAGAGATTAAAGGAATGGGAGAAGTATACATAAGAAAGAACATGAAGCTTATAGTCGAATACTCTTGACTCTCTTGTTCGATTAATCGACTGTTATCGATAAACCGATTAATTGCGATTGTTAGACTACAGAATGAGAGAAATGGAAAGGAATCATCAGTAATTGCACGAATAATTATAAAATATTTCCGACAATTGTGAATCGACTGTTTTCGATTAATCGATTAATTGCGATTGATGCAACACTAGCATAGACACAACCGTTATTAGTTTAGACGCTAATACAGCCTATATTATGGCCTAATTAGCCAGAGACAAACGTTTTGAAGAACGTAACTCAATGGTTAAGACATCGATTTAGTAATCGATTAACTTTCTACCTGGCCACCGACAAGAAAACATATGAAATCCACTTAAAATTTGAATACAATTTGAATAGTCTGAATTGAACAAAAGTCAATTTGAAACAATCAAAAAAAAAAAAAACGTCGAATTTTCGCTTGTCTGGAGTAGATTATTGGGAATCGCAGAAATAAGTCTTAAATAAACTTTTTCGAACATAGATCCCTAAAGGACTAAAGACCCTCATTCAAGGATTAAGGCTCCAAACGGGAAGCAAGGCAGCTTCTAATCTGTAGAGTAGCGAACTGCTTAAGCACATCTAAGCTAGCATTTGAACCTTTTCTTTTTTCTTTTTTTTTGTGTTTTTTTTTTTCACATTTTTGCTTTTTTGTGTGTTGAAACACAGAGCTCTTAGTCTTCGTTGTCAGCTTTTGTGTCTATATGTCTGTGTGTGTGTGTTGCGTGTGTGTGTGTGTTTGTTTCAAGCTGTTTGGGTAGGCAGTGGGGGGACCGGGAGGGTGGCGGGGGGAGACGTATTGTTGTGTGCGTGTGAATGGGTTTTGGCATAGTTTTTAAGTTTATAGGCTTGTTATTTCATTAGCATAATCAAATGGCTGATCGGCCCAAGTTGCCTTGAGGGGTGTGCCGTTGGGTGGGGGCGGGTGTAGACATCAAGCCAATCGCTTGTATATACACACACACACACACACACACAAACATATAAATATCTTAATTCTATAGTTAGGTTTTTTTTTCTTGCCTTTTCTTTACTTTTCAATCAATTCCCATCGCTTTCACCGTTCCCCTCCCTCTCGCTCTCCCTCTCTCTGTGTGTGTGTCTTTGTGCCTTTTACAGCCTCCTCGTCTCCCCACCCCCCACCCTGGCCACCTTGCCTTGCTGCTGTCAGCAAATCTCTGCTGAAAGCCATCAACTCGCAGGAATTGTCAGCGACATAACAAGGACACGCAGCTGAAGCTGTTTACACTTTTCTCGCCCCTCCCTCCCTCTTACCCAGAGATCCCTTCCTACCCGACGCACAACTAAAAGTGAGAGAGAGAGGGAGACAACTTTGGCTGTGGAGGACGCAAAGCAGATGGAGCATCAGCAAGCACCAAGTGGAACAAGAACAGAAGAGTGAATAGAGTGTACTTGACTTGTAGATACCCTGCAAGCAAGGTTTCTTATTCAACAACAAGAAGTTTAATCGAAAAAACATAATTCAAAAGGTTCTACAGACCTGTCCTAAAACCTGCCCAGATGACCGATTGATGCATCATGTTTAAGAAATTCCCTCGCCCGAAAAAACCCAAAAATGTGGAACGACCTTGATTCGAATCAAGTAGTTGAAAACAAAACCGAATTGAATTGAAGATTGCTTTATAAGCTCAGAGTTTGAGCAATTTAATTACACCCTTTTGTATATAGTTTCAATAGGTATTGGAAATGGCAAAACGAAATACGAAAAGCGAAAAACGGAACAACAAGAATAGAAAAGCGACAAAAGAAAAGCAAAAAAAAAAAAATCAAAATAAAATAAAACTTGTGCGTTTTGCATAAAGTGCGCTTATCCCCGCAGGATATGACTGGCAATGACGCCCCCCCGACGCCTCTCCCACGCATACCTCCCTCTCTCTACCTCCCTTCCTCTCTCCCGACTGGGTGGAAACTAGCGTTGTCTAATTTTGCACAAAACTGCTCAGATTCTCAGAGCAACAACAAAACAGCTCCCCGAGCAACAACTACTTCTTCTTCTTCATCTTCTTCTTCTTGTTGTTGTTGTTGTTGTACTTCTTCATCGCATGATTCTTTTCACAACTCCTCAGAAGTCGGCAATATGTCAAAAGCGCTGGCTTCAGCTTTTCAAGTGCACGTGCCAAAATGAAGCTTGATGTGTGTGTGTTTGAGTGTGTGTGTAACCCTTTGCGGTTACCCCTCCTCTTCACCCAATCGTTCCTGTCCGCATCGGCATCAGCATTTCTGTGCAGCGGGGAGGAACGCTTTGTGTGTGTTTTCGCCTGTCGCCTCGCCTTTGAGTTTGGAGCTTTGATTTATGTTAACGCTCCATGCAGCCTGCATCCCGTAACCCGTTACCCGTTACCCGTAACCCGTTACCCAAGCACACCCAAGCACAACCAAGCACACCCCCGCAATGTGAGCCGAACACAAATTGTCTGCATCTGCATACAACAGCGTATAATGGCACACTAAAATACGAGTTAGCCACACACAAACAATGCCAATACACACACACACACACCCGAGACACACACACACAGACAACATATTGAATTCTGGCATTTCAGGTGTTTTAAGCCGTTGTGAGCCTTTGTTTTGTTAGCCAAAGGTAGACAAATCAAATACCGAAGTTCAAACATTCTTCACTAAAAAACTATTCAAAAGTTAAGTTAAGATTTGATTTTTTTTCTTATAATTTATTAATTTAAGTTGACTTTATGCCAATTATTAACTCAGTTATAAGTTTCATCCACACCTCGCACCGCAAGGGTATACCAACAACAACAACAACAACAATAACAAGAACCGCTGCTTCCGTTGCAATTGACGCCGAGGTTGACGTTGTTTCCATTGATGATGTCCCACCATATCGCCACCATCAACACCATCCACAACAACAACACAGCAACACCAACACCAACAACAACAAAAGGCACATTGACCATTTGTTGGGGCTTTCGCATTCGCATTCGCTTTGGCGTTCGCTTTCCCGTTAATGTAGGATGCATGGTGGGCGTGTCCACAACGTGTGTGTGAGAGCCAACATTAAGTACCTGTCATTTGATACAATGAACCAAATAGCCGCGAGTCTCTCCCTCTCTCTCTCTTTCTCTCTCTCTCTCTCTCTCTGTGTGTCTCTGATTATTATCCGTTTGGCTATTATGCAGCACACACCAAAATTCCGCAGACCAGTAACTGCAGCCAGTTAACTGATATCGATCTGTATGTAATAAATGTCGAAGCATCTGTGTACATAATACATGCATATGTGTGCATATGTATTCGTGTGTGTGTGTTAGTTAGGAGTTACTAATTATTGAAGTATAAGTTAAAAACACCACCAAAAATATCAAATGAAAAAGCAAATATTAAGTTAAGGGAAAGACATTATAGTTAATAGAAGTAATCATATCTGATTTCAAAGAGTATATATATATATATATACTTGATCAGCAAAGCGAATTTTACACGTCTAACCAGTCTGTCCATTTGTCCATTTGCTTTCCATGCAAACTAGTTCCCTTAAGGTCAAACCTTGTTCAAGGTTCTCTTAGTGCTCAGAATCTCGAGATCGAGAGAGATCGGCGTACTATATTTATATAGCTGCAGCGACATGAAGAAGATAGCTTTCCCTTATGTTAAATAAGCTTTTCATAACTTTTCTCCCAAAAATTCCTCTTCTTTTGAGTACATTTGACGTGTGAGACACGTCATCAATATGAATAACCAAGGAACTCAAAAGGTTAAACATGCTTTAAATCCACTATAACTTAAGCAAACCCCTTCCATTTGCCATCGTCTCGCAATCAGATTGATCTCTTTAATATACACATAGAAAGATTACGGACCTTAGGGTACATTTGACGAGTGAGACACGTCATCAAAAGGTTAAACATGCTTTAAATCCACCAAAACTTACTCAACCCCCTTCCATTTGCCATCGACTTGCAATCAGATTGATCTCTTTAATATACACATAGATAAATTACGGTTTGAGTATAAGTTTCGAAGGACATTTGTCCGGTAAATGTGTTAAGTGAGGTGTGTTGGTTAACAGCAAAATGCTAGGTAAATCAGATCACCACATTGACACACACACACACACACACACACACATTTGTCTTGCACACACAACAAACAAACAAATACAAATACACATAAACACACACTAACACACACACGGACGCAGAGACAAAAGTCAGCAAATGCTTTGGGGCAAGCCATAGATGTCAAGTCGTGTGTATCTACAAGATGCAAATGCACCTATCAACATGACAATTGGGGGCCAAAAAGGGGTCAATAGCTGGGTGTGTGTGTGGTAAGAGGCTGTGTTTACACACCATTGCTTGCCCCCTCGCTGCTTGCCCCTTGCGCAACGAAAGGAAATGCAATTGAACAATGCGCCAATCATTGTAAACAATTGCGACCGCGAGGCGTCTATGAAAATGAAATGAAATTCTTGTTTTTCTCCACAGCTCCCAACTTTAAATTGAATCAAATCAATTTCACTTCATTGAATGTTTACCATTTGGCCGAGGCATCTCTCCCTCTCTTGCCTCACTTGCCCCTTCCCCTTACGTCTAGCGTAATCCTTGCTGAGAGCTTCTGCTTTTTGTTGTTGTTTTTCTGTTTTCTGTTTTCGTTGCACAATTGAACGAATTGTTCAGTTCTCAGTCCCTCCCTTGCCGCCCCCCTTTTGGCCAACACCATTGTGTGATATTTTGTCATTTTTCACTGGGCAATTATAAGGTTAACTGGATTTTTGTTTAATATATTGTTATTGAACTCAAAATCAAAGAACTTTCACATAAATATTGAAACGCTGTTTCTTACCTTCAAAAACCTGATAGCAGTCAGTCAGTTTGGCGAGTCCATTCCAAGTTGTAACGATTGTGACGCGCTTAATTAACTGATACACTCACACACACACACACTGCACACACACACACACACGGCATCAATCCGATAAAAGTAAATTACTTGAACACATGTTGAACTTTTATTATTTCTTTCACTTTTAGTTTCAAGTTTTAGTTTTAGTTTCAGTTTTATATCCAGCTGCCACATGCCACCTGCCACAAAATTCGAAACGTGACAATTATGAGACGTTTCAATTAGAGTTGTGCGGGGGCCAACAAACATAGACAGAGACGGAGAGATAGAGAGAGAGAGAGAAAGTCTTAATAGCAGCAGCAGCGATCCGTTCAACTTTAAACCAAAACCATTTGGGATCAAGCATCAATTCTCTTGGTTTCCCCACACTACACACCCACTCCACCCCTCTCTCTGACAGATATTCAACTGATGCTGTTGCTGCCCCTACTGTTGTTGCAGTTGCAGTTGCTGCTGCTGCTGCTGCTGCTGTGAAAAGTTTTTATAGAGCAACTAACTGTGAAATTAAATTGTGAATTAAAAGCTGCCACCATGGCCAACAGCGATTACAAGCGAGCTGCTGTCATGCGATGCCAATGGCAATGCCTGTAGAGAGTGGGTGGTGGGTGGGAGTGTGTGTGTGTGTGCACTGGGGACATGTCGTTAATGCCGCGACGCTACATTTGTGTCGATGAGAATGCTTCGGCTTCGGCATTGGCATTGCGATTGGGATTGGGATTGAGAGTATTGCCAATGCCAAATGGCACATTCCCCTACCCTCCTGTTGCAGTTGCTAGTTATGGCTCTGAGACACACGCACACACACACAGAGACCGCTTGGTTGTGTTAGTTTTCTTGGGCTATTTGCAGTAAATTGAAAAAGTATTAAATCAATAAATAAAAGCTACGTACACATACACCTACACACACACGCACACATACACCTACACACCTACACACACATACACACACATGCACATACACACATTTATATATATATTTATATTGTATATATATATACGTTACGAAACGTGTAACTTGATTTCTTTTTGGGATGCTATTTGTCCACTGTGTGTGTGTGTGTGTATTGGTATGTGTGCGTGTGTGTGTGGCTTATAGCCAACGCTTACGTTGCACATTCACACGCCCATACACAGCAGAGAGAGAGAGAGGGATTGCCCAGTTGGAGATTCACATTGGCAACGGCCATTTGGGGTTACACACGGCGCGTGTTAATTACTCGGAACATTTTAAACGGCAGCAACAGCAACAACAACAACAACAGCAACAACAGCAACAACAACAGCAACAACAACAACAGCAACAACAACAGCAACAACAACAACAACAACGATTGCAGCACGACCACCAACAGTGAAATTTGTTGTATTGATTTAAAACAGCAGCTGAAGCATCAACCCAATCCCCTACCCCCGTACCCCCTACCTCTACCTCTACCTGCCCCCCCATTGTGTCCACTTGCCACCATTTTACCTGTCTGTCTGTCTGTTCGTCTGTCCCCGCGCCACCACTTGTCCACAATTGTCCCAATAGTCAACCCACTTGCCCCCCATTGGCGTGGCGTAATGCTAAAGGTTTGGCAATCAATGCAACAACAACAACAACAGTAACAACAACAACAACAGGCGATTGCAGTGTGCACAAAAAATTGCCAACGCGCACAGAAAAGAGCCAACATTAAAATCAAAACAACAAGCCAATGCAACAATAACAACACCAACAACAATTGCAACAAGTTTTAATGTGTGTTTAAAGTCTATGAACTTGTTGATACCCTATTGATCTGATTTGAGCATCCTTTATTGGCATATGTATGTGGGGAACTCGTATCAGGAAGTTTCTTGGTTCAATATTGCGCATATGTGAGCCCCTTGAGACTTGTCAACTCTAACGAAGACGAGTCTTACTCGTCAATTGTACACAAAGTGTTAAAGTGAAAGTTCCCTGAAGCTTTCTATTCATTCTTTCAGTTTTTGATTACATTTTTGCATATTGTGTTTAATAAATAAAACATGTTGCATAAAAATGTGTTTAAATCTAAGAGAACATCAAGCACAAGAGTTGCCAGACATTAACAAAACCACTTTCAGATAACATTTACTATTTTCTTAACGTAACTAATGTTTCTCAAGGAATTCCTCTTTTTTTTTTTTAAAGTCTCATCATCAAAAAGATGTACAAAGAGATAAAAATGTGTTTAAGTCTCAGAGAACATCGAGCAGAAGAGTTGCCAGACTTTAACAAAATCACTTTTAGGTAAAATTCACTATTTTCTTAACGTAATTAATGTTTCTCAAAGAATTCCTGCGTATTTTTCTTATGTCTTATCGCCAAAACGAGGTTCAAAGAGCTAAAAATGTGTTTAAGTCTCAGACAACATAAAGCAGAAGAGTTGCCAAACTTTAACAAAACCACTTTCAGATAACATTCACTATTCTCTTAGGTTAACCTCTGTGTCTAAAGGAATTTCCGTTTTTATTTTTTAATGTCTCATCATCAAAGAGACATATATAAAACAATATTTAGTTGAGTATAGTTATAGTTGTTGTTGGGGCCACACATTATGATACCCTACTCAAACCGTTTAATGGTCATGGTTCATATACGTGAACAACAATTGCCATTTTGGGTCAACACAGTCGTTGTGTGTTCGTGTGTGTGTGTGTGTGTGTTTTTATTTGGTATGGTGCATTTTGTGTGTGTTGTGTATTTCTGGTTGGGTCAGCTACAATTTTATAGTACCAGTTCCAGTTCCAACCAGCGCCAATAGCCGGCGCATCGTAAATACAAGCATCTGACAGATTGTGGTTCCGAATGTGGCCCAGTTTTGCCAGTTTTGGCCAGTTTTGGCCAGTTTTGGCCAGTTTTACCAGATTTGTGCCATGTCAGGGATAAGAATGTTGGCTGGCGCCTAATGAGGCTAAGGACATGACTGTAAATCTCTTTCAGTCGCTCTCTCTCTCTCTCTCTCTCTGTCTGTCTCTCTCTCCCTTTATGTTTCATCCATTTGCAGTTTATTAAAAGTGAATGCAAATTTTGCGTTTGGGCCAATTTAATTAGCAGCAAATTCAACAATTTTCATACTCTTTCTATCTCTCTCTCTCTCTCTGTCTCTCGTACAACCCTCTCGTTATTGTCACGAAGAACACAAAGAAGAAGAAGAAGACGTTGTAGAGGAGGAAAAAACTGGGAGAGGAAACTTTTTGGGGACTCTGTTAGACCTGTGTGTGTTGTGTTTCGTTCGGTTTGGGGGGGTAGGGGGTAGGGGGTGTTGTGCTTGCCTCAAAGTCAAAGGAACGTCCAACGCTTTTTATTAGAATCGTAAATAGTCTTTACGAGTTGTACGTGCCCAAAATTTGCAATAGGCCAACAATTCGGTTGCCTGCCTTCCGCCGCCCCCGCCTCCATCTTCTTCATCATCATCATCTGCATCGCATCTTTTTCTGCTGCTTCTTCCCAGTGTATACCAATAACAAATTATCGACCACACCTTCCTCTTCCTCTTTCATCCTCTTTCCCGTACGTCCAAAAAATCATAATCATAATCGTTATCATAATCATAATCATTATCAAAGCAATGTTTATGTCCTTCAAGCTATTCGCAAATTTTCTTTCCATTTCCTATTTTTCCGGCATTCCTTTATGGCAAACCCTTCAAAATGCACTTATTAACATTTTTTGAAGTAATTTCATGTGTTGCACGAAAAAGTAACTTCAACTAAGTGTGATTAAGTCATTTTCTATCAAAGTAATTGTTGCCGATTCGAGTTCGAGTTCGATTGAAGATTAATAGATTCCTATTAAAAATAGTTTACACAAACCGAAAGTTTGGAGTTTGACGATTTAATTCGGTTTAGTTTCGGTTTAGTTTCGGTTTCGTTTCGGTTTCGTTTCGGTTTAGTTTCGGTTTAGTCAACTGATTAATTTACTTGCCGTAACTTCATGGTATGGATATGGAAAAAAATATCAAGTACATTGCCACAATTATGTAATCAAAATCAACATCATCATTAACATTGTCATTATCATCTATCTATCATTATCATTATCATCTATCAAATATAAAGTGGCTTTAATTAAGTTTCAGCATTGTTCAACAATACCAAAAAGTAAAGAACTTTTGCGCAGTTTTTCTTGTCAAGTGTTTTGATTTTTTTCCAAGTTGAGTTGTTGATGTTTTGGACCCACTGCAAATGACATACATACACACATACACACACATGCATATGCATATGAATTGTGTATGTATGTATGTATGTAGATAAAAGTGTAAATATTTATTGCATTAAATAACGAAAACAAACAGCGTTTTGACATTTTAATTGAATAAAATCGTTTTGTGGTCTTTTAAGGATTATTTCATGGCCAACACAGATGCCGTGTGGCACAAACGCGCACACACACACACAAACACATAAGTACTTAAATGTGTATGCATATGTGTGTGAAAGTGTGTGTGTGTGTGTGTGTGTTTCGTTCAGTTATTGTCCAAATGCATCCATGGAATGAATTGAATAGCGTTTGTGTTTGCGCAACAAGGTGAAAACAGCCGAGCACACACATACAGACAGGCACACACACACAAACACACACACAAACACACACACATACAGACACACAAACTGGTCATTTGTGAAATTTGCAGCCAGACAGGTGAGTGTAGACCAACAGCAAATGGACAACATAGGCGCAAACGAAAGATGAAGTATTGAAGAAGAGACTGAGGGGAAGAGATATTGCATACACAAAGGTATATATATATATATATATAGTTATTCCACATATATATGACAGTTGTATGTGAGTAGTGTACAGAATACGTTCAAGTGTTAAAGAGTAATCGACTAGCAGACACCCAGAAAAATATCACAATGAATGTTTCTTAATTACCCAAACAACAAGCATGGAAGGACTTTAATTAACAATTTGTGCGTGATTTGCAAGTTGATATTACCTTCCCCTTTCCCCCATTTCCCGTATATATGTATATGTTGAACTTAAGCTTTTCTCTCTCTCTCCCTCTCTCTGTCTCTCCCGCTCTCTCTCTCTGTCTTTTTAATCATCCCATTGTTCAGGGCTTAAAGTCTGCGTTTGTTGTTGACAATATTGACCAGGCTTGGTGAACGAGGAATTGATTATGGGCATGAAATTGCCGATGGGCAATATTTTTGCATATTAATAAAGATGCTACGGTAGACTTGTTGTGTGTTTGGCTACAGTAAGTACACATTAAAGTGTACAACTCATTAAAGTTTAGTTCGTTCGAGTTGTCCAAAGCAAAGCGAATGAACTAGTTCAATAAGAATCAAGAATAGGTAGATTAAATGTGTTTTAACCTGTTTTCCACTCAAAAATTACATTTTCATTTGTGCATTCTAACCATTATTAATGAACGAATGATCTAGTTCAATAAACATCAAGAATATAGACGGTTTGCTCAGATTAATGATTCAATATGGTTAGATTAAACTTGTTTCCTGCATAAAAATCACATTTCCTGGTCCATATTTGAAGCCATTAATACAACATTTCATCAATTAGTTCATTTCGTGGCGGAGCAAATGAACTAGTTAAGTAACAATCAAGAATATAGTTGGTTCAGTTTAATGATTAATGATGAGATGTATTGATTCAACTCGATTCCTATACAGAAATTACATTTCTACTGTTCTTTTCGTGAACTAGTGAGTGTATATGAACTTGTTAAGTAATAATCAAGAATTCAGTTGGTTCAGTTTAATCAGATTGATTGTTTTTCCCACTCAAAAATCACATTTCTAGCTCCAGTCAAATCATATTATCATGAACATAATCACGACACTCGATTACGATTACAGGGTATATGAAATGTGTGTGTGTGTGCTTGTGAGTATGTTTACCTGTGAATTTGAGTAGGAATGAGAGGAAGGGGAATGAAATGGCTCGGCGCTTAAACTAAACTAAACAGACTCGACTTCCGACTCCCGATTCGACTCGACTCGACTCTCGAGCAAACGGCACAAGTTGAATGCTGTTGACCACGCCCAGTGTTTACTTCAATCCACACACACACACACACACACCAAACCACTGCAATTGTGGTGGTCAGTATGTGTGTGTGTGATGCTGCTTTATCTATCTTCCAGCTGTCTGTACTTTTTTTTCAGCTGATTTGCATTTAATTGCAGCGATTCTAAACATATTTAATATATATATATATATATATATATATATATATATTTTTTTTTTTGCTTGGGTTGGGCATTTGTCAAAGTAACCTTTTGTGCTTGATATGCAGTCTACACATAACTATATACATGTGTGTGTGTGTGTCAGTGTGTGTGTGTCGCATATTTTAACACTGCAATGTCCAAATGTTTCAGTATTGTTGCTGTTGTTGTTGTTGCTGTTGTTGTTGTTGCTGTCGCTTAAGCTGCTTTAAATTTATTGGTGTGCATAGTTTAAACGATTTCGTTTTGTATTTTTCATTCGCTTGGACAAAATGCTGTTGCCACTTTGTTCCTTCCCTTTCCCTCTCGCCCCCCGTTCCATGCCACCACACTGTCAACCATTGGCAATCGTTGGCCGAAAAATAGCTAGGCAATACGATAAAAACTTGCCAATTATGCCATTGTATGCAATGAACTGAACAACTCGCAACTGCAACAACAGCAGCAGCAACAGCAACAGCAGCTGTTTCTATTGTGTGCTGCTGTTGCATGCCACATACCATACGACAGCCTTTTGACTCGCCACGCCACTAACAGTTAGGTGTCTGGCACACTTAAAGCCGCTCTCTCTCTCTCTCTCTCTTGCCCTCTCTCTCTCTCTGCCATTCATTGTGCCGCCGTTCGCAGTGCTAAATGTGGCATTAAATTTGTGCCACCAACAACCACAACAAAAAGAGAAATCACCCCACACTCCTCCACACACCCCTCCCTACCCCACCCTTAGCTGGACACCAAAAATATGGTCAGAACGCGAACTCGAGGGCCAAAACATAGATAAAGAAGCAAGAAAAACAGTGTGAGCAAGAGAGAGAGAGAGGGAGAGTGAGTGTGTGAGTGTGCATTGGAGGATACCCTGTTTTTAATGGTCTGCTCTCGACAATATATCAATTTTGATTTTGATTTGCAACACAAACTGCATTTAAATGCGCTTCAAAACATTTAACATTGCCATTTTTTATTTCGGGGGGGGTGAAGAGAGAGACAAAAAGATTATTTAAATTTTAACATTATTCTTTTCTGTCTTCCATTTTCCATTGTATAAAGTATGTGTTTTCTATGGTTTTTGCCGGCATACCCTTTGCCTTATTGTCAGGTCGGGCATACCCTTTGCTTTATTGTCAGGTCAACGGGTTATTGCAGAGACACCTGTTGCCAGAAAAAGTTGTAAATTGGGAAAAACTTGAAAAGCAGGAAACTAAACCACTTAGGAAACAATACAATAACGTTTGTAGTTTGTATACCTATAGGGTATCTATGATGCAGTTAAGTTTCTGATTAGCATTGTCAAAACGGTTTTTCAATCAATTATGAATATTTACTATGGAACATCTTTTACTTACCCATAAAACATGTTGATTTAACTAAAAAACATAGTTAAACAGCAAAAGAAAAGTGAATATAAAATATATTTATGCCATATTTAGTCAATTACAAACGATTTAACTAAAATGTTCGATTCGATACCATTGATACCATCTTGCTTTCGTACCAAAGCCTTTCCGTTTGATACGAGAACTAACTGCACACGAAATATGTTTGGTATTAGGGCAATGGCAATGGCAATGGCAAAGATAATCTGAATATCTCAATGTTACGAATGTTATATATCATTTAAATGTAACCAAGAAGTTCATGTTTAGTTTGAAAATGAATAATATTTGAATCTAACATGTTTGTGTATTAATATTAATTCCTTAACACTTTAAATGAAATATGTTTATATAACTATTAAATAGTAATTCTAAATTTAATATGTGCGCATTATTAAGTTAAGCATATGCATATTTGAAGCTGAATCCTTAACGAAAATAGTTCAATTAACCATGAATATTAATATATATATATTAATAGAACGTTTTGCTTTTAGTTTAAGATTAAAGATGTTTAAAAATGTAAAAATGTATACTTTTATATAAAATTTAACATATTTATTGTTTAAATAAACTTTTTAGTACATAAAACTTTTGCCCATATTGTCTTTTTCTCTTTGTTCAATCCATTTCAATAGTCGCGCATACCCAACAGCAACGATTGGGTTTTTTTTTTCGCTATGGTTTGTGGTTGTTATATTGCTGTCGTTGATAGTTGCTGCGGTGCTGTTGGCGCACTTAGCGGTACTTTCGACTAATTTTTAATGCCGCACATAATTTTTTGAACACAAAAGCAACCAACAAGCAGCAGCAGCAACTGACGCACAAAAAGGGGCCAAACAGCAGCAGCAACTGTTGCTGGTGTTGCTGTTGTTGCTGGTGTTGTTGGTGTTGTTGTTGGTGTTGCAGGTGTGCACAATAGTAATTGCTCAAAGTGCTGACTGTTGTGTTGTTGTAGTTGCTGCCACATAATGCTAGATTTCTTACGCCCATCAATTAAGGGATGTGTGTGTATGTGTGCGTGTGTGCGAAAGTGTGTGTTTGTGTATTTATGTCGATATTGCTGACTGTTTTGTGTGTGCGTAGACTTTTATGCAGCAGTGTCCAGTCCAGTTGTGGTGTTGCAACCAGCCAGTGCCTGCAGCTAGTTACTGCAGATAGGAGACGTTGTTGCTGCTGCTACGCGACTTTTGCATATACATACAGTAAAAAGAGAGAGAGTGAGAGAGAGAGAGAGAGATACTTACATACATTTGTCTTCCAACGCCGTCTGCTTCGGTTGCATGTGTGTGAGTGTTTATGTGTTGCTGTTGCTGTTGTGGCTGCGGCTGACTCGCGATATTTATTATTGTTGCTGAAATTGCTATATACATATACACACGAATGTGTGTGTGTGTGTGTGTGTGTGTGTGTGTGTTTGTGTGTGTGTCGTTAACGTAGTGCTGCCACAGTTTCTTATCCTCCTCCTGCTGCTGCTGTTGCTGCTGTTGCTGATGTTGCTGATGTTGCTGTTGCTGTTGCTGACGCATTTAAAGCTTTTGCGGCATATAAATAAAAAAACAAAGCACCAACAACAACACCAACAAAAACGGCAAAGCGAAAGGAAGACGAAGAGAAACTGGCAAAGCGTAACAAGCAGAAAGACAGAAACATACATAAAAGTACAGCAAAAAAAAAGAAAAAAGCAAAAAAAAAAAAGAAAAAACTGAAAGGCAAAAGATGCGGCAATGACAACAATGGCAACAGCAACAACAATTGCTACACTGCGCCTTTTTGGCTTTAAAGCCAGAGTTGGCAGCAACAACAACAACAACAACACCAATACCAACAACAACAACAACATCTGCCACTACTACCACTGATGATGATGATGATGATGATGCGGCCAATGCTTGATTTATTGGGGTTTTCATCCCATTCCATTCCGATTTGATAGCATTGTCGCCTTTGCCACGCCTCCCACTCCCACTCCGCCCAATATGATCTGCTGAGCTAAACTAGTGAAACTTGTTTGTCTTTTGGCTTTTGAATTTATTATGTTTTTTATTTGGCTTTTTTTTCATTTTCGTATTTTTTCTTTCGTATTTTTTCTTTTTTTGTTTTTTTCTTTCATTTCTTTTATTTTTGTTTTTCATTTTTGTTATCGATAGTTAGTTAGGGGCTGTATTATGTATTCAAATTGTATTAGTTGGTAGCTAATATGTATTGTTATCGTTATCGCATAGTTTTTTTTTTAAATATCTAAATTATACCATATATATATATATATATACGTATTTTGTATGTATATAGTAATGAATCACACACAATGCTATGTTACGTTTAGGGGGGAATGGGGAAGTCAATAACACTTGAAATATTTTATAAGTTTCATTCAGTTCAATGATCGAATCAAACGAACTTAACATTAAAACGAACTAAATAATCAATATGAATCACTAAACCTATTCAATTAAACTAAATAAGTTTGATTTCTGTTCACAAAAACCAAATCAATAACACTTAAAAGCTTGTAGTTCATTTGATTCATTCGTTAGTTCTTCTGAACGAATTAAATGCTTAAGATTAACGAAATTAACAAATAAACTAGAAAGATTCTCTAAAATGATTCGTTTTCTGTTCATAGTCAGACCGTTTCGGGGGGGAGGGCAATGTCGAATAACACTGAAAATATAAGTTTTGTAGTTCATTTGATTCATTCGTTCCCACTCGATTGCTCCTTTGAACGATGAACGAATTTAATGATCAAATTAAATGAACTTAATCATTGAATGAAATAAGTTCCTTAAATTGATTGAAAAGCATTTAAAATGAATATCAAAGGAATTACAAATGCGTGCAAGACATGTAAGAGGATTTAGGGATTAGTAACATGTATGATGAGTGATAAGAATGTTGCATTGACCAACTCTCCTTAAACTCGTATCTTATCAGTGTGTATGTGTGTGTGTGTGTGTTTGTGTGAGTGTGTCTTATTATTTTTTGTTGCCGGTTTCTGTTGGTACTCGAGTTTTAGACACAAAATTATGTTTTGAGCTTACATTAGTTATACATATATATATATGTGTACGTGTGTATTGTGTGTGTGTGTGTGTTGTTATTAATTTTATGCTATTTTACATGATGTATGTTTGCAACAATTATATTCATAATGAGTAGTTTTACATTTACCAACTTTATATAAATTTGAGTTAAATTTGCTTCATTTTTGTTTTGTTTTGTTTTGTTTTCGTTTCGTTTCGGCTGCGGTTAGTATTGAAAATCTTTTTTCATTTCTTTTATTTTGGTATTTTGGTATTTTTTTGTTTTGGTATTGGTTATATGAAACATTTAACAAAACTCTCTTCGGTTTTAACCAGCTGGGTTGGTTTCAAGCACAATTGAATAATTGATGAGTGGTTTTTTTTTTTTGTTTTTCTTTTTTTATAGTTAAGTTTTTTAGTTTTTTTTGTTGATATGTACAAATCTGCAATTGAATGAGCTTAAAGAGTGTGGCTGGTTTGGGGGGAAGTTTAGCAAAAGATTCACGTTTTTTTTTTTTGGTATTTTTATACCCTTAACCCATGAAATGGGGTATAATGGTATGTATGTAACAGGCAGAAGGAGGCTTCTCCGAGCCCATAAAGTATATATATTCTTGATCAGCATCAGCAGCCGAGTCGATTTAGCCATGTATGTCTGTTATGGTCAAGGGTTAAGGGTATCTTCTAGTCGAGCTTACTCGACTTGTTTTCTTTTGGTTTTTATCACATATTTATTTATATAGGTATATAATATGCAGGATTTTTTGGTTTTTTTTACGTTTTTGAAATGTTTTTGCATTAGTTATATATATATATATATATATATATAGTATCTTTAAGTATGGTTTTTTGTCCTAATAATAAGTACAAATTCTGCACTTTGCATTTAGCATTTTCCATTTAATAATTAGTTAGTTTTAGTATTAGTTTTGCTTGTTTTCGGTTTTCCGTTTTCAGTTTTCGGTTTTCGATTTTGTTTTATTGAATTTTGCTTTTTGTTTGCTTATTTTTAGATTAGCTAATAGTGTAGATACAAGATACAAGATACAATTTTACTGGCTTTAATTGACTAGACTTCAGTGTGTATGTGTCTGTGTGTGTGTATTTAACTATCATTGTGTGTGTGTGTGTATCTGCATAATTTTCGACTAGGGTAATTAAGATATTGTTATTTGTTGATTTTTGTGTGTTTGTATTTTATTTGTTTATAAATTGCTCTTTATTAATTGGCCAATAGTACATACACTGTT
Organism: Scaptomyza parva; assembly: GCA_035044645.1. Classification (NCBI taxonomy): domain Eukaryota; kingdom Metazoa; phylum Arthropoda; class Insecta; order Diptera; family Drosophilidae; genus Scaptomyza; species Scaptomyza parva. The sequence goes on from JAWNNT010000139.1 coordinate 16,118,542, forward strand.
TTTTCCTCCTCCTCCTCTGCCTCCTCCTCCTCCTCATCCTTCTCTCAATGTTTTATTTATCGACTACATACTAGGTCAAAAAAAAAGTCTCCATATATATATATAGATATATATTTAGATAGTTACATACATATACATATGCTTAAATACGATTTAAATTGTTTTGGTTTTTAGTTTTTTTTTTTTTTTTTTTGTTAGTTTCAGTTATAGTTTTTTGGTTTGTTGTTGCTTGCCAATTTATGATTTACACATTAGATTCAAATTCGATAGATACAATAATTTAGAGTCATTCGCATTGATTGTGCCAAACACACACACACTCACACACGCACACACACACGCACATGCAGTCATGAGACCTCGTTCCATCAGCTCCGGTTTCGATGCAGGATTAGCCAGGAGCATTTGCTGGCATTTGCTGCATAAACATAAAATAAACATGGATAAAACAAACTCAGATATAAAACTGCAGTGTTTTTGCATTTGACAAATTTGTGGCCATGTGTACCACCACATACCAACACACACACACACATACATATACCCTATATATGTGTGTAGTCGAATTCGAATTGAGTTCATCTCTTATGTTGTTTGACATGCAACAGAACGTAACTGAACCACAATCTAAATATTTTCAGTATTAACAAAAAGAAATGCGAAATGAAAGTATTGGATTCAGATTGGTCAAAAGGTTTTATGTTAAGAAAGGACGGAATGTTTCTAGGTCTGAGAGATTTAAACAGTTTAATACATTCAGTGTCATACATTGCGTATACTTGATGCAGGGTAACTGCAAGTCGCAATAAGAACATATTCAAGCGCACTTATGCGTGTGCGTGTGTGTGTGTGTGTTTGTGCAGAAGAGTCTGTTAACAACAATAAAATGCTTCGTTGTCATAGCTCAGAATGTACAACGTCAAGCAGATTGATGCTCCAAAACGGAGGCCAAGAGGGAGACACACAGACAGACAGACGGAGGGGATAAATGCTAGAAAAGGAAGGCAGTCGAGACTAGAAAGGATATTCTAGTGCACTTGGATGCCTATGCGAGAGCACTCTTTGCCACACACACACACACACATACACACACAGACTTGTATATTTATCTGTGAAAAGGAAACAAATGTATCCAACTATATGAAGCTGTGTTGCCATGACATACCGTAGAACCGCCAATGTTGCCTTCCCCTCCTTCCCCGCACACCCCTCTCGCTTTGATTTTTGTGCAAGTTGAACTCAATGCCATAGATATACATATACATATACATATATATATATATATAGTGTATAAGTATGGCCATGGCGCTATGCTGTCCTGTCCTCCTCCTCGAAGGCAGCAGACAGTTCCCGCTTGGGCTCAAACTCAATCTGCTTGTGAATTGTGAAGCTGCTTACTGTTTGCCGTTGCCAAACACTCACGATTTGTTTGCACTTCGATTTTTGATTCGATTTTTCAAGAACGATCTCGCTAGAGAAGGACTCTCTGCTCGCCGAACTTGGACTTTACATTTGAACACTTTCGAGTGCACAAGTAATGGACAGATTGTATCAGCGACAACCTTCAGCTAAAATACTTCAAACTAGTTCAAACTCGAACCTAATCGAAGAACCATTTAAGCTCTCTCTCTCTCTCTTTCTCTCTCTCTTATTTAAAACCTTACTAACTAAACAAGTTTAACAAATCCTGAAACCGTTTAAAATTTACTATCAAAAATAGTTTTGAAAACAAGAATCTATAAAGAGCATTGAACCGCAACAATAATTGATATTAATAACCTAATTTGTTCATTGTATAAGGTCAGGATATATGAAAAACGGAACCAGATCTGAAATCAAGAATGTTGTATTCTCTCTGTCTGAATCATAAGAGTTCATAACCTTGAACCGAAACAATGTAATTAATATCGGAACCTTAGTTGAAGATCAGGATCAGGAACAGGAACGAAACTGGTTGCAACAGATTCGTAGTCAGGAACCATTTGGTTTGATTCCCTCTTCGTCTGCAAGAGTTTTCACACGCCGATTAGTCGCTTAAAGATTAACTGTGACGCTCAACTGACTGAATGAATGACGAACTGACTGACTGATTGAATGACTGAATGAATGACTGACTGACTGACTGAGTGACTGGTCTGGCAGACAGACAGACAGACAGACAGACTGAATGAGTGACGAGATGAAGCACTTTAGCTGTTGTCGACTTCTTGGCCCCGTGATGCCTCACAGCTCATTTGCATGTGTCACATCAGCTTTGGTGACATCACAAAACAACACATGACAACGCACACACACACACGAACATACACACACACACGCACACAGACACATACGCACGCACATAAGCCGTAACGTATGGAAAGTGTCATGCCATTTGGGGCCGCAGGTTGAGAGTGCGTGGCAGGGGTATGGCTGGGGTATGGCAGGGGGATGGCTGGGGTATGGCAGGGGGAAGGTGGCAGACTGTGCCTTTGGCATAGGCGATTTTTCAATTAGTTGGGCTGCTGGTGCCACTGGCGGCTACAAATTTGCTGGGCTTCGGCCAACAGGCTTTACGACAGAAGAGACAGAGAAAAAAAACCAGAAAGAGGGTTAGAGAGAGAGAGAGAGAGAGAGAGCGAGAGAGAGATAGAGAGAGAGGGTTAGAGATATGGGGGAAGAGTGTGCCTTGTTGGCAGCTGTTTTAGCCTTTAGCGCAAATCCTACATAATTAAAATACTTAAAGGCTTTAAGCGTGCGCGGAGCAACAAAGTTTTTCACTTTTAAATTGTTGCCATAAGGATGACGCACACACACACACACACACTCACATATATGTTGTATGTCCTTGTGTGTGCCTGCTTCCCCCTCCGAAACACACACACTAAGCTCTCTTAAGCATTTTGTGCCTGCTAAAACTTCCCAACTGCCAACTCCCCTTTGCCCTGTTGTGCTCACATTTCACATTCGCTCACACTCACTGACGGGGGCCCCCCGCTCGATGTCATTTTCAATCGCTTTAATACACTTACAGTGGGTTAATATACCTATGTCACGCAATGTGTAACAAGAACAAACAGAATACAACATTAACTAGCTGCCATTTGAATAGGAATTCTGATTTTTATACCCTTAACCCATGAAATGGGTAAAAAAAAGAGCAGAAGGAAACTTCTCCGACCCCAAAAAGTATATATATTCTTGATCAGCACGAACAGCCGAGGCGATATAGACATGTCCGTCTGTCGGTCTGGAGGAACTAGAACTACAATAGCTGGATACTCCAGATTTTGGATATGAGCTCTCCTAATCCCTAGGCATAGCAAGTTTTATTAATATCTGTTGAGAAACACGGGAGATATGAAGTCATCAAGCATTGATACAGTGGTACACGTATGTATGTCAAGTATGTCTGTCATGTATGTATGTCATTTATGTCTGTCAGTCCGACCGTCGCTCCGTCTGTATGGTCAAGGGTTAAGGGTATCTTCTAGTCGAGCCTTCTTACTTGTTTTCATTTGGTTTTCGAAAGGATATGCAATAATTCTTCTCGTACCTAACATTTTTATACAACTTATAAGCATGTGTGAGAAGTGTGTAGGTGTGTATGTCGCATCTTTAAATTGTGGGGGTCGACCTTATGTTGCCCGCATATATATGTTTATATACATTCCATATATATCGCTCATACGCATCGTTGGCCACAGCTTGCTTGCGGCTTGTCGAATCGGGACCACACGTTAATTGACACAAAGGCCGCCCACATAGATTTTCATAATTTTTCGTTATGAGACACAATACACACACACACACACAGAGACATGTGTGTGGTTGTCAGGCTGAGGGGGGAAGGTCAATTTAGCCGCATATTTAATTACTTTTGCCATTGGCCTTTGGCCTCCGCTCGCTTTAGGCACAGCTGCTTTGCTCAACCGTGAATCACGGGCTAAGGCGTGTGGGTTACCACTCCTCCACCCGCCCCTCCCCCCACACATTAACCCACGTCCCCCATACACACGAGGAGAGGTGGGTTGCGCCGCTCTTTTGACCTCGATTGAACGATTTTGCTTTGTCATTTGGTCGTTTAATTATGTGCATGGAAATTTATGTGCAACTCCTTGACTTTAAATGAAGTGTAAGGACCCAAGTGCCCAATGCCCAATGCCCAATGCCCAATGCCCAATGCCGTATACTCGACGCTCGACGCTCGATGCCCAGAAGGGAAAATCCAAAAAGTGCGCACGCTGGAAAACCCCATTCGAATGCCAAAAATCCAATCCTTTGCCGCCAGCTGTTTGGCCTGAGTCCCGCCCAGTCGCCTCCGCCTCCGCCCCCGACTCTTAGTGTTATTTATGGGCGGCGCGCCTGATAATCCAGTGAGCCCTGCCCAAAGGCTCGCAGCCTGATTAAATTTTGTATTAGCTCAATAAATTTGCAATGCCAAACGGCATAACACAAAAAAAGAAAAAAACGAATCCGGAAGAGCCAAAAACTTCAGTGCAGAGGTTGGAAAAAAATCGAGAGAAACGAAATAAAAATGCGCAGGGAGAAGACGCAAATGGACAACGCTTAACCTCCTCACACTGGTCTAGGTCTCTCTCATATTTCAGGCACAGATTTTTGCCCTTTTCCAACTAAGTTGGCCAACAACTCGGTGTCTGTGTGTGTGTGTGTATTAAGTTAATTGATGGCGTTGGTAATTTGCCTGACCTGCCCAGCGATAATGATGAGCCAAGCAATAAGACCTGACATAAACTGAGAATTTCCTTCTCATTCTTTTTTTCCCTCTCTCACTCTCTCTCTCTCTTTGTCTACTGTCACCTGCAACAATTAGACAAGTTGAGCGTTATTTGAAACCTTTAATACTTGTTTTTAGCTTTTGCTTTCCTATCCATTTATTTCTTTTCCGCCTTTTTTCCCGTTTCTTACTAACGATTTCGATTGAGTTTCACTTTTTGTCCCTATTATTTTATTCACTATCGATGTGCTTCCCATTAACGAATGGAAAGAAGGAAGGGCGATATAAGTTTAGCTACGAAAGTAATTATTCACAGGGTATTTGATAGCCGATATTGGTATTGCAATCAGTTTATCCTTGTAACAGTTTCCCATGTAGCGTGCAAACAACGAAAGTAAGTTACTTATGGCAATATAGCTCAATGTGTTCAATGTACTCCAAGCACACACACAAACAACATGCTGTAGCTTTTAGTAAGAAAATATGCTCTAGACAAAGTTCAGATTCTCTAACAAACTGTTGATTAGAACTTGCGAACAGCTCAGGTGTTCTACATATATTTGTATATACATACTCTGTGAGCTCAGTAGAGTAATAAAGGGCATATTGGAAAAGCTAAATGAGTTGGTTAGTCAAAAGAGGGTTTTCGGGAAAATATGAAGTAGAGAGGATCCATGCAGACGGGAATACTAGAGTCTTTCCCCGAACTTTTTTGTTATCCAATCAAGTATAAACTAGTTAATCAACAGAATAAGTCAAAAGATTTAGAAGGAAACATAAATATGTCTTCGTTATCCACTCAAGTATGGGGCAAGCCAATATATAGTATCTCTAGTTAAACACAGGGTAGTCGTTAGTCGAGAACCTAAACATAAGTTAAAACCTAAATTGTTGACATCTTCTTCTTCTCGTTCTGTGTTGATATTTTGCTGTGTCGCGACTTTTAGCAAAATTTATCACGCCCTAGAAAAGGGCTGACGAGTTGACGATAGACAGACAGACAGTCACGCAAGTGGGTTTGGGGGGGATCAAGTTTTAAATTGGACTTGAAAGGGAAAAAGGAAAGGGGAAGAGTTTCAGAGCTTTGCAGGCGTTAATTACGCGATTTTTGCTGCGGTCGACCATTTGCTGATTGCACGACGTCAACAGCGACGTCAGCAGTGGCACGCACGACCTGCGGACGTCCAGTGTCCCCTGTCCCGTGTCCCCTGTCCCGTGTCCCGTGTCCAGTGGATACACTGGCGTGTATGTCCAGTGTGACCAGACAGCGCGACGCCTTCATGTACTATTAGTCACGCCAATTTTATTGCATTGCTGACATGGATGATGATGATGACAAAAGGGGAAGGGGAAGCAAGTGGATGGGTTGCGTTGCGATGCGTTGGGATGGGTTGGGATGGGATGCGTTGGGATTCGCCTATCAGTCGCAACAATGGTGAACAACAGTCATTCGGATTTCAAGCGGAACAATTAAGTTAACGATCTGCGGACATGCGGCGGCAAGTGACAGAAATCGTGTACCAAAGCCCAGCACCAGCACCCAGCCACGTGCAACAGAGAAACGTGGCAACATGGGAATGTGGGTACGTGTTCCTTCTAGTTCCTTCCATTCTAAAAACGCAACAACAACAACAACAACAGTCGAGTTGTTTCAAGTTCTTGTTATGTTAAAGCTTTAAGCGAACCGCGCGCGCTCTCACTTGTTCAATATGCGTTTAATTAGCCAAACGTCAGTCTGAAACATGAAACTGATTAAATGAATTGCCATATTATGTGTGCACAGCGAGTGTGGAGGGCAGTGGGGGGTGGACGGTGGAGGAAAGTAAGAGAAAATGTAAAACCAGCAGCTAAACAAAGGCCAGTATTGTAAGGAAAAACTTTTGACAGCTAGTTCAGGATTAAATACCCTAACCTAGACCTAGACCTAATCTTAACAATGTGAAGCTTGTTCAGGGAAAACCCAAAACGATGTCCCTTTCCGAGTTTTCCTAAGGCATCTAAGGAAAGTATTAAATGTATCAGGGAACAAACAGTTCTAAGGTTCAGACTAACCTAGATTTAGACCTAGTCTTAACAATGTGAAGCCTGTTCAGGAAAAACCCTAAACGATATCCCTTTCCGAGTTTTCCTAAGGCATCTCAGGAAAGTATCAGGAAAACCCGGTTCTTAGGTTCAGACAGACAATGAGTTACATAGTACATAACAAAGTGGATATTACTCTTCGCAAAACGAGAGGGCATCAAATCACAAACAGTCGAAGCGCCAGCAGCGGGGGGTAACAGCAAGAGCAAGAGCAACTGCTGATATTACAAGAAATGGACTTGAAAGTAAACAAAGTTTTAATTTCCATCAATGATTTCTCTGCGCATTTGTTTCAAGGGGAAATCCCTCTCACCAAATCAGAAAACACACACACAAAAAAAAACATTACTCAGTCAAGTGTGTGTGTGTGTGTGTGTGTTTGTGTGTGGCGCATTGCTTAGCATCATAATCAAGTTAGATAAATCTAAATCCTTTGCGATAAGCGAGTAAAGAATAGACCCGGTCTTTCGATTTGCCTTTCGTACGGCTCAGTCAGATTCAGTCCCTAGCCTAGTATACAAACAACTTTTAGCTGTGTGTGTGTGTGTGTGTGTCGGTGAGGTGGGTAGGTGGGGGGTGGGTTATGTGTGTGTGTGTTCGAGATGTTGGCTTGAAGCTGGCTGGGACAACTTGGACCGAGAAATTAGAGAGCTCCGCCCTCCCCGCCCCCACAATACCGTTGCGAGTGAATAGAATTTGTAATTTCCGTTTTCGTTTTGTATGCTAACCCATAGGCAACAACAACAACAACAAGAGATCCTCGCCTACCCCGCCCCGCCCCCTCTCTCTATCACAGCACGTCACTGTGTTGAGCCTGCAGCACTTTAAGTGTGCTACACAACACAATGAAACTGTTCAAGCTGCTGCACTGCACCACAGAACCAGAATCAGCAGCAGCAGCATCAGCATCAGCAGGAGCAACAGCATAAGCATAAGCCTTTAAGGCACAAGCTGGGCTGGGCTGAACTGGGCTGGAGCGCAGTTCAATTGGTTCGAGGGGGAACCGTGGCGACGATGCCAAAAGCCAAACAGTCAAACAGCCAGCTCAATGCTAGGGTGGCCCCGAAAAAGAAGAATTTCGGATTTGGATTTTAGCTAACCGTTTGGAATATGACGATGAATGCCACTAAATTCTTTCTTTTTTCTGCTGTTGCTGCTGGTAACTCTGGTAACTGGTTGCTGTTGTAGTTTTTTGCTGTCTGAATGCATTTAAAGCTGTGAGCAAGAGAGAGCAAGAAAAGAGAAAGAGAGAGAGAGAAACCATTGAAACCATTTCCATTTGCATTTCAAGTGAAACGTAAAAATTGATGGCGCTGTGAATGACGACATGGCAGGGGAGTGCGGGGGGTATGTGTGAAAATGGGTATATGGACATGCACTTCCCAGTTGCCTAAAGGGTTTTTTTTGTGAATGTGCATGTGCATATGATTAGAGCGATAAGCAGTTTGGCCAGGTCAGGTCAAAAAAAAAACGAGAGTGTTATTAAAGAGATGACATTAGGAGCTCAAAGAGAACCCTAAAAAAAACAAACGAATTCAATGCCAATTATGAAAGTAGTTGGGAAAAAAACAGGTAATTAGCTTAGGACCAACACAAATGAAGCATTAAGGACCAAAAATACTATATGCATTTCAAGCCTTGGCATGATTTTCATTTAAGGTTGGGGCTAAATCAAATATGGAAAGGTGAAACTAAAGCCAACTAAAATTGGGATTGAATATACGTAACGTTTATGTAAAGTGTGATTTATATATAGGACCTAAATGTCATACAGTCTTTTGGTCTAAGATCTTAAACAGAATGAAGTCAAGTCGAGTTTCGGAGTAATGCCGGAAGTCAACAACGACTGCTGCTTCACACACACACACATTCATACAATGCATACGATTTACTTACTTATTAAGCGGGAATAGTAGATTAAAGTACAAATTTGGGGGTGTTATATGTTTTGTTCTCCTGTTTCTTTTTTTTTGTGTGGGGGGGGGAAGGGGTTTTGTTGCTGCGCTCAGTATTTAGTTGGGTCGCCGGCGTTTCCGGCGACGACGCCAGGCTCCATGACTGTGTCCGAGCAGCTGGACAAGGCGGGCGGCAAGAAGGCGGGCATAGCGCCACTCGACGCAACTGGCGACGGCAATGAGCAGCATGGCATTCAAGCCGAGCGCCAGGGAAGCAGCCGAGGAGCCGAGATTTCCCTTGGTTAGCTGATCGGCACAGCGACCGATGGCATCGATGTCCAGTTCACTCATGACCCGGCCGTTGACCTCCAGTGGTGAAATGCAGTAGTTCTTCTGCAGGAACTCGCTTAGATTGTGTGCACCCTCGGCGAGGGGTCCGTCGAGCAGGGTGTGTATATGACAGCCACAGGGAAAGTGATTGTTAAGCAGCTGCAAATGATCCACCCCATCGACAATGATGGCATTCGGATCGGGCGTCTCCAGCACATGATTGCCATGGAACTTCAAGTGCTTGATGGCCGCCGTGTTCGTAAAGTTGAGCTCCTCAATCGAGTCGATCTTATTGTTTAAGATCTGCAGCGTCTCCACTTGAGTCAGACCCGTAAAGGCGTCCGCACAAATGACGCCCAGATCGGATTCCTGCAACGTGAGCAGCAGCACATTGGACAGACCCCGAAAGGTGAACGGTGATATCTCCTTGAGGTCCATATAGGCCAGCTTGAGCAGCCCCACCGCATCCATGCCAAAGAAGGCGTCCTGCTCAATGCTTCGTATGCCCGACGGCAATATCAAGTGTCCCACATTTGTCAAGCTCGAGAACGCCGAGCTCATGATCTTTATCAATGGATTGTTGCTCAACAGTATCAGCTTGATGTTCGAAGTGCCCGCAAACGCATTGCTCTCGATGCGCTGAATTTGATTGTGGCTCAGCAATATCGTCGACAGATTCTGCAGTCCGGCAAATGCAAACTGTGCCACCATCTGCAGTGGCGTATACTGTATGGAGAGCTCACGGAGTCGGGGCAGACCACGGAACGCAAACTGTTTGATGCGCGTTATGTTATTGCCATCCAGTGACAGTTTCTTGAGAGCACGCAGACCCGCAAATGAGTCCGGTTTGATGATCGGAAAATTGTTTTTCGTCAATGCTAGATTCTCCACCGTTGCGGGCAGCTGGCGCAGCGGTATCTGCTCAAGACCGCCGGTGTTACACAGTACCTGCGGAAGACGAGAAGGAGAGAAGAAAGAGGGAATGAGTGAGAATCGGAGGAGAGTCTCCCTTAGTTAGGATAGGATGAGGCAATTGCAGCGCGTGGCGCGAAAATTGAATTTGCGGCTTTATTGCTGCAAATAAAATTAAATCGAATTTTTTCCCCCTCTGCTTTTTGTGTTTGCGTCTTCTTCGCTTGCGTCTTGCGTCTTTGTTTTGTTGCCGCGTTTCATGGTTTTTTTTTGTCGTCTGTGTTGTTTTTTTTTTCCCTTGCCTTTGCCTTTTTTCGGGTGTTTTAATCAAGTCCCCCCGGCCGTTCGTTCTTCGTCTCTGCTTTGTGCTTTAATTTTTTATAACTATTATGTGCTGATGTGTGCGTTTGTGGAGAGACAGACAAAAAACCTCCACCCCACCCCACCCCACCATCCCACCATCTTCCTTTGCCTATTCCATTACCCTACGCAGCTACGCAGTCATCGCCGGCCAACAATGTTCGTACTACTCCTCCTCGTCCTTGTCCTTGTCCTTGTCCAGTTTGTCTGTCCGTCTGTCTGTCCGTCTGTCTGGTTCCTTCTTGTTGTCCTTTCGGCTCGGCCATCTGTCTATCTGGCTGGTCGCATCGCTGTGCGTCGCTTGTCGCTGTCACGTTGATGTCATCGTTGTCTGTTCAGAGGAGGACAAAAAAAAAACATATACAAAAAACACACTCCTCCAACACCCTCCATTTCATTGTTTACCAGTGGTCCTGCTTTTACGGTCTATCACTACATTACTTGCCCATTCCCATCCCTATTCCGTATCCTATTCGGGGCTTATCTTCCATTCATTCATTCGGTTCATTCCCTTTGGTTCAAGTTGCGTACACATTTACACAATTTTCATACGCTTCACCTTTTAAATGAACGAATTAAAAGTTTCATTTCTTTCCGTTTTTGTTCCTTTTTGTCTCCAACTTCTGTGACTTTCTTTCTGCTTCTTCCTTCTGCTTGTTTCGCTTGCTTTTGTTGTCTGCGTTTCGTTTAACAGTTGTTTATGTGTATGGCACCCATGTTTCATTTCAATACGTTTGCATTTCATGCGTTTCATTCCCAAATTGTTCCACATTCTGTCTAATTGTACCCTCTAAACCATTTAATGTGTGTGTTCCCTAACAGATTCTAACAGGGTATCTACCCAGTCGAGTATGACCCCAAACATTCCTGATTTTCATGCTTTGTTTTGCTTTTCGCTTTTTTTGGATTTAATGAAATCTCTTTTTTCGCAATGGCGCAATGGATTCGGCGACACATTTTCTCGTTTTTCACACTTTTCACGCACCGTTGCGACGCCCGAACTTTAACTTTAATTGGCCCCAAAAACAAAAACACCAAAAACAAAAACAAAACAAAAAAAAAAAAAAATAAACAATATCCCGCAAAAGTATGCTACACCTGGCTTTATTCAGTCTTAAATACCGCAAAGATGTCTTGTCTTGTCTCTCCGAAAAGAGTTTTTCCACAGCTTTTTGTAATGAGTTGGAATGCCTCAATTTGTTTTCTCTTTTCTGTTTTCGGTTTTCCTCCCCCTCAGAGTTTTCTTTTGTGTGTGTGTGTGTTTTTTTCGGGTTGTTGTCTTGTCGAGTGCTGAGTAAATCATTTCATTGTTCATAATCTGGAATAATGAAATCACTTAAGTTCTCAATTTGGTAAAAATGACGATGCCAGCGCTGAGCGCTCTCGGCCCCATTGGTAATAAGGATGCGCATTAAGCGAGTCGAGGCCTACACCCAAACCCACCTACATCCCCCCTACCATTTTTCCCCTACTTTATTCTTTTTCATTCGTCTCCAGCTGGCCGCAAAATTCTCGCGGGACACAATTGAATACGAGGCAAACACACAAACACACACACACACAGAGAACAGACGGGCGGACAAACAGACGGCTATGTAACAAGTGGAAAGCTAGCCCCATACCTCCACCCCCTCCTTCCACCCCTGCCCCTAGCTATTGTGTGCAGTGTGCATTTTTGAAACAAAAGGAAATAACCATTTTGCCCAACATTTTCGATTTAATTTTTCGGGCTCTGCTCATCACGGGGCGCCGGCAGCACCAGCAGCAGCAGGAGCAGCAGGAGCAGCTGACCAGGGCAGGCCCAGCCAGGTCCAGTCGAGGCGAGGGATCCCCCAGACGACCTGCTGCTCCTCAGCATTTGCTTTCTATCTCTCTTTTTGGCCCTCACTTCATGATGACGATGATGATGATGATGATGATGTTCTTGTTGCACACAGATACAGATACAGATACAGACACACCAACAGACACAGACAGACAAAAGAGCTAACAACTATACAAAACTAAAAGTGGAATACAACTACAGTAGCAACAAATCAGTTGTCTAGTGTAGAGAGAGCGAGAGAGAGAGGGAAAGAGAGTGGGGACATTGTTAAGCTTACTTGAGTCTGGGACAAGCAGATGCACTCGGCTGGGCATGATTTGGATGTTTCGGTTTGTTGCGAGTTCCACAGGCAGACAACAGTGAGCGCAATTATGGGCAGCAGCCAGGAATTGCACATTTCACGTTGTTGCTGACACGACAGTTTGGCGGCGTAATTGAGCTCAATTCTCTTCTCTTCTTTCTCTATATATATATATCTCTATATATATATATATGGATATATATCTATCTCAGTTCTACACACGGTTCCTTCACACTCCGACACCGACTCCGACACCGACACCGACTCCGATTCCGACTGGCCGACAGACAGTCCAGACAGAACAGCAGAGACGTTTCTTCACCTCGCCTCCAGCTCCTCCACTTCTAGCTGGCAGTTGGCCTCTTGCCTCTTGCCTTCGGCTACGTTGCGTTCTTCCTGTTGTTGTTGCCGTCGCCTCTTCTTCTTCTTCTTCTGGTTGTTGTTGCTTACTTACTTATTTATGTTTTTTATATTGCGTTATTTCATTTGAACTTTCTTTTTATATATTCTTAAGCTTAATCATATTTATTTATGCTTCTTCTTCTGCTGCTGCTGCCGTTCCTGCCGTTCCTGGCGTTCCCTCTTGTTTTGCCAACTTCTGATTTTGCTGCAAGAAAGAGATAGAAAGAGAGAGAGATAGAGATAGAGCAAAAAATGAAGAGAGAGCTTAAATAATATATTAGTTTAAGGAATTGCAGTTCACAAAACGCATCGCTACACTCTACACTTCTTCGACACATACACATACATATACATATAGATATAGTAAGAGATATAGATATATGTATGTGTGCCGCATCTGGAGCATTTATTGCGTACATATCAAAGCCTCAAAGCCTACACTTAAAATCTGCAACTGACATTCCAAATTTATATCGCAGCTTAGTAGCCCCTTACCTTAGTACGGAGAGGGAGGGGAGGGGAGAGAGTAGAGACACACGCACAGACAGCTAGAACGACAGTTGCACAGGTTGAACTGTTTTGGTTGGAACCAGTTGTACCTACATCTTTGGCACCTGAGTTGTGTGTGTGTGTGTGTGTGTGTGCGTGTGGCTCCAAAGCTCCAACTGAAGCCCAGTGCTTAGCTTTTAAGCCCGCTTCAACCCTACCTCCAACCCCCAGCCCCTCTTGAAACTATTCACTGTACTAAAAAGGCAAAAGGCCGGCATTGACGCTGCTGACGTTGATGTTGGGGCTTTGGCTTGGCTTGGCCATGGCTATGGCTATGGCTATGGGCTTTGGCTTTGAGAGAGTGGAGCAATACTAGTTGGCCAGCTGGTTGGCTGGTTGGCTGGCTGGCTAGCTAGCTGGCACGGCTGTCAGCTGCTGTTGGCTTGGCCAAAATAGCTTCTTGTTAATCTTCAATAATAAATAAGTAATGCAAGGTGGACGTCAAGTTGCAGCTGCCAGCAGCAACAGAGACAGAGACGGAGACGGAGACGAAGAAGGAACGAACGAAAACGAGATGGAGATGGAGAAGGAGAAGGAGATGGAGAAGGAGAACAAGGAACAAAGCCAATGCAATATAATAACTAAAATTGCTCCAAAGAGAATTTGCAATGAGGCAACGCTGCTCTTGTGCCACTGGCGGCGGTTGCATGACCAAGCAAGGGGCGGGCTGGGCGGCGAGGGGGATATGTTTAAATGCACAAATCAAATATGCAAGCAGCCAAAATGACAACCAGACAAACGAACCATGATGCCAAGCAAGGCAGGGGCATGGACAAGAGGGGAAAGCGGGGGTTGCGGGTAAGCGGGACAAACAGCACCTGATGTCCAGCTGAGCTCTGCTGAGGAGTACTACCGGCTTTTAATTGAACACTGAGCACAACACAACGGACAAACAGCTAAATGCCCAACACAATGAACGACAAAGAAGACAGACAAAGAGACAGAGAGACAGACGGAGAGAGAGAGAGAGAGACAGATAGAGAGAATGGCAGACGTGTGGGTTGCGGTGCGGTGCGGTGTTTGTGGGGACAATTTGGTGGTACAAATTGTGTTTACGTCATAAATGCGTCACATTATAATTGTAGAGAGATCAGCACCGAAAAGCCACAGCGAGAGAGAGAGAGCTAGAGAGAGAGAGAGAAAGAGAGAGAGTGCCGATATGTACAACGACTTAAGAACATTTATTCATTGTTTTATTAACATGTTTTCAATGATGTTTATATGAAAGCTCCACAAAAAGTAAACAAACAAGATAATTCTTGTGCTTATTTGTATTCATAGTTTCTAGTTTCGCTTACTAAAATCGCTTTTAATACCAATACCTTAAGCCCATGAAATGGTTAAAAAACGGGAAGGAAAGAAGAAAAAGAAAGCATCTCCGACCCCATATAGTATATATATATAGCTTGATTAGCATCAACAGCAGAGTAGAAGTTAGTACACAATTAGTTAGTACAGTACAAGTTTGAGTTAAGTAATCGATAACTTTTCCGGTTTACGATATACACTACATGTGTCGATAACAATAATAACATCTATTTCGAAAAACTACAAAATATGGATTGAAATAGTAGACAAAATAATGAAATTCGGTGAAATTTGCATTATAATCGATCGAGAAACACCGGAGATATGGAAGATTGCAGTTAAGTCATCAAGCATAGATGCAAAAATCCATGATCTTATATGTCAAGGGTAAGGATTAGGGTATCTCCTCGAGCTTGAGCACTCCCTTAGCAAGAAATCAAAAGTCGGAGTGTGTAAAGAGAGACAGATACAGTTACTAAGTGGAGAGAACTGTTGCTGATCTGCTGCAACTTTAAACGTGAAAAGAGAGAGAGAGAGAAATCTGTACACACTAGTTGTGTGCATGTGTGAGTGTGTGTGTGTTTGTATATGTGCTTGACGGCCATCTTTGTCACGCAGCATGACATTTTGGCAGCGTTGGGAAAACATTCACTATATCCACTCTATTTACTAGTCCGGAGTCCGGAGTCCGGAGTCTGGTAAGAAAAGGCAAGCAAAGATTCCCATATATACTAGTCGTAAGTAGCAGGAAATCAGTGTGATGAGGATGCGCCGCGATGCAAGGCGATGCCAAGCGATGCAATGCAATGCAAGTCGCGGGAAACTCAAAGCTAGAAGCAGCTTGCAGCTTGGAGCTCGGAGGAGCTCGGTGGAGCTCGACGCTTGTCGTACCTCACACAATCGCATTACGTCGTGATCTAAGGGGATAAAAGGAAAATAACAAATGCCGGAATAAGCTCAAATAATAATGCACAGACAATTGTGCTAAAGAAGCAGCTGGAGCAGCCAACAACAAAAACAACAACACCAACAACAATAAGATGAAATGGAATAGAGAACAGCAACAATGTCAGTGTTGAGCCAAAAGGAATCACAAATGTGGCAAGAAAATCAGGCGCCAAGCAACAGCTTAGTGCAACAGCAAGTTGCAACTTGCTCACATATATATATATAGTTTATGTGGCAGGGCAGGGCGGGGCGGGGCGGGGCGGGGCGGGGGCAGTCTAACATGTGGCGGCTACTTGCAAAGCTAATCAATCAATTGTATTCAAGATTTCATTGAATTAACGCAGTTGAAGCAAAGCCCAGCAGCAAAAGCTTAAGACAGACAGAGAGAGAGATAGAAAGAGAGAGCGACAGAGTGAGAGAGAGAAGAAGTTGGAATGCAGTCGAGATTGTTGTCTGAGCTGCATTGTTGCTTTTTGTGCCAAACGCTTAAGCCGACATTAGAGCCAATTAGTGTAAGGATTCAACTTTAAAACATTCGGCTCAACATTCTCAAGCAAACACGAGAGAGAGAGAGAGAGAGAGAGAGAGAGAGAGAGAAAGAGAGAAAGATATAGAGATACTATAAATTTCGCAACAATGTCTATTTTCTATAAATAAAATAATTTAATTCAAACAATTCATCCATCCATCCATCCATAACAATGCAACAGCCAAGAAAAATATGCAAACTTTGCAAAATCTTTGCTTTGAAATTGTTTTCAACAAACAAAACATATTAAATGAATGAAGATAATTTGTTTACAATATTGCACAAATACCTTCGATACAATTAGTTAATTTGTGTATTCAAGTCAAGAATAACAAACACACAACATAAAAAGCTTAAAGAGTTCAACTGGAACACAAACTGATTCTTCTTAAACTTCTTAAACCTATTTCATGACAATACTTCGAATACTTCTTTCAAACAAATATCTAACTTAACAATACTTCGAATACTTCTTTCAAACACATATCTTAATCATAACTTAACAATTGCATTTTGTGGCATTTGCTAGTTTGAGTTACAATCTTGAAAGGGGTAAAGCCAAAAGAAATGCAATATAGTATCTATCTATCTAAAGTTATGTGAGGTCATAAGTTAATATCCATTTCACGAGCAAAATAAATATCGTTAAATAGATAAGCAAAGAAGTCAGCAAATAGAATTATTTATGCCCACAGACACTAACACACATACACTAACACAGACACACCCGGACCAACAGAGGGATAGATGACCGCATCCAGAAAACCAGAACAGAAGCGACAGCATTCAGAAACGTGGGCCAAAACATACGACAAACGACCCACGACGGACACGATGGACACGATGGACACGACGGAAGAGGACATGGGACAAACGACACTGGACATTGGATACACTGGACTTTGGGACATTGGACGGGACTGGATAGGACAAGACGGGACAGGACGGGACGGTACGGGACTGGACTGGACGGGACTGGACCGACGTATGTGTCGTTTGTCGTTAGTCGCCGGGGCCACATTCAATTGCTGCCAACTGGCGACAGACTAACACACACACACACACACACACACACACACACACACTACACACACACAAATGCATTGTTGTCTCCACCTGGCAAGAAACTCGGGAACTCGACAGAAGACAGGGACAGGGAGAGAGGACGAAGAGTCAGAGTGCTTGACCATGCTTCGTTTTGAAACCCATGAAGATAATTTAGAAAACCACACAGAACACACGAGCACAGAGCACAGAGGATGCGCACACCAAGGAACATCAGTCAATCATCAGGAGTGCCAGGAGTTTCAAAAGGGGGGGCGGTGTGAAATGAGAAAGTGCAGCAGCCAACTTAAATTAGAGAGCATTAGTGAGTAAGTTTTGTGGTTGCAATTGAATAAAGGGGTCGGTTGGGTTTGAGCTCTTTAAGCGGGAAGCAGCAGCAAGAGCAGCCGGAGCAGCCGGAGCAGCAATATGGCCGACACTTCATTAACGTGGTAGTGGCCCTTTTGGCCATTGGCCCTTGGCCATTGGCTCTTGGCCATTTTAATGATCAGCAAGCAAGCGGCTGCAGCTGGAACGGCACTTGATCACAGCTGGCACCAGCAATGCATTTAATTGCACTTCTTGTGTGCAAGAAAGGAGTCGAGTCGAGTTGAGTAAGGAAAAAAGAGCGGGTTCCCTCTCTCTACACATAAATAAGTTTATAACATTTTTGGCCAAATGCCAGCTAACAGCAACTGCAAGCATGCACATGTGTGTGTGTGTGTGTGTTGGTTCCGCTTATCTTTTCACTTAAATGCCTGTGCAAATGTCGCTAATCAAATTATGAGAGCTGCCCGGTTAACAACTAAAACAACAACAACAATTACACTAAACATAAACCCGAAACCCGAAACCCAAAAACGAAAACGAACACAAACACTTTTGAGCAATGATGATGCCCAATTGGGATAAAGGGTTCACCTGTGGTCAGTCAGTTGTCCGTTGCGATTAGTTGGCTAGCCAACAACAACAACAACAACAACACATCTGCTTGAAGCTGCTTAATATGCTTTTTGGTTTGGTCAAGGCAGAAACTTAGAATGAAAATTATGAGTTTTATGTATTAAAAAGAAGCTTATTTTAAAAACAGATTTCTTAGGTAGAATGAAATTAGTGAAGCCCAAATAGTTGATAGTTATTTAAATAGAGTTTAACTTGATTTAAGTATAAGTAAGAGTCATACTTGATTTAAGAAAAGTTTTGTTTTTATTTAAGTAGAGTTTTACCTGACTTAAGTAAAGTTTTTATTGTCTTAAGTTGAGTTTTACTTCATTAAGATGGGAGTTTTCCTGGATTAAGTAGATTTTTATTTGATTTGAGCTGAGTTTTATTTTACTTAAATCGAGTTTTACTTCAGTTAAGTTAAGTAGGGTGATTTTTCCCCTCCTATAAGATCCTAACTATACAATCGCTTTATGCTAAGACTCTTGCACTTGTTCTTGTTTGTTTTGTTAAGTTTCAATATATAAGTATATAGAGTATTAGACTTCAAACATTTCACACGAACTCTCACTTCAAAGTCTACACTTAACTGTACAGTTACAAAGTGTTTGTATATTTGTCTCGCTTGCGCTCATACAATTTATGCATTTGGCAATATGACAGCAATCAAATTATAAAAACCCCGTTAAGAACAAGAAAGAGTACAAAAAAAAAACGGAACTAATAAAAGTGCATTTCGATAAGAGTTGAAGCCGCAATTGGCCTGTGTCCAATCAGGTATGCAATGCGTTGCGGGGCAACAAATTTGTTGCACGATCCCTTTTTTTTATCCCCAAAACAGATTTGAGATTTGAGCTAGAGCTATGAATATGTAGACTTTCTTGGCGTTTCATGGCAAAAGTTTTGAACTCATCGTTGGCGGCGCTCTATGAAAGTTAATATGACGCGTAGCTTGGTCACAAAGTCAAAATCTTTCTGGTGTGATGCGTGGAAAAAAAGGGGTTGGGGGGTGGTAGAGGGCTGAAGCAGCCTGTTGACGGCCTCATAAAATCAAATACATAAAACATGTGTTAAACTTTGGCCTACAGCTTTACACCAGACGGCAACAACAACAACAGCAACAACAACATCCAGGCGCTGGCCCAAACGACATGGCTTAGACGCTGTCTATCAGTCAACGAATACTTCCCCCCACCCTCCCCTTCATTCGCTGCCCATCTACCATCTCTATGTGCTGTCCATCCCGCTGTCTGGCCTTGGCTTGCCAAATTTGTGGCTGTCAACGTCATCGTAACGCCAACAGCTCTCTCTCTCTCTCTCTCTCACTCTCCCCCTCTGTCTCTGTCTCTTTCTCCATCAACACCATATCGTAGCTTCATCTCCATTTCCAGCTTGAGCTTGTGCCTCATTTCCATGACCATCACCATCACCATAAGCATCGACAACGGCGACGGCGACGACAACGGCGACAAGAACGACATCATCGTTGTTCTTGTAGTCGTTTCTCCTTGTCGTCATCGGCTCGGGTCCTCATCATCAGCAATTCCCCAAGTGCGTGCAAGGCGCCTTTAAGCTTCCTTTGTCTAGCACACACACACACACACACACACACACGCACACATACACTGAGCGAGAGCCGTTAAGCTTCAAGGATTCCGAGGAAAAAAAATGTGTAAATATGTTTACAAAGATCTTCCATTTTACATATTACAGACTATTTTTGACTTGTTTATATACTAATGCAACCAAACACCATTAAGTAAGAAAAAGAGGTTCTACTAGAAGATACCCTTAACCCTTGACCTTACACATAAAGTCATACCTGCCCTACTGTACGAATGATTTAAGTTTAGTTAAATATCTTCGATGTTTCTCAACCGATTAAGAACGAATTTCAAACACAATTTGTCAAGTTTCGATTTAATTGATATCATTGTAATCGATTACATGTGTATATCGAAAGCCGGAAAAGTTATCGAACAAACTTGTACTGCTCCGGACTTAGAAGAGTTTATATTCAAAATCTGGATTACTCGATTTAAGTATTCCATGTTCATTTCTAGTAGTTAACAAAGTGTTAAGAATCTCAAACACTTAATCCAAGATCATTATAACTTAACCCTGTCACTTGACTATTTTTCGCAGTGTTTATGATGGGGTTATATGGGAGTATGTAGCTCAATAGAAGCTGCTGCGTGTCGCATGTCAAGCATGATAGAGAGAGTGTGAGAGAGAGAGAGAAAGAGAGAGCGTAAGCTCTGTGTGAAGAGGGTATAAAGGCACATAAAGCACGACAGCTTCTTGGCATTGCTTTGCATATGGAAAGTAACCAGGAAACTGCTGCTGCTGCGCCATTGCGTGTGAACATAGATAGAGAAAGTGAGACAGACAGCGCCAAGGACAGAGAAAGAGAGAGAGAGAGAGAGAGAGGGAGAGAATGAGTGGTGAATGTGGTGTGTGGTTTTATGTATATATATCTTTCTTTTTTTTGGTTTGGTTGAGGCATCGGTTATTGTGTTTATGGGTTCTTATGCATGTCCCAAATCTGTCCAGCCTGAATTATGGGCCAAAAGTGCAAAGGGCATTGTGTGTCTGTGTGTGTGTGTGTGTATGTGTGTGTGCTTATTTGGCAATTTTTGTGGGCAATATAAAATGGCAAGGGCATAATTCAATCATTTTCTGTGTGTTTGGTAGGCGATTACCAATAATCAATCATTCAAGCATATCATTAATTAATTCAACCATTTACCCAACAACAACAACAACAACAATGACGACGACAACAACGAACACTCAAGAAGGCGTTCACATGCGCAACCCCCAAATAAATACAACAACAACAACATTGAGAAGGGAGCCCAAAAATCAAAAACTCAACCACACACACACACAGACACAATACACAGATACAAATAAGAGATAAACCCCAAAAAACACTTTCATAAACACAAACACAAATACAAACACACACACACACACACACATAGACATATAAACGATATAAACGATGACCGAAAAGGGGTTGGGGTAGACAGAGAGTGGGAGCGGGGAGTCCCAACTCCTTGGTAGGAAATTTATTTGGCTGCCTTCATGTCGACGCCGCGTTTTTCCTTCGGTTGGGTTGGGGATTGGGGTTGGGTTGGGGTCGGCTCGGGATCGTGTGTATTTGTAATTAACTGTTATTTAATACGATTTGCCTTGATTTTGTGGCAGTGCCAACAAGCCAACAACATACACCACCAGCGAACGCGGGGGGGGGGGAGGGGAAAGGCGGCATTATAGCCAAAGTGGTCGACGGGCTCTGAGATTGTTGCTGTTGCTGCTGCTGCGGTTAGACCTAAAAACACACACACACACACACATACAGACACAAAAGTCAAACAACTTGTAAGCGAATGTTGTTCTTTATTGTTGTCTCTCTCTCACTCTTTCTCACTCCCTCTCACTCTCGTTGTTTCGTCGAAAAGCAACAAGAACAAGCAACAAATGCTACGATTTAATTTGCCAAAAGTTTTCGACGCCTTCGCCAGTTTTATCGCTTGTACATTCCCTGTACCAATACCCTGTAACCACAGCAGTATTTTCATTGGGTATGCACACATTTTTAAAGTGTTTTGTAACAGGCAGCATGAAACTAAAGTTTTTGTTTCATTTTATATAAAATAAAGATTGTTTTCATAAAAAAATCTTATTTAAGATTTCTAAACTTAATTTAACTAAAACTTTCAGACGACCTGGACCAACCATTATAGAAACAGATGGCAGAATATAGATACTTTATGGTGTCGGATAAAGATCGGAGAGAGAATATATATATTTTTTTGAGGTCGGTTATGCTTCCCTCTAGACTTTACACATTTTACATTTTCGAGAGTATATAACTATTTGCCATGCCAAACATCCAGTTTATTAAGTGCCAATTAGTCTAAATGAGTATTAAAACCTTAAATCAAGTGCAAATTATTAGGGAATCTAAATAGAGAATAGGTCTATTTAAATATATGGTTTCTCTAACTTAATAATTATAATCTCAAAGAAAAGTTAGCTTAAAAAGTTAAGCATTTAAGTATGAATTGCTTGATTTTATCTGAGTACTTTAAGATTTAAAGGGTATCTACACTTCCAACAGAGACACACACACAGGCATACACGTTCACGTTTCAATCATTCCGACATGTCTTATTCATTTGTGTCGTTGTTGTTGTTGCTGTTGCTGTTGTTTGCTGATATTGATAAATGTTGTTGTTGTTGATGGAGGGGCTTGTTTGTTTCTTAATGATGATGATGATACCACTTCTATCGTCTCACTGTCAGTCCCGTCCAGTCCAGTTCAGTCCAGTCCAGTCACTCACTTGGTGATTTGTCACTGATAAGTAGACAGCAAAAGCAACAACAACAACTCAAACAGACAACAACAGGTGAGAGGAGAAGTTTGGAGAACCTTTGGCAAGTGGGCAAAGGGACAAGGGACAAGTGCCGAAGCTCACACAGCTGATTAGCTGATTGGGGATAAGCAGGATAACACCTGGATAACAGCGAGGAACCAGGAAAGTTCTTGCACCAGTATAGTTCCGGCTCAACAGAAAAGTTAGTTTTAGTTGGCTGCCACTGTTTGTTGCTGCCACTGTTGCTGCTGTTGCTGCCACCGTTGCAAACTGTTTGCCAACAAAAGTTTGTTCGTTGTTGAGGTTCAAGCAAAGTGTTCCAAATGTCAGTGTGTGTGTGTGTGTGTGTATGTGTGAAACTCTAATTTCTTACAGTTTGAGATTGATATTACGTATACGTTATTAAACAAGTAAGAAGGTTCTAGTCGAGTAAGCCCAACTAGAAGATACCCTTAACCCTTAACCCTTGACCATCATGATGACAGATATTCACAAACCTACACTACCGGACCAATGCTTGATGACTTTATATTTCCGGTGTTTCTTAACGGATTTTAATAAAAATTTCACAGATTTTCAATAATTTGTTAATAGTTTTAATCCCCATTTTCGAGTTTTCGAAATTTAAGATTTTTTTGTTATCGATTCCATGTGTATATCGTAAACCTAAAAATGTATCGAAAAACAAACTTGTGCTGTATAGGGATTAGGAGGGCTCATATATTCAAAATCTGAAGTTTCTATATCTAGCTTTTGTAGTTCCAGAGATCGACGCGTTCATACATACAGACGAACGGACAGAGGGAAGGACAAACAGAAGAACATGGCTAAATCGACTCGACTATTGATGCTGATCAAGAATATATATATACTTTGTTGAGTCGGAGAAGCTTTCCTCTGCCTGTTACATACTTATGCACAAAACCCCGTATACCCTTTTTGACCCATGTCATGGGTTAAGGGTATACAAATAAATAAATAGATATCGTTGCGCCTATGAATAATATGAGATTATAAGCTAGATGAATATATTACACATTAATACACATAAATGTCAAATCATATTAATTTCAATTTGCAAACGAAGAAGAACCAAAAACTCAATTTGCAATTTTCGAATAACGAAAATAAAACCCAATTTCAATCCGTTTCAAGGCGGCGCGTGCCATTCTTGAGTGTTGCTGTTGGTGGTTGGGGTCTCAAAAACAAAGGAAATGATGATGATAATGATGTTGTAGATGGAAGCAAGAGGAAGCAGATAAAGCAACAACAACAACAACAAGAGCAACAACATCAACAAAAACAACAGGGCTATAAAAACATGTGTAACTAGACGGCTTACAAGGATCACGCACTCAGTGACACTTAATGCCCCCCGACGTCAACGACGAGGACAACGAGGACGACGACGAGGATGATGATGGCGACGATGACGATGATATAAGCAGAAGGAGAGCAAATGTCACACACACACACACTGACACAGATACAGAGACACAGAGACAGAGAGTAAGCGAAAGAGACAGACAGACAGACAAACGCAATTAGCTTTTAGCCATCATAACATTATGAACGGCAACTGACAGACGACTGCGGCTGAGGCAGCGACGTCGGCAGCGACTGAGGCTGCTAACTGCTAATGATGAAGAGGAGGACAAGGACACGACACGACGTGCACGGATGGGAAGGTAAGGGTAAGGATAAGGATAAGGGTAAGGGTGAGGGTGAGGGTGAGAGTGTAAATCTGCAATAGAGAGCGATGAAGTAGTAGTAGCTGCCAGATGGATGTAGAGATGTTAACTGAAGCCTGCCTCAAGCTAAGCCGGCAGCGAGTGAAACAGAGAAAGAGAGCGGAAGGGAGAGGGAGAAATGTTAAGTTAGGTTAGGTATGAGAGAGATGGGTTGTTGTTGTTGTGGTAGCTGGTTGTGGTCCAAGAGGGGGGATTGAGGGTTTTGAGGATTCGTATTATGTTGATGTGCAGAAAGAGATCAGAGCAGAGCTCATTGCAGAGCTCACGGCAGCGCCACGGCCAACAATGCTGTTAACTTGTGTCGTGATTAAAATAAGGACACTCTGGTGAAGGCAAAAAGGCCAACGAGTGCATAACGGGGTGAGCACTGGAGCAGTGGAGCATTGGAGCACTTGGAGTGGGACACCACTAGCAAGGACATGCGGCGCCAACTAGCAAACAGCAACATGGACGATGAGACGTGCTACGTGCCCTGTGCCCCGTGTATGTTGTGTTGCAAGTTGTCTGTGTGTGTGTGACTCGCATGAGTTGCAAGCTGGAAGCTTTGTTTATGATGTCAACTGTTGTGTGGTGTGCGGAGTGGGGAGGTGGAGGCGCCTACTTTTTGGGCGGAGGGGGGGGTGCGGACTTCGTAAATGATGATATGAGATTTAGGAAGCATTTTCTGCGGTGTCATTTGGCTACAGCGGAAGCGGATATATGTGGCAAAGGGTGGGGCTCGGGCAACGGTAGTGCCGGAAGGGGGCGGTCTAATGCTGTCAAGCAGCGGAACCGGAAGGAAGTTATTTAACACATACATCCATACACACACACAGACAGACACACACAGACAGACAGACAGACAGACAGTCAAAAAGACAGACACTCATGAACTTCTAAAAATGAAAGAGGGTTAAATTGTGAAGGGTGTGAGTGGGTTTGGGTGGGTTTAGTGGGGTTGAGTGGGGTGGGGTGTGGTGTAACTGATAGCAGTTGTAGTGTGGAAGCAGAGAGTGGAGATTATGTGGCACGATAATCATATTACGATTATGTCGCGTAAAATTTGCGCCACTCGGCAGAGGCAGCGGCAGTTTAACTAAAGTAACTCCACAACCAAACAGAAAGAGAGCGAGAGACAGAGAGAGAGGGGCTTAACTTCAAATGTGTGGGTGACTTTTTGGGGAGAGTTGAGGGTTATAGCAAAATGTGGAAGTGGTTGACTTTTGCTCTTTTGCAAAAGAAAAATTCATTAAAATGATATTTTACATATTTTTACGTGGCGCTGGTGTGGGATGGGTCAAGTGGTTGCAGGGTTGCAGGGGGGTGGGTGGGTTAGTTAGTTGGTTGGTTGACTCGGTTCAGTCGTTCGTTCCGTTGGTTGGTGCCTTCATTGGTGGGGCAGAAAGTGGTCGGAAATGGCTTAATAATAGTACTCATATATTTATTAGAAACTTTTCGCTACTGCAGCTAATACTAAACTCTGTGTAGCTTCTGTAACTGGTTACTGGTAACTGTGTGCTGGGTGCAGGGGGATGCAATTGTAATAGAAAATATTTCAGCTCTGTTGGATTATATCAAAAATAATTACTTATATACCCTGTAAACACACGTTTTGTGAGTGCGTGGGTTACGTTTATGAAATGTTTGTTGGCACAATGAATAAATCTTGTTTTACAGCTATTGCAAATAATTCGATAAGTATCGATAAATAGTTAATCGAATTAAATCAAAATCTCAGCTCTACCTTTAACACTTTATCCTATTTAATCTTCTGTAATAGTGTTATTAAGTTCGTTTTCATAATATATCGATTAATTTGTTATCGATGTCAGTAAAAGTCACAAAATTGAAGATATAGCTTTCACCTTACTCCCTTCCTCAAACAACGATCACGATTTCAGATTTGTCAAAGCCATTTGTTATAGCCATTTAGTCTCCTGTTTTTTGTGCAGTGTACAACATTTATTCGCACTTAAAGTAAAGCTTTTGGCTGCCTTTGAGCTCATTTTTTGTGTGTTGTATAATTGTTTAAATGTTATTTCATTGAATGGCGTCGCCATCAACGTCAGCTCTTACAGTGGGTTGGGGGGATGAGGAGCGAAGGTTGGTTAAAGTGTGTTGGGGTGCGAGGAATCCAACAGCAATAGATACAGACAGAGACGAGAGAGACGAGCGAGCGAGAGAGAGAGGAGGAAACGTTTAGCATTAATGTTCTTCATTTATTGTCATTGTTGTTAATGTTTTTTGTGTGTGTGCGTGAGAAAAAAGCATTTGCATTTAAAACACAACGAGAAACAGAGAGGTGGCTAGAAGGGTTGCAGAAGTGGGATTGGGGTTGGGGTAATGGGGGGGGATATGGCTGCCTGGTTACGTGGTTAGAGCAGAGATTTTGCCTGAATGATTTTTATTACGCTCGTTTGTAGTAAATTCGGTGTGTAATTAGAGAAAAAGAGAAAGCAAAACGAGAGTGAGAGAGAGAGAGAGAGAGAGAGAGGTAGAGTGCGTATGTCTGCGTATATGTTAAGGGGAAAAGCGGGGGTTGGGGGGGAATGGCGATTGCAGACTGTGTGTGTGAAAGGATTTTTGCGACACAATGGAAACCTAACTGCAACACTCGTGAATAGCTCGGAATCAGAGTCAGAGTCAGACGAGTTGAACTGTTGTTGCCAGAGATAGAAAGTGAATGAAAGAGACAGAAAGAGAGAGAGAGAGAGAAGGGGAGAGAGTGACCGAGAACCGGAAGGATTGGGACAGCATAAAGAATGCCAAAATGCCAAATGCTAAATGCTAAACGGGCTCTGGAACCGCCAAAATGAAATTGTGGTGCATGCCGCACATGACAAGCCATCGTGGTGCACTGTGTGAAATACTAAACTAAGCCACGAGTGGACGAGTGGAACACTAGTCAGCTAGGGGTGAAGGGGTCGATGGGGTCGAGGGGGACCTGGGTCAGCCAAAAGTCAAAGCAGCTGAGAATGATAAGTAGTACGTATATTGTGAACGACAACGACGACGGCGACGACGCACTGCTTTTCGTTGATAAGCGTCAAACAACAACAACAACAAACAGCAGTTGAATGCTGTGTAAATACCCTGTAAACTTTTACAGCAAGGGGATAAGATAACTTAGACATGTGATAATGAAGATGTTTCAGTTTTCAGATCTTTTCAAATCTTTCTTATTATATATAAGATGAAACTATAATGTAAATCTGTAACTGAATCTATTACACAATATTCATATCCATGATAATGAAAATGTTTCAGTTTTCAGTGATCTTTTCAAATCTTTACTAATTATTATTATTTCTTATTATATATAAAATGAAACTATAATGTAAATCTGTTCTTGAATCTATTACACAATATTCACATCCAAAGATTTATCATTTTCCTTTTAGATATATTTTATTTTTGGGAATATTTCACACAAGCTGAACACAAAAATGTGGTTCTTAAACTTTTTGCAACACAAACAAATTTTGTATTTTTGCATTTTACAGCATTTTAAAGCATTTGAATAATGAATTTACAGGAAGAAATTGTTGAAAGTAAAGTTTTTAAATAAAACAAACAAATAAACAAGACTTTAAAATGAACTTAATATGTTTTTTGTGGAAATGCCGGAAAAGTGATATTCGATGTTTATTTTCCACATTCCTGCACCTTTTTGTGGCACACAAAATATGATTTGACTCAAAAAGTGAATTTCAACAGTCATGAAGATAAATAAATAGTTTATTTTTCGAATTTATGTGCATTTTTGTTGACTTGAAACGTTAAGAATTTACTAAAGGGTATTTGAAAGGGATATCATTTTCATCAGTTTCTGCTTCTTCTGTTTGCATCTAATGGAGTTCTTTAACTTGTTTTTAGTTGTTGCATTTCGCAGAGCTAGAAGAAATTTACTTGTTATACCGAAAATATACTGCCGGGTGTTAGAGTGTGTGTGTGTGTGTTAGTGTGTGTGTGTGAGGGGATTGCAAAAAAAGAGACTCCGTTTCGCTTTGTGAGCAAAAGCGATATTAAGGGGATGGATGTTGGTCAGGGGTGTTCCGGGGTGTTAGGGCCAAGGAGTGTTGCTGCAGTGTTGTTGGGATTTGGCCTGTGGTCTTTTCGGTCGTGGTAGCTGCCAATTGCCATGTTTTGGCCAACGTCTGGTGACGCCTCTTTAAGGTGCCTGTAAAATGAGACTGCAAAATGCGACTTCGACTACGAATGCGATTGCCATTGCCATTGCGAATGTGAATGCGACTGCAGTTGCTATAAAATTTAATTCGCCCAATGAAATGTGTGTGGAGAAGTGGGGAAACAGTAAGGCATTACGTGACTCTTTCTATCTCTGTCTCTCTCTCTCTGTCTCTGATAGAGTCAAGACATGAAGACATTGAGACATATAGACATATAGTATTTCGAATAGTTTTTTCGAACAAATCCGATACAACTGCAAAAATGTACAGATGACACTTGAAGTGGCGGGGAAAATGCCGTCGGAAAACGAGTTGCAACCGGTTGCAAGTGGCGAGTGGCAAGTGCAGCGAAAGTGATGACGAGAGCGAGAGTAAGTAACACTTACTTAATCCTAAACAACTAAATGAAAATCAAAAACAAAACAAATTGCAAACTTATCCTTTTACTTTTCCTAAGAGTTTTCACCTTAATGGCGATGCCAATGAAGTAAAACAACAAAGTTAACTCAAACGAACGGAACCCAGAAGACGCAGGAAACTTATACAGAAACGGAAACAGAAACAGATAAAGAATACGATGAAGAAGGTTTCTATGAATGAAACTGTAAAGTTGATGCAGACATTCGATTAGCAGTTAGATCTTAAGCCGAGAATGAATCATTGCCAACATTTAACAACTGAGAATAGTTCAAGAGGTTCAAGCAATTAAGTTAAAGCTGTTCCAATTAAGTCACATTCTCAACACTTTTTCTAGGCAATTATATATATTTCCCTACAAAGAGGCAATGAAAATTCATTATATAGAGATTTCCTCTTGGTAATTGAATATGTTTGAACTTATTAATACAACGGAAATAACTTTACAAAGAAATATGAGTTAGAAGGGAAGGAAGTTTGCTTGAACTTGAGTTCGAAAGAGAAGGAGAATCATAACAAAACAAATTGAGATCAAGTTGACAAGATGACTCTTGAACTTGGCATTGTAATAAGCAAATGCAAAATGGAATATATATCTTTAGCGCCAGTTAGATTAAAGCAAAGATGCAAATGCAAATGCCAGATGTTGCCAATTGATAGAAATCTGAGCCAACTGGCCAAAATGGCAATCACTTCAAATCAGTTGCTCAGTTGCAGTTACAAAATTGTGGTTGTCCACTTCAGGTGGTGCTTAAGGATCTCTCTGCTCCGCTCTCTCTTTCACTTTTTTGTTGCCTACTGTGGCACACTGGAGTTTTGTGAAATTTTAAACTGACAACAACCCGAGCTGGGGGCAACCTGGGGGCCAAACCACTTCTATGTATCAAGTACTCCAACGGAACTCAACGCAACTCAACTCAGCTCGAGTTCACTCGAGTAGTTTGTGAGTAGTGCAATTCTCGAATTCTCGAATTCTCGCTCTCTCTCTCGAATTCTCGCTCTGTTGGCAATTGAAGCGCGGCGTCGACGGCTTTGACGGCTTCGACGGCTTCGACGGCTTCGAAGGCTTCGACTCTTCTGTCACTTGAGTCAAGCGGCAGCGTTTGACATTTCCGGTCTTCCGGCTGCTCATTCACACACCGACTCACCGACACACTCACTCACTGACAAACTGACTAACTGACTTATTCACTCACCTGTGCGCACATTGGACGCTTGCAACTTGACAGTTGTTGCACCTCGATGCGTCGCTTTCTGCTTCTGTTTCTGCTTGCCGTTGCGTTGCGTTGCAGCTGTCATTTACACAGCAGCAACACCAACTAAAGTTTTTTATAATTATGGCACATTATTTTTCCGTCTTGTTGTTGTTGTTGCCTTTCTTTTGTTTTTGTTTAATTTTTCATTTGTTTTAGTGTTTATTACTTAATTACTATTCTCAAAAAAAAAAAAAAAAACAAAAATCGGGTAGAAAAAAAATAGAACAAAAATATGTTTAATTAATATTATTTTGCGCTTGCTTTTATTTTTTTTTTTGGCTTGTTTGCATGTTTTTGTTTGATTTGTTTTGTTTTGTTTAGCAGTTTTTTGTTGCTGCTGCTGCTGCTGCTGTTGCTGTTGTTGCCGCTGTTGTTGATGTGTTGACGTTCAAATTGGCCGGCAACCGCATCAAAGTGTACCGCAAAACTAGCTAAATGCTGCCACCGACGGCAACCGCAGCAGCAGCAACCATTGCCCATTGCCCACTGCCCATTGCCAGTTGCCGAGCTGCACAGCTGCAACTGTTGCCGCAGTCGTGACCAACAAACAGCAACAGCCATTAGCTAACAGCAGCTAACAGACAAAGTGGCCAATCAGCTGGCAAAAAAAAAAAAACAAACAAAAAAAAAATCATTTAAATGCAATGACACAAAACACAAACACACGTGGCACGTGGGCACAACACAACACAACACACACACACACCAAAAAAAAAAATATATCAACAACAAAAGTTGAGTGCAACAGCAACAGCAGTATGCAACCGTGGGGGGAATCCCCCATACACAAATTAGTCAACCAACAATTTTAGCCAAGCTAAGCAGCTGAGTTGACCAAATGCAGTTGACACTAATGCTGCTGCTGATGCTGTTGCAGTTGCTGTCTCTGACTAGCTGGCCAAAAAGAATCTGTTATTATATATTTCGCACGTGTTTTTCTTTATTATTATTTTGGCATCCGCATCCGGTACCCGGTACTGATGTCAACAAGCTACCACACGCAACTAATTCAAAAAATCCAAGCGAACGGATTACGCTACGATGTTGCTGTTGTGTGTCGTTGGACATTGCTGCTGCTGCTGCTGCTGCTTCTACTGCTGCTTCTACTGCTGCTGCTGAGCCCTACACAACCAACACACGCCAGCAACAGCAGCAGCCGAATAGCCGAATTGGCCGAACAGCCGATCCCCAACCGAATCGCATTCGTCGTTTCTTTAACGTTTAACGGCATTCGCAATTTACGTTTCGTTCTCAAGTCGTATCCATGACACGAACCCAATTCGGCAAGACGAAGCGAATTCGTTACGAATCGAACGGCAGAACGAAATGACTTCGGCTTGGCAGCACGTCGTTCGTTAGCTCAGTCGCTGCTCGTTTGCGACAGCAGCAGCACGTGGCAGCGGCTAAAAACACGAACAGGCATAGATGTATGCAATTTTCATTTCGTTCTTGTTGTTGTTATTGTTGTATTAATGTGTGTTGTGTGCGTATTATTTAAAAAGGCAGCTTAACCTGCTTTTGTGACCTTTTCCCTTGGCCGACTCACAACACAACACAACAAAACAGATTTGTCCATTTCGTATATGGTATCGATAGATGGGTGCCTTTTGCACCCAATCCTCATCAGTCTCACCCCCCGTCTACCCCTGTACCACACTTTGCATTGATAAATGAGTTTTATTTTGATTGTTTTACCTCAAACATTTTAGTATTTTCAGCATTTTGATTCGTTTCCATTCCATTTCAAACATTTAGTTTAATTTTGTATCTCAAATGATTTAAAATTTATTAGCAATCTGTAATGCCAACATTTTTAAACGTTTTCAGTTAGTACAAAGCACTATGGTTATGGTTATGGTTATGTGGTTAACACCGGCCTCAAACATTTTGCCCGAAGACGTTCTCATCCTGTCGGTTCTGTGTTAAATGTGGACAGCTTTTAATTACTGTCTGTCGCGTGTCAAATGAATGAGTAACACCCAACGATTAAATAAGCAATCTACACTTATCAACTAAGTACTCTCCCTCTCTCTCTCTCTTTCTCTCGGTATAAATGCTTTTCTTAGAATTAATTACATTTGAAACTTTAATTTTTGGTTTTATTTAAAGATTGATGAAGGGTTTGTATCAAACTTTGGAGTTTGACAATTTCTGAGCATTAAAGTTAATCTAGTTAAGCTTTGAATGGTCGAGAAACAATTAAAAATTTATATCGAAATATCTAATGTGAGAATACTTTAAGGACTTTTGGAAAATTCTAGCTAAGTTTGCTTAATCTTTCCTCTGTTTATTCTAGTAAATGGGACCGCGGGAAAACTTCCATTAGCTTCCATTCCTCTTCTAGGGTTGAAAGGACAGTTAGCTTTAAGATAAGTGTTAACTTCTCTTAAGCTGACCACCAAAAATTTGAATGAAACAGTGTTGAGTTAATTTGCTTAGGACATTCACATATGAAGTATGTAAAAATTGGTTTCATTTTCTAGCAATTTATACAGTTTTGTGAAAAGTGAAGCACCACCTGGCCTAGAAGGATATCAGTTTTCAATTCGATTGCTGCCCCTTTTCCTGACTGTCTAACCACTTTTCTAAAGGTGAAATGATCGTTTGATGGTGTTTGGCTAAACTGACACACATAGACAGGTGCTGGGTGCTGGGTGCCGGGTGCTTGGGTCTTTTCATACTGGATAATGGGTTACTGAATGGTGAATGGTGGGTATTGGGTGGTCGGTGGTCGGTCCTAAGGTCCTGTGGGTTGCTCTGGCATTTTGGCCCCATAATTCGCTCAACATCCGATATGACCGCAAAACGGCAAATTGGTCAAGTCGGTTGCCTTTGCCAACACGTAGTTAAAGGAAACCAGAAAGCCCCAATCGGCTTTGCACCCAGCAACTCCATCTCCATCTCCACTCAATAATGTTCGACTACTACCAGATCCAGCACCATTTTCCAACACCCTAACCTTAACGGCAAAACGGAAAACCTCTGTCTACCGGCTTCAGTTCAGCCCAATGCGATGCGATGCGATGCAGTCGTCGATGACGATGATGCAAATGGCAGGAACTGCGTGATAACGACCAGTGACACTCACACACTACAGTGATCTCTCATTTCAATGAATGAGCGAGAGAATTCATTAGCTTTTAACAATGTTTTTGACTCCTTCATATATAATATGTTTGAATATGATATTTATCTGACTGAAATCATTTCGTTTATAACAATAGCCTACCTCTTAGCGAGTGACCACTGTATGGGAAATTTGAATGAACTCACAGGGAGACAGAAAGACAGGAAGACGGAGACAGGGAGACAGGGAGACAGTCATGCACACATATGAAGCCTGGCACTAGATTCACATAGACCAGAGGCGATTGTCGGTGCACCAACTTGATGCTGCCGCTGTTGCCGCTTGCCGTCCCTCTACCGTGCCACAGCATACGGCACATATACTGATGATGCTTCTATTTCTTCATGTGCTTCTTCGTCTGGTGTTGCTGCTGATGGCTGATGGCTCTTGCTCTTGCTGTTGCTGATGTTGTGAAAGTGTCGACACCAGTTTTGGGCCGGGCCAAAACACATGGCAGCGTGGCAGCTTGGCAAATGGCAAATGGCACATGGCAGACCAGCAGCTGCCCCATGCCGCATGCAGCATACAGCATGCCGCACATGCATGCCGCATGCTCGATTCTCGATTCGTTTCGCTTAGTTTCCTATCGCATCGTATCGTATCGTATCGTTCAGCATCGCGTATGAATCCAAATCCAAATCTGAATGTGAATGGGAATGGGAATGTGAATGTGAAGGAGGCGAGCATAAAGAACCACAAAATCATGAAATTGAAATGCAATAATGAAGGCTTCATGGTCGATCGCTCAAATACACACATACTCACTCATACACACACACATTTATATACACATACATATAGAGATAGACAGTTAGAAGCAACAGAGAATCAACGCTGGCTGGCGAAGCAAAGTGCAATCGACACGGCCACAGTGGGGCAAAAACACACCTTTTTGGTTCAATAATCTAATAGCCACAGAAAATAACATTTCTGAGTCCATACTCTTTATGGAACTTTTGATTTTTTCTTAAAACTGATATTTTCACACTGAAATTTATTCGTTTTCCTTAGTTCTTGAATTCCTCCTCCTTAAATATTTAAAAATATTACTTAAAATAGTTTTTTTGGTTTTGTATGCTTTCAAATTTTAAATTTTCATTACGATTTTATATAATTTTCCAGCTGAAAAAACGACAACTTTTTGTTCTAACCTCAAAAAAGAGTTTAAGATTTGTAAAGCTTTTGTCCATTGTGCTTATTATCTGGGTATGTGTGTGTGTGTGTGTGTGACGCCACCACAAAGTTGCCATATTTAAAGCATAAAAGCAACATTTCCGTTTGTCGCATGCCCCAACGCAGTCATCGCAGTGGCAGAAGGTGCCCGCAACGGCAACGGCAACGGATGGACTAAGGAGTGTGGTGAACTAGAGGAAAAGGTTTGAGGTAACCAAAAACTAGGAAACTAAGCAGAGGCCGAGCAAAGCAGAGGCCGACCAAAGGCCTATACCAGCATGTTTCCCCATCTCTGTGTGTGTGTGTCTGTGTGTCTGTGTGTGCGTGCGCGTTGCAGTCATGTACAACATGCAACAAACGTGAGAAACTAAAATGAGTGCAATTTGTATGCCACGTTTAAGGCCAAGGCGGGCGAGAGAGAATGGCCGAAGCAGGCAGATAGATGAAGATGCTGAGATGAAAGGTCTGTTTTCTGCTGGGGGAGGGGAGGTGTTTGGGGCGGGGGGATGACAACACCGCAGCACCGAAAATGTGAGAGGTGGTGAGACGAGGCAATGCGCATCTTTCATTTCTTTTTGACCAGCAAATTCATTTTTGCATCAATTGTCGCATAAATTATACAGATTAACACCACATCAACACACACACACACACACACACGCACACACACACACATAGACACTAAAGAATAGAAACACATTTTTGCCACACATTATTAAATTAGATTTGAAGCAATTCTACACACACACACACACACACGCGCACACACAATGAAAAGAAGATGTACCAAAAATGCAAAAGAAAATAAATGCATTGCAGCTTCAACTAACCTAAGGTTAGTGTAGACTAGTTCCGGGGACAAAGAAGTGGTTGAAAGGAAGGAAAGAACGTAAAAAGGGGTCAAATAACTGCAGCTGCTTGCGGCTGGGTTGTCTTCTTCTTTCTATTTCTATTCGTGTGGCTCGGTAATTGTTTTAAAGTAACTGCTACAAATTGAAACGGCAACGGCCAAAGGACAAGCAGCCAGAATCAGCCGACACCAGAGTCAGAATTGTACATAAACTTCCAGATGCAGAAGATAGAAGAATAGGAGAACAGAAGCAGAAATAGAAATAGAAACAGAGAAAGTGAGTTCGTTATGGTGAAAAAGTATAACAAGTGAGATGGCTTTAGCTGAGTAAGTTCAACTAGAAGATACTCTTAACCTTTGATCTAACACAAACGGTCATACTTATATCATGTACTTTCATCTATTCGGTGTCTTTCAACCGATTTATATTGAAATTTCAGACATTTTCATTATTTTGTTAATAATTTCAAACCGTGTTTTTTATTTTTCGAAATTCATGATTTTATTGTTATCGATTACATGTGTAAAATCGATAACCTAGGGATTAGGAGAGGTCATAACAAAAAACATACATAAAGATGGACAGACGAACGGACCGACAATACTTCTGATTAAGAACATATATTTTTGGTTTACATATCGTCAACTATCGCATAACATAACTATCTTATGAACAGAAGATATGAAATAGTTTATCTTTCCAATACTTAAGATACTTAACACCAAAAATAGTTAGTCAAAAGCCTTGTTTTGGTCAGAGCCAAGAAAAAAACATAAATTAACGACTTGAAAGGTTCTCGTATCTTTTGTGCAACATTGTTAGAGCCAGATTCGTTGTTCGATGTATGAAAAGCAAAAACAGAGCAAATATAAACACTTTAACATCATAAAGATACAGAAGGAGACGTGCGTAATTGCTTATTTAGGTCATATTTTGCGAATTAAGATTGCCCCTTGAGTTGCTTTGTGTTAGGGGAAGCATCATTTTGTTGCAATCTTCTGCTTCTGCCTTTGCCCCTATTCATATGCTATTTGTTAATAAATTTATGCACATCTTTAAATTTAAATTTCGACTTTCAAGCTGGTTGAATAAACACAAAACAAACACAAAAACAATATTATCGAGACTTGAGCATAGTTTTGTATCCAAGACAACTCGACCAACTTGCCCAATTGCCCCGTTGCCAAGTGTGGGATGCAGCAAGAGATGAGCTGAGACTGCCTCAGAGAGAGAGAGAGAGAGAGAGACTGCTTTGCAATAATATAAGACCATTGTTGCTTTGTTTGGTGTCTGCTCCAGGCTTCCAGACTCTTAGGCACCTTGTGTTGGCCAGCATTTGGGCCATCTGCTTTTACATTGAAGGTAAGTAGAGATAATCGCGTGCAATAGTGCTTATGCATGGAGTAGGGGGGGGCAACCCTGCCAAAGGTAAAATCGAACCGATTTCATAAAGGCGAGAGAGGGGAGTGGCGAAATGCTTTTGAAATTGGTGCATGTGCAACGTGCTGCAACGTTTTCGGCCCGTTAATGGCAATGCCAATGTCTTTGTCTCTATCTGTCTGTCTCTCTCTCTCTCTGTCTATCTGTCTGTCTCTCTCTCTCTGTCTGTCGGTCTTTCTGGTGACGAACAACACAAAACCGAAATCTAATTTAGTTTGTCAAGTGACAGACAGAAGCGCGACGCATCAGCTACTGCAACTGCTACTGGTTGCAAGTTGCCGTTGCAAGTTGCCGTTGCCGTTGTCGTAGTCGTTGCCGTTGCATATTGCAAGGCACCTTTGTGTGACGCTTAGAGCTGCCACCAGCAAAGCGCCCAAGCGAGGACATGTTACGAATGTGAATGCGGTGGCTTGACTATCTGTCACGATGATACTTAAAGCTTCACCTACACACACCTATACACACTTACACACGAACACAAAGAAGCTTTTAGGGTGCCATAATTAAGGCAACCCATCGCCTCCCTCTCTCTCCCTGCCTTACCAAGTAGAAGGTGCAACAGAAAATTGCTTGTGCTTCAGCTTGAATTTTTAGCCTGGGGCCAGTTCAATTGCCTGACATTCCACCTTCTCAACAGCAGCAGTTGCAGATGCAACCGGAGCTGCTCCACTTGCACCTCAACTGCTGTAGATTACGCTGCTGTCGCCTGCCTCCAGCTATGAAAATGGCTGACAGCCGCCACGGAACGGAACGGAACGAAACGTAAGGAAGGAAGGAAGGCAGCGCTGGCAGCCAAAATCTAAAATTTCCAGAAAAATGTGTGAGTTTGTAATAGAGATGAGAGCGAAAGAGAGAGCGAGAGCGAGAGAGAGAGACTTGAAATAGAATAGAGTTTGTACTAGATTCAAATGAATTAATTCGTGTATTTTGACATTTAACACTTATTTCAACTCGTTCATTAATCAAAAAAAAAAACAAAAAAGGTTTCCAACTCCAAAAAACACATCGATAATCCTTATTAAATTTTTATTCTATTTTTTTTTTTGTGATGTCGTGCCACGAACACGTCGCATGTTACTCTCCCTCTCTCTCTTTCTCTCTGCTCTAGTGCTAGTTTGAAGTACGTGTGGCACACACACACACACACACACAGAGTGTAAGTGGTTGGGGGGTGTGGTGTTGAAAGGGGTAACCGGTTACGAAGGCGGGGAGTGTAGGGAGTGTGGCAAAAATATACTAAATATAAATGCACATAAAAATTCAATTTCTCTAAAGTGTAGCTAAGCATGTAATTGAATTTGTAATGGCGAATATCGTTGGAATCGTCTACAATTCAGCTATATACCCGACACCCGAGTCCCCCCCACCATCACCCCCCACACATTTCCACTTTTCCATCTTCATTTCGTTCCATTCTGTCGCGAGTTTACGTCTCCATTGAGTGACGGACGGACTGACAGACGGAGGGACTGACAGACGTAGGGGACAAGACAGAACAGACTGTTCTGTCGCATGCATAGATCCATGATTCCAGCATATATTTAAGTACATGTACAGAAGTGTGTATTGGTGTGTGCGAAATGTGTGTGTGTGTGTGTTTAACTCCAATTTCAATTCCGTTTCCGATTCCTGACTACTGACTCCTGACTACTACTGACTTCACATATTATATGCCCCAAACTTATATTTTTATGCTTTTACATCCTTTGACATCTTGGCATCTACCAAAAACATTCAAAGCAAACACTGCCAGCGGCTCGTTGGCATGAATTGAGTTTTTAATAAGGACATCAGTGCGGGCACCCCACCCCTCACTCCCTCCCTCTCACCCCTCTCTTACTACTTATGCCCGCAACTTCTATTTGCCAAACTCATCTCTTTTTTTTCGCCTATTCAACACAAACCCGCATTTACATATAAATATATATGTTATATATATATATGTATATTTAAATATCCATTCAAATTGACAACATCAACTGCAAAGAGCCACAATTTGCACTCAATTAACACACACACACACATACACACAGAGACAAAAATGCAGATCTCTCTTTCTCTGTGTGTGTCAGGATTAACATTTATTCAAGAGCTTTGTTCGAATTGGGAAAGTGCGAATGTAAAAGTTTTACAGGATATTATCGTACAGCATTGCGGATCGCCAAATGCGCTTTTCTGACACAATGAAATGAAAGTAAAAACAATGCAAAACCAAATACAACACACAATACAAAGAGAGAAACACACACACACACACTCACACATATACACATGCACGCAAGCATAACACAACAAACAAAAAGCCATATACCAACAATATATCCTATGTACAATGGTTAATGCTTCATTGTGTACACCTGAATGTATATTATATACCTTGAAACATATATCCATCCGGCTATCCGGCTGGTGGCACAGCGGGTCCACAGCATTCCAATAAAAGAGCCCTGTAATTGTTTTACAGCTCATTTCAAAATTGGGAGAAATGTGACCCCGCGAAGTATGCAACAAAATACGCGAACACATCAAATAGAGAATGACTTGTGGTTGGCTCTTGTTGATACCCTTACAAAAGCATATAGCTATTTATATATAGATTTAGATATTGATATAGATGAATATGCTAATGTTAATGTCGAATTAGGAAGAGATATAGATATAGTTATAAATTTTGAAAGGGTTGTAATATAGATTTATGGAGATATGGATTTAGTAGTTGATATAGATATAGATATAGATATGGATATGGATATAGATATAGATATAGATATAGATGTAGATGTAGATGTAGATGTAGATGTAGATATAGATATACAGATAAAGATGGAGATTAAGATAGTGACAAAGATTGAGATACAGTTACAGATTCACCTAGAGATAGAGATATACATACACGTAGAGATACAGATAAGAAAGGAATAACTCTTTGTCCCTCTGCCAGGAAATTGAATTGAAGGAAAGGGTATACAGCAGTAATAGTTGTTCCCTCTGTTGTTCTGTTTTCTGCTGCTGCTGTAATTTTGCTATTGTTGTGTCATCAAAGACGCTTCTTATACGAGAGTGTATGTGTATACGTATATGTATGTATGTAGTATGAATGCTTGTCCCTACATTCTGTATGTTAAACTGGCCGCGGTTGACCTCTTAACCCTTACATTCCCCCCCTCCCCTCTCCTCCCCACCAACCCAAAGTGAATGAACTAATTTGAGCAAGTTGTTGTTGGCTGGCCATATATACCAGAGGCGTAATATATGCCATAAACGTTGCACGGTTGCATGTTGCAACGGTTTCTGCCGCTGCTGTTGCTGCGTTAGTCAGTCAGTCAGTCAGTCAATCAGCTGAACAGTCAATCAATCAGTCAATCAGTGTCAGTGACAGCGGCTACTCAATCAATTAGTAGTTGCTGTAGGATCGCATCGCATCGCAACCCAGTTGGACGGAACAACAACAACACAACGCACAACACATTGCCATTATCGCCTGTCTCCCGTTGAAGGGTTGCCTGTTGTTGGGTTGGGGAAAAGAGAGTGGAAAGAGGTCAAGATTAAGGCAACAACCAGGCAGTCGGCAGTCGGCAGTCAACAGTCAGCCAGGCATTCAGCAGGCAGTCAACAGGAGGCAGGAAGCGACAACAAGAACACTCTCAACTGTCCGCTTGACTTGGTCGTCGGCATGTAAATTGCAACAGGCAACGAGCAGAGGAAACAATTATGTTGAGCCAATGAAGCAAACTGCGATGCGACAGATACAGTTACACTCTTTTCACTTGCAACGCGTGACACGGCAATGACACGTTCCACACTGCCAGCATGGACAACGAGACAGACTGGACGGACCAGTGGACTGCAGACAGCAGACGGGGTAGGCAACGCGCTGTGGAGCAAAAATGCAATTTACCCAATCTTATCGATATATATCTCTGTCTCTGTTAAGCCTCAGTATATGTTAATGCATAAGTTCAGGAACACATATCGATATTTATCTATGTTTAGTTTATGTTCTCATAAGTTCAGGACCACATATTCATCTCCAACATTGACAACCCCAATAGAATCTGCAGCACTTTGGCAATGTAATGTGATCTACGCAATATTACAACAACAAAATAAGCCAAATGAAACACCAAACGCATACCGATCTTAACGATACATATCGCTATATATCTCTGTCTCTGTTAAGCCATAATTTAAGTTAATGCATAAGTTCAGGAACACATATCGAGCTTATTTTACATTGATACATATCGATATTTATCGAAAGGTATGCTTAGTCTATGTTCTACCTCAATTAGCGTTAATGCATAAGTTCAAAAACCCATATTCATCTCCAAGAGTGTCAATCCCAATAGAATCTGTAATGTGATCTACGAAAATTTACAAAATAAAACAAAAAAAGAAACCAAATGAAACACAAAACGCATCCATTTGCTCCATAGTCAATTCAAATAGTGAGCGACGAAGTGGTAGGGGAGCGGGTGGGGGTGGGGCGGTTGTGGGAGTGGCAGCAGAGTAGTCGTATCGTAGGCGTTTTGCCTGAGCACTTTACAAAATAAATAAAGTGAAAATTTGCTGCTTCCGGCCTTTATATGCAGCGTCATACGACCGAACGAACGCACCACCCCCCGCCCACCCTTTTGTGTGTCGCTATCCGTGTCCATATCCGTATCCGTATCCGTGGCCATGTCCGTGTGTGTGTCTCTTCTTCCCTCCGCACCCGTCGCTCGTCGTCCGTTGTCCCTCGCCGTTCTGCCCCTTTCGCGCGCTCTTCTGGCTTCTTGCTTTCTTTTCAGCATAATTTTAAATGGGACGTAACGAGACGTAAAGTGAGAAAAGTGAGTGAAGAAGGCTGCAGGGGCAGGCAGGCAGCGGGCGGCAGGCACAGACGCCAACTAACTGTTAACGGCTCGTGGCATGGCAAATGCGTGCGTGCGGCTAGGGAAACCAGCTACCACACCTGCCCACACCTCCCTCCCGGCTACAACTCCCTTTTGCCTAACGTCTTCATCGTCATCGTCATTCTTGTTCCCATTCACATTCCCATTCCCTGTTCCTCATCCTCATCCTCTTAGTCTGTGTGCTGTGTGCGTGCAAATGCAAATGATGCTATCTGTGCCTACCCCAACTGGCTATCCCCCCCACACATCTTGAACTGCTTGGCATGCCACAGCCGTATTCGGTGCAGTGCGCAAAAAAAAAGAGAAAAAAAAAGAGAAAAAACTTTTCACTGCTGTTAAGAAATTGATCAAGTGAAAAGGTGAAAATTGATTTTGCGACATGTGTCGTACGTAACCCCAACCTTGCCCCTCGCTTTCCTCCCCCTCCCCGCTTACGGCTTGACTACTTTGTATATGTGTCTCGATTGTTTATCAGGCGGCACAGAAGTATCAAGCGCAAAAAAGTGAGAGTGAGTGTGTTTTGGTCTATAAGATATCCTGCAATTAGCTCTGTGATACATGATTTCCGTTATGGCGAGTCTGGCTCGTCATCGGAAAAGCTCAAACATACTCTCTGTGTTAAACTCAGATAAAAAATAATCGGGTTTCAAGGGCTTAATAATTGATAATAGGGCACTTCAACCTTTATTCCAAAGTTAGTTTGAGTAGTATTTCCTAAAAGTGAAAGAGATATGACCGAAAACACTACTACCCTATTTATAATATACCCTTCCTTATTCGCGTTCTTTTTGTTTAATCGGTAACGTAACGTGTTTGAAAAGAAAACGAGTACACGAAGTAAGCACTTCTGCGACTAAACACACACTCACACACACACACAGTCACACACACAGACCTTAGCTGACTTCTCCCCTTTGTCGCGTTAACCTAGTCATACTGACTGACTGACTCAGTGACTCAATGACTCAGTGACTGAGTGACTGGCATATGGCGTGTCATTCAATTACGTTAATCAAATGATGCACAAGCACAAAAACACACACACACATACACATACACCCACATCCTTATTCCCATTCCCGTTCCCATTCCCATCGCTTCTGTACAATCTCAACCCACATTCCCTTGACATTCCACTGTGTATGCCTAATGCTAAGCAATGCGGCTTCTTTGCTCCTCTTGTGTTGATTTTTGTTTAAGAGCATAACAAAAGAGACAAACACACACACACACACATACACATAAACACACACCTTAGCACACACGTACATACGTATATAATGCCCAACGGGAGAACAATTCAAGTGGCACAAGCTTTGAAAATGCCTAAAAGTCCTAACAAGGAAGAACGAAAGGCAAAAAAAAAAGAACTCCCCCAAAAAAGTTTGGCAAGCATTTAATTTCTCAAACGCAAATGGAAACAAAGTTGTCACATACATACACATATATATTAACTACATTCAGAATAATTTAACTTAAAAATTCATCAATTTTCAATCAGCTTTGTTATTCCCATTCCCCATACATACAATCTTAATACCAATTTCAATGTTGTTCAGCCAACTATATTTTTGGCAAATTTATATTTTTCCATAGATCATCAGTTTTCTAATAACTAACCTGAGAGTGGTTTGTACGGCAAACAATATCAAGAACAACATAAATAAACTTCTTTTCCCACTTCTCCCTTCCCACTTACTCCCTTACTTACTACACAAAAACCACTTAATCAATGCTGTACACCCTTTCATTATAAACATCCCCCGAAATGTGGCCAAAGTCGTTCGTCCTGTTCGCCCTGTTTCGAGAAATTTTCATTTTTACAACTCATCGGATCAAGTGTACAATTTGTAAGCTAGACATTTATTGACCAAAGAGTGTGTGTAAACACATATCGTAAACCTGGGCCATTGTATTTTGAATTTTATTATTATTTTCAATTTATCGTATACCCTATTGTCATCAAAATTAATGGCAAAGTTTATAAGCTTTGTGACAGAAGCAAAAAAAAGTTTAAAACTTATAGAAAAAAAGTCAAAAGTCAAAAGACACAAAATGATAACTAAAAAGGAATAGAGATTGGAGATACGAGAGAGAGTATCTGCTCGTCGCATACGACGCCTACCTGGCATACTCGTGTCAACACTTGGCTGCTGCTCATATGACCAGCGGCTGGCCACAAAAATTGCATTGGCCCCAACTACTGAAGAGAAGCTTAAGTTAAGCAAGGAGATGCAAAAAAAAAACCAAAAAACATATTGTATACACATGTAAGTGCATGCAACAACACACACACACACACATGCAACAGCTCCACAGGGTGTTCATGTGTTGGAAGGGGGGGTTGTGGGGGGATGGTGGGGTAGGCTGTGTTGCCCATCAATTGCAATGCACTTGAAACGGGCCACTCGAATAAACGAAGCAGCTTTAAAATGCAAAGTTCAAAAAGCAGTTTTTGTGTATTTTTGTTGTTGTTGTTTTCGTTTTTGTTGCTGTTGTTGTTTGTTAGTGCCACAAATTGCAGGCCAAAACTTTATCGTGTAATCATTTTAAGTTCACTTTCTTATTATTTTTGCACTGCACACTGCAACAGTAGCAAAAACAATATGACACAGGCAAAAGTGAGACAGAGAAAGATTTGATGTTGCAGAAAACACAAAAAAACAACAAAACTTAACAAAAACAACAAAACTGAGAGAGAGAGAGAGGTAAGGCGAATCGAGAGACTGCGAGAGCGAGAGCGAGAGAGAGGAAGCAAAGAGCCAAATTGCAATAGTTTTTGTTGCCTATGTCATTTTGAAAAGTGCTTAGTGCCCGGTTTCGACTTCATTGTTCCTCACATACCCTGTAGTTTATTTAAACTTAACAAGAATACAAATTTCAAGGCATATCTAGAAGCGTTGCAAATTGAAATCAATTTCTAAAGAAAACCTTTATATATTTGGAGTTAATCAAGTTAGTTATTATGAAATTTAAAGAGTTTTCTTAAACATAACAAAATCAAGTTCTAAGGTTAGAAACTATTTGCAGTTGCTTAGTTTTTACTGATTTTATTTCTGATATAAGCATAATACAATGTTTAACGAAATCTATTCTAAGAACATTTCTCAATGGGAAGAACTATTTTTCAGATTTCTACATGTTTTTGTTAGAAATATTTGACTCAAAGAAGTAAGGCAAAGATGTTGATCTTAACAAATCCAATTTATAGCACAATGATAAGATTATAAAGTTATTCTATATACATATTTGAACACAGGGTATGCTGATAATTATCATTTCTTATATAATCAA
The DNA here is from genome assembly GCA_035044645.1 of Scaptomyza parva. Classification (NCBI taxonomy): domain Eukaryota; kingdom Metazoa; phylum Arthropoda; class Insecta; order Diptera; family Drosophilidae; genus Scaptomyza; species Scaptomyza parva. The sequence goes on from JAWNNT010000139.1 coordinate 16,163,444, forward strand.
AATAACTTATCTCTTAATTCCTGTTGGAAATGTTTGACTAAATGAAATAAGGTCTAAAAGTTGATCTTATGCAGTTATACTATAACTGAACCTAGGGTATTTGGTTAGTCGAGGCACATGCTAAGAAAATGAATTTTTAACTTGATGTTGCTGTTGTTGCGGATTGTTCACAGTCGGTAATTGTTGTGGCTGTTGTCCTTATTGTTGTGCATTGTTGTACTATTGCTTTTGTTGTTGCTGTTACTATTGTTGTTGTTGTTGTTGTTGTTGCTGTTGCAGCTACTTTGAAGTTTTGTATACAACTTTTATGACACTTTGTCGTATTGTTGTTTTCTACTTTGCGGCGAACGTGTCATATTCAGTTATGTATTTATACCAATTCCACAAACCCTCTTCAATCTACCATCGTTTCCCCCCTCTCCTGCATTCCATCGTACTAACTGTCTCTCTCTCTCTTTCTCTCTCGCTCGCGCTTTGTCTCCCTGAGAGACCGCAACAGTTCTCATCTTTCTAGAACTGGGCCATTGCTTGAGCTCTGCTTTTGAGCATCCGTTTTCAGATTTGCCAACTAAACTCTTTGCCCGCCCACCGCCTCCGCCCCCCCTTCATGTATATATATAACTATTTTTTTGTTTTGTGTTTGTTTGTGTACGTATTTGGTTTCGGACCAGGCAGAGAAAGTTGCAAGCAGCAAGCAAGCGGCAACTTGCAACTGGCAACTGTCAGAAAAACGCTTTGAGCACGAATCAAAAATTTTCTTCTTAGTTCAGTCAAGTGATAGATGCAACTGTTTGAACTAACCTAGATACATTTCATGCATACACAGATACAAATACAGATACAAACACAGATTCAGACACAGATACAGATACAGATAGAGACTTATATAAATGTTGCAAGGTATAAAAATATAAAAACTTGACTTTCAATTGTTAAATTGTGACTCAAATCATTCGTGATACATTGTTTTATGTTTGTCAAAACTTGCTCTAAAAACATCTCGTTAATGATTATTACGTATACGACAAGTTGTTCCGCTTAAATCATTTATCGACATTCGCCAACTGCCAAAAGTCGACTGACAACTGACAATAATCTTCGGGGTCGAAATTGTAGTTAACTCTTTAAACCAACCGCCCCCTCCCCTGCGCACCCACCCTCGCAACCTTAGACGGGGTGCTCCACAGTTGTTTGCTTTGCGATAAGGTTGCCTTAAAAGTGGCGCAACTGCGACGTCAGCGTCGCAGCCAACGTCGCTGCCAACTGTGTCGCCAGTGTAAGTGCTTGAAAGTCAATTTTGAATTTAAAATACACCACGTAACGCAATATGTTGATCTTTTGAATACGAATGCGAAATCCACGACTCTACAACTCAACTGTTCTCTCTCTCTCTGTGTGCTTCTCGAGAAGGGGGGAAGGAAGGAAGTGGGTATAGAAAGACAGAGAGAGAGAGAGAGAGGGTAGCTGAAGTAAAATGTGGAATGTGAATGCAAAATGGCAACACAAGCAGAAAAGTAAACACACTTACACACACACACACACACACACATAGAAAACTCAAGAAAAATCAGCAAGTCGAGAGTTTTGGGTTTCCCGATACTCTATCCAACCATAAGTCGATAATTATCGATATCATTCAGACATTACTCTATATATGATAGGAGAATAAATGTTTTTCTCAAGTTTTGCCTTTTTCTTTGCCAATTCTAATGAACTCATAGGGTATAAAGGAAAGGCACACGTTCACCCATACCCCACACACACACACGCACACACACACACACATACACACGAAACAAATTTAAATAAACTTTACTAATAAAATGTCGTTTACAAGTGGCAAGTGTCGACGGCGACGGTGACAGGCTCTAAACCTGAGCAAAAGGCTGAGAGCTGAGACTAAGGCTGATTTTTAAACAGAGACTGAGACTGAGACTTTGACTGACTGTCAGGCAGGCAGGCAGGCACACGACCCGACTTACGTATTAAAAACGGGTAGGGTAGGGTCGGGGGGTTCAGAGGTGAGGTACGGCTTAGCTAGCGACGTTGACGACGCATGAGTTGATGCCGAAGCCAAGAACGTATTAATTTTGTGTATCAAAATAAACTTATTCTTCCTGGCGCTGGCTGGCTGGCTGGTTGTTGCCTGCCCCACAAAAAAGGCGCACACACACACACACACAGAGACAGACACAAAGAGAAACACTGACTGACTGTGTGGGGGAAACGGGGGAACGGGAAGGGGACGAAGAAGTGGGGATGAGCAGTCGAGTTACAGCTCAGTTTACAGTTGCAGTACAAGTAAGTGAGACAGATGTCTCAGATGTGTGTGTGTGTGCGAGTGAGAGAAGAGACATCATGTATAAATATCTACATCACGTTCCGAGCTCGGGAATGCCAATGTAAATATTTTCAAACTTTGATGAAATAATCAAGGTAAACAGTAAATGTCGTTGCTGTCGATGTTGTTGATGTCATCGTTGTTGTTGTTGTTGCTGTTGTTGTTGTCATTGTTTCTGTTGTTATTGTTGTTGTTGTACATACTACTCTTGTCGTTGTTGTCACTGTCCTCATTCTTGTATACCTTCCGTCCGTCCGTCTCTCCCTCTCACAACCTCTCAATTGCCAGGCCCCAAAAATGTTGCTGCGTCTGGCGGCGAACTACTGAGCTCAGCTGCAGTTCAAGTTGAAGTCGAAGTCGAAGTTGAATTTGTCTGGCAACGCTGGTAACTGTGTTCGCGTCTCTCTCTCTCTCTCGTTTGATAAAGTTGTTACAGTTACAGTTGGCTTGCAATGTTTTTGTTGCCTGTTTGTTTGTTTGGGCGACCATCTATCTGACCCTCTGTCTCTGTGTCTGTCTGTCTGTGGAGTTGTCCTGCCTATTCCAGTGTTTGTTTGGGCACACATAAATGTTTAACTGCAGTTGAAACCTTGCTAAAGCATGCCACCAGATATAGAGTCACAGAGAGAGAGCAAGTGCAGCATGAAATGATCATTTCTCAACTTTAAATCCGTTTTCCCTTGAACAGCAAACAGCAAAACTTTTCTTTCACAGAACACACAACGCATCAATACATGTGTAAATATGTATATGCCAAGGAGTTACTAAAGAAATCACTTTAATCACTTTAGTAGTCCTGCACTTAAGATGTTGCATGTAATTAAGATGTGAAGACGTGCAAAAGGTGTTCAACTTAAAGTGTTGCATACTTTGTGGCGCCCTCATTTATTTACCCGCAGCGAACAATTGCACGTGTGAAAAGTGTGACCAGACAGGCAAACGACAGCCGCTTCAGTTGCAGTTGCAGTTTCGGCTTCAGTTTCGTCTTCAGTTTCGGTTTCGGTTTCGGTTTTAGTTCCAGTTCATGTTCCAGTTCCATGCATGCATGGTATAAGCTATAAGCTGTTGGCTCTGTGTACGGGTTCATATCATCAATCATTTGGGGCAGGCGGACGGGCGGGTGGACGGGCGGGCGGGCGGTCGGGCGGTGACACTTCATGCTGGGCCACGGCACAGATTTGGCGCAGTCAACTGCTGTCTCCAGCTGGGCGATTTAAGCCAAGGGATTCGGCCTTTCGCCTCAAGCTATCTCTCTCTCTCTATCTCTCTCTCTCTTTCTCTCTGTCTCTGTATGTGTATGTGTATGTCACACTCTGGTGGATAATGATGAACCCCTTTCGGGCAGCTGTTTAGTCGGGCATAAGATCGTCAAGGCTGCTGGCGATAACCTTTAAATTGCCACTAACACACATACACACACACTAACACACACACGCATACACATCTGTCAAACGGTGTTCAAACATATGAATGCCAGTCAGTAGACGAGGCGACAACAACAACAACAATGGCCTAAAGATGTTAGCAATCATAAAGCTGAAAGTATCCGACTGTAAAATACTTTGTAAGCAGCTTGAAGCGATTGACTTTGGCATGAAGAGAATAAAAATTCCATCAAAAAGTGAAGTTCTTAAGCTTTTCAGTTTTTCTTTTTGATAATAAGTGTGTTGGTAAGTAACCTTTCTGCCCCCATGTGCAGGGTATACAAACAAAAAAAAAAGAGGAATAAAGAGACGAGAAAAAAAAGTGCAGAGAACAGGGTAAATGGTCCAAAAAGGCACAGGGCCAAGTCGCACAGGTGCCACAGGATGCCGGGGCGATTGTCACTTTGCCGCCTGCCACAGCCAGAAACCTACATTCTCTACACTAGTATGTGTGTCAGTGTGTGTGTGTGTGTGTAAGCATTGAGAAGCGTTTAGAGTTCACCCACACACGGACATACACACACGGTCACACACACACACGGACAATCGAGTGCACTGAGATAAACCACCATAAATCTGTTGCCATCATTTTAAAGCGATTACTACAAATGGATGTGCACACCGTGCGACAGGGATTCCCCCCCTCCCCCCACATGGAATGTTAAAGGGGGGGGTGCGGTGAGGTGCGGTCGGGTGGGTTGGCTAACTGCAGCAACGGTGACGATGACAACGGTAGAAAATAAAAGCAGAAAAAAAAGGCAAAACACAACAACAACAACAACAGCGAAAAGAAGCACAAAAAAGGAGCAGGGAAAAAAAGGTAAAAATAGAAAAATGCTAACGGTAAGTATATAAAAACCGTGTGAAAACGCAAGCGAGCAAACGTATGAATAGCAAACCAACAGCTAACACACACACACACACACACACACTCATACACAATGGCACAAAATTCTAGCCATGAATATCTGACGCTAGGCTACAATTTGGACTTCTTTCTCCTCTGTCTACTTGTTCTCCTTCTTCTTGTTTCTGGACTTGGCCAGTTTGCCAGCAGGCGCCCCAAATGAAGCATGTTGGTGGGTGGGTGCTTGGGGGGGGGGGATTGGGTTAACAAGAGCACACAAAACTGCACTCCACAACACACAGAAATAGCAAGATACACACACTCACACACACACACGAACATAATACAAAAAAGAAACCATACCAGGCACCCGGCAGACAGACAAACAACTAAAAGAAAACAACACACATGAAAATTCGCGAGTAAATTGCTCTGGCAAGCAGCGCGCCAAAAATGTGGAGAATGCGGAGATTGCGGAACTGCACATACATGGTGTTCCATTTTTTGTTGTTTGTTTATACTTTGTGGATAACAAGTAAGTGCGAGACAAGAAGGTAATCCGACTAAAATATACCCCTAACCCTTGACCTTACACAGACGGTCCTATCTGCACTACCGTACCTTGTGCTTGTTGATATCATTTGATTCTTTCATATCTCCGATGTTTCTTAACAGGTTTTTGGTAGAAATTGCACAGATATTCTTTTTGTTATGTTTTTTTTAATGTTTCCAAGTTTTAATTGTTATCGATTATTATCGATTACATATATATTTACACCCATTTCACGAGTTAATAGTAAAAACAGTAAAAAAAACATTATTTTAATATTGTTAAGTCAAATGCATGTCAAAGTACTTTTTATGCTTTCAACATTGTTGGTTAGAGTTTCATTTTCCCTTAAATTGCTATCGATAAGTTCCCAAAAAGGTATATGCTAACGCAACTTTAGCTTAAAGCTGACAAGCTTATACATTTGTGCTCTAACTAAACTAAAAGCAAAAAATTCTTGAATAAATATGTAAATAAAACAATGTCAATTCCTTGATACTAACGTTAAGATCACATCATTCATATATCTCATAGCACAAAGTCGTTGTGTGGCACCCTGTATGCAGTGTGAAAACGATGCTCTCATACTGTCCTTAAAAAAGAAAAGGGGAAGTGTTGGGTTGGCGTTTTTTTCTTTTTTTTTTTTTTGTTTGTGGGTTGGATAGGGCTGGGTTGGGTTCGGTTGGAGGATAGTTGAATGAATTGTTGGGTTGCCGGCTCGTTGGGCTTTTAGTCGTCGTCGTCGTCGTCGTCGTCGTCGTCGTCGACGTCGTTGTAGTAGTACATATGTGGTGTCAATTGATGTGTGACGCCTGTGCGCAAATGAAATTTAATGAGCCAATTTAAAGTTTAAAGCCATATTTATAAACTGTATCTGTATTGCAATTAATTGTCTCTCTGCTGTGTAACTGTCCTGTCCTGTTCTGTTCAGTTTTGTTCTGTCCTGTTCAATTGCAATTACAATTACAGCTCAGACTCAAAATAGAAGGGACAAATGCAGATGTTAGCTGGCTATATATATGTATGTATGTATGTATGAGGTAATATGCAATTAACAGTTATCCAATGACCAATATCAGAAGCAGAAAGTTTAATTAAACGCATTTCGTGCCATTTCCATCGAAATGTTTAAGTACACATATACATATATAGATATATATTTATTATAAATGTTTTGTATGCTTGTACTTATCTCGTTGCCAGGCAAACTCAAAGGGATTACCGCAAAAATTTGTAACGCTCATTTCACAACTCGTTTATCCGAGCGCATTCCAAAAACTTGCTTCAAGTGAATGGCTCTGAGCTCTGAGCTCTTTGCTCTCCCCGCACTTAAAATGTTTGACGAATGTGTTCCGTCGTCAAAATCAACAACATCGACACCAACAACACCAACAACACAACACACAATACACAGCGAGAAATGTTGATGGAAAGGAGATTACATTGGTCATCTACTGGTTACAACGAAATGCAAATACACTTCTTTTAATGTGATATAATAAACTGGGAAAAAAGATATAACTAACTCAAAATGTTAAATATTTTAAGCTTTCTTTCTTGAGAATTCTACAGTTTTTCATTAAGTTACATTCTTCAGCAGGTAACTGTTATACTCTTTTCCATATAAAGCATGTTGAATCTAACAAATGCACGACATGGTGCCAAGCTGCAACATCCACATCCACATCATCTTCTTCATCCTCATAATCATCGTCAGCATCAGTCAGCGGGCAAACGGTGCCAGCTAGCAAATTGATTCAATGCAACGCCCGGCAACAAAGTGTCCAATGTGGTTAGGGTTGCCAGCACATCAGCAACAGCATCAGCAACAGCTTCTACAACAGCAGCAGTAGCATGGTTGCATTTTTGGTGGGTATTGCAGGTGGCGCGGTTCCCAGCAGTGGTTCGCCTCCGTTCGTTCAGCTAACCGCTCACCCAACTCCAACCCAACCCAATTCAAACCAACCCAATTCAACTCCAACTCGAACCGAACTCAACCCAACCGATTTTCATCTTTGGGTTTTGCCTCCACCGTTTTTCGTCGTGTGTCTATGGGACAGTGGCAGCTCTGTGTGGCAGTGCTTATGTTTGCATTCCTTTTTGGCATTTTTGCACTTGAATAACTTTGAAATATGGGATTAAATCGTCTCTTACGGGATTTTCTCGATTACAGCTATCAAGACGCGGCACGGGGCAATGGGCAATGGGCAATGGGCAATCGGCAATGGGCAACGGGCAACGGGCAATGGGAGCTTCTTTCAGTTTAGTTTCAGTACATGGGCATGGTAAGGTCATCTCCGCATTGCTTTAAACGAGGGTCGCCAGTGAACCTGAACTCTGCACCCATTTAATGTTTCTCTCTTCACTTCACTTCGCGTTTCTCTCTCATTCCATGTCTGCGTTGTGTTGTGAAAGTGTTGCGGAAGAGTTGAGACACCATTGAATCAAAATATAATTTTCTGTTAATAAAAAGAAAGTAATTTCTGACAAACATGATTAAAACACTATTTTAACAGGTAGCTATATGGATAAAGTATAATAAGAAAAAAACAATTTTTCAATATTTTTAACAATTTCTTCATTACTTTTTAGATTTTTATGCCGTTGAGTTGTGAAATGCAATAAAATACAAAAGTGCTTCTGCAAAAGTAGCTTGTTGTCCCATAGTGCAGCATCGCGACGAACCGCGCGCAGTCACGTCTCTGCCCTGGCTATGAACACTGGCGCCAGCCAGACTGAACTGGACTGAACTGAACTGGACAGCAGTCGTAAAGCAGTAAAACAAAGCGGCGAAACTAAGCTTAGCCGCACACCAACACAAACACACACACACATACACACTTGCAGTGTTTACCACATACACACACATACACAAATGTGGGCAGCTGTGAACTTTTCAGTCGCATAGCGGACTCTGCCGCTGCTGATGCTGATGCTTTTGTAGCTTTGCCCAATCTGCACACAAACAAATCGCGAAACATACACGCTGTGACATGATGAAGGGGTCAAGAGAGTGTGTGTGTGTGGTATGGCGGGGGAGGGGAAGGTGGGTGGATGGAGAAAGATAGAGAGAAAGAGCGTTAGACAAGTGAGACAGCTTTAAGCTGCCAGTCGCATTGACGCACTTATTGAAACGTTAAGAGCAAACGCAACAACAACATTTGGCATCATCGTTTATGCTTATGAAGCAACAGAAAGCAACACAATATAAAAGCTCTGCTCCTGCTGCTGCTGTTGACAGCGACGCTAACTGCATGATGCTGTTGCTGTTGGAGTTGGTGCTGCCCACAAAAGTAGGCAACAGTTTTTGGCACACTGAATTGACTTTATGCTGGCTGCCTACATACACACCATGGGCCTAATGTGCATAATTTGTGATACAATACAAAACATCTTAAAGGCAAATACAGGTCTTTTAGTTCAGAAAACATATATCATGTGCAAAATTTTTGGAAATATTTAAGTCAAGAGACGTTTTAGTTAGGCTCAGGCTTTATATTGAAAACTAATATATGATTTAATTTATATATATATCTAACTTATCAATTTCATAATCGAAGTTCCTAAAAATGATTTTCACTTTAAGCAAAATCACTGTAAAAAAAAACCCTTTCAGCTTTTATTTAAAGTCGCTTCACAGGCAAAATAAAAAACGGTAACTTAGAAAAGTTTTGGCGCTAGTACTGTGTCTCTGTGTGTGTGCTTGTGTGTTGGCTGTCTGGCTGCACTTGGTCCGAGACACACACACACACTCTGTGTGTGCCGCTGAATGCGGCGGCAATGAAAATAAATTTTCAGCAACATGACGACTATGAGGCGAGACGTGGACACAAAGTGCTACAACATGCAACGATTCTCTCTATGCTACACACATACATGTGTGTGTGTGTATGTGTGTGCACAAGTGCATTTGCCATTTTGCTAGAACCGTTTTATGCGCAAACGTTAAGTCAACACAATTTAAAATTTAGTTTTTATAGAAAAATTGTCGAGCTTCGTCCGCTTTTCCCTTTTGCTTGCTTTGCAATCACCACAAGTTGTCTCTCTCTCTCTCGCTCTCTCTCTTTATATCGCTATCTCTGTTGCTATCTCTATCGCTGTGCCTGCCTGTCGCATACTTGACTAGCTTTTGCTTTTTTTCAATTTGCAAATCGTTGGCCGCACCAATTACCGTTTGATCACCGCCCGCAGCAGCAGCAGCAGCAGCAGCAGCAGCATCGGCAGCAGCATCGGCAGCAGCAGTAACTGTAACAGTTGCACTCGCATCCGACCATCCGTTTTCAGCCACTTCATAAACTGTTGACACTTTCCATTTCCCCTTTGGCTACAAACTGAGCTGAGCTGAGCTGCGTCGAGTTGAGTTGAGTTGAGCGTCAGGCAATAATTAAGCCGACTTTCAATTGCAAGTCCTTTACACACATACACATACCCACACCCACCCACCCACCCACTCACACACACATGCAAAGAGAGAGACGCGCGAGGTGCTCGACTTAATGAATCCGAATGAAGCTGGGGATGAAGCCAGGCAATGGCAATGGCAAAGCCCAAAGCCCGTTTGCTCCAACCTACCACGTCAAACACTGCAAATATTTATGCCAGAGCGGAACAGAATCAGAAACAGAACCAGTGCCAGTACCAGTTACCAGTTACCCAGTTACCAGAGCCAGTACGCGGCATCAAAATGCAAATGGTTCGCAGCCTAAATGTCAGTACAGAGGACGACACAGCAAGCAGGCAAGCAAGTAAACCAGAGGATATGCGAGCGCATTCTCGAGAACGTGAGGAACGCGTTCCTAGCTGCTGATTGCATGCCTCCTACTCCATCCTCACTCTCCCCGCCTCTCCACTTTTCGCCACTCTCGAGCGAGTTGAATTGCAAATGTGTCAATTGTCAAGTTTCTGACTGCCAAACGGATTCAGTAACCCCCCCGAAAAAGAGCTCACACCCTAACCCTCCCTAACCTAGCATAACTCAGCCCACCATTAGATAACAGACATCAGTTTGGGGGGCGTGACTGGAAGGGTGGGTGGTGAGGCAGTTGGTTGTTGTCCCATTTGTTGCAATTTCTTTGGGGCACTTTTCTTATTCTTTGTATGCAATTAACGCTGCAATTTGTTGAAGACGCCCCAGCCGTGCCCCCTGCCCCACCCACATTGCCACTGTGGCATACATTTTTGGGAACATTAAGTCCCCGGGAGAGGAAAGGACGCCTGGGAGTGGCACTTGACAAGATTTGGCTTCGGTTTGTAGTCATTTGGCAACAATTACACGACATTTCTTTGCCACTTTTATGTTTGTTGCTTGCTTCCAACTTTCCAATACCCCGTATTCCGAAGTTCTTATCTATAGGGTATGCCCAGACGAAAGCGTAAGTAAGTATTTTCTTCTGTCAGTTTGATTGGTTATTGTAGGGTATGTCCGAACTTATCAATTTCTCAATTATTCACCCGAATTAATTTGTTTTCCTCACTGTTGCAAGGTTGCAACCGATGACGGGGCAGAGAGGTCATCATTTAATCAGAATCAGAATGCACTCGAAACTGTCTCCCATTGTCGAACGGAATTCGGTTCAGCAGCAACTCGATTAAGCTTTTGCCTATAGACAGAAAGAAAGAGAAAGAGAGAGAGAGAGAGAGAGAAAGAGCGAGAGAGAGAGAAAGCACACACATGTTGCATGTGCTTCTACCCTCCCCACTTTAGCCAACTTTGCCACTCGACAACTTAACAAAAAAGTAGTGATAAAAAAAAAGTACAGCAAACTAAAGATTTGAGGAGCTGATGCGCAACAAAATAAAGTACTCCTTAAATATTTACGTTCCATGGATTCAATATGTGCGGTTGCTCGGGCCTTGGGCCACACACACACACGCACACACACACACACACATACACATAGAGAGAGTAACATTTATGCCCTGGTAGACCAATCAAAGGCCACTCGACAGGCTTAGCCCAGGCTTCGTTCTACGTTTTGCCCTTCGCTTCTTGATTCCCGTTGCCAGCTACTCATCTGCCCCGTGGCTCCGGCTCATGCTCATGGAGTTCAATGGACGCACAGTCCACAGATTAGACGGCACGGACAACTGGCCACCACACTTTATATATGCAAACAACAAAAACAAGAAGAAGGAGACGGAGTAGGAGACGGAGAGGAGAACAAAAAAATACAATAAGAATGCGACGTAGCTGGTCAGCTGAGAGCAGCAGATAACCCCAGCCCCAAACAATAAAGCAGACCGCGTTGTTCCAACAGTAAGCGTAAAATAAAAAATAAAACTGAGAAAACTGAGAAAAAAAAATACCCAATGGAGAACTGTAAAAGCCATCTAGGATGAGAATGAAACCATGTGCGCTTACTACAATCAAAATGATGCAAACAGAAACAAGAATTTCATATAAAAAAAAGAAGAACTTATGTGCACAGTAAAAAAAACAACAGGAAGTTCTCAAATTAAGTTGACTTTCTTATTAAGTATTTACGAGTTCTTACACATACTTAAATCAAGTACAACTTTAATATTACTCAGAGTGCAAATTTTGTCAATGTCTTGGATCTGGAAAAGAAGGAACTATTTCGGAGAAACTTAACTTAAGTCTTGCGTAGAGTTTGAGCAACGATTTCATATAGATTTTCTTTCAGTGCACAATTGTTAACAAAGTTCTAGTTACACACGCCTGTTGCCTCAAGTAAGCCTTTAGATAAAGCTTAAATCACATATTTTTTGCTTTTTTTTTTTTATTTTTTGTATTGAAATAGTTTCTAAATAACCAATTTCTCGCTTCAATAACAGTTCAAAATGTTATTACTTATGCCTTTAAAATGAAACTAACTAACTAATATATATATATATATAGATAGATATTGCTTTTTTGCGTACTAAAAATTGTCTGACCAACTATTTGATATTAATGGGCTTTATTGGCATGCATTTATATTATATTATATTCGTTGTAATATATGCATTTAATTAAAAATAAGTCGATTTGGCTGAAATGCACACACATACACAACAACACCAACACACACACACACATGAAATGGATCTGGCTGTAATACTCAGTCAGGTGTATTGCTGCTAGTTTTACAGTTAAGCGGTTAAGTGGTTTTATTTTCGTCAACACATACACATACGCATACATACGCATACATATACGTACGTACGTATATCTGTTTAAATGTTTAATGTTACGTTTTAACGCTGTCAATAAGCATAGAATTCTGGCACAAAGAGTGACTGATTGACGCTTCTTAAATCATTTTGGGTCCCACAGTCAGAGCCAAAGCCATCAACATGGACATCTCATATATCGCGGGCCGCGGAATGCGTAAGCTCCACTTTTTGTACACACACAATGGTATTAAATTTGAGTTGGTGTTGGTGTTGGGATTGGGGATTGGTTGTTGTATTGTGTTCTTGCAATACTTGTAAAAAGATTAAAGGGCATTTTAATTAAAAATTATATTTATTTGATTTAATTTTTATTGACGCTTTTTAAAAAGCCATTTAACGAGCCACAACACAAACGGCGGCGACGGCGATGGCGATGCCGACGGCTTCAAGTGGGCGATGACCAGAGCAAAAGGGGGAGAAAAAAAAAGGGTCTCTCACTCTCTAAATGTCTCTCTCTCACTCTCTCTTTCGCTCTAGCTGTCTCTCTCCGTACATAAGTGTGAATTCAACAACGCAAGGAAATTAATCTTAAGCCGCAGACAGCGAAAAGCCAAAAATAAATCAACAATGCAATAATTTATCAGAAAATATGTGTCCGTTGCAAGTGCAGCAGCAGCAGCAGTAGCAGCAACGGCAGCCCACACGCTGAGTGTGATGACGCTGACTCTTTCACTCACATTGCGTCTCGCACTGTGACTGTGGCTGCATTTAAGTTTTAGAGATGGCAGCGTGACACAAATGAAAAATGAAATCTATATAACCATAAAATATTCTTACTTTTAATTCTTTTCATTGTTTTCTTCATTATCTGTAACTACAAATAATTATTACAATAATTAACAAAGTAAACCTAAACGATATTCTTCTTCGTCTTCGTGTCACGGAACGAAAAAGGGGAGAAAAAATTATGTCACGCGACGAGCTCTAACCAAGGCGACGCACAAAAGTATGCAACAGTGTTTGCGTTTGAATTTGGAGCGTCAGCAGAATGAGTCAGCTGCATATATCACAAGCAGAGCGGCAGAAAAAGCACGCAGGGACGATGAGACGAATGTTGTTGCGTGGACGACGACAAGGATGAGGATGAGGCTGAAGCTGAGCTTGGCGAGATGGCGAGTTGGCGAGTTGGTGAGTTGGTGAGCTGGCGAGCGAGTAGGCACTTAAGTCTCTGTAAAATCCACTGTCATGGCAACGCCAGGCAGCCAACACACACACACACACACATACACAAAGCCAGCTCCGCCTCTGGGCACTGGACGTTACCACTGGCCACGTTTGTGGACGCACGAAATATGAGCTAAAGCGTCACACACACACACACACAAACACACACACAGACACGTTACACATCGAGCGGCTCAGACTCAGGTTGGCCGCCGCCGGCTCGTTGTCAGTTCATGAATCAGTCGAGGCGTCAGAGTCCACACACACACACACACACACACTCAGTCAGTCAGTCAGTCAGTTAGTCAGTCTGGCAATCAACACCAATGGCAACACATGGGGCATGGGGTGCGGGACACGGGACACGGGGCATGGGCAATGACTACATTGTTTAAATGTGTATGTGTGTAGCTCTTCTATCCTAGCATATTCCATCTATCTACTACTACGACTACCAACTCCTTCTGCTCATCTGGCCCATTTGTTTCAACGTGTTTGCGCATTTGCCTGGTTAAAATGTTGCTGCTTCATTATCTGGCCTCTGTGTCCAGGCCGCCTTCTGTCCGGGTCCGGGTCCGGGTCCTCTCCTGTCCCGGTCCTCTCCTGTCCCGGTCCTCTCCTGTCCCGCTCCTGTTCCTGGTCCTGTTCTGTGTGCCACTGGCAGTCAAATGCAATAATGTGGGTGCATTTCACACCTAAAACCCACCCGGCCACCCGTCCTCCCTCTTCCCTCTCGCACACATAAGCCCATCGCCACCCAACCCCACACAACAATCTCTCACTTGTCGCTGTCATCGGGCCAGCGTCGTCGTCGTCCGTTGCAGTTGCACAAATTGCTTAAATTATGCAAAATATGCGCGCGACCAAACCAAAAGCACAATTCGCACGGCCATCAGCACAGCTCCCCCCCCCCCTCCCCCTCTCTCTCTCTCTCTTTCTGAACACACACACACACAATACCCTCAAACAAAAAGCAGTTACACTTGTACAATGGGACAAACTGAATGATTCGTGTGCAGAAAGCGGCAAGCGGAGAGAAAGTGCGAAGAAGAAAAGTTAATCAAATTTAAGTAATATTTTTTTCATCGTGCAACATGCCACATTGTTCCACTGTAGAGTGTGGCAGGGATAACGTTGTCATGTGCTTCATGGCATCAGAAGAGCAGAGGGCTGAAGGAGATGTTGGTTGGTTCGTTGAAGAGAAGGGGCAGCGGGCAGGGGCAGCAAGCATGTTGCCTATCCATTGGCCAAAGTCTAGGCCCGTTGTCAACGCACATTGACGATAACAACAACAACAACAACAACAAGAACAACAACACTTTCGAATTCGTTTTCAAATTGATGAAACTGGCGTGTGTTTGTGTGTGTATGTGTGTGTGAGTAACTCGACCAAATCCTGGCTAGGGTTAGAGCTGTGGCATAGGTAAGAGTTTTTGGGGTTTTATTTTTTTTTTTTTTGTGTTTTTTTTTTCTTTGGTAAACTTTGAAGTTGTTAAAGGATTCGATCAGGCACAGGTCATGCAATGCTTTGCCTAAAACTTGAGCAGGTCACTTTTAAACCAAATTCATACCTTTTCATCCTCTCTCGCTCTCCTTCTTTACCAACCCATCCGGTAATCCCGTCCCCGTCCCCGTCCCCGTCCACAACAGTGTGTGTGCTGGTATCTTTCCTTTTTTGGGGCGTTCGAGTGTCTGTCCGCGTTGTGCTTTGTATTCACAAATCCAATCCAATTTAAGAGTGTAATTACATCAATTAAACTTAATCAAACTGTTTCAAAGAGACGCGCGACGCAAAAAACGCAACTTCAACTTTCAAAGCGTAATGTCTGTCAAGCACAGTGGAGCAACTACTGAAATTTACATACAAAAACTTAATGTATTTCTTAGCTAATTTATCGGAATTACAATTATCTAAGGTAATAACTTTTTCTTAAAATAGGGAGTTGAAACATTTCATGACTTATTTTCAAACCCTTTACAGGTTATGGCTAAAACTCTCCTTAATACAGTCTCGTTAGCGAAAGGCTAGTGATTTGAAACAATAAAATATTATAAATTAAGTTTATAAGTTGACCTGATGGTGCTTATTCGTAGGTTACCAAACATTCACATCACTGACCTATTGGGGATAGGTCATTTAGGTCATCTAGGTCATTTAGGTCATCTAGGTCATCTCAATAACAAAGGCGGAAACTGTTTCAGCTTGTGAACTATCTCCCGTCAAAATTCTCTACTCTCCTCATTTGTTACTACTACCTTACAGTTTTATCACTTTAACTAAGTTTCCAACCCATTTCTATTTATTTTCCTACATACATATATATTTGTATTTCCTTTGACCTAGTATGTCAACAATTCTCTCATTGTCTTTCAGTTTCTCAGTTCAAAAATTGCTTGCATATTTATTACATTTAAAACCACTATGCACATTTCGAGCTCTGCCTATTCCATCTTAAATCTTTTCCTTACTCTTTTGCCCTAACTGTTATTTTTGTGTTTTTTTTTTTCGTTTCGTTCGTTTCGTTACTCCGCCTCCGGTTTCCATTTTTACTGCTTGCTCTCCTCTTCTGGCGCACACTTGTGAAAATTCACGTGCTCAAAATTCGCGCACACTAATTAAGTGCCTGGCAAGTAAGAAAGTAAGTAAGTTGCCTCATGATGAGCACCAAGATGCCGCCACAGCAGCAGCAGCAGCAGCCCCTTTCCGACTTTGCGCAAAACCAAATCATCACCGCCCTCAACCCTCCCCCCTCTCAAACACCTGCTGCTTCTTCAGTTGCTGCTGCTCTTGGGCTTTGGCATCAAGTTCTTGCGCCTTTGCTTCATATAATTTATGTTACATTTGCTGGCTGTGGCATAACTTTGCCCTGTGCAACTCGTATACTTGCCACTTGGCCTTAGCTCTCTCTCTTTCGCTCTCTCTCTCTCTCTCTCTCTCTCTGTCTGTCACTTAGTCAGTGCGTCAGTTCGTCAGTCACTTTGAGTTCCAAATCAAGTCAGGCAGCCAGCCAGCTGGGCAGGTATATCTATATATGTATATGTGTGTGTGTCTGTGTCTGTGTGTGTGTGTGTGTGTGTGTGTGTCTGGGTAAGTTGGGGGCATGTGGCACGTGACTTAAATAAATTGCAAAAATCTTTCTCGCTTTGCTTTCGTACAAGTATTTCGCATAGTTTGCTGCCGAGCTGCTCAACCCCCTAAGCCCCCCGACACCACCCCGACACCCCGACCCAAATGCCCCTTATAACACCCGAAAAGATTTTGGGTCTGGCCTTTGTTCTGCGCCCAAAACGTTAGCATTTATCTGTATGGGTGTATGTGTGTGTGTGTGTGTGTGTGTGTGTGTGTGTGTGTGTCATGACTTTATTAGCAGTCAGAACTTGGCGTAGCGCCACCTGTCGACAAGAACTTTGCCACACACATAATCAACACCTTATCAAAGTAATAGAAACTTATTGAATTAATCGCTAGGCATTGAATTTCTTTTCTCTTCTTCTTCTACTCCGTGTTGTTCTTCTTCTTCTGCTTTGCACTGATTTGTAGTCAGTTAAGCGAAAACCCTTCTTCTTCCCTTTCCGTCTCGCTCTCTCCTCTTTTTCCGCTGTTCACGCTAATAACAAGCCCAATTCGATGCCACAATTTTACCAATCAGACACATTAATTATAAGCACTCGGCTTGCTAATCATCTAAATTGGGCAATTCCCTTTGCCCGTCGCCTTCTCCGCCGTCGCCGCCGTTCATCTCTTGTTTGTTTCATCTTTCTCTCATCATATCTCTCACTCTCTGTCTCGGCCCGTGTGCGCTGACAGCTGTCAACATTTGTCGCAGTGTCCGCCATTTGGCCGTCCATCAATTTTGATTAGTTCGGCATTTAGTGGAACGTTTCAATAACTCAAATTACTACTATATACCAACCGCCAACCACCCCCCACCACCTACCCACCGCCCCACGCTAAACAAAGGCATGCGAAATGGATTTGCGATTTCCATAATATCGAGTTCACTGGTCCAATACGGTGTGGCATAATGAAAGGGACTTGCAGCATGTGTGACATGTTATTAGGAGCAAAAATCATTATCAACAAAACTCCAAACCTCCATGCAGTATCAGGTTTTGTGACACAAAAGTTATCTCATTTCTTTACTAATGAACCTAATTAACTTTGCAGTTCGAAAAAAAAATACTAGAAATTTTGTGCCGATAGCTCTTCAACCTGGTTGCACTAACTATGCTATCCATATTCCCTTTCGGATATTTAATACATAATGCCATTCCTATTTGCCCTCTTAAAAAACTAGTCTTGTGTCATTTGCCTACGCGGTGCGCCACTCAACATCTCTCCCTCGGTGGGACCTCCGGCAAGAGGTGGGTTGCTTTGTGCTAGGGTCCGCGCATTAACAAGCCGGTGCTCGGTACTTCGTTGGGCCACTTGAATGTACTGACCGTTAGTAGTACATCTACGTCCAATAACACGCCAAAGTCAATGGTTAGATTAGACAATAAATCGAGCTATAAATTTGTTTCGATAATTATCGATAGCAAGCACACGTATCGATCGCCCTTAACTAATACATTCATTGCCTAACCCACAACAATGTTAATCGATAACATACATCTCTTTTTCGATATCGATATAGCAATTTTTCCTTATTCTGACTATTCAGCATATTATTGACAGCTTGCACACAGTTTATCAGCATTTCGATTAGCAACAAAACGCATTTGCTGCTGTCTAAACAGCCGACGGCAAGATGTGCGCAACAGAGATAGAGAGATTAGAAAGAGATTGGGAGAGACAGAGAGAATAAGAGAGAGAGAGAGAGTTCTGTTTCTTTTTGTTATAGACGCTGACACTGTGTCATCGTTTATCGTTGACGCAAATTAAAAATATATATGTAAGTGTGCATGTGTGTGTGAGTACACATATATACACAATATATGTATGTATGTATTTAGAGAGTTGGGGCATAATTATACAAATTGGGAATGCAATTAAATTTAATTGTTCAATGTTGCCGGCACTCGTGAGAAGCTGCCAACTGTTTTTCCTCAGCATCTCTCTCTCTCTCTCTTTCTTCAGTGTTAGTCTGTGTGTGTGTGTGTGTGTGTGTGGGCCATGTGTGTGCGGGTGTACTTGCTCGTTCTGGTTGTGTTTCGGTCTTCCTCTACTTTTCTTCTTCTTCTTCTGCTTCTGCTTCTGCCCTGGCGCCCAGTCAATGAAATGTAAAAACGTTTTGAGCACGAACCTTGTCTTTCATCCTTGCCATCCGTTTAACCTCCACCCCTCTCCCCTTTACGCTCGTGTATAGTGGAAGTGCGCGTAAGTACCGTAAATAAAACAAGCTGAAATTATAACTGTCGAGCTGCAGCTAAAGCTGAAGCAATCCACACCCCACCCCCCTCCAAAAAATAAAAAACAAAAATAAGACATAACAGCAACTATCTAAAGCGGCCAACCAATTCCACTCCCCCTGCTATCCTGCTGCAGGCTGGCTGGCAGGCAGGCAAAAAACATCTTTTAATGATACATCGCCTGGACCCGGACAGGAATGAAAATGCACAAGTAATGAGGCGCAGAATGTGACAAAACGAAAAAACAATACGAACTCAAATTAAATGAAACATAAGAAATGAGCCAAACACAAAAACAATAAGACAACAGCGCGGGGAGGGGCGGGGTGGGACGGGACGGGGCAAGCACTTGGTAGATGGACCCAGATTCAAACAGAATTCGGTTGTTTCCAATTTTTTTTGTTTTTTTTTTGTTGCTGGCCCAGAACCCTGCAACAATTTGCGTACAGCATCCGCTGACCTTCGCTGGAGAACAGTGTAAGATGCCATTTGGATTGCGGGTACGGAAATGTGTTTCGAGTTTGAGTTGGGCAAAACTTAAGCAACAAAAAAGAAACGAGTACAAGAACATAGTAGGACCAGTGCCCGATAAAGCGTCCAGGTGGCGAATGAATGCAAAACAAGGCGACTGCAAATGCCGGCCAAAATAACACTGAACAACAAAATAAGGGCAGGAATATTTCAACAGAGAAAAATACTGATTGGAAAAATGAAACGATAAGCTATATCTTGAAGATTGTGTCTTTGATTGTTATCGATAACTGGATTCTTGTTATATAGATAATTTGCATTGACTAACATCAAAATCTGGTGATGAGTGTTATCGATAGAAGTACTCAATTGGTTTATATAACTTGTTTATATTGCTATCGATATCTTACGTCTATTGTTATCGAAAAATATTTCGATAACAGGCTTCAATTTGTATAGACAACATGCTTCCATTGTTATCGATAGCTTGCTGTGATTGTTATCGATAACATGTTTAGATTGCTATCGATAACTGAATTTGATTATTATAGACAAGGGTCTTCGATTTTTATAGACAAGAGGTTTCGATTGTTAACCCGGGCATGGCATACAAGTGCCCCAATTTTGATCATTCTCAATAAAACAAAGTCAAATGAGAACGGTTTTTGGAACAAACAGCTTTTTATTTAAGGTATAAAGTGTGTGCGTTTGAATATGGCAAGAATTCGTCAGGTAGCGCTGGCTCGCACTAAGTTTTTTTTTTCTTTTTGATTTTTATGCAATACAAGTTTTTGTAAGATATTGTTAAGTATAGTTTTTCATAGGTGTTATTTAGTGTTTAAAAAACATGCTCTCTAGTTAATATGTTAATTTCTGATTGTTTTTTCGTCTTCTTTCCATATTCAAATTATATTATTAGTTATTCAACACTTGTCAAGCTCTCTAGTTAAAATGTTCACGACTTCTTGCCATATTCAAATTATAGAAATATATGTTTTGTTATTCAACACTTGTCTTGTCGTTGCTCAACACTGTATGTGTGGTATGTTCAAGTATTTGTTATTGTAGTTTGTAGTTCTGTTGCTCGGTTCGGTTGACAGGTTTAGTTAATGAATTTACCAAAGGCCGGCGGAATAGCCACCGGGTGGTACATGAGTACGGCCATCTCGGTTGGTGTTGATGTTGATCGATTCGTGAGCATCTTTCATGTTCACAGGTCCTATGAAATCCTGTTGGCCCGGCTTGTAACCCTCGCCAGTAAGTGGATTGCCCTCTATCAAAAAGATAGAGTCATAAATCGAATGTAACTAACGAAGTAGATAAACAAAAACTAACCTCGAATCTTTGTTGTTATCGGCTTCAATCCGCCGACACCGTCACCATTAAGTCCATCACCAGTTATGGGATTGCGTGAATAAGCGCTATCGTTTGTCTTGGACTCCAAGACTTTTATGCATGAACGATGCTCTAGTTCCGAGGTCTGCTCGGAACAACCCTTCTTATCGTTCCTATTGGAATCGCTGTCCATGTTATCAAAAGAGTAGGGACGTTTGGTATTGGTTTCGCTATCGCGGCGAGTCTGCGAAAGAACGTCTCGCTTGTCCGACTCGTTGTAGGTATCGTTGTCGCTTGGTATTGGTCCAACTTCGTTGTCGTCACAAGAAGTTTTCACTGTATCAGATTTAGCCGATGGCACAGTTTGCTCGGAATACTTTTCCGAAGATTGCGATTCCTGAACTTCGGTGCTACTTGCTACCAAACAGTAGGATTACAATATAATCAAGAGGGTGTAACATTACCTTATCTTTTATTTGGTACTTACTGCTCATATTGTTGAGTCGCAAGTCGTGTCTCTTGTGTATATTGGGGTTTCAAATATTTAGACGGATTTTATATATTCTTGTCTGCAAAAACTTAAAGGCTGCCTCTATGCTGTATACTGTTGTAAACGTAAACTATAAAATTTTGCCTTGATTTTTATTTTTCCGAGATGTTTTCAATTCACTTCCTCGATAATCACTGAATATTATGTATACAATTATGAATAACGATGTGACGCCTTCTTATTATTTTCATTTGTTATCAACACCAATAATATGCACCAATAATATTATATTCCACACGTGAAGCGATTAATTAATTTTGTTTAACTTGGTTTTATATTTACCGTTTATATCTTTTTCACGATTTAATTGTGCGTTTCAATTTGTAAAAATAAAAAATATATATATATAGATTTGTATACAGCTCGAGATGATTTCAGTTCAATTTCTCGGCAATGAATGAAAATTATGTTGTTCTGGCGCTGGCATCTAGAGATTAAACAGAATGTAAGTTCAGAGCCTACTTCTTAAAAATATATATATTCGATTTTTAAGTAGATATTATCTGTATTAAATGTATTTGTCTTGTTGTGTATATCTTGGAAGTTTCTTTATATTTGCTTTAAATTTAGCATGATTTAAACTTACTTGTTATAGTCCGATCTAGTCCAGTGTATTAAGCTTAAAAAATATAATAAAACTCGAGAAATATTTTGTTTCTTGATAATACTCTCTCGGCACTGATTAAATGTTATTATATGAATGTGAAGCCGGACGCCTACTTTTCAAAAAGATTGATAAATAATGTTTCTCTTGGCTTGCTCATTGAAGTCGTACCCTAGGATATACCCTGAACGCTTGACCTTAGACGCACAGTCTTGCCCGAACTACCGCATAAATTTTTCATTGACTTAGCCTCAATCTAGCAAATCTTCGGTGTTTATTAACCGATTTCAATAGGAGTTTTACAGATTTTCATTATTTTAATGGCAATTTCAAAAATAATTTGGAAATTTTCTTCAATTTATCGTAAGCTGGGCGTAGTTCGATATTCGATAACTTCAAATACACTACTGCCTATGTCTTAGGGAAAGTTTGTTTTATCGACTCATCGGTTGATGCTTATCAAGAATATATATGTATATATAATTGATGAGGTCGGAGATGGCTTCTTAACCCAGTTTTTCACAGTTTATAAGTTTATGAAATTAAAAATTTTTCACATTTCCAAAAGAAATTTCATAACTTCATCAATGAAAATATGATATTTCTCTAGTTTCACTGGTACAGTTGAGTTGAGTAACTTTGTTGGCCAGTGTAAATATTTGTAGCGAGTGCAAAGTGTTGCCCCTTTTGCATTTAGTGGCCTATTCAGAACTGACAGTTTGCTCTTATCGTGCTTTGTTTACGCGCCAATGCACCAAGCTCCTTCAGCTGCCCCCAAACAGGTTTCAACACTGCCACACACACCCATACACACACACACACAACCAGCTACACCCACACTCCTTTAACTTTTCCCTTGCCCCTTTTGCACTTGCTGCTCATTTACACGAGGGCAACTCGGGGAATGGTTTCCTTTTGGGCCAAGCAAAAGCTGGTCGATTGTGTTAGTGTGCGTGTGTGTGTGTGTAGGTGGGTGCGGGGCGGGTGGCGGATGCGCGGTTGGTAGTACATAATATCTTAATTATTTCTTTACATGTGTTTTAATTTTTAGTAAGCTCGCTTCTGCCTGCCGCCGATGTTGCCACCGTTGCCGCCGCTGTTGTTGTTGCTGCTGCTGCTGTTGCTGTTGGGTTTGCTTTGAGAAGCGAACTGGCTGCTTGGCATTTCAGTCACGTGCTACAACTAATGCGCCACGCCCACACCAACGCGAACGCCAACGCCCACGCCTTGGTGTGGCATAGAGTGAGTGCGCCAGCCATTTCATTGGCAACTTCAACAGATGAGTCCGTGTGGCAAGCACTGAAACGATTCGCCTCTGCTATTCTTATTGTTGTTGTTGTTGCAGCAGGCGCCGGCTGTTGAATGCCAGACGCAAAGGTAAATGTTAAAGCAACTAACTAAATGTGCCAGCCACGACGAGTGTGTGCGGGGACGGGGCACGGGGACGGGGGACGGTTGGTGGTTGCTGGTTGCCTCAACTGACGCACGAATGCCAGCGGCATCATTGACATAGCTAGAAAAGGTTGAAGGGGCAACACTTGCTGCCCAAGTTTTCTCAATTACTTGGGCTGAGCCTTGTTGCAGGCCACACACACACACAGACATACACACAGCCAGACTACACCTTGTCGATTCACCTTCTCCTCTCTCCTCTCTCGTTGTTCTGACTGCTTCCTAGCTGACTTCGTATGCATGTTGATTAAACGAAAAAGAAGAATAGAACTATGAAATTTTAGTGGGATTCTGCCAGTTGCGTTCTGGCTCTGACTCTCTATAATGCACACACAAACACACACAGTCGTACACATACAATTGAGTTGAACGCGTGTCGTGTTTCTTACATTTGGCGTGACACACAAAAAAGCATTTCGCAGTTGGAACTGAATTTTGAAGATAATTTTCTTCATTTAACTCAGTTTGTGCATGTTTCAGATACATTTCATATGTTATGCTAACTGTAAATAGGATCGTTTTTAGTTTTTAAGTGTGACCGTTTCAATATTAGGAAGGCTAAAACTTGTTTTATCTGAATCTAACAGATCAAGAGATCTGCCAACGAATGAATCTAGACAGTTCCAAAGGAGTTTCACATGTTGTGCTTACTGTAAATAGTTTATTGTTTTTAAGTGTGACCGTTTAATTACTATAATTATGAGGCAATTCTTTCTCGTCGTCTTTAACAAACTTTCCTATAAGATGGTATCAAGCGAATTGTACTAACTTTAAATGGTATTTTTTTGTGTAAAGTGTGACCGTCTCAATATTATGAAGGCTAAATGACATGCAATTACACGCTCACATCTCTATATACACTATATCTCCTTGAACCCTATTCCACGCTCCATGTGTGTGTATGTGTGTGTGTATTAATCCAACATAATTAAGAAATTTAATTAAAGTGCAGCGCGCACTGAATGTTGAATGTTTTTCTCTCTCTCTCTCTTTTCTCTTCTTACCCCTTCTTCACTGCGCCCCCCTACAGTCTACAGTGTAGCAGGCAATGTGCAGGCTGTCAAATAGCTCGAGTTCTAACTTCATTTCAGAACTCAACTCAGTTGACCAAAAGTCGTTCAGATATAACATTTTGTCAAAACTAAACAAACAAAAAAACCCAAATAAAAAATAAAAATTTCAGAAAAATTCGTTGTTAATCAAATTTAAAAGTTGACAAAAACCGTAAACAGAAAAGCAGAAGCAAAAGCTGTAACCAAGGCAATTAACTTTAACTCTTAGCTATGGAGCAACAAAGGCAACAACAGGAACAACAACAACAGCTGGACATGAACAACAACAACAATAGCAATAATAACAACAACTATGATGCTTATGCCGAGGCAGCTGCAGACAGAAGCTGGTCTTTGGATCTGGAAACGGATACAAGCTCAATGGTAACCATATTTCAGCGGGACCACGTCGAGATCTCTGAAGATGATGAGCTGGCGGATAACCTACAGGATCTGAACCATCATCATGGGACCACCTGTGCCGTTCACCGCCTTCACGTTGAACTCTCCTCAGCCAGTTTGCCGCGCGTCAATCGTTTCTGCACCAAATGGCTCAAGCAAACGAACCGCAACGTTGTCACCAGACAACAGGAGCCGCAGGAGCAGCCTTTGAGTTGCGCCTTATCGGGCGATGAGTTGAGCAACCGAACGATATTGACACTTCAGCCATGCGACAAGCAAATTGTTCCACAGACCGAGGAGCAACTGCTCGATTGCTTCACCTCAAACAAGCACAGTAATGCCGAAACCTGAAAGGAATTCACAACCAAAAGAAAAATATTTTGGATATAGTTTACGGCTCTTTATTTCTTCGGCATATAAGTGTTAATAAATGTTTTCCCTATAACAAATCAGCATATTAATAAACACAACTAGAAAGTTACGTTTTTTGTGTATTTTTCACATGAGCTAAAGCAAACTAATCGCGTGGCAAGATTCAAGTATAAACAGTCTACGCGGGTCGGAGAAGTTTCCTTCTGCCTATTACATACTTTTGCACACAACCATTATAACCTTCTTTACCCATTTCATGGGTTAAGGGTATAGAAAAACCTTAAGTTGATGTAAATATGGAAAACCCTATATTAAACTTCGCTGTTTGTACTGCGTGTTGTTTTTGCAGAGTTTCTCTGTACCCAACCTACCTTGAGCTTAATTGTATTGTCTACTCTAATTATTCCATTCTTTGCATTAACCGTTACTGCATTGCTCGTATGAAATTGTACAATGTCATAAGCTGAGTGCTATAAGACAAAGGCAAAAGCAAAAGCACTAAGCATATAATCGATTGTATGCTTAGTGGCAAAAGCAACGCTTTGAAATCATAAAGAAATAGACAAGGCAAGTTTGTTTAATTAAAATAAGATTTAACTTGCATTCAGAATTGCTTGACTTGATTAAAAAGTATTTGAATTTGATTAAAGTTATTTATGCTCATCATGATTATGAAAAAATCACAAATATTCATCTAAATTTAATTTCGGAAACTATTTGTTTTTAATTTTTTTGTACATGTGCATATTTTACGGTTGAATAACAAGTTGAAAGTGCACAAAAAATTCCATTTTTGTTTTTTCGTTGTTGCTGTTATTGATGTTGTTGCTGTTTACCTATGCAAATTCCATTGATTTATGGCCAAAAATCAAGTTGGCCAACACAACTTTTCAGCAGTGACTAAGCAAATGTGCAAATGCGTGAGTTGCAATGCTGCTGTTAAGTGTGTTTGTGCTTGTGTATTTTTGCTATGTGCGGTCACATTGTCAGTCACTCAGTCAATCAATCAATCAGTCAGTTAGTCAGTTAGTCAGTCGGTCGGTCAGTCGCTCGCTCGGTCGGCTCGGTCAATGAGTCAGTTACTTAGTCAGTCTGAAAAGTTTACTGCTGCTGTTGCTGTTGCTGTTCTTTTTACTGCCTCCTGTTACTGTTGATCGACTCGAACCTTTTGCGGCTGTCTGGCAAATGCAATTTTCATGACACTTCAACAACTGTCAGTCGAGAACGAACGTGGGGCTGGGTGGGGTGAGCGGTGAAGGGGCCTGTGACTGGTGGTGGATAGCTTAAAGGTCAATGCAGCAGCTACAACAACAACAGTTCACATAAAAAAACAAATAATGACAAGTTACATTTACCATGCTGAAGATTAAATACACTTAAAGAACTCATGTTTCTATATATTAACGTTTTAAAGTTCTTAAAATGTAGTTCGATAGATACATATTAGGAAAAAAATAACACTATAAAAGGATTTCCATTAATGTTAAGCCTAACTGTTAAGTAACATTGTAAGCAACATTGTATCACTTGATAAGCTTCAATCTGGTAATCTGTTAGCAACAAGGATGGTCGAAGTATAAAAGAAACCAACTGTAGTTCGATAGATACATCTAAGGAATCGATAACAGTATAACAGCTTTAAGTAACATTCTAAGCAACATTGCAATACTTGGTAAGCTTTAATCTGTTAAGCGAGTGTTCGTAATCTGATCGAGTTAAAAGAATAAAGAATATCAGACTATAACAAAAATAAGATTGAAGTTGCCGAGATTTGTTAGAGTTATCGTTATACTCTTCTGTTAGGGTATAAGAATACACACACACACACATGCACCTGAATTTGTTGCTGGCATTTTTGCACGAAATATGCATAAATACATAAATAAATGTCTGCACACACTCACACACACACACACACGCACGAAGCATACTCGACTTTTTTACTGTTGTTGCTGTTGTTTTTTTGCGGTCGTTTGGCGAGCGTTTCGATGATTTTTGCCGGTGCCCGACAGTTCCGTTTCGTCTCCTCCCGTCCCGTCCCGTTCCGTTTCGCGTTCCGTTCGATTCAGTTGAGTTTTGGTTCGCTTTTGGTTCAGTCTATATCTGTTTGTTTGACTGCTGCTGAGTGTGTTTTATACATATATATATATATATATGTATGATTGTGGGTGTGTGTGATTTTTTGATTCTGCATTTGTGCCAAACTGTTTGCCTGTTTGCATTAAAGCTGCGAACTTTTGTTGCCGTTCTTGTTGTTCTTGTTGTTATTGTTGTTGTTGCCTGACTGTGTTTCAAGTGTACAATAAACGCGGATTCTCTGCCAATATTTGTCTGCAATCATTTTGGCTCGGCTGTCGTTGCCTTTTTTTTCGTCTCTCCGTCTGTCTGTCTGTCTTTCTGTCTATCCTGCCTGCGTGCCTGCCTGCCTGCCAGTTGACTGTCATGTCCTATCCCCTTACCTTCCCCCCCCCTCCCAACCCCCCCACACTCATGTCTTTGGCTGTGTCTAGATGCGCTGTGAGGCCATGAGGCACACCAATAAACCGTATAACGCGAACAATATAAAAACAACAACAAGAAAAACAACGCGCCAGTCGCTGAAGCAGCAATAACGCCGCATCAAACGCTTTTGACGTCGCCACAAGCACACACATACTCACACACACACACACCATATATGCACACTTTCACGTAACACGCGGCGTATGCGCAATTTTAAGCGTTCCTTCGAATGTGTGTGTGTGTCTCAATCGAGACAATTGGTCTGAACGCCGCAAGCGCTTCACACATTCCATTTATGACCCGCAGACCATCAACTAACACTACTACTCTGCCGGCAACCCTGCAGTCCTGCAGAGCCCTGCAACCCTGTGACCCTTCCAACACCTCCAACACACACAAAGCCTCATCCCGTTGTTGCTTGTTGATTTTATGTTGCTTGTTTACTTTGGTTTTTGTCTTCTCGTTTTCCTTCTCTCTTTTTTGCTGTCTCACTGCAACTTACTCTCTCTCTCTCGTTCTCACTCGCTCTCTATGTGTTGCCTATGACCCGGCGGCTTTAATGCGTTTGATGCGTTTTGGTGACCCCAAAAAAGTATGCTATGGCTTTTTTTTTATGTCTCCACCGCAATTGTAATCACTTTGTCATGTCGCTGCATGCAACAACACACACAACACGTACCAAATGAAGCAACTTTAACGCAACAGATAGCTTAAGGCTACTACTACTACTACTACTATTACTACCAGGAAAGTTAATATAAAGCATTTTAAAGCGACGGCAAAAGAAGTTACAACTGAAATGTTGCGTATACGTAGGAGAGAGATTTTTATCTTGGGCTAGGTAGCGAGGGCTGAATTCATTTAATTCACTTTATTTTCGAATATTTTTAGACAATATGTACTTGATTTGAGTATTTCCTTAACAATTTATGTAAATCGTATATAAATCAAATTGTTATCAAATTTGACTTAAGCATTTTATTTTATTTCGAATTCGAATTTGATATACTTACTTATTTTAGGACAATTTTATATTCCTATAAAAACTTAAGCAGATCATAACTTAAAAATTATCGACTTATATCGAAAGCCACGAGCTTTGCCAGCTTTTAGCAGCTGTCATCTGACAAAAGACATATTGATTAAAAGTAATTATTACAATTTAAATGCTAAACTTGCTTTTATTTACGTTCCTTACACACAGACTATTAAGTAATCTGACGTTAACCTTAAAATAATCGATTTATATCGATTGGCCACGAGTTGTGCAAACGTTAAGCGGTTTTCACTAGACATACACATATGGAATAAAAGCAATTTAGCTTAATACAGACAATTTATTAAAAATATTAAGTTTAAAATAATCGATATATATCGAGTTGAGTTGTGCAAACTTAAAGCGTTCATCTGACAGTTTCAGCACAGTTAATTTCGTACTAACTACTAAAGAAGTAACCAAATTAGTTTCAATTAGCTTTTGCTCTGTTTAAGCAGTGTATCCAGAGTTTGTTCAAATGCAGTTTTTGCTAATGCTTGCAAATGTGCACATTTGTGATGTGTCTGTATGTGTGTGTGTGTGTGTGTGTGTGTGTGGGGTTGTGTGTTTCACACGCTATATTAATATCGTCGTGCTTGTTGCGGCTTGGATGTTATTCTTGTTGTTATAGCCATCGTTATTATTGTTGTTGTTGTTGTTGTTGCAAAAAGCGCAGCCGGTGCAGGCGTTTGCCGGACGAAACATGAATGAACTTGCCAAGGGGTTCTAGTTGAGTGTGAAAGCAAAAGACACAAAGAGAGAGAGAGAGAGGGAAAGAGTGCTTTGTAGCTGTATCTTTAATATGGCCAATAATAGTGTTGACCACAAAAGCAACAGGCCAAAAGCAGCTGGCACAGCTTTAAAACTACAAACGAAGAGGAAGTAGTTAGGAAGCGGGGTGGTAGGACGGCGGGGTATGAAGACAACCAACAAGGGAAAATAAAAATGGAAAATGGAAAATGGAGAATAGAGTCGGCAAACAAAAGCGATAACTAACTAAATAAATAACATAAATTAACAAAATTTGTAGACAATTTTGTCTGTTAAGTGTAAAACTTTGTTGTTGGCTCTCTTTCTCTTCCTCTTTTTTAAAGCTTTTTCTTGCTAGCTGGGTCAAGGCAAAATGGCTACAAGGGAAGAGAAGGTACTGAACTGAGGTATGGGGTATGGCGGTGGGTAAGGTGGACGGACGGGGGGGGAAGGGGTTTCCAACGTTGCTGCAAAAATGTTTACGCTTCGTTCGACTTGTGTCGTCGTCGGCAATGGTAATGGCAATATAACCATATGGAGGCTCCGTCCACCTCCACACCCTCCCTCCCACCCTCTTTCACTCCCAACACACATGCATTTAGATGGTGGATAGGGGGGGCAGGGTTAAGAGGCGTACAATGTTGTGACATCAAATGTTCATGTTAACAACTTTTCTGAAACTCAATGAGCTGTTGTTTGTATTGTTGTTGTTGCTGTTGATGTTGGTGTTGTTTGCCCGTGTCTGCTTTGGGGCGCAATAGTTAGACACAGGCAGATAGTGGATAGATAGAGAGAGATAGAGATAGAATGGGTGTGTATGTGTTGTGTAGTGCAGACAAGCATACAGTCAGCCAGCCAGGCGCAAACACGTCGAGTGTTTTGTAGCAAATAATTTTGCACAAAGTTCTCGCCTTAACGATTTGAACACATGTTAACATGAAGAGTAACAACTATACAGCAACAACAACAACAACAACACCAACAGCCGGATAGGATAACAACAAGGATAACACTTCGACATGATAATATATATGATGGTGGTATGAGGGACGCGGGACGCAAACAAAACCAACAAAACTTTTAGCTTTCAGCTTAACCAAGCCAATGCTTCGCTTTAATGTCAGCAACAACTTTACAATCTAAAACCCAACTCTCTTTCTAACTAGGCAAGACTGTATGGATCAGCTTAAATAAAATAAACAGTTTGCTACACTCTAAATAATATTCATTAACATCTGACTCTAAGCTTTCTCGGGGTTTTACTTGCAATGTTATCGATCTCGTCTGTTAATTATCTGTTCGAGGACTGTTACTTAACAGATCAATTCACAATATTTAACAGATCGATTCACAATAAGCGACTACAACCATCACAACAAGAGCTTAATTGGCGAATGTGTGAGTGCGTCATGAGTCATTGAATTTGATGTAAGTTTCAAAACAATTATAGGCATTGTCTTTGATTGGATCTGTTAAGGGGGTGAAGGGTACGGTTGTGGTAGTGTCAACTGGGAACAGTGACAAATTATCACATGGCAAATCTGGTAAAGGTGTCATTTGCGGCAAGTCGCAGTTGCAGCCATTCATAACTGTGGCTCTGACAGCAAGGAATGAGGCGGAAACGGGTGTTAGAATAAGTTGCAAGATGACTGCAGGAATGTGGAGTGAACGAGGGGTGAAGTGGTGGCGTGTGCGAGCGCATATAGCATGGTTTATATGACGGCTAATAAAACAGGCAACTAGTAGAAGAATGTTCATTCGTATGCACCGAACGGGACGCCAGCGAATGCCAATTTCGCATACCAAATTCGCATGGGCGGTTTTTTTTTCGGAGCGATTTTGTGTTAGAAGGGGGACGGGGGTGCGGATAGATGGGTGGATGCTGCTTTGTGGGCGTGCCGTGGCAGGCATTTTGCGTATTTGAAACACGTTTAAGCAGCTGCTGCAAATGCATGAGAAGCAATAATGCAAAAATAGACGAAGCAACGAAAACAGCAAAATGAAAAAAAAAACCGAAAATAGAAGACAGCATCGACGACCAATGGAACAAAAGATCCAAACTAAGGCGTGACAAAAAGAATATAAAATAAAAACGTGAAACAGGAAGAAAAGCTTCATGGAACTAGTCGAAGATTAGATGCTCTCGTAAATGCTCATTAATTGATAACACAACTTCTGCTGAAACTTGTTCACTTGAGCAACAAGCTGTTCATTTGAACTTGATCATTGCTAAAGATATTTGTGCAAGCTGCGATGATATTTTTTATACGATATGTTTGTATTGTGATCGATGGCACGAAAGAGGCGGCTGGCCGATAACAATAAATCAATGCAGCGGCGTATTGAACAACGCAACGAAAATGTAAATGAAAAAGATTAAATGCATGTAAAATAAGAAATCCGAAATACTTTTCGCAAGTAGTGCGCGAATTGAGAAATGTAAAATTATTGTATGCTAACTCAAAAATTGAGTTACAGCCGAAAAGGGCGCTTTGTGGCTTTGTGTGGCAATATAAACGGGGCGCAGCGCGCCTGCCATTCAATGGATCGCCTGATGTATTGGCAATCAGCATTGACGCAGGGATCAGGCGCCAGTTGTGTAGGAGTAAGGGCGAAGGAGAAGAGAAGGATCAGCTTAAGATGCACTTTAAGAACTATGTTAAATATGTATATATATATATATATATATATGTATATTTTAGAATTTGTATTCAAGTTTTTTTTTCGAATGCAGAGACAGATGCCAGCTGGTGTCAGAGTTGCCATCTGTTTTGTTGAAAATGGATAAGCTGGCACTAAGCTAAACCTACTTGCTTGCTTGCCACACATGCAACAACGCACAGGTGAGGCAGCCACCGATTTGTGCATACATATGTCAGGAGCAGCCTTAACAACTTTCCCGGCGCCAGTTGCACGTGTGAAGAGATTTGACAGGTGGAACTCAGCTAACCCAACGCCGCCCACCCGTAGCCAATGTGGACACACACAGAAAAATAGTGTGAGAGCGAGAGAGAGAGAGAGAGGAAAAGAGAGAGAGCTGCAGGCATGCAGGCAGCCAGCGAATCATTTGCTGCATCTTTTGTCTTTGCATTTTCACGGATGTCCCGCGGTTCGTTTCAAGGGGGGGGTCGGCGGAATAGGGAGAGACTATGAAGTACCGTTGTTCCGTTGTTGGTTTTACTTATTTTCTTCAGCTCTTTGGCTTGTTCGCCGTTTGCTTTTATTATTATAAAATACGCATGAGTTAGTGTGCATATTTCATGGATTTTGTGTGTAAAGGGATAAAAATGCAATCAGTCGCAAAAACCAGCAAAGTGAAACAGACAAAAAAAATGGAAGAAAAAAAGCCAGAGTGCGAGGGAGAGAATAAAAGAGAGAGAGACACGAGACACGTGACAATGGCACTATAAACTACCATCCCATTCTAAATTCCAATTCATCTAGTTACACAAATTGCACTTACAACTTAGTTTACATTTTTCTCTGTGTGTGTAAAATGTAGACGAACAAAATAATGTAATAATGTTGCACAAATTAGATATTAAAGTGGTCAATGCTTTTACGGAGGAAGCCTTAAAGTGCTTTAGATGTTCAATAACGAAACGTTTTAAAGTTCATGTCTTTAATTAGATCTTTACCTTTATTAATATATACATATATAGTATATTAAACATAACTGATTAACAGGTTAATTTAAATTGTACATGATTATAAACTGAACCTCGAAACTTGAATATAACATTATTATTGCTTTAACGCATATAAATTCACATTTGCATCAGGAACGGAAGCAGCAGCGGTGGCAGGTGGCAGGTGAGGCAGTCGCAATGTGGCAGCATGTGTTGTGTTGCGCTATATCAAAAAGGTGGAAATGCGCGTTGCCAATTACTCAATAGGATGAATGACACCCAAAAGCCCAATGAGCTGACAAAGCAGCACTTGCAACATGCCACACACACTCATACGCTCTTACGCTCACACACACATACGCACATACAATAGATATAGCTGGTAACAGGTGACCTCGAGCCGAAGCCCGGAAAATTTGAGCCGCAAGATTGAGCCCGTAAACTTGCGGGTTGCGGGGTGCGGGTTGCGGTGGCCGACGAAGTAGCGTAACATACAGTTTCTATATATGTTTGTATGTATGCGTGTATGTATGTGTAGTTGGCAGGAAGTTCGGGGGGCCGAAAAGGGGTTTTGAAGTGACTGCTGCTCGTTTCCTTCCTTCCTTCCTCCTTCTCTCTCTCTCTCACTCGCTCTCTCACTCTTTCTCTTTGGGGGGCGTCTCAGTTGCGACAGGACAAAGTGCTGGCAAGTAAATTTCAAGAAACAATTTTCAGGAATGACTTAACTTTTGCGTTTATGTGAAAACTTTTTGGCAACGTGATGTTATGCGAACGGCAAATAGCGAACAGCGAATATGCAATTTTGCAGAAGGACGTCGACCGGGCACCGAAAAACCAAAACTGACCCACTTAAGTATCTCTATATATATAGAGAGTAGTGTATATATATACGAGTTGATGTTTTAGCTGTTGAAGCGCAACGAAAGACTCTGATCGAGATCCATGTTCCGTGTTATAAAGCCCAAATCATCGCAATTAATACAACCCAGCAAATTGGTCTCACTTTCCGATTGTTCCATCGCCCGGGCAGCAGTTATTAGCTGTTTGAGTTTCCAGCGCATGGCCCGGAGTTCGTTTCTTGTGGCCGGCAGTCGATTGATCAACTCCTCGCACTGTTCCCCGCTGAGCAGACCATCTCCATCGGCATCGAACATTTGGAGCAGCGATTCCAGTTTGAGCTGGAGCGGAGCACGGCGACGAAAGCGCGACAGACCGAGCATAAAGTGCTGAAAGCCCAGGGATGGATACAGATAGACATCGACGAGACGATCGCCGAATGGATGCTGGGCCACTTGATGTACCTGGAGGAGCTCACTTCTTAGGACCAGATCCTTTGTGTCGCGCTTCAGATATTGATACTGTCCCAGCAGATAATCGATGCGGCATGGGGAGAATCCCGACTCGAGCTCGACTTGGTGCAGCTTCTCGGCGCTCAAGTTTCGTGACGCCACAATGCCCATTTCGGGAACGAGAACCCAGCCAACAGGCCACACACAATATCAGACACATTAACACAACCGGAACAAAAGGTTTTGAAGGTTTTTTTCTTTACACTTTTCTACACGATTTTCTAATAGAGATACGAGCTAGAGATCAAGTTTTTAATTGTGTTTGTTTTCAGAGCGAAGTATATATATATATATTATGATATCGAAATTTGTTAAAAGTATGATTTGATTGTGTTCCTTGTTTGTTGTGCGTTGACATTTGAATAGGCGACAGCATGATCTGAGCTTCTTTCAATATACTATATATGTTTAAGTTCGGGTAAAAGTGTTTAACGAGCAGATAAACTCATTGTCAAACTCGAGCTCATCAACATTTACAGTCTGTATACACATCATATCACATAATATCCGAAAGTTCTCGAACATTTGTTTAAGTTTAAGTAATTCATTGCCGAGTTCCATAAAGTATAGCTCCAGTATAAGTAACATTAACAAGTTCCCAAGTTCCAAGTTATCCATCACATCTTCAAGTCGATCTATTCAGATTTGATTAGCTATTAGAAGCCGGGAAAAGTAGTTCATTTATGTTAGATTAAAGGTATTTAGGTAATGTATATAAAATAGGTTCATATAATGTCCATTTAAGTATGTCGAATGTAATCTCCGTTAAAGCTCTATAATCTCTCTGTTACCTAAACTAGTAATTATTTCCATAAAAAAACTCTTTTCAAAACAAATACAACTTTAATCTCTGTTATCTATAGCTTTCAATGCATGTATTAATTAAATATGGGCTATGATGGTTTGTTGGTTCTGGTTTGATGTTGGTTTTTCTACTCTCTAAAAATCTACTCTCTCTCCCTTTCTCTCTTTTACCTTTTCCCATCCTCGTTTATGGTATTACACAATTTATAACTGTGTGTAACGCATTGCGCGTAACCAAAATACAAACACACACACACGCATATACATATACAGAGACAATTCCGTTGAGTGAAATGAAACCAAACCGAAAAATGTTTCTCTTTGACCCAAACTCGTTGGCCAAATCACTAAGCAACATTCAAACGCGTATTTTCATTTTGTGCTCTTATATATATTTTATATTTAATTGAATAAATTCAACCCCCTCCCTCTCCATGTGTGTGTGTGTATATCTACTTACCTCACTTGTGCACTTTTGCATGAATCAGCATCAGTTGAAGCCTTCACGTATTTTGGCATATGTCAAAATTAATTTCGTTGCCAACATTTTGACAGGTTCTCATGCAAACACTTGGCTTGCTTTTCGCTCTGACTGTCTGGCCGTCTGCCCGTCTGCCTGCCCCTCTTATCATGACCTGGACTCATGCCCATCATGAGAGGGTGGAATTTGTTACGAACACTGTGTGGGTTGGGGGTTGGGGGGGAGGGATTTGTAGTTCCTAACTAGAGGGGGCAGCTGAGTGGCTTTTGCTTTTTGTTTTGTTTGGTTTGGTTTGGGTTTGGATTTGTTTTGTGCGCAATCATCGGCAAACATTTTGACACAAAGACACATTATTCCCCTAACTCTCCCCCCCTTCGCCACCCTCCACACTTCCTTACACATTCTAGCTAGCATCATTGCTTTGATATGGAAAATCATGAAAAGTCGCGTCTTACTCCATTTTTCCCACGTTGTCATGCAGCATGTGCGAAATAAGACGTTGGACGAGGAGTGGCGGAGAGGGAGGAGCAGGAGAAGACTGTGGTGTGGTAGGGGACCCCCCTCCCTTTCCCCCTCACTCCCACGGTGTTATCAAACTAACTTCTTTACACGTTTGCAAAAAGGAATTACGAAAATGAAGAGAACATTTCCTAAATTCGGTTCGTTCCCCATTTTCATTTCATTTCCCGATTCCCAAATCCAGATTCCTGTTTCCCATTCCCCCAATTCCGTTCCCGTTCCCGTTCCTCTTTTGTATGGCCAAATTAATGAAATTAAATCACCTTCTTTTTAATGGATGCCAAAGCTTGACCCAAAGGTCACCCAGCAGAGTCACCTTTTCATTCCACATACACACACACACATACATACACACACGCGTTCAATGTAAAAAATGTCCTTTCAATGCATATCGTAGAGGCAGATCTGAGCGCAACGCATACGCATTCCAACTAGAGTTGATATCGTGTTACAACACGAAATTAGAGTATCTAATTGAAACCTGAAAAAAAATCGTTTTGACCGCATTCAAACAAACCATATTGTTTTTTGGTTTTTTGCGAATGGGTTTTTCATTTTTCCCTGAAAAAAAAAAACAAAAAAAAATGTAATCTAATTTTCAAAAACATTTTTTAATTACAGACAGAAAACTACTGTAAGCTATGTAGATGTCATTGGTTGGTTATTTTGATAGCAAATCAGTCAGTTATTGGAAAATTTCGTATTAATTTCATTAAAAAGGTTCATTTTTGCCCCGTGAGTTTTCGTGTTCGTGTTTGTGTTCGTGTTCCTGTTCTTTCAACACGACGCCACTTTGTATCAAAACAATCTCTAAACATACGAAAAACAAAACTCCTCCCCCGCTGGTAGTTTGGTGGAATGGTGGGGAACAGTGGGGATGATTTTTGGCTGTTTGACTGTTTGACTGTTTTGTGTTTTGTGTTTCGCCTGTTTTCACTTTCGACATAGCGTTAATACGTATGAAATTGTTTGGTGATGGAATCTCGGACGTGATACGAATATTGTGAATTAATTGCAAATGATGTGAAGGGGATGCGAAGGGAGCGAAGAGAGGGCTGGGCAAAGCGAAGTAGAAAACCGGAAAACTGTGTGTTTAACATAGAGCTCAAGCTCAAGGTTAAAGGTGCCAAATTCCTGCTGTGTCTCAATATTTTTCACAAATCAAAGTCTCAAAAATTAGCAACCGGTTGGGGTTTAGGTCTCTAGAACAGAGAGAGATAGAGATAGAGAGAGAGAGAGGTAAGGCAAGCCATTAAATGAGTTTTTTTTGCTTTCTTCCCTCCGCCTTCTGCCACCTTTTTTTTCTTTGCTGCATGCTGTTTGCTGTTTTTGGTGGCAACTCTGGCCGGAATACAAAGTTTGGTTTTACAAATTTGTTTTTCATTATGTTGTTTTTGTGTGCACTTTGCAGTTTGTTGTTGTTGTTGTTGTTGTTGGGAAAACTGCAAAATTGCATTATTCCATTCCAAAAGCGAACAAATATCAAAGTTAAATTCTTCACATAAATCATTTGCAATAGAGTTGGGTGGGTGGTGGGGTAGTGGAGTGGGGGACGTACGTTTTCATAGGCATATCATCATGATGATGATTCAAACAGAAAACGGCATGGCAACACTTATTTCACATTTAAATTTCTCACAAGTGCTGCTCTCGCCGTGTTATCGAATTATTATCGATCTCCCTGCTGTCATTTACATGTCATTGTCATTCAATCATGACATCGAATGCAACAATGGTTGATTAGTTGATTACAGCCATTACCAATCATCTCTCGCTCTCTCTCTATCGATTGCCAAACAATGTTGCCCAGTTACCAGTTGCCAGTTACCAGTTGCAATGTTGCAGTTGCAAATCTGATTTGGCTAAACCGGGTTAAATAAGTGAAGTAAGTAGAAATTGTGTTATGCCAAAATGATAAATGACAAATCACCAGCAAAAAGTGGATTGTAATATCATTAAAAACACTTTCGAGTTACTCATAAACATGTTTTTGTTTAAGTTAATTATCGCTTGACATTCGACTGGTATCAGTTTTTAGAGATAAACTGAAAGCATTTCCGTTTCCGCTTTTAGTTTACTAAGAATCTGATCTGAAATCCCGTTAAGTCTCTCAATGGAATGAAGGGAAAGTAACAAGTAAATATGTAAATCACATAATAAAAACAATAATCATTATATTTAATATATAAACATAAACCATAACAATCAATTCTCAAATGAACAAAAGCTGCAAATCGAGTTTCTTACAACGCATTTATTTTACGCTTGGGATTTCAGTCAGTGTCTGTGTGTGTGTTCGTGTGTGTTCGTATGTGTGTGTGTGAACCTGGACAGGTTATAAATAATCATAGCTGTTGCCAAAAACAATTCAAACCAACAATTCGCCATGTGCCATGCGGCGTATGAGCAATATGCGGCTCTTTTATTGTATTTTTTTGTTGTTGCTTTTTTTGCTTTCATCGCATCGAAGTTGCACAGTGAGTTGATTTGCCTGCCGTCAACAGTCAACAGTCACTTAAAGGACACACAAAAAGAGAGAGGGAGAAAGAGAGAGTGAGAGAGAGAGAAGACGGCAGCATTGTTGCAATTACGCGAATTCCCCATACACCGTTAAGAGGTTAGCCAACAAAGATTTTTCTTAGAAAAACCGCAACAGCAGCAACGGCGACGGCGACGGCAACGGCGACGGCGGCGGCATTCCAAACTAAATTACAAACAAAAATGTTGCTTGCAACATGAAAACCAAAGCGGAAACCGCAACAGTAGCAACTGAAAATGTAAGCAACAACAACAACAACAAAACGACTTACATATAACAAAAAAAAAAAAAAAAACACATAAAAAAATTACAAGCCAAGAGCAAAAAAAAAAACATAATAATGGCGATTTAAGGTCTCACGCACTTCAGATACACTTACCCGATCTCGATTCGATTGACTGACTGCTATCATAGAGCATAGAGCAAACTTTCAGCTAAAACTGTCAGCTTTTTAAAGCTAAAAGTTTTGAATGAAAATCAACAAAGAAACTAAAACTGAAGATTGATGGATTATTTGTGTGGCATGACCAATGCATAGTGCCTGGCCTTTGTGTTAGAGTGTTTAGCATGAGGCACACACAACAACAAAAAAAATAAAAATCAAAAATGAAAATGCAACCAAAACCAAGCCAGCGGCAAAGAGCAAAGGGCAAAGGGCAAAGGGCAAAAGGCAAACGAAGCAACAGCAAGTGACTGAATGACTGACTGAATGACTGACTGACTGGCGGCGCCGTCTTCAAGTCGCCAACTCACACAAACACAAAAACACAAACACACACACACCCGCACCACCTCCCCACTAGGTGGTGGAGGGGTAGTCAAGTCCGCAGCGCATGCAATTTGGTGTGTGTTTCCCAAGAAACCTTTGTTGCATTATTGCCGCAATTTGCAGAAGTGGTGACGTGAGAGCCATCAGAGTGCTGCGGCGTCGGCCACAAGAATATTGGCCCAAAACACACACACAGAGAGAGCGAGAGAAAGAGAGAGAGATGGCCCATTTCCCCAAACAACACCGCCGCCCTACCCTTACCCACAACTGGCCAGCGCACATTCTGCTCTGCCGACGACGTCAAGCTGCCAGACAGCCAACAAATAACAACTAAGTTGGCAATTTGGAGTCGCGCGCACACAGCCAAAAAACTAAAACCAAAGCACAACAACAAACAGACCGAGAGACCGAAAGACAGACCTAGAGACACACCGACAGACAGAAGACAAAAAAATAAAAAGAAAAAAATGAATTTAGACCAAGTAGCAGATGGGAAAACACAAGACGATGAAGAAGAAGAAGAAACAGTAGTCAAGTAGGACACACGAAAAAACAAAAAATAAAATAAAATGAAATGCGCAGCTCATCTCCAAAAGTGGTTAGCTTGAAGCCACTTGAAGAACCTGAAGTAAGAAAGAACTGCAAGCGTATATAGAAATATAACCAAAAAACGCACCTGAACAAACACACAAAGAACTTGATTAATATTTGTTGGCGTATGGCAACGCTGGCAACTCTGGCGGCTATCGATAACCAAACCAAAAACCGACAAAAAACACCTAAAGTGCCAATTACAAAAATAAGCCAAATAGCCAAAAAAAGAAAGAAAGAAAGAAAAACAAACAAAACACAGTTTAACGTGTTATTATACCAATATGAAAAACAAAATACACAAAAACATTTACCAAGAAATAATCGCTGCAGTTAATAGGTTGGCTATTGCTGCGAAAACAGTTATAAGTTCATGTCGAAGTCGTCACGAAGTCATGGCCAAAAGAACAGAAAGAGAGTAGCCAGCATTTGCATGCATGCCACATGAATACACACAGTGTGAACATACAGTGAACATTGGCTAAGGCGAAACGGCGAACGAAAAAACGAAAAAACTAAACTTTCGGTATGCCCAGTGTAACCAGTGAATACTGTGGCATGTGCCTTAAGTGCTGGCAACAAATTTTCGTAGCATACTTTTGCGGGCTTTTGCCATTTGCCAGCCAAGCCAATAGTGTGTCCATTGTCCACTGTTCAGGAGCGACTTCTCCAGTCAATTGTTTGGTGGGCCCAAACGCAAGAGGCCTGCAGCCAAGACAACAGATGGTTGGGTAGCGGGGGCAGGCGGGGCAGGTCACAAAAAAGGGCTAGCAAGTTAACTGCAGCTGAGGCCGCAGCACTTGAACAACAAGCACCCCGAAGAACTTTTTGCAAGTTGTGTTGTGCCAAAACAAGGCCAAGCGACGCCGAATGACGCAAACAGCAACAACAACAAAGAAAATAACATGAAATAAATTCCAATAGAGAGTGTGTGAGAGGGAGAGAGAGATATTGGTTAACGGGTAACGGTACAAATCCGTACAAATTGAATAAGAACTCAATCTTGGCTACTGTCAAAACAACTTTTTTCTGTTTTCTGTTGTTGTTGTTGTTGTTGTTTTTTGCTTTCTTTCTTTCTTACTTTCTTACTTTTGGGTCCTGGCAACCGGACGCAAGCGAACCCGGAACGCCGGACACCGAGATGGACAGATGGATGAATCGGGCGGCGGGGCGGCGGGGCGGCGGGGCGGCGGGGCACCCAAGACGAAGCGGAAAGATAAAAACATGGAAGCGGCACAGAAAAAACACACACACACAAACACACTCACACTCACACACACACAGTGAGTAGAAGAAGGAATGAGAGGAGAAACGGAAGCTATATATTGAATTGAATTGAATTGAAATGAAATGCCTTGGCAATTGTTTGTGTATCATTATAGTCATCATCAATGTGCTTATCGACAGATGTTTGTGTTTGTGTGTGTGTGGGCTGCATGCCACATGCCTCATGACTTGCTTGATATATCTATCAACATTGTTATTATTATTATTATATCTTGATAGCTTGGGTCCAAAAAATCAGTATTATTATTTTTTTACCCCTTTTTCTATATGATTGTTGATCATTATGTGGTATCTATATCCATCTCCCTCTCTCTCTCTCACTCTGATTACCTATCGATATAAATCATTATTAAACCTGCTTAATTTGTCTACACTTTGAGTGTGTGTGTGTGTATGTGTGTGTGTGTGTACATTGAATTGCAATTAACATCGCTAAACTAAATGATTGATTGAGTCTATCGAAACGGAACGGAATGTTAACTCAAACTCAGATGTCAAATGAGATACATATGCAAATGTCCTTGTTGTTGTTGTTGTTGTTGATGTAAAGGAACCCATCCATCCATAACCACACACACACACACACACGCACACAATTGACAGTGACGATTCAGAATTCAGAAATTTATTAATAACCAAAAGTCTTGAAAATGTTGTCAAATGAATATAATCTTCTCATTATGGTTGCATTCCAAAGTTATCGATAAGTTGTGCAGACTCTTGAAAATGTTGTCAAATCGATATAATCTTCATTATCATGGTTGCATCTAAAGTTATCGATAAATCAATATAATCTTCTCATTATGGTTGCATTCTAAGTTGTCAAATCGATATAAGCTTATCATGGTTGCGTCTAAAGTTATCGATAAGTTGTAAACGATGACAAAGTGTTCAAATACAATGCCATAACTTTCGAGCTTCCGTAATGTATGTGTATAAGTGTATATGTAGGTGTGTTAGTGTGTGTGTGTGTATGTGTGTTTGTGTGTGTGTGGTGGTTTGTCATGTTATGTCAGGCGATCAATTGGCCGGTTTGGGTTTCGGCCGTGTCGTCTCGTTTGTCGTCAATGGACGCGGCACTATTAATTATCATGTTAAAATGTAATTAATTAAAGATGTCGTCAATGTTGGGCGGCAGCAGCAGCAGCAACAGCAACGCCGGCGCCGGCGTCTATCCGTCCGTTCGTCCGTCCGCACATAACTTTCAATGAAAAGTTAATAAATTACATAATACCGAAAACGAAATTACAAACGCCATCAACAACGACAGCACCAAAGGCCAGCCACAACAACAACAGCAACAACAATCGCCTACCTGATAACAAATCAAACGAACATTTTTCGCTTTGCCTATCGACAGACGCCAAAAGCCAACATCGCACAGTGGGCCTTCATCTGTGAACTTGACGACAAAATGTGTTTGCATGCAGCAAATTTTTTTTTTTTTATTAGGTTTCAAATAAAATCTTTACAAAAATAATTTTTTTTGTTTTGTCTTCATTTGTTTTTTGATTAAGCGAAAATATTTTTCTAACTGTTTTGTGGTATTTTGTTAAAAAATCATTCTTTTTGTTGTTGCTCAACACTGGTTTTTGGAGTTTACCACAGGCCGGAGGAATAGCCACCGGGTGGAACATGAGGACGGTCATCTCGATTCTTGTTGATCGATTCGTGACCATTTTTCATGTTCGCGGGACCAATGTAACCCTGTTGACCGGACTTGTAGCCCTCGCCAGTAATTGGATTGCCCTCTGTTCAAAAGATTACAAAATAATATAATATCAACATAATCTGTACTGCACTAAAAACCAACCTCGATTCTTTAGTGGCATTACCTTCATCTTCATACCACCATTACCATCACTATTAAGTCCATTTCCCGTAATCGGATTGCGTAAATAAGCCAAACCGTAATTCTTGGAGTTAACCTTTATGCATGAACGATGCTCCAGCTCAGAGGTCTGCTCGGAAGAACCCGTCTTATCGTTCTTATTGGAAGTACCGCCGTCCATCGAAAAGTTATCGAAAGAGTAAAAAAGTTTGGTATTGGTTCCGATCTCGCGGCGAGTCTGCAAACCAATAGTGTGGCTGTCCGACTTGTTGTAGGTATAGTTTTCGTTGGGTATTGGTTCAACTTCGCTGTCGTCACAAAAAGAAGAGTTCACTGAATCAGTGATGCCTTTTGAGTCAATCGAAGATAGCGATTGCGATTGCGATTCTTGAAGATCGTTGCTACTTGCTACCAAATGGTAATAGTATAATTATATTCTAAACATTTCCTTCATTTCTTTTGGTACTTACTGCTCATAGTGAGTCGTGTCTGTCGTTTAAAAAATGCCTCCAATATTCAGATGGTGCGAACTTTATTTATTCTTGTCTGCAAAATGTTTGCAACAATGTTATTTCACTCTTAACCAATGTTGGCTTCTACTTACTGTTTGTTTTTATTTAAAATGTTTGAAAACGTTAACAATAAAATTTTCCTTTTTTTCTTTTTGCGAGATGCTTTCAATTCACTTTCTCGACAATCACTGACTAACGATCTGGAAATTAAATGAAGGCCTTCTTTAAAATTTTATCGAATATTTTTGTTTACTACTAACGACTTTTAATGGTTTTGTTAGTATTATCTGTATCGGATTTATCGGCCGATTGCAAGGTTTTTTGTACTTACTTGCCTTAATCCGCGTTTCTCGAGAAATATATATATATATATATTGATTTTTAGATTGCACGAGATTTATATTTTTGTGGTTTAAAATCAATTCTTGATTTTTACTTCAGATGTGTTCAGTTCGCTTGCTCGGCATCGACTGAATATTTTTTACTTGTGTTCCAGCTGAAAATCGAAATCGAAATGTATTTGAAAATGCCTACTGAGAGATAAATGTTTTTGACGACCTTTTCTCCTTAGTTTTTTGTTATATATTTAATAAATATTATTTATATTAAATTCGAAGCTAAAATTTAATAAAATTATAATAAAATAAGTAAGAAGGCTCTTGTCCAGTAAGCTGAACTCGAAGATACCCTTAACCCTTGACCATACAGATGGTCGGGCTGACGACATACATACGTGTACTACCGGTAGATGGTGTACCAGTGGTTGATGCTTTCATATCTCCGGTGTTTCTCAACCGATTTTAGTAAAAATTTCACAGATTTTCATTATTTTGTTAATAATTTCAATCCCAATTTTCAAGTTTTTGCATTTCAAGATTTTTTTTCCTATCGGTTCCATGTGTATATC
This sequence comes from Scaptomyza parva, assembly GCA_035044645.1. Taxonomy (NCBI): domain Eukaryota; kingdom Metazoa; phylum Arthropoda; class Insecta; order Diptera; family Drosophilidae; genus Scaptomyza; species Scaptomyza parva. Next base: position 16,208,042 of record JAWNNT010000139.1, read on the forward strand.
GTAAACCGGAAAAGTTATCGAAAACCTTCGAACCTTCCTTTCGCCTTTTACATACTTTTGCACAAAACCATTATACCCTTTAAGGTATAACAAAAACATGGTTTTGGTACCACTGTGCGTCCATCAAATTGCTGATGTATATGTGTATCTGTGTGTGTATGTGTGTGTCTGTGTGTGTGTCTGTGTTTGTCACACAGCTGCAAGCATAATCCGCATGTAAAACAAATTAATAAATAAATAATAAATAATAAATGTGCGTAATAATAATGACTAAAGAAATAACAGAAACAATAAATTGTATTTGAGTAGTCCGAGACCAAAAGCGTCGACAAATGCCAAAAACAAAACAAAAATTATTAATGAAAATGTTATGTTTGTCGCTTGGGTGGCGGGAGGAGGAGGAGGGGACAGGGGGGGCGGTTACACTGTTATATATATACATTTTTATGAGCATAAATATAATTCGTAACAATATTAAAACTGATGCGTCGCGCTATATTAAATATATATATATATATATATATATATATGCAAAGGGTGCTTGAAGGTAAAAGGCGGGGGGCAGGGGGTGGTTGGCTTAGAGGGGATGAAGACAGGCGCTTTAAAATAATTTATCGTATGTAATATTTAAACACACACACACACACACACTCGTGTAAATTGTTGTGCGTGAGGCATTTTTTTTTTTCTTGCCTTTCGTTTTTTTTCTTCTTCTTCTTTTTTGGTTGGCTTTTGGCTTCTGCCTTTGGGCTTCTGGAATGGTGGCATGGTGTTGTTCAGTATGTGGCACGTTCTGTGGCACATTTGTAAGCAAGTCAGGCAATCGTTTGCCCAATTAAATGCGTTGAAGCACACACACACACGCACACATACATACACTTGAATGTTATCACAATAGCTAATTCTTGAAAGTCAAAACACTCGGATTTCAGCTCATAACACAGCCCAAAAAACAACGTTAACACACTTCATTCACCCTTAGACCCTTCGTGCCACGCCCTGCCACGCCCCCTGTCGCACTCATTCCAACCATATTTGGCATTACTACCACGCACAAAGTAAGTATCTTTAAGTAAGCGCCTCAATTAAAAGTGTTATACACACACACACACAAAAGTCGGTGTGAGCCGTAAGAATAACGGCATTTTATACGGAATACAATGTCAGGAACGAAAGATAGTTTTTTGTATAAATACAATATTTTCTTTCATTCCATAATGGTTATATAAACAGCTGTCGATATATTTTGTAAATGTTATCGATAATATACATAAATCATGCGAACTTCTATTCCAACTTTGAAGATTTCACCTTTTATTATTAAATGATCTAAGAGATCTGAGAGTGTTGTCTTCTGATCTCTGCATAAGAACAAGTATGTTGATTTCCAAGCTTGAAAACTCCCTGAAAACTTTTCCCTGTTAAGGTTACAGATTTTGCTACAATATCTTCTCGCATCTTACAGAACGTCGATAACGTCGCTCGAACTGACTACTCCTAGTTTGATTAGATGACCTTTTGGTTTACAGTTTCTTATCAAGAGTCTATATTTACTCATAAATTTTACTTGTTTAGCTTTATCAACAACTTTATTTTCGCTGAAAAACAGTTAGACAGAAGAACAGCTGTTCTTTTCTTTTCTCTTTCATTTATACAGATATTGTGAATGATTTCTGAGATGCTTTTGCTCTAAAGACAGAGTTGCATTTCATATATGATAAGTAACTGTACACACACATGCACACACACATGCACATGCACACGCACACAAAGACACAAAGAAGTGCTTTTAAGAAAAACATTTGTTTTGCCAAGCCTGCGGGCATTTTAGTTGTTCAATTGCAGTTATCGTTGCTGTTGCAGCTGTCGCAAAGTGGCTACATCTCTCACGCTCTTCCTCGCTCTCTCTCTCTCGTTCTCGTTCTAACTGTTTCTCTCTCTTCCCACCGCTTAAGCTGGTGCTCAGTGCTCAGTGCTTAGTGCTCTGCTTTTGAGATATCATTTGACTTGTCAACGTCACACAAAACGACGACGCATATTCGAACAGCGACGAACCCTTTCGATAGCACACACATACAAACTCTCTCTCTCCCTCTCTCTCTTTCTGTCGCTCTTTGTGTTAAGCTTTGCAATGCGCTCGATGCCCGTTTATCAAACGCTTTTCGAATGTTGTGTGACGTCTTCCACGGACTGCGCTGCCGTTTATCTTCCTCACGCCTCAGTCTCGCCGCCGCCACCGCCTACCCCTCTTTGCCATGACATCTTTGCATTGCGTTTCCTTTTTCTCTTCTTCCTGCTGCTTCGTCTACCTCTTTTTTTTTTCAGTCAAAGTCAAACAAGAAAAAGCGCAAATCAGCCACAATTGCCGCTGACAGACGCAACCATTGCCAAGCTTTCTTCTTTTGTATATATATATATATATATATTTATAAATGTGTGTGTGTGTGTGTCTGCTTTGTGGCTATGACCATGTATGTGTGTGTGTGTGTGTGTGGCTTTGACATTATTTGTGCTGCAAGCTGACAGATTTTCGTTACGGCAGCATTAAATTGAATTTTGACATTTCTTTGCATGCATATGGGAAATAGACGACACACACACACACTCACGATTGTGTACTTATATGTATGTATTTAATGTATTTTATCGTATTTAAGATGAGCTAGTACCATTCTTTAACCAATCAATTCTTTGCAAGTTCAGTTTTTTTACCTTTGGCCAGAAAGGAATTCAAATCATTTTTTTTCTGTTCTCACTGAGCTTCAAAGTTGTTTCCTAGTTTTTATTTATCAAAACTCGTAACTGAAAATGATATGAAAAATTATTCTAGATTGACTTGATGTCGTTATCCATCATTAATTAAAATCCTTTGTTTATTCTATAATTCTATATATTCTATTGTTTAAGCATCTCAACAGTGTTTAATCCTTGTTGGCAGATTGATAAGTTTTAAGTGGCCAGCATATTAAGCGTTTAAGTGATTTAATATTCATATTCATACAAAGTGGAATATATTTAACGCCAGTTGAGACACAAAGGAACAGCTGTGTTAAAAACTGCTTCATTTCGTATGCAACAAATTGAGCTATTAGAAAAGTTTTATGCAAAGCATTCTTTTGCCTCCTTTCGCCATTATAATTGCAAATATTAATTGGTACTTTTCAACTTTTAGATGCAACTTAAATGCACTCAGGCCTAAGTTGAATATACATACAAAAGTGCTTAAGAATTTAACATTTATGTTTATTTTTATTAAGCTTAAGGTAAATAATAATAGGATTGCATCACGAACAACGATCGGGCTTAAGAAGGCTGTTATCGATATCTAGCTGTTAGGTAACATTATGTAACTCTGTAAGCAATAGAACAACAGACCAGTTAACATATATGTTATGTTATGATTTATGTTAATCTATGCTGTAAGCGAGAAGGCAATTCGTATGGGTATTTGTTTATTTGCATTTGTGAATGAATCAATGAAATATTCTATTCTATCTGATTTTTAGATTAAAGAGCTTAATTTGTATGTATGTGTGTGTGTGTATGAGTGGCTAACGCCTGATCGAACGGCTCAAACTTTGATGCCAATATCCCAAAGCTCTCTCTCTCTCTCTATCGCTGCTTAACCTGCTTCCACCTGCACTCTTTACCCTGCAATGCTACTGCTGAGCACCTTGAGAATTAATTTCTCACGTTTCACGTACAATTTGTATGGCCGGAAGCGTTTTCAATGCGACGTTGCTGCCTTGCTGCCTGCTGCCTGCTGCCAGCTGCCTTGCCGTTATGCTCCCTTGCTGACTGAACTGATTGCAATCCTCCAGCCAGGCACACATAAATCCCCATTCCAGTACACTACTAGCTGCTCGCTAATGAAGGTTTCATATTGCTGTTGCCGTTGTTATACCCTATAAATTATATACTAAGTACAAGAGGGCATGTTGGTGGCTCTAAAAAGAATAATCATGTATAAGATTTATTTTGAACAATACATTAAAAATTCCAATAATAAGTTTTATTATATTGCCTTGTATTTTATGAAATATTTTATTAATGTTATTTAATTTTTATTTTTGAATGCATTTTTAATAACATATCTTAACCCACATCCCAATATTACTTCAATTTACTCTATATACAGGGTATCGTTTATTTCATGACTTGTTTGGGGGTTATATACACTTGAACTTAGCTCTAAGTTTGTTGCTATTGTTGTTGCTTTTGGCTTTGGCTTTGCTGAAGAACACAAATCGCCGTACAAACACAATGAGTCCAATTCCGCAGTTGGCTCAGGCTGGCCAATAAGGCCACGCACCAAAATGCACTTGTGTGCACACACACACATATACATGTACATATACACACAGATATTTGTTGGACAAAGCGTGTAAAGTGATATTTGTACCCTGCAATCGTATTATTGGGTTGATGTATGCATAACTGTAATCTCAAATGGTAATGTATGTATAATCAGATTAGTAAGAAATGCTAACTGCTGTTTATTTCTGTTAAGTTAGTGATGACACATGTGAAGATCGATAACACTCCATGTCACAAGCTGCATGCTACAACAGTTTAATGGGTATTTTAATAATCAAACACATTGCTGTCGTCTCTAATACATTCTTTCATATTGTTTTGGCTCATCTTGTTCTTGCTGTTGTTGCTGTTGTTTCTGTTGTCGGTTTGGTTATTACTCGTATTAGCTTGTGGCCAGCTTCAGCATTGTTTCTTCCGTTTTCAGTTGCCTCGCTTCTTGCCCCTTGCTCCTTGCACCATCCTGTCTTGCTGTGTCGTGGGGCGCGTCTCTGTATGTGTGTGCCAGAGTTGTCATGCGTGTGTTCAAATTGCAGAGGATTATGGGTCTTAATTTTATGATTGCTTCTTTAATCAGAGACCCAACTGCACAACAATTATGTTGCGACCGGTGCTAATTGTTTCTGTTCCTTTAATTCTCAATTGCTCTATCTCTCTCGCTCTCGCTCTCACTCTCTTGTTGCTGTATTTCCTTTCGGTGTGATTTCTATTTTAGCCAACTCATTTGATGTGGACCTAATCGATGTGCGTTATTTGCGATTAGTCGAGCGCCAAATGAGCCACGTAGCCAAAAAGCATGAGAGTGGAGAGGGGAGAGCTGTGTGGGGGTTGGTACGTCTTGGCTATCATTTGTCTTAACACCCAACACAACCATCACTTTTCTTCTTTCTCTCTCTCTCTCTCTCTCGCTCTGGGGGGGTTCACTCAAGAGCATAATGAATGCGTGTTTAGCCATAATAAAATGTAGCGGCATTTTCCAACAAGCCACAAAACATGGCACAAAATTCACACACCTCGTACACTGAGAAAAAAAATAGTGGCAACGTTAAGGAATCGTAAGATAACAAGAAAAAATTAGGCGATAGAAAGAATTTGTATTGGAAATTTGATTTTCAAATAGTTTTTAATAAATCAATTACGGGGTTCTCTAAGAGTGGGAATGAAAGGAAAATTGTGTAAGCTTGAGTAATAGAAGAAGGAATTTAATAGACTAAAAGTTTAAAAAAATAATGATGAAAAATTTGAATAAGTTTTATTTTTTTTTTTTTTTGAAAAATTATATTGTTTATTTTTTATTTAAAATTAAATTCTAAAATAAATGTTTACGAAAATTAAAATTAAAAGAAAAAAGATCAAGTTCATATTAATTCGTTGAAATCTGATTATTTTTATTAGTGCATATAATTGCTCCCCGTCACCCGTCATCCGCCACCCCCTCATCGTACCATCGCCCAAAACACTGATCCTGAGGCCACACACAACTTGTTGTTGTCATAGTGGTTGCTGTTTTCCTGTTGTTGTTTGTGTTGGTGTTGCAAGCAATGCAATAAAACATGTTGCAGATTCGTGATGCAGGACCGCAATCATTTTGCAGTGCAACATGTGGGCGGTTGGGATCTCGCACAAAAGCACAAAAACACCAAAAACAACAGCAAACCAAAATCCGTTACCCAAAGCTCGGCTCCCCCTTCCCCCGTCCACCCACGCTGTGTACTATTCACTATTTTGTCTAGTCATGCTGCACAAAAGTCGTAAATAAATAATATGCAAGTACATGTTTGTTGCAAATAAAATCACTAAAATGTAATGCATTACTGTACTGTGGTATCGGTTAAAGACACGACATGAAATTACCCTGTTTGTGCCACTTTCTCGAAATAAAAACAAGTAAGAAGGCTCTCTAGTCGAGTAACCTTAACCTTACCCCTGCCCATACAGACGGTCTGGCTGACAGACATACGTGTAGTACCGGTAGATGGTGTACAATTATTTATACTTTCATATCTCCGGTGTTTCTCAACCGATTTTGGTAAAAATTTCACAAATGTTCATTATTTTGTTAATAGTTTCAATCTCCGTTTTTAGATTTTTTAGAGTCATGATTTGTTTGTTATCGATTGCATGTGTAAATCGTAAACCTGAAAAGTTATCGAAAAGCTTGTGCTGTCTAGGGATTAGGAGAGCTCATAACCAAAACCTGGAGTCTCTAGTTTTATACATACAGATAGACGGACGGATAGACAGACAGACGGACATGACTAAATCGAAAATTGTTTTCCAACATCTCTAGGAAAAATCATTGAAGACCGTAGAAAATTGTTCAAAAAATATTTACGACCTACTAATCGTTTGTTGGAATTTAACATAAACTCCACAATGATATGATTTTGCATTGCTTATCATATTATAATCCGATAAGTTTAAGCTTTAATAACAGAAAAGTAAATGTTAAAATAACAAAAATATGTTTAAAGCTAACCGCAACTGTATCAAAGTGGGACAAAAGAGGAAAGGGCGGAGATTAGCATTTGCAATTGCAAAAATAGAAAAAAAAATATTTTTACACTTCAGGGACAGAGAGAGAGAGAGAGAGAGAGAGAGAGAGTGATGCCAACACACGCATGTAATTAATATGTATATATATATATTTTGGACTCAGCTTTTTTGCGACTTAACTAATTATAACTTTAATGCAGTTGCTTGTTTTCAGTGTGATGTTGGTTATTCTGCTTCTTTATTTTTTTCCTATTTTGCAAAAGGGATTTCTGAGGTTTTTTGCGCGAGAGATTTTCATTTTCATTTTTTGTTTTTTGTTTTTTTGGTTTTTTTCGTTCATTCTTGTTACCAGATTTGCCATTCGCGAAGCATCATCAAAGGGGTTGCCAATGACAACGTTTGTCCTTTTAACCGCCGGAACTTGGTTTCCCTTTGTATCTGGCATTCGGCACAATTGCAAATGGAATGTTAACATTTTCAACCAACGATGGAGGAGAAGACGAAGACGAAGAAGAAGCAGCCGAAGCGGCAGCAACTGGCTTATCAGTTTGGCTTGATTGTGAAAAAGAGAAAAAGTAAAAACCAAATACGAAAATACGAAAACGCAACTTGAAAGCTTTTAGGCGATTTTCAAGCCAGCCGTACAGCTTCGAGAGTCATTAAGTTTATTAAGTGTGTGCCAGGGCAGATAACCTAAATGAGTGCATGCCAAAATGGAAAACCAACGCAATTTACGCTCGCATTGCAAGCAATAACCGAAAAAAGAACCTCTACCTTTCTCACTCTGTCTCTCTGTTTCTGTCTCTGTCTCTGTCTGTTCCTCGCAGACGGGCTCCAGTTTCAGTACGCTGTGCCTATACAAAAGTACAGTGTGACTTTCATAAAGAGGAATATTTGAGAGAAATTTAAATTTCAAAATCGATTTAAATGCACATTTTCGATTGGCGATTTGGCTAGATCGATAATCGATTATTAAATTCTACATGTCAATCGGCATAATATCTGTTTGGCGAGCGTACACTGTACTGAACTGACTCAAGACTGCACCTCGCACCCCACACCCCACCGTACCGCTCACCAACAACAACGTTGCTTACAGCAAAGTTTGCCACCAAAGCAAAGTATACGAACAAGTGGAAGAGATAGCAAACAATGTGCGGCTGCGGTGCCGAGCAAATTGCCACTGCAAGCCGCAAACTTCTGTGAGGACCACAAAGATTATCGCTATCAGGTTTGAAAAGGAAAGAGAGCGTGGCAACAAAAGCATGATAAGCATAGGGAGTGTAGAGTAACCGCATTACATACTTATCAAGTGGTATATATGTATTTGGCTTATCGCTAGCCAGGCCATGGTGAAAACTAATTGCATTGTTCTGTGGATCAATTGTAGGTGACCAAATAGCCCAAATAGCCCAAATAGCCTTATCGCACACAGAGCTATAATTGATAAGAATGGTGCTGCAGTTTACTTAACTTGGCAAATAATAATAAAATTCAAAGTTTTTCATACAAACTTTCGGTAAGTTAAACAATCAACTTACTGTTTCTAATGGAAATGAATGCAAACATTTTCCTCAAACTATTTTATAAGTTAATTACAATATGGATGTTAATTTATCAGCCCTTGAACTTTAAAGAATAAATTGCATTTAAGTTCAAATTTAAATTCAAATAATGAGAAAATCGATTATCAAATTTCGATGTATATTTATTATCACGCAGCTTGACATTTGCTTGCTGCTACGACACAGTACAGTATGGCAGTGACGTTGGCAGTGACCAGCGATATCGATAACAGCAATGCAAACATATGGTGCTTGTGTACATTATGATACGCAGCTCAACTGTTGCTGCAAGTATACAAAACAAACAAAAGTGTAACAAAAACCTCAATTACATATTAAAATGTACACAAAACATAGCACAGCTTGCTTGGCTTAGACATAGCACAATTCTCGTAAGTAATCATATAAATTTTTTCAATATAAACAAAAGCAAGCTTAACACAAATTTGCCACAGCTGACCTACTTATAACAGCGGTTTTGCTCGCCACTTAAGTGAACAGCATACCATTTAAGTGACAAGCATCGGCCCCGCAGCTTATTTATATAGGAGCTGCGCCAATTTGGAAACATTCGCGATTTAGTTTCCAAACAACAACACGGGCGTCATTCAAGTTCAACTTGTTCGTTATTATTTTGTTGTTTTCTTTACAAATTTTGTTGCTTTATTAATTGTTTGTGCTTTTTGTTACGTTTTGTTTGCCACACTGAGCTTTTTTTGTTGTTTTTGTTACTGTTACTGTTGTTGTTGGATCAAGCCATGTCACAAAAGTGCAGCGATAAAAGTGTTGAGCAGCTAATACAATTCACCAATTGTCGTCTGGTGCGCGACCATCGCCTTGTCCATGACGATTTGTGGGTGCGCGATGGCAAGATCATTAATCCGGAGCCCGTTTTCTTTGATGAGCGCGTCCAGGCGCATCGACGCATCGATTGTGGCGGCGCCATCATTGCACCCGGCTACATAGATCTTCAAATCAACGGTAAACAAACGTTAGTGTGCGCTAGTTGAGTTTTTACTTTCAATCGGTTGCCAAGGTCGTCGATTAATTCACTTTTTGCCCCACTTCCAGCAGCTGGAAGGTTGAAGGGGTTGTGGTGGTGTTGTTGTTTTGGTGTCGCAAGCATAATCTGCTTATTAATCTTATCGGCTTTGGTACTTGCCTCACACTAAACAATAAAATTGCAATTGTAAACATTCCGTGAGATAGAAAGAGAGAGATATTTGCAATTTTTGTGTTATCTATAGTTCGCCTACCCAACAACAACAGCGCTTTGCTTCATTTACTCAACTCAATTGTAATACCCCTTCTCAACAACAGGTGGCTATGGCGTCGACTTTTCCCACGATACAGAGACCATTGAGGCAGGTGTACAAAAAGTGGCAACCGGCTTGGTCAAAAGCGGCGTCACCTCCTTCTGTCCCACACTTGTGACCTCGCCGAACCAAAGCTATCACACAATATTGCCGCGCATGCCACAACATATTGAGGGCGGCGCTGGCATATTGGGCGTTCACGCCGAGGGACCGTTTATCAATCCGCAAAAGAAAGGTGCACATCCGGAAAACTGTATACAGACCATAGACAATGTATGTAGCTATCTATATCTATATAATAATAATAATAATGTTTCCTATCTAGGGCATGGAAACATTACGCACCACTTACGGCTCATTGGATCGCATTAAGATCATTACACTGGCGCCGGAACAGGTGATGGATGCGAACGTAATAAATCAACTGGTCGATGCGGGCATCACCGTTGCCCTAGGTCACTCCATGGGCACACTCGGTGATGGCGAGCGTGCTGTCAAGCATGGAGCGACACTGATAACGCATTTGTTCAATGCAATGTTGCCATTCCATCATCGGGATCCTGGGCTGGTGGGACTGCTCGCCTCAGATGCCATACCCGCTGGCAAGACGGTCTATTTTGGTATCATTTCGGATGGTGTACATACGCATCCAGCCGCTTTGCGCATTGCATATCGGACACATCCGTTGGGCTTGATTCTGGTAACGGATGCCATTTCCGCCTTGGGTCTGGAGGATGGTATGCATCATATTGGCCAGTTGCAGCTGGAGGTGAAGCACGGCAAGGCATTTATAGCCAACACGGACACACTGTGTGGCAGTATTGCGCCCATGGATCAATGTGTGCGCATCTTTCAACGTTCCACAGGTAACTAACTACCTTCCCCTCGCCCCCCACAAACAAGTCAAAACGTCTTTCACCCATTCCCTTTTCAGACTGTTCCACTGTATATGCAATAGAGGCGGCCACACTGCATCCTGCCCGCTGTCTAGGCATTGAGCATCAAAAGGGCACACTGGACTTCAACTCTGATGCTGATTTTATACTTCTCGACGATAAGCTCCAACTGCAATCCACCTGGATAGCAGGCATATGTGTGCATCAGTGTACCCAATAAAAAAAAGAGGAATGAAAACTAAATCTCTCTCTCCCAAAACCATTCCCATATTATACAAGAATGGTTGTTGTTGTTTGTTTTTTTGTTATTATTATTGGATTAGATGACTCTTTAAGTTGTTTTTTTTTTTTTATTATTTTTTTTTTATATATTTAATCATTAAATCATTTGGTGTGCACGACTACGCTAAATCCATATACATTTAAAAATAATAAGTATTACCAAAAAAAAAAAATAATAATAATAATTATATTATATATATGTAATAGGTACAGTGGTCGCTAGGAAATTTCAAATCAAAATCAATTTTATTTGCCTATGGAACATTTTGGTATTTTTTTTTTTTAACACTTTGAGTATATAGAATTTGGTATATTACAAACATTTATAGTTTTCAGTGTAAAAGAAAGGAATAGAGCAAAACTGAAATAAGAATTATTCGCTAAATCGAGCGACCACTGTATGCATTGGCCCAAGGCTTAGTATATATATAGTACTTAGAAGACATGCCCCGTTAGCCAAAAAAAAAAAATGGTTGTCATCTTTTTTGTTTTTGATTTTGATTTTAATTTTGTTTTTTGTTACGCGACTTTTCTGATAAAACATATTTAAACATACAGTACAGATATCATTCCTAATCTCACTTGATCAATGTTTTCTTTTTTGTTTTTTCGTTTTTTTGTTTTTATTTTAGTTGGTTTTTTTTTGGCAATAGAACAAAAAGCTAAGTTCAAGCTAAGCTAACTAACGGTAAAACCGCAAAGCAGGTAGGCAGACAATGAACAAAATGTTCTAAAACATTTTTTGCTTTTTAGCAATGTATGGATGTGTCTGTATGTGTGTGTGTGTTTGTATGTATGTGTATGTATAAAAAATTGTTGCTTCGTTAAGCTTGTTTAGAAAAAACTTTAGTTTAAAAAACATACACACGCGTACATGCATACATATGTAGATAGTTTGTATATTTGTTATTAAATTTTCTTTGTTTTTTTGGGCATAGTACTAATCATATACATATACAAATACAGTTTCGTAGATGTGTGTGTGTGTGTGTGTTTCATGTGATCGTCGTCTGTTTAAGAAAGTAAGTCACATGTGCGTCCGTTTCAGTTCCGTCCGTTTCACGTTAGCTAACTAGGGTCGCAAGTCACAAATACATACGTGTATATATATATATTGTGTGTATTTCTATATATATTTGTGACATGCAAAATGCATTTGATTTCATTGTTTTTGTTGTTGTTGTTGTCAGTTTTAGTTGGATCTTTTCTGTTGCTGTTCCTCTTCCACATTCCGTTTAGTTGTGCGTTATATAACGTACACAGTGTGTTTGTTTGTATGTATGTGTGTGTGTGTGTATGTGTATTGTAAATTTACTCCAAATTACATTATACAAGTTACATATATGCAAGTATGTATATAATATATATATATATATATATATATATATGTATTAAACATTAGGTAGGTTCTTTCTTGGTTGTTTCTGCTGTCTCAAAATGTGCCTAAGTTTCTTTTTCTGTTTTCTATTTTGTTTTTCTCTTTTGTTCTATTACAAATTACAGTAAGTAAACACACACAGTCAATTCACCGTAAATGGGGTTATGACACTCGTTAGTTTTGCCTAGAGTGTTCGGTTCGGCACTTGTTCATTGGCAAGAGCAAGACAACAAGATGCAGTGTGATTCGTTGTTCGTTGGTCGACAGGGTTGTCACCGCTTAGTAGTAGAAAACGCATTTTGATTTTGTTTCTTTTCATTTTCATTTAGTTATATTAAACAACGATTTTATATAAAAAAAAAAATAGGTTACAAAAAGAGGAACACACACAAAAAAAAGCACTAGGTTTTTTGCCAAGTTTGTTATGTTTGTTGTATGTTGTATGCATTTGCATATAAAGTATGTCAAACAATTGATCAAAAGATAGAAACAAAACAACACACACACACACACGCACACGCACAGAATTCAAATTGATTTTCAATTGAAATACTACCATTAGTGCATGCGTGTGTGTGTGTGTGTGTGTTTGCTTGAGTGTGTGGGGAGACTTTTGGCATATTGCAATTGGCAATTGTTTGAAATACTGTATGCATGTGTATGTATGTATGTATGTATATATATTTAGATCACAAAAGCAACCGTGTGTGAAACGTTATTACAACTAACATGTGTCATAACCCCACATTACGCACAACACTTATTGTAGCCCGGCGCCTTGTCACTATTGCCGCGTTCAATGACCACACGTTCGGGATTCTCGGCTGATTCGCGTCCAGATGTCTTATCTAATATGGCCTCGGCAAGTTCACAAAATGCCCGCTCAATGTTTATGTTTGATTTGGCGGATGTTTCCATAAATCTTATACTATGCTCCCGAGCAATCTGTTTTAATCAAATACAAAGAAATACGAATTAGAAAGGGAAATAGATAAAGAGGGAGAAAGATAGAGGCATTGTGTCGGTTATTCATCAATGATGATTGCGCGTTTTTGAAGTAATACAATCAATAGAACTAAATGCTTTAAGCATAAGCGCTTTAAGCTTTTGATGCCAAAATGTGTGTGTGTTGGTAAACAATGAAAAGATCGACACGCTTCCATCTCTAGTTGTTGATTGAATTGTTTATGAGTTATGTGTGTGTGTGTGTGTATGTATGTATGAGCTTCATCTTACCGCCTCGCCGCGCTCTTTGGTGACCACTCGCTTGTCCGTCATATCGCACTTGTTGCCCAATATCATTTTCTCCACATCCTCATTTGCATGCTATACAAATACAAAAAGTACATTGACAGAGAGAGAGAGAGAGAGAACGAGAGAGAGAGAGAACGAGAGAGAGAGAGAACGAGAGAGAGATATACATATTAATAATGAATGCATGTATTGTTTGTTGTATTGGTTTTTGAAAGATGCTCACATCGTCGATATTCCGTAGCCATTTGACTATGTTCTCAAAACTTTTCTCGTTCGTTATGTCATAGACGAGCATTATGCCCATCGCTCCACGATAATACGATGTTGTAATTGTGTGAAATCTCTCCTGGCCGGCAGTATCCCATATTTGTAATTTGATTTTTTTGCCCCTGAGTTCGACTGTTTTGATTTTGAAATCGATTCCTGCAAGGCAAACAACAACAACACAATAATAACGTGTTCATTAGTAGGTTTAAGCTAATTTTGTTCAATGACGTCACATATATATATATTTATCGTTTATCATAGGCTGGTATGTTTGGATTTGATAACAATTTATGTAGTTATATGAACTCCCAAGGTAAAGCAGTAAAACCAACAACAGGTCGATTTGTTAAGTTAAGCTAACTGAAATGAAATTATGACGTCACGAATGCTCCGGTTCTGATGGTTGTTTATGGTAGAATGTCGATGTTTGATAACGATTTATTTCGAATTTTGGATTCATTGGATTCGCTCTTCAATGTGAATCATAACACACAGATGCAACACACACACAGACACACACAGGCAAAGAGATGATTGTTATGTATGTGTGCATTAATGTATGTGTATTAACGTATATGCGTCACAACAATTAATCTAGTTTGCCAACTAACGAGCTCGTTGTTTGCACTTTAAGTGCAGTGGTTAACCACCAGCAGCAGCAGCAGCAGCAGCAGCAACAAAAACAAAAGGCAACAATTATAAAAGTTGAATCCAACTAATACGGGCTTCTCAAGTCCAAAGGCTATCGGATCCGGTGCAATACACCATGCAAATGCTACGCGAACACGTATGTATGTGCATATGTATGTGCTTATATGTGCATACAAATATCCAAATTCTTTTGACCGTACAGGGAAATTCTACAACATTGCTGCCAGTGTTGGGGAAAAGCGTGTTCGCTGATAGTTGTTTTAATACAATGCCACGCCCAAAATGCATTTTTAAGTCATTGTGTCCTTGTTGTTTTTGGGCGCCGCCTACGCACACACATTGGCAATTGACAATGCCGCTTACCAACACACATGCGAGTGTACAGAGAGCGAAGGCATCTCTGCAGGTATATACATATGTATTTATGTACATGCACGTATATACACTCATGCAAATGCATACACACACATATATTTGTAAGTGAAGCACTGCGCCATTTACTTACCTATAGTTGATATAAATGTTGATGTAAAAGCATCGTCTGAGAAACGGAAGAGTATGCAGGTTTTTCCAACTCCTGAATCACCAATTAGCAAGAGTTTAAAAAGCAAATCGTACGTTTTCTTTGCCATTTCACGTTACGGCACGCGCACAGACGCACACGCACTCACAGTGACCAACACACACGTACACTCACACACTTACAGCAGAGACACACTGACAGACTCTACAGAACAAAGAACAAACGCACAGGTGTAACAACAATTAGACGTCTGTTTGCTATTGTTATGCTTATTTGATTGATCTTGGCGCGCTAGTTAATGAGTCAATAACGTCGCTGCAGAACTTGTGTATGCTATAGCAATATATTTTTCTACGCAATGCAATTGTTGCTGTTCGACTCAATGTGACCGCAGCAGCAAACGAGTAAATACCATTTAATACTCGTTTTTTCGTGGCCTATTTAAAGGCCGAGTATCGCTATTTTGGCCGATATATTCTATTAAATACAACTCTAATTGGCACGCGACCTATACCAACAATTTAAGTAAAAAGAAACAATTGCATACACCTTTACAGTTTACAAATAAACAGGCCTAATTCCAGTCCGATAACGGTTGCACACACCTAAAAAATTAATACATTTGCAACAAAGGAAATCAATTAGCACCTGTATCGATATTTTTGACGATATATTTGTGATTCGTGCATAATGTTCGACCAGCAACTCTGCATGGTTCTGTTAAACAACACTAAAACCGCGACATACATATAAACAAAGATACACAATAAATAAATACTTGCGTATTATGGACCTGGACTGGCAAAACAGTCTAACGGAGATCAAGGACCGTGGCCAGTATTTGCTGCATTCGGAAAAATGGGCCGATTGCCGCTTTTTAGTTGGCACACCGCCAAATCAACGTCTAATTGCTGGTCACAAGCTGCTCCTAGCTATGACGTCGCCCGTCTTCGAGCGGATGTTTTTTGGCAATTTGCCAGACAAGACTGATCCCATTATTATACCCGATGTGCAACCGGAAGCATTTGAGGCTATGCTGGAGTACATATACACGGATCGCATCACAATTGGCTCCTTCGACAAAGCCTGCGAGCTTTGCTATGTTGCCAAAAAGTATATGTTGCCACACGTCGTTACGCGCTGCACCCACTTTCTCTGGGCAGATTTGAGTCCAAAGAACGCGTGTCGCGCCTACGAGTTCGCCAAACTGTTTGACGAGCCACGCCTAATGCAGAGCAGCATGGATCTAATAGCTGCCAATACGCGTGAGGTGCTCTCCGATCCCAGTTTTCTGGACATTGAGGTGTCCACGCTGATGGCTATACTCGATCAGCATCGTCTCAACATTGATTCCGAGCTAGATTTGTTCAATTGTCTACTCAAATTTGCCAGCGAACGTGGCATTCTTAACGAAAATGACAACGACGAATCAGCCAGCAAATCCTCCGGCTCCATAGAGCATCCGGATGCGGTTGACAACATTGCCAACGATGTGGTTGTTGAGGAGATCAAAATGGAGCCCGATGTAGCGGCAATGGTGCGTCATTTGAATCAGGATGAGGATGTTGATACATTTAAGCAGGTGGCCAGCAGCAGCTCCCCTTGCAGCTCATCCGTCGCCGCATCCAGTTCGAACTCGATTGCCACTTTGAGCGCCTCTGCTGCACAGGATGATGTTGTCATCATTGACAGTGACGCCTCTGGCAATGCCAATGATGAAATGAACGCCGCCGAAGCCGCAGTCAATATGATCAACATGATGGATGCCCAACGCACAATTATGGATGGAGCTATGCTGCGCCAAGCTGTTAAAAAAATACGCTTCCTTACCATGACACCACAACAGTTTGCCGAAGGCCCAGCACGTTCCAAGCTGCTGCAGCAAAACGAAGCTCTGGCCATACTCATCAAAATCTCGAGTCCCACCCTAAATGACTGCAATATGCCCGAGGGCTTCTGTGTATCGCGCAGCACGCGCAATTTCTATGAATCGTCGCATCGTCAGCTTGAGCTAAACTCCTCATATCGCCGTGTGCCCGACTGTAGCCTCAGCACCAATGTTGGCGGAGGTGCTGGCGTCACTAACAACAGTTTCGCATCCGCATGCTGCTCGGGCACAGCGGCGCGCACCACCAATCCGCTACGGTCTGGGCTAAACGAGGAGCTGGCGCGGTCCAAAAATCCGGCCGTCTATCGCATGGTCCCTTTCGCGCATTACGCCTTTGAGAATGCACCAGCTGAGTCAGCTGCTGCAGCTGCTGCTGCTGCAATTGGTGGTGCTTTTTCACCCGGCAATGACAGTGATGTTGCTGCTGGTGGCAGCAACTCGCATCACGATATGACGCGATCCTACTGCATGCGCTCGATGACACGTCAATTTGATTATAAAAACACTAGTGTTACCGATTGTGGTGTTACCTTTCAGGTAGAAATCCTTACAAATACTTGAACTGACCCAAGACTAAAATTTGATCCCACTTAATGCATTTCAGGTGGACACAAACATTTGGATACTGGGCGTTCAAGTGCCCACCCAGGTGTTGTGTGGCGAACTAATGAATTCGGCTGGATTTACTGAGCGTTACACCGAGGTGCTGTACGCTCACATTCAGGACATGCACGGCTCCAGGATCACCTATACACACTGTACGGCACGCGTACGCTACGATTCTCATTTGGACATTACGTTCGATCGACCCGTCTACATATATCGTAATCAGATCTATAAGATATATGTGGTGTTTAACAAGATGGGCTGGTACCCGATGTACTCTTGTGTGCCGGATACTGTCAGGCAGCGTGTCAAGTTCATGTTCAATGTGGGCAATCCGACGGAATCGGTGCGCGATGGCCTCATCTATGCAATTATATTTTCAACGCCGCAGCAGGGTCCCGCCCGGTTTGTGAAATCGCCCACTGTCACTGAGACAATGTAACTATTATTGTTTTGCATCTACTTGCCAACAGGAACTACAAGTGAATAAAAACCACTTTATTCCACAAAATTCCAATTTGCTCCATGCAAGATCCCTTGGAGCAAGTTGGAGCTAGCACCCAAATCTTCGATCTTCAATATACATAGCAATTATAACAAACAAACAAACAAAATTAAAGCAACGAAATTTTTTCATTTTTCAAAAGTATTACAATAAATAAATTTACATTTTAATGCAATTAGTGCTCATTTTGAAAACAACAAAAAATTATATGCAAATGGTGATTAATAATATATATATATAGAGAGAGAGAGGAGAGAGAAACTGAGAAAAAAAAGGAGCTATCGATAATTATTACAACATTCGACGCCAGAAGTGGGAACAGTGCGACAACAGTACCAATACAAAGTTTGTATGCAAGAACGTGCATAATAAACAGTTAGAAAAAAGAAAGAGAGAGTAAGAGTACAGAGACAACGAGAGCGAGAGCGAGCTGAAGTGAGCTTTGAGCGAGGCTCAAGCAGCATTACATACATATGTACAGTTGTGTGTGTGTGTGTGTGTGTGTGAGTGTGTTTGTGTGTATTCACACTATTTGCCATAATTGGCACAGCTACCGCTAGCATATTCGGGCTCTTCGCAGGTAAGCGTATGCTCATCAAATACCTTTTCCTCGCCACAGCTGATGAGACGTGGATATCCCTCGACGCATGTGATCAAACGATGGCAGTCACCGGACACAGGGAAACGTGGGAAGGGCCAGAAACGTGCGGCAACCGAATTGGGATCCACTTTCGTTGGGCACTTAAAGCCCACAACAGCTGATAAAGTGGAAGGAGAAATAAAAGAAGTAATTGATTTTAAGCTGTTCTGAATGGGCGAATCAATTAATCGTTAGAGCTTCTCTGGAGTTAACAGAAAACTTATAATGCTCCTTTAATCTTACCCTCGGGATTGCAATGATCAAGTAGCTGATCGGGCCAATTGCAGCCATGGATGCGCTCATCGTAGGCCAGGCCAGCATCACAATCCTGCTCATGGGGCTCACCATGGGCGCACTTAATGTACGTGGTCGAGCAATCCTTGGATACCGCATACAAACCAAACTGATACTCGCAGCCAGGCGTTGAAATTGGCGTGGCTGTAGTAAAGTAAATATGTATAGAAAATTCTACGGAATGATTGTATGATCGATCGATCGATCCACTTACGATCAAATTGGCGTCCCTTGCAATCAACGGCCCAATTGTAGTTGCAGTGATTGTGAACGGCGCCCTTGCCATCAAAGAGTAGACCGTTCTCGCATGTCTCCAGGGTGAGGGTGCCATTGGTGCAGAGGAAGAACTGATCGCAGTTCTCGGTGTGTGCATAGGCCTGTTCGCCATATTTTTCGGGGCATTCGGGTGAGCCGACAGCTAGACCATGACCTGTAATACAAATAATCGATTATTATCGATATGTTGCATTCATGCATTTATGGCTAGAGTATTATATGTACAAGTTCCGTTATCCGTAATCGGTTATCAAAAAAACTTTATCGTCAATCGATTGTAAAAGCTATCGTTATCGCCAGTTGGGCCAACAGCGGGAAGTGTCGTCAAGCAAACATTGTTGTCGTTATTTGTCATTGCCGCTTTTCAGTGTTTTTTCCCACCCATTCCAATGCCCATTATTAAACTTGAATGCACACTTCCTTCCTTCCCACAACAACTTTGAAACTGATCCAACACTGAGACTGGTTTATGTTTAGGTTTCGTTTTCGGTATGTGTGTGTGTGTGTAAGTGTGTAAGTGTAAGTGCAAGTGACGTCGTTTGTCGCCCGGCAACGAGCATCTTCGCGCGCGTCTAGCGCCGGCGGTGATGTAACCGGGCTTAAAGTTTTGCTCCAGGTAACAGGTTGAAATGTTTTGAACTGTTTGTATTTGTTTTCGTCTTTCGAGACGAACCAACGCTTGTGCATAGCTTACGTACACATAAATACAAAATACATTTAAATCAGCTAAAGATTTCCGGTAATTACTTTCTGAAAACTTATCGATAAGTTGTGAAAACGTCAACAATTTTTTCCTTCTTAGTGTTAATGTTTTGTTTCGTTGTTTGAAAATAAAAAAAAACTTGTTGGTCGGCAACTTTTTAATATGTGGTTGGTTTTAAATCTAGATTTTTTTTCTAACTTATAATGTGTTTTAATTATCAACTGGTTTGACGGGCCAAGTTCTGTTTCAACTTTGATATCATTTAAATGTTTGCCCGTTTTTTATTAGAAATCTAACAGTTTGGCATACACAAAACATACTGTTTAAATACTGCCTTAAATACAATACAAAGAATCGGGTTTAGCTTGAGAAATGATTTTGTATCTTAGAAATATAAATGGGAATGTTAAATGTGAAAAAAACCTTATAAAAACCCAAAATGTTCGCTTTATAATATTCAGGTTAAAACTAGCATTGAGCTTAATTAATCTTAAGGGATCAATATTCCTTCGAGTAAACAGATGGTTTTTCTCAGTGTACTTAGTTCTCTTAGGCTGACTTAATTGTGAACGAACTAAACAAAAGCAAAAGTTATGAACGTGATCGGAAAGTAAGATATTTTGATTGTGATGCTTGAATAAGGTGTTCGAAACCCCTTTTGGGCCAACTTCAGGGTTAAATAACACATGTAGCTACTAATTGGAGCAGAAAGCGATAGAGAGAAGGCAATATTGAAACATATCGCTCGGTCTAACCTTCGTCAAACCAGTAAACTCGAGTAGATCGAGCGATTAAACTTGATTCGAGAACAAAAAACACAAGAAAAAGGTTAGTAACAATCGTTAGCACTCGAATACGGTACGGTTTCAAAGCGATTGCGATTGGAATTTTTGAAAGTAAAAGCTCAAGCAATGCCCAACCCAAGCCCAAACCCAAGCCAAAAACCAAAACCCAACACGCAATGGAAGGTTGCGCTATAATACCAAATCAATATACAATATAGTATGTAATGCATATGCATAAGTATATCGAATTACCACCCACATTATGCGCTTCCGTGCATTGTACATTACCAAAAATGCAATAGGTAATCACTTACCGAAGGCAAACATTGCCAGGATCAGGATACTGCTTACTTGTAATCGTTGCATGCTTGCGGCAAAATTCGAAATCAAAAAACAAACAATACAAAAAAAAATGGCAACAAACCAAAAAAAAAATTAAATGTAAAACAAAGCAACAGAAACGGCGTTGGCGATGGCGATGGCGATTTTTAATTTGAATTCAAAAGCGCGACAGAAACCTCAAATTCCGCTGCAGACTTTTCACGTTTTAACGGTTACGCGTTCCAAACTCAACTGAAAAGATTTATACCGCGCTCAAGAAGAAGAAGAAGCAGAAGTAACAGCGCAGCAGCAGCGGAGGCGGCTGCGACGATGACGGTGGCGACAGAAACACAAAAACAGAAACAAAAGTTTTGCAAAGCTTTTTTCTTATACATATCTATGTGTTGTGTTTTTTGGACTTTTGCGTTTGCGCGCTGCGTTTCGGATTTGAATTGAAGGAGGGAAAGATGTGTGTGTGTGTGTGTGGTGATCAACAAGGTGCGCCGGCAGCGGGGGTCTTACAGTGCATGTGTGTGTATCAACTATGTTGTCACAGCGCAGAGCATGCGCAATGATTGATCGAACGAACAATTTTGGTACAAATACAAAATGCAAAACGTGATTTGGGCTTTACTTGTTTGCTGTAGTTGTTGTTGGTGGTGATGGTGGTTGGTGTTGTTTTTGTGTTTGTTGTTGTTAGAGCTGCCAACATGTGTGATTGAAAGTAAAAGGCAAAGCTCAAGCAGCTCGTAAGCTTCCATTCATGATTGCATTCGGCTTTTGCCTTCGGGCATTCAGTTTGTTTATTGTATTGTGTGTTGTACTTCGGTGCAATGCTTTGCTTTGCTTTCGTTCGTCTTGCCGATTACCGTTACATTGTTAACTATTGCAAAACTGTTGTTACTCTCGTTATTGTTGTTGTTGTTGTTGTCAGTTAACCCAAGCGGGCGATTGCATAACCAACTTAGCCCGAAGACCCGTCGCCGCCAGCAGAGAGCTTTTGCTCTTTATTATTAAATGGGTATGATGACTTTGTCTGCTTGTTTGTCAAATATAACAAAGACACTTGGATTTTGGTATTAAAGCGAAGATTTTTATACGGAAGCATTTGTTTGACCTACAAAATGATGTAGCCTAACATGTTTAGAAGAAGCTTGCACATATCTTTCTAAAGATAGATTTTGAATCTTAACAAACATTGTTAGAGCATCAATGATTCAGTTTGTATTATAAATGATTTCTCTGGACTCATTGGCTTATCGTTTAAGTGTCCAATTAACGGTTATTGTGTTTTTATTTTTGTGTTTTGGTTGACAAAGGGTTAATGAGGCTAGCTTATTGCCAACCCCCCCTTTTCATGTCCATGCGATAATAGATATGGTAAAGACGGGGAAATGGGCGGGGAACGAAAGAGCGCGGCGGTAAGGTCCCCATGTCAGACACCAGATTTACGACAAATTGATTTGCCCTCGATTTGGCCGACTAAGCCAGCAATTTACTGTATCTTATATACATAAATAAATCTTTGCAATCGCAAGATAAACACAATTGGCATCATTTCAAATCTTGTTATTTAATCGAATGAGTTGGCAAATGAATATAAATGATTTTCTTTTATGTTGTTGTTGTTGTTGTTGTTATTGTGAATGTATTTGTAATTTGGGATCAATCTACGATCACTCTGATTATGTGTTGAAAGTAAAGATAGAAGACAGAGTGTACGGAAATCAATAGAAACAGTAAAGAGCAATGGTGTAATGAAAATCGAAAAGAAAGACAGAAAAAGAATTCGAAAAAGAGTTTAAAAACTTAACGAAAGTTAACTTAAGGCCCAATATACTAAACGAAAAAGGTTTAAGTATCAACTTAGATAATAATATGAATATTAAAAAACGTTGAAAGGAAATAAGAAGATAGGAAAACATAATAAAGTCTATAGAACAAGTTGATTAACTAGTTAGGGTACGTAAAATGTGATATAGTTGAATAAAATTCAGGAAATAAACAAAAACCAGAAGAATCAAGTTTAATAACCAAAAAAGATGAGACAGTTTAGTACTTTGGTTTTCAAATGAAAAAAGTAAAGAAAAAAGGCTTTCAAAAAACAAAATGAAATGAAATTTAACAAACATGCATAAGACATATAGTAAGCCCAAAACTGTGAAAGATGATAGAAAGAGTATAAAAAACATATATAGCCATATAGATTATAAAAAGAATAACAGTTTATGTATATTTTTTTTGTTTTAAATAGATACAATAGTTGGGGAAAATAGATAAAAGTAAAAAATAAATGTGAAATAGTACAGATAGTAGATAGTTTTTATATTTGAATTAAGAGATGAAACATTAAAGGAAATATGTACACAACGATTCAGATAGAAAGGCATAGAAAGAACGTAAGAATAGGAGTGACAGAAATAAGTACAGTAGAAGAAGGTAGATAATGTGAAAAAAACGGTAAGTTTTTAGAAAAGTGAAGTGAAAAGAAAGATTCTCGCTACTCGTTGAAGCAAAGTAGCGAATAAGAAGTAACGAGTAACGAGTAATTCAGGATATTAAGTTCTACAGGCTAGAAACTACTAAGTTTTAGTGACTACAACGCGCGCTCCGTCCATTGGCATCACCTCTTTACTTGCTGTCTTGCTGTCTGTCCAACTGTAACTGTGTTCGTGTGTTCGTTTGTTTGTATTCCGTCTGTCTTTTGGCTGTTTTTCGTTGTTGTGGGGCTCTGTTGTAGACGCGCGCGTAAAGGGTACGTTGAAGGAGCGGGGAAAAGGCTATGCGGCAGTGAAGCGGTTTATCGGCGGGTGGCAGACAAACGGCAGAGCGGCAAGCTTAGTTCTTGTCATCGGTCTCCTTGTACCAATCCTCACAGCCTGGCACATTTTCGGGCGCATCGCACATCTCGCTCTCATCGTTGTAGACCTCGCCCAGCTGGCAGCCCAGATCACGTGGATCTTCGCCATTCAGGCAGACATAGAACTTCTGGCAATCGGTGGGATGGGGATATCTGGGATGTGTGACAACCTGGCCGCGTTTATCGGACTTTGGCTGATCCTTGGGGCATGTGAAGCCGCTCTCTGATTTCTCTGCGCAGAACAAAGTAAAAGAACAGAGGGAAGGAGCACACAAATGGAATGAGTACAATAATCGGAAGGGGAAAAAGAATGGGACCTTTTTATGACTACTTACTCTCTGGATCGCCGCAACCCTCACGCTTGGCGGTGTCGGGCCAGACACAAGTGCCCGAATACTCATCAAAGTGGAGACCCACGGTACACTTCATCTCCAGGGCATCGCCATCGATACAATTGTAGAAGATATTGCAAACACTTGCCTCGGGATGGGCAAAGAAACCGTTCTTGCGGGGACAGTACTTGGTGGATTTGGGTTCCTCTGTTGGAAGAGTTATTCAATGATGATGATAAATATATTAAAACGATTAATTTTATTCGATAACTTACGCAACTCTGTACGATCCTCGCAGTCTACATTGAAGGGCTGATCGCATTTGTTGAACTTGCGATTCAGTGGATCAAAGACGAGACCGTCGGCGCAGAGATGTGCCTTGGGATTGCCATCGGTGCACTCATAATATTTGTCACACTGCACCTCATCCGCAAACTGGCCATTGGGTTTTGGGCACTCAAAACCCGCTGCGCCTACATATCACAAACAAAAAAAAAAACAACAAACTTCATTAAGTATTGATGAAAAGTAGTTGAAAAAAAAAGTTCATTAAACTTGAAAAGCAGTGTGTGCACGCTTTCACCAGTGTTTCCTACTTCACACAGAAAAAAATATAATTAAAAAAAAAAAAAAACAGATCAATTGATCGATCGATCGATCGCATTTGGGTTCATTTTTCCTGTTTCTGGCCCTGTCTTACAGCAAAATTGTGGCAACCGCATTGCAATTACATAATCTAGCTTTTGGGCTTGTCTTCGTCTCAGTCCCAGTGCCAGTGCCAGTTTTAGCTTCAGTTCCAGTCGGTCGGGCGTCCGGTTTTTTTCCAGACGCGCCCAGAGGCCCAGAGACGCAGCCTCACTCTTAGCCGGTTTTCTATTACCTGTTTTGCAATCGAACTGCGGCATTTAACAAATGCAAATAGCGCGACATTTGAGTGCCGCTTAAATGTCAGACAGGGTCGACCCATGGCATATGTGCATATTTGTCAATTCATTTGTCTTTGGCTTTGTCTAATGCAGACATGCAGGAAAGCAACTGGCAAATTTACCGTTACTCGGCACAAGCAAACACTGCTGCCGTGTGTTGCAATGGAGCAGCGTAGAGAACTTTTTAACGAAAGCTTGCGCACACACACACACACACACACATACATACATTCACAAATATGAAGTCAATGTCAAAATGATTAGCACAGCGTTGCCAATTTGTTGTTGTTGTTTGTTTTATTTCGACAGCTGACAAATCAAACAAAAATCAAGCGATCGGAATGCACTTAAGCTGTGATCGATTAATCGATCTCTTTGTATGTTTGTGTGTGTGTGTGCGTGTGTAATAGAAATGTAAATTTATAAATTCTTCACTCACTTGTAGCCGCCACATAGAGCGTCACAGCAATGGCACATAAAAATAATTTCATTTTTCTTTTGTTTTTTGTTTTGATAAAACTAAAGTTTAAAAAAAAATATATATGTGTCACAACTATTTGTGACAATCCTTCCAGATGAAAGGGCAAAAAAAAAAAAATATAGCAGTAACTTTTAGCGGACAACTAAATCGCGACTCAAGCGTGCGATGGTTAAACTTAAACTAACAACGGAACGCCAAAGAGGCGCACTTTTCAAGACTTTTTTACCGGCAACGGCAATGCTCGGCGCTGGCAGCGCCGTCGACGCCAGAAACGTTGGCGACGCTTGGGCGCAGGCGCAAAAGTAAACCTGGGGGATTGCTGCGGTTCACCAACGGCAGCGGCAGCAGCAGCAACAGCGGCAGCGGTGACGGAGACGGCGAAGAAAGACAAAGCTGTAATGAAGCAAGTAAATACATAACTACATACACACATGCATGTGCATATGTATGTGTGCCCATATTAAGTGTTCAATTTGTATGTGCCTGGAAGACCAAAAGAAAACAACAACCAAATCAGAAACAATAACAAAAACAAATACTTTTTAACTGAAACTTTGCCGGTTAACGACGCGCATGCAAATGCTTAACAATTTACAGCAATATAAATTCAGAAATTACAAAGAAAGAAACAAACAATAACAACAAGACAGCAAACCACAACCCAGATGGGTATTAAATTCAAGACGAGCGACAAAACCTTTCGAATAACAACAACATTGCAGTTCATGTGTATGTGTCTATGTGTCTGCCTATTCCCACTAGTAAATGCATCAGCCTTTCGCTGGTGTGGCCATACCTAAATAAAAAATCTTAACTGCCAGTTGGCAGACCTTGAAAAGGATGCGCATGAGAGAAATAGAGAGAGAGAGAGAAAGAGACACCAATATAAGGAACTGTGTCAAGCTGATCGAAAATGTATGAATTTAAATCACTAGTATACGTATTATACATAATATAAGCATGCATATGTAAATACGAGTATGCTAAATCTGACGCACACGCAATGCCCGAAAATGAAAAAAAAAAATAAATAAATAAATACAATAAATACAAAAAAAACTTGTTGTCCTTGAGCTGCGTTCAAATAGCCGGCAAAACAACACAAGCATACTACGAGTATTATAAAACAAAACAATACCAAGAAAACAAAACAGGCAGTTAGACCTAAAAAGCAGTTAGCAACTAGTTAAAGCTAATTAAATAAACTTTTACTCTTTTACCACACACACACAATCAAACTACATACATACATTAAATGCCAAAACGCCAGGTCTGGCAACTTCCAGCAGCTTCTGAGTAGACAAGCAACAATATTAAAACTTTGTGGAATCTAATAACATAAGCAAATCGTTTATAAGTTATGCGTCGCGTATCGAATTGTTATACCGTTTTCATAATAAATGCAATTAACGAAAATTAGCGAAAAAAAAAAATCGAAACTGATGAGAAAAAACAAAAACATACAAACTGCTTTACAGTTTGGCAACAACGAAGCTGGCTTCATCAAGTTTTTTGGTTGTTGTTGAAGTTTTTGTGGTAACAACAGGCAGATGCGCTGATTTATCATGATCAACAACATTATCAGCTTCTTTTGCCGCCTGGAGCACCACGTAGCCCGACGAAAGATTTTGTAATTCAAGGTTTTTTTTTTTCAACTTTTCGTGCGGACTGCAATCAAATTAGCCAAAAAGAAAAAGCTTCAAGACTTTGTGTTGAGCATCCATATATGTAAACACAAATTACAAAAAAAAAAACACACACACACAAAATGCTGCAGAGTTAATATAATATTGGCATTACGAAATCAATGCATATGCAATTTATAGGCCATCAAGTTGTTGGGTTTTTAAAATAAAGATGCGCCAACTTAAAAAAGAAAAACCAAAACTGGTAAATGATACAAACAAACCTTTTGTTATATACAATGCATGTATGCATATTAAAATATGTATTAATGTACAATTTTAAGGCTGGGCTGCGTCAGACAAAAGTGAACGAACCGCCCAACTATGTCATTGTCATTAGGTATATTTATATATGTATATGTGTGTGTGGGCGTGCATGTGTGTGTGTTTGTGGGTGCCATAAAACTTGGCATACTGTCTTTTACATGGCATTTGGTGCCAGGTCAGCCAAACAATTAACAGGTAATTACGGAAAAGACCGCTTAATATGCCAATTGCACACACACATATACATACACGGCAGTTTACAGTTATGTTTTTTTTTTTGACGGTGCATGGGAGGTGCATAAAATGACAATGACACTTGATAAAGTTACATTCTAGAGTTAACTTTCTAATTTCATGGGCGTTTCAATGACAAAAAAAAAACATTTGCGGGTTCTTATGTTTTCTCTTGACAACGAAATGCACACTGCATTAATTAATGCCACTGCCAAGTCAGAAAGCGATTACAAAGCAATATTATTAGCTACGTTTTGCCACATTGATATTTATATTTAAATTTTGGCGCCAGTTGCGAATAGCCAGATCAATCGAAAAATTTTGCAATTGAGTGCTGCCAGACTTGCGTTCTGGAATTCTTTGCCAATTACAGTATTTTATGTACGTCGATTAAGTCAACAGTTTTTTTGTATGTCTGTGGTCACACTTGCCTTGGTCGCAAAACATTGCATTCGCATTTTCAGTTGTAATAAAATGTTATTTTAACAACAATTCGAGAGTGTTAAATAAGACAAATTCCAACGTGCTAACAACATTCAAAGGTGCGCTTAATTTGTAAATTCAATAATTTGTTCGAAGCGATATTTCGTTAATAATTGATGGCAAGCCAACAATGGGAACACGAGCAATAAGCTAAAAACGACGTCACATCGACGACAGCGCTGCTGCTGCTTCTGCTGCGCCGCCGTCATCACATCTTGTGGTTGGCATTTGACTATTGATTTTTTTTTTTTTGTGTGTGCGGTACAAAGATATGTCGGCTATCAGACTGTGCACTTAATTGGTGAAAACAGGAAAACAATTTGCATATGCAAACTTCAAATGTATTACAATCACCAGACCAAAAACCAATCAATTAGTTGTGTGGCTTTCTTAACTTTTGGCTAACAGTTGTTGTTGTTGCTGTTGCTGTTATTGGTGAGGTGACATCATCAAGCAGCTGGGCCAACCAATATTAGTTACATTTGACCAAAGCTGATTCATTGTTTTCTTTACGTTTTGCAGCAATCGTAGCTGAAGCTGCTTTTAAACTGCACTTGTTGTAGTTGTAGTTGTTGTAGACCAAAAGTCACCAGCCACTTCCCCCACCCTCTGCACCCATAAACACGGTCACTTGCAAAAACACGAGCGTTGCCACATCTCAAAAATGGATCGCAAGGCTGAGCTAGAGCGCAAGAAGGCCAAATTGGCAGCACTGCGCGAGGAAAAGGATCGACGTCGCCGTGAAAAGGAAATAAAAGATATGGAAGAGGCTGCTGGACGCATTGGCACCGGCACTGGCATTGACAAAGATCAACGCAAGTGAGTCCTAAATGATTATGGGTATAAAGAATTCTATATTAAATTGCTTATTTTTACCTAAGGGATTTGGATGAGATGTTGTCATCGCTGGGCGTTGCACCCGTTTCGGAAGTGTTGTCATCACTCTCTTCGGCTAATTCACTGACATCCGACAATTCCAATACACAAACGCCTGATGTCAGTTTGCAGGCCACCGTCAATGGACAGGGGTAAAATATCACTAAAAAAAATAGATTCCAACTCAATTGTTTATACTAAATTATATTTGCAGCGGTGTCAAGAAACAGCCACTCAATCTAAGCGTTTACAATGTGCAAGCAACAAACATTCCACCAAAGGAGACACTCGTCTATACGAAACAAACACAAACCACCAGCACCGGCGGACACGAACGTGATGGTGCGTATACGATACATCCTATATGTATTTAGAACGAAATTCATTGTATCCCCAATATGCTGCTAGCTAGAGTAACCCCAATTACCAAGCCAAAGAACATTAATCGCTATTATGTAAACACTTTCCATAGTTTGTTACTTTTTACTGACTTCCTTCAAAACATGTTATGTGTGTGAGTTCATCATTGTATGTAATATACTGTAAACTGTAATTGCCTCTCTCTCTATTTTTTTTTCTTTGCCATCCGTACGCTTGTGAAACTTAAGTATGTACTCGATATGCTCTACTTAAATGCCATACCATTATATCCCAACCAAGCCTTAACCTCTTTCACCCAGCTAAATCCAACATAAATCCCAACTAGCTTGCACTTTGTCCATTTTTCCTTCCCTCCCCTCACTCTGCTTTGCCCCCGTTACATAGATGTTGCGCGCTGTTAGTAAAGTTCTTCTGATCATATAAAAAGCAAAAATAGAGCAAGCAAATATCATAAGTGAAATAAAATAACAAATACAGTTCTTTCTTGCCACTCATCGCCTCTGTCAGGATATATGGAGGACTGGTGGCGTCCACGTAAAGGTATTAAATATAGTTATATATATATAGCCAACAACAAAATTAAGACCATAAAATGTATGCTATGATATATAATATTATAATATTATCTTTGATTTTGACTCTGATTCACTTATAATTTTGGTCTTTCTTTCTTTCAATCAATCATCATCGTTTGCTGCTTTCAGTTGTTAAATTCAAAAACACATACACATACAGATACACAAACACAGATACACTATTAGGCAATGTAATTGTATTTCACATTGTATTTGTAGGCATTGTTTAAGCGCATTTAATAATTTGTCTATTTACTTTTCTTTCCCCTTTTATCTGTTCTTGGTACGCACGCAAAAAAAACTGCAGCTCATGCTACGGATTATTATGGTGAGTAGTTAAGTTGTAACCTATCCCAATTAGTATATCTATCAATATAACTGTATATGCTGCATATGTATCTTTACCTCTCTCTCTCTATATATATATATATATAGATAACTCTCTATCTTAATCTGTGTCTCTATCAATTTCTTGCTGTAGTTATTTGCTATTTATAAAGTCTCGTTACTTTTTACTCGTTAGTTTTGTTTGTATGTAGTTTCTATTGTCTAGTACGTAGTATTATTGCTTGTCGCAATCTAATTATGACTGATATCTTGTATCTAAATAATAATTTATAAAAGTAAATTGCTTTTTTTCGGCCTTTCGGTACAATTTGATTTTATACAATTTGAAATCGTTTTGAGATTTGTTGTTTTTTTTTTCTTCTGATTTTTTTTTTCTGGAGAAATTTTATATTGATTAATTTTTATGTAGCGCTTAGGCAGCATATTAAATATATAGCATATGCCAGAAATTCAGTTTGTATCAGCATTATCTAATGTCTAATATATCAACATATATATATATATCTAAACGAAACGTTTTATTACTACGTATATAAAATTGTTCAACTCCACCCAATTTATAAGTTGTTCTATTATTTTAAATTCGTTTAAGTAGTTGACATTTTTTAAGTTTTTTTTTTTATTATTATGTACACACATACATATTCTTTCTCTTAAGAATCAACAACAACATCAACAACAACAACAACAAATATTAAGCTCGTATTTTAATTTTGCGAAGAATTGTATAACAGTTAACAACTGTTATACACTCTAGTCGTATTAGTTTTTAGGCGAGCGAGGTTTGCCTTGATTATCTTCTTATATCTTATATTATTTTAGCATAACCAAACTTATACAAATACATATATATATGTCTTATATATTATCATAATGTGTTTAGCCAACTTTTCCAACGCAAGTATATCGAGTATAACAACTGATTATAATCTTAAGTCTAAAACCAAATGTAAGCCACACACACACACAAACACACACTTACACACACACCCACATATACACCAGTATTGAACACGTATGCATGTGTTAAGCACTGAGAAAAATATCATGTAACTATATATATTAATAATACTATAAACATATTGAATTTAGTATTTATCAGTTATAATCTTAACCATTGTATTATAATTTCAATGGTCGCCACTTTTGAGGCCGACTTGTGTGTGCTAATTCTTATCGAAGAATCATGATTTATGTTTTATCTACACATACATATACTATATGTATACCCTAGATGTGTCATATATCATCGATCCAACACCCACCACGAAACATATATTTTCATCTATATCTACTCGGTTGCTTTTTATTGTTTTGTTCATACATTATTCGTTTTTTTTTCTTAACTTAACTTTATATTTTTGAAAAACAAAAAAAAAAACAAAAGAAAGAAACTTGATCAATTTAAAGGGCGGTACGACGTTATAGCCACGATCGATGTAAGCGTTTATTTGTATATGTAAAATATATTTATTTCTTTATATTTCTTCAAGATGAATACAATCTTAATCCGGGTTTAGAGTGGGAGGATGAATTCACAGGTAGGTACACCCAAACCGAAAGGCATTTGTGCAAAAAAAAAACAGTGACGGGAATCGACATGAAACAAAATAGGAACGTTACCAAATTCTAACTACAACGCGTTGATCAAAACTTCAAATTCAACAAAATCAATATAAGAATAAACCAAAAAACTTCGCGCTGGCTGTCACACACACACACACACACCCTCACACATACACTACCCTCGTTCTCTTTACTCTCTCTCTCTCTCTGTCTCTGTCTCTATCCCTGCCACTCGTTACTTTAAAATATATATATCTTATCCATTACACGCTGTAAACTTATGATAATGTTGTCCTGCCTGCATGATCATGCCTCAAAACTTCATGTTGTGTGCTCTCTAATCTCAAACTTCATCCAACAACTATGCTAACTGCGTGTAATTAACAATTGTTTCATTACTTAATACATCCAGAATGCTAATATCTATCAATCTAGTGACAAAAACAACAACAAGTGAAGCCTTTTGAATTTGAGAAAACTGTTCGAACTCTCTTTCTCTCTCTATCTCTTTCGTTTGCACTAAGTAGGCAGTTACCCGCACACTCTTTGTTTCACTACACACACACACACACACATAAGCAATTTGAAACTCGCTCTTTCTCTCACTCACTCTCGTCTTCAACAAAGCACAGCAAGCGATGCGCGTTTATCAGCGACTCTCTCTCTCTCTGTCTCCCTCTGTCCCCCAAAAAGGTACCGTTAACCGTTAATTTAACGGTAAGCCACAACCCAGCACACGAATAAATAAAGCGACATCTGTTGGCTGATTATGTTATATGTAAAAAAAAAAATGAATACAAAAAACAAATCTGTAATATATTCTAGCATAAATACATACATAATTTTAAGTGCAAAAATTTATAAATTGGGTGGAGAAAACTGAAACTGAAAATCAAAACAACAAAGAAAAAATTGAAAAATTGAATAATGTTGTTACAACTAGAGAAGAAAGAAAAGTGTTTTTTTTAAGAGTTTTGCAGTTGTATGCGTTAAATATGAAACTATATAGTACATATCTATCAAATACTTACTACAATACATTATAATTATACTTGAATATACCTATCTATCTATTTCTCTCTCTTTATCTCTCTTATGCTGCTACACTAAATACAAATGTACATACATATATACATAAATATATATATATATGCCCACATCCATAAACACACATACATACAAACACATATATATATATTAACGGCGTATGAGATGAATATAAATTTGTAATATTTATTTATATTTTTATTTAATATATTTTAATCATTTTTTTTTGTTTTGTTATATAATTGGCTTTGTGTATTCAGTTGTACGGTGTAAGTCGAAAGCACAACTAACACCAACTAGTACATTTGCACCCATACACACACACATACACACACCCATACACACACACACACGCACATGCACTCCATATACTAAGTACACTTAGTGTGTAATATCTGTAAAAAAAAAAATGGTTGTACTCTTTGATATTACACAAGTATAAGAGCGTGCGCGTGTGTGTGTCTCTTTTCCTCTCTCTCTCCCCCTTTCTCTTATACAGTCTCTATTTTTCTCTTTTACCGTAAATGTCATTTCAATGATCAACAAAATCCCTTTTGGAGCGACCACCACAGTAATTTATTACTCCTACTCTATCTCTTTCTCTGTCTCATTCCCTACTCAGAGCATGTTAAGAGTTCAGCACTTGTGCCATCTCGCTCTCTCTCTTTTGCCGATCGCTACACCTTGCGCTCTTGTTCAACACTGTCCTGCACTTTTACACACACACACACATACATACAAGACCCCCTTCCTTCCCGTTTAACCAAAGCCAAAACAAACAAAAAATGAAGGGATATACAAAATAAAAGAGACAAATTGATTGCAAGAAATGACAGAGACAACAAGCAAATGCAAATAATATACGAATACCTGTGTACGAATGTGTATGAAATTAAACAACACGAATAACCGTTAAAGCGCCCGTTAAAAAAGCAAAAGCAAAAGCAAAATGCAGCTAAGAAAACCAAAAACAATACAAAAAAAAAACAAAAAAGATGAAAGTAGAATTGTTCCTGTTCTGTCGATTGTCATGTTCCTCTAGCTGTGTTAGTTTTATACATTAAACAGTGCTTGCATTTGATGCCCAAGGAGATGACGAAGAGAACTCGCTGCCACATCTGGATCATGGCTTTAGTTCCAAGCTGCCACCCGGTTATCTAACGCACGGATTGCCCACCGTTAAGGACGTGGCTCCGGCCATAACACCACTCGAGCAAAAGAAGGAACAAGAGGAGAAGAAGGAAGGTAAATATTTCATCACCCCCCCCTCACAAACAATAACAATTATAATCGAAATGCTTTTGCTTGCTTGCAGTCAAGGAACTGTCGGAGGAACAGAAACAGATGATCATCTTATCAGAGGACTTCCAAAGGTTCGTATTGCGTGCTGGCCGTGTCATTGAGCGCGCCCTCTCCGAGAACGTGGACATCTACATGGACTATATTGGATGTGGGGATAATGAGGAGGCAAACGATGAACGTTCCCATGCGCGTCTCTCGCTGAATCGTGTATTCTACGATGAGCGCTGGTCAAAGAATCGCTGTATAACAAGCATGGATTGGTCAACACATTTCCCCGAGCTGGTCGTTGCCTCGTATCACAACAACGAGGAGAGTCCCAATGAGCCGGATGGCGTTGTCATGGTCTGGAATACAAAGTTTAAGAAGCAAACGCCCGAGGATGTGTTCCATTGTCAGAGCGCCGTGATGTCCACCTGCTTTGCCAAATTCAATCCCAATCTAATACTCGGTGGCACCTATTCGGGTCAAATTGTGCTCTGGGATAATCGTGTCCAGAAACGCACACCCATTCAACGAACACCGCTCAGCGCTGCGGCGCACACGCATCCCGTTTACTGTCTCCAAATGGTTGGCACACAAAATGCCCATAATGTCATCTCCATTTCGTCGGACGGCAAGTTGTGCTCGTGGTCCTTGGATATGTTGTCACAGCCGCAGGATACGTTGGAGCTGCAGCAGCGGCAATCGAAGGCAATTGCGATCACAAGCATGGCATTCCCGGCCAATGAGATTAACAGCCTGGTGATGGGCAGTGAGGATGGCTATGTTTATTCAGCATCGCGTCACGGTCTGCGCTCCGGTGTGAATGAGGTGTTCGAACGGCATTTGGGTCCCATAACGGGCATCTCGACACACTATAATCAATCGTCACCGGACTTTGGTCATTTGTTCCTAACGTCATCGATTGATTGGACCATCAAGCTCTGGTCATTGAAGGTGAGTCTTGAGCCTCCTCTGATTTGATTTTGTTTTCGCATACGTATAATCGATTTTTACGTTTGCAGGATACAAAGCCGTTATACTCGTTTGAGAACAACTCGGACTATGTGATGGATGTCGCTTGGTCGCCCGTTCATCCCGCCCTTTTTGCTGCTGTCGATGGTAGCGGTCGTCTTGATTTGTGGAATCTCAATCAGGACACCGAAGTACCAACAGCATCAATTGTCATTGATGGCGCGCCAGCTCTCAATCGCGTCTCCTGGACACCATCCGGACTCCATGTCACCATCGGCGATGAGTCCGGCAAGCTCTATGTCTACGATGTGGCTGAGCATCTGGCGCTGCCATCACGCGATGAATGGTCGCGATTCAATGCGACACTCAACGAGCTCAAGATGAACCAAAACGACGAGGTCTAAACTTATGCCACAGAGCAAAAACAAAAAAAAAAACATAAAACACGCTTAGTTCATTTCAAGCCGGGATGCGTTTCACTCCAAATAATAACAATTATCGATTATTGATTATTTGCAAAAGTTTAGATGTTCAAACGGGCAATAATACATCTTTTTTGTTTTCTCACTTATTTTTTTATCATATTTTGCTAACTTTTTCAAGAGCTCTGCTCTTTTTTAATAGTCAATTTGTTTTTTGATGAGATCCCAATTATTATTTTAGTTTTTTCCAATGCAACAACAACAATGGCTGCCATTTTGTTAGCTTTGCCCGAAATTGGCCCCAAAAACAGTTTATTCGTATTTAATTGAGATTTCATCAAATGAAATTCAACAACAAATACATTAACAAGTGCAAAACACTAATACACATGCGAAATAAGCTTTGATACGATATTAGTTAAATAGGATGAAACGTCTATATATATGTAAATATGTATGTCCTGAGTGCTGAACTGAAAGGTATCCATATGTGAACATCATTGGTATTGTAATTTATTTGATATACATATACATATTAGAACTGATTTGTATTCTTCTTTTACTTTCAACTTCTGTTTAAAATCAATATTCCCAGCCATCCCGCTGTTGTGTATAAAAACTATAAACTCGAAAAAAAAATGACAAATTAATTAATTTGCAAGCAAAAGTTACGTTTATATATATATATATTCGATACAAAAACACAATGTGAAAAAAACCAATACATATTTATATACCTATATATATATATATATACACAGAGTTGAACAATTAGATGAATGAAAATTTTTTGCAAGCCTCCCTCTCCCTTTTCCCTCCCCTCAATCAAATGTAAAATGTAGTATATAAATTAAAGAAAAAAATGAAGAGAAGATATGTATGCAAGTCATGCAAGTGACAAACAACAACAAACAGAAGAAACAAAACAAAACTAACTATTTAACAAGAGATTAAATAAAGGTAATGAAAAAAACATATATGTAGTTTTATGCAGAGATAAATGCACTCATAGATACATTATTTGTGTGTATACCGTATTTCATGATGCTGCCCGTGAGTAATTGGCCATACTTATACATGCGTATCTCGTATTTAATTGCGATTCGTATGATTCATGCGAGTGCCATGCCATGCGCATTATGTAAGCACCCAGGCACAATACAAGTGCATTGCCATTTCGGATGAAGCCGAAGTTGAAGCGAATTTCAAAACGGAGAGCTTCGGTCATGCAAAAAGCTCTCGTGAGATGGGGTTAGAAGCAGTCGCAGCGGCAGAGACTGCGACGACTGCAAAAACTGCTACCAGCGCGCTGGCAATTGTTTGTTTGGTCATCGTCCGCGTTAGTAGTAAAGTGTAAGTGCAGACAACAAGTAGATAGTAGCGGAAGAAATATTTAAATATTTGTGCAAAAGCAACAAGCGTGGGCAGAGAGAGACAACACAAGAACACAAGAGAGCCGTATTGCAATCAACAGTTATTACGACAGAGCAAATCAGAACTCTACCAATAATAACAACAACAACAACAAGGACGACAACAAGAACAACAATAGAAATGGATTACAAGGTGAGTACATGCAATAGATGCAATTTTATCGATTGCTTTTTTTCAACACATACACACTCAAAAACTTCAAATCAAATTGCCAATTTTGCAAATGTTAATGCATGCAGCCTGTGCCAAGCATTGTTCCTGCAACTGATTTTGATGCATCCGGAGATAGCCAGGAGTTACGTGCAGCCATGCAAGGATTAGGTACCGATGAGCAGGGCATTATCGATGTGCTTGCCACTCGAAGCAATGCTCAGCGTCAGGAGATGATGGCTGCTTACTTATTGGAGTTCGATCGGGATTTGATCGAAGATCTCAAGGGTGAGCTTGGGGGCAAGTTTGAGGATGTCATCATTGCTCTAATGCTGCCACCCGTTGAGTATTTGTGCAAGCAACTAAAGGAGGCCATGGCTGGCATTGGCACCAACGAGGGCACTCTTGTCGAGATTTTGTGCACCAAGAGCAACGAGCAGATGCAGGACATCACCGCCACCTATGAGAAGAAGTACGGTCGACCTCTAGCCGAGCAGATGTGCAGTGAGACTTCGGGCTTCTTCCGTCGTCTCTTGACCTTGATTGTGACTGGTGTACGCGATGGCTTGGATACACCTGTGAATGCTGAACTCGCCAAGGAGCAGGCAGCTCAGATATATGCAGCAGGCGAAGCTAAATTGGGCACCGATGAGGATGTCTTTAATCGCATTATGGCTCATTGCAGCTTCCCACAGCTGCGTCTCGTTTTTGATGAATACAAGGAGCTATCCGGTCAGACCATCGAGCAGGCCATCAAGCATGAAATGTCCGAAGAGTTGCATGATGCCATGATGGCTATAGGTAAGATGGAAATGTTATTTAAATAAAGACTTTACCGAGTTTCATTCCTTGGGCTCTTATAGTTTGGGTTTTGAATTGGTAGCAAATCAGTCGGTTTTTTATATTGATATATTTGAATATTTTCAAAAAATTCTAAATTTATTTCATTGCTTTCTTTTACTCCTACTAATCTCCTTCACTCATTCTTTTTCACTTACCTGCTCTCTCTCTCTCTTTTTTTTTCTCTCTCTCTCTCTCTCTTTCTCCTGATCTTACAGTTGAATGCGTTCAGTCTCCGGCTGCATTTTTTGCTAATCGCTTGTATAAGGCAATGAATGGAATCGCCACCGATGACAAGACTCTAATACGCATCATTGTTAGCCGCTCTGAGATCGATCTGGAGACCATTAAGGAGGAGTACGAGCGCATCTTTAATATAACTCTTATAAGCTCTGTTTTGGTAAGTGGAAATTCATGCATTCCTTTATCAATATTTGTATTTTGTCTAACATTTCAAGTAATGCATTTTTCAACTTTTGCTTTCCGTATTCTTCTTGCCTTGAACTTGAAACTTGAAACTTGATCCCTCCCCCACACAAAAATACTTGATTTCTCCCTAAAACACACACACACACAATTAACTTGGTGTTCTTGTCCTATTTGTGTGTGGTTCTTGTTGTTGTATTTGATCATAGGACGTAAGTATTGGTATTCATATTGGTACTTTTTCGTTATTGGATTGTTTTTAGAATTTCTGCACGTTTGTAAAATTTCAAAATTTTCTTCTTAACACTCTTGATTTTGTTATTAGACTCTCTACTTTCTTTCGACTTTTGACTAACTTTCACTTTGTCTCATTCTGTTTCCAGGCGGAGACCTCCGGAGATTACAAGCTGGCTCTGGTTGCTCTATTGGGCGCTGCTTAAATTGATTATCAAAATGCCGTCTAGAGGCTATTACTATATATGAGTGCACTCACCTATCATATTTATTCAAAATATTTTTAATGCAAATTACAGTATTGTAGTACTTTTAAAGAATCTCGCTTTTAATGTCTAGTATTGGTCACAGTTGTGTCAATAAAAAATCATTCGACTAACCAAGTGGCCGATGGTTACCGAATGAATACACACATTTATTGTTTTATTTATTACTTAAGAGCAAATATAAAAACACACAAGGTAAGAGTTTTAATCATACAGACTTTGGGGGATATTGAAAAAAGTTTTGCATTTCGTCAGGAATTGTCCAGAAACTAGCCGAAGCCTAACGAAAAGATTTGACAATAACTCTTGTTGGCATTTCAAACATTAAATGGTATAATCTGATTACCTGCACTGTGGAGCAGGGTGCTTCCCGGTGTGTGTACTCCTTGAGTATGAAGTCGTTCTCAATCTCATAATGGAAACGTGTGTCGTGCATGCGAATGAGCACATCATCGATGCGTATAAATATATATTCAAAATATTTTTAATGCAAATTATAGTATTGTAGTGCCTTTAAAGAATCTCGCTTTTCAATAAATAATCAATCGTTTTAACCAAGTGGCCGTTGGTTACCGAATACACACATTTATTGTTTTATTTATTACTTAAGAGCAAAATTAAACACACAAGGTAAGATATTTTAATCATACAGACTTTGGGGGATATTATAGTATTTTTGGGCTTTTTCACAAACCTGCTGCTTTGCAGTTGTAGTTTTTGTGCACGAGACGTGCCAATAAATATACGTAAATACACATCTAATAATTAAATTACATTTATATTGATTAGCCGAATACATTTTGGTTGGAGGCCCATATTTATATTTAATACTAAAAGGGCGAACCTATTTAAAGAAGAGCTTCTGCAAATCTCGGATTTTTACGGGAAGAAAGTTTTGCATTTCGTCAGGAATTGTCCAGAAACTAGCCGAACCCTAGCGAAAAGATTTTACATTAGCTTTTGAGGGCTTTTCAAACATTAAATGGTATACTCTGATTACCTGCAATGTGGAGCAGGGTGCTTCACGGTGTGTGTACTCCTTGAGTATGAAGTCGTTCTCAATCTCGTAATGGAAACGAGTGTCGTGCATGCGAATGAGCACATCATCGATGCGTAGAAAATGACGCAAGAGAACAAAGAAGCCCGAGGGCATAACACGCTGTAAACGCAAATGATAAACATTTTTAAATACAAAATGGATTGATAGATAAATAGATGTTATTTACAATGCGAACGGTTGACGATGATATGCCATGATCGTGCAGCTCATCCTCGTAGAGTGTGAGATCTTGATAGAAGAGAATATTCTCACGCATCATTAGCTTCATTTTGTTGATGGTTTGATGGGTGGTCTCTGTGCGAATTTTATCGTTCAGTGTGCCCTGGTATGGGGTTGTGAATGTCCAATCGAATGGTTTAAATTTCTGCTCTATATTCTGCTCAGCACTGTGAAATATATATAAAAAGATTTAGGAGATCGAACAATTGAGCTTATATGCAATTATTGGGCTTTACCGAGTCTCGCGCCACTCCTGAGCGCAGGCTACTTCCATTTCTTCAGCTTGTTTGCCGTTGGCAACCAGAGCGAGCGCATCCATAGGCTTGAACTCCATGAGAGCACCATCTTTGTGCTGGAGCACCAGTTTGTTCTTGTGAAAAACCATGTCTGGGAGATGGGGCAGCTCCAGCGAGTGCTGATAATTGCAGAGATCGCAACGATTGGCATCGTTCTTATCGCAGCACATCTTGCTGCCCAAATTGCACATACTTTTCAATATGTGCGACCTCTCGTAGCTAATGGACCAGTCATTGAAGCGTATTGAATCGCTGTTCACCGGCAAGCGGAATACTTCTGCCTACAAGTGATTTAATTGTAAAGAATCGCATTAATATGTGTGTAGCGTAAACATATATATGAAAATTTGCAAGCCCCCTTACCCCTTCGGTATCCATAACTAACGCTGCTTTATTTGTGTGTATATATGCTGTCAACAAATAAGCTAATCAAAACGATATGCAATGAATTCAACTATGTAGTTTTGCAATCATTTATCGATTAAAGAGTATCGCAAAATAACAACACTTTATCGATATATCGTTAACTTTTTATTTTCGAGATTCAAAATATAGCCAAAAACGTTGTGAAATTAATTAAACAGTAAATTTGAACATCATCTGCAATTAATTTAAGTTTAATGCCATAAAAAATCGAGAATAAACATTGGTAGCTTCGTGCCTGTGATGAACAGTGTCATCGCTAATGCGAAGCGGCAAATGTTTTTGTTTTTCTTAGTTATTCTATTTCCATCTGTATAGTACAAACTTGTGAACTGCTTTCGTCAACTGCCAAACTAGACGTATAACAAAATATACTAATTGAACAACATACACACCATGATTGCGTTAAGCGTAAGGCGCCTGCCACGTTCATGCCTGTACCGGGCTCTTAGCTCCACATGCTCAACGCCAAGGATGTGCAAGGCGCAGACAACAGCGAATGAAGGTAGCGTTCCAGTCGCCGACATACTCAAAAGTGGCTTACAATTGGGCCAACCGACAAGCGCAACGCATTCGCATCTGATTAAACCGGATGAGCTGGTGCCAGGCATCGCGCAGGTTGAATTTCAAACGCGCCGCACAAAACTTATGCAAGCCATTAAGGCTTATGCCGACAATTTCGGCACAGAATTTAATGGACGCACCAGCAAGTCGCATATGGTAGGTAAGCCAGGCAGACTGTCTGTACTAGACTCTACAGATCTTTGGTCTCTTGCAGCTGGTAATTGGAGCAGCGGGCAAGAAATATATGAGTGGCAAAATACCTTATGTTTTTCGTCAAAACTCGGACTTTTATTACCTGACCGGTTGTATGGAACCCGATTCGGTTCTGTTGCTAACTATTGATGAAACCGGCGTTGTGCAGTCGACACTCTTTATGCGGCCCAAGGATCCGCATGCCGAGCTGTGGGACGGACCACGCACCGGTCCCGACTATGCCATCCAGCTGTTTGGCGTCCATGAAGCACAGCCCATTGATAACTTTCATAAAATACTTACCTCGCGTTTCGCACAGATAAAACCGCATTTGTGGTGCGATCTAAATCAATCGGAGCTGCCCAATGTGACAGATGCCATGCTTCAGGTGTGCAATCAGGAGCGCATCCAACTGTTGCCTCTGTACACATTCGTGGAGAACATGCGTCTGATAAAGTCACCCGCCGAGATGCAGCTGATGCGTCAAACCTGCTCTATAGCCTCACATGCCTTCAACGAGGTCATGGCCGAGACGTTACCAGGTCAGTCCGAGCACCATCTGTTCGCTGCCATAGACTATAAGTGCCGGATGCGCAACGCCAGCTTTCTAGCCTATCCGCCCGTGGTTGCCGCTGGCAAGAATGCCACCGTTATACACTATGTGAACAATACCCAGCTGCTACAGCCTCAGGAGCTGCTACTTATGGATGCCGGCTGCGAGTACGGAGGTTACACCAGTGATATAACCCGTACCTGGCCAGTGAGCGGACAGTTCACAGAGCCACAGCGAACGCTCTACGACATGATGGAGCAGCTGCAAAAAGAAGCCATCCGTGAGTGACACGCATCCAAATATAATATAACCCTAATGAATACAGATTGTGAATTTGTTTGCAGAACTCGTCATGCAACCTGGTGGTGAGACATTGGATCAACTGTTTGAGACGACGTGCTTTAAGCTTGGCAAATATCTGCAGGAGATCGGACTGGTGGGCAAGCATTTTAGCGGGCCCAAAGAATTGGCAACACAGGGCTACAAGTTCTGTCCGCATCATGTGTCCCACTATCTGGGCATGGATGTACACGATACGCCGCACGTGCCACGCAACACACGCCTGCAGCCGGGCATGGTGTTTACCGTCGAGCCAGGCATCTATATTGATGAGAATCGCACGGATGTGCCGCCCGAATTCCGTGGCATAGGCATACGCATCGAGGACGATATACTCATCAATGAGCGTGGCCAGGTGGAGGTGCTAACCGCCAGCTGCATTAAGGAGCGACGTGCGATTGAAGGTCTCTTCAAGTAGGAACCCCCTCACCACTTCAATGAGTCCACCAAATTCCTAGTCATAATTTAGTATAAGTATATATATTTTTCGGAAACCTTGTGATCAAAACAGAAACACTGTTCATTTGAGGGGCAGTTATAAAGAAATACATTTTATTTTGTTAAAGTTTACAATTTAATCAAGTGAATCAATCTCTTAAAGCTTGGCAAACACGGGCTTCTCATCTTTGGTAAGCTGAGCAGCCACCGCCTGGGCGAAGTCTTCCGATTGCAAATTCAGCTTGTTTATGATACGCTGTGGCATAAAGCAGAAATGATTAATGTTTTTTTTTCGAAATTATAATAGCTAAAAAGTACATACAATATGATCGAGTCCCTGTTGATTGGTGTGCTCCAAGGAGTAAACCATACTTTCCTTTGTCGTCTGCACAGCAATGGGACTCTTGTTGGCAATTTCCTCAGCCACAGACAAGGCACCAACCACTAGGGCATCTTTATCGGGAAAGACGCGACTAACTAGACCGCTGCGCTCAGCCTCGTCGCTTTCGAAGCGGCGTCCAGTGAAGCAAAGTTCACGTGCCAGCGACTGGCTGCCAATCGCTTTCGGCAGACGCTGCAGTGTGCCCACATCGGCGGCCATGCCAATGTCCACTTCCTTTACTTGGAAGAATGCATCGTTCGTGCTGTAACGTATGTCTCCAGCTGTAATTAGATCAACGCCAGCACCAATGCAACCCATATGCACCGCCATAATGACCGGTTTGGGACAGAGTTCGACGGCGGTTATTGAATCCTGATACAACTTGATGGTCCGTTCGAGAATAACGCCCTTGCGTGCAATATCATCATAGTCGCCCATTTGCTCGCCCATGCTCATCATGGAAGATAGATCAATGCCGGCACAGAAATGTTTTCCAGCACCAGATAACACAATGGCGCGACAATCAGGATTAATGGCCAATGTTTCGAAAACGTTTTTGATCTCCCTGCGGTACGTGAAAACATATTTATAATACTTAGATGTGTATCATTGTATAATTGTACTTACATCCACAT
Organism: Scaptomyza parva; assembly: GCA_035044645.1. Taxonomy (NCBI): domain Eukaryota; kingdom Metazoa; phylum Arthropoda; class Insecta; order Diptera; family Drosophilidae; genus Scaptomyza; species Scaptomyza parva. The sequence goes on from JAWNNT010000139.1 coordinate 16,252,192, forward strand.
TTCCCTGCTGATAGCATTCAGCTTCTTGGGTCTATTAAGTTCAACATGGAAAACGAAGGGTTTGGGCGAGCTGATGGCCAAGGTTTTGAACTGTGCATCGACTTGGGCAGCAGCCGCTTGGCTGTGGCTTGTATTGTTACGATGAGGTTGCATGGCTAGAAAAGTTCAATAAATGGTCCAAGGTTTAATAGTATCTAGTGAAATCGTTGACTACCTACACACTTTGGACTTTGAGCCGGTTGGTTGGACTCATCAATTAATAACAGTGCTTATCCTTATCCATAACTTATTGTTGGTCACACTTACCAACTAATCTGGGTGTAAGACGGAGTATATTTGTTAGTTTTGGCAACGACATTTGTGCTTCCTATAGAGAATAAAATCCTTTAACAAAAATCTGCGGTTGTTTCTTAATTTATAGCGGTTATTGACACTTGTTGTCTGTGTCGATGCTTTTAAAAAACGATTTTTATTCTATCGAATGGACATACATCGATAAATTTTGCAAATTCAAGGCGGTTATTTAAAGTAAAACGTTTAGTATTTATTTTTTATTAAAATAAATATTCTGCATATTCACACATAAGAGGTTTCACCGGCAACTTTCTAAGGAAATTTATTAAAGTCCAAGTTTAAATAAAATAGGTATTATTTTTTAAATTCAGCGATACTTTAGAAACTACAGTGTTGACGTCACAGTTGACCAACGCATTGTTTCTCCCGGGGAGCGGCATGGATTGAAGCAAAAATAAAAAAAAAGCACACATAATGTCATTGATTCCACTTGCTGTTGATAAGCTGCCGGCGCTGCACTTCAAATATTTGCAAATTATCTACATATTTAAGATAAGGGCAAATCTAAAAAATAAACTCGTTGACTAAGATCAATGTGAAAATGAGCGAAACACTGGATGTGCTAGTTTTTGGCTCGGCCATTATAGATTTTATCTGGTAAAGTAGAGCAGAATGATGATAGTTCAGTCCACTAACCACCCAGTTTTCATTCAAACAGTTACACACCCCGCCTGCCAAAAGCTGGTGAAACACTGCACGGTCACAAATTTCAGACGGGATTCGGTGGCAAGGGCGCCAATCAATGTGTTGCGGCTGCTCGTCTCGGCTCCAGCACAGCGCTCGTGGCCAAACTGGGCGACGATAGCTTTGGTGGTAACTATCTGCGCCAGCTACAAGACGAGCACGTCAACGTGGAGCATGTGAAACAGTTGCGTGGCCAAACAACTGGCATTGCCCAAATTGCTGTTTCCGACGATGGCGAGAATAACATTATCATAGTAACTGGCGCCAATGATGCACTCAACGCCAATGATGTCACAAGCGCTGCACAACATTTTGTTCAGGCCAAGGTGCTTGTCTGCCAGCTGGAAACGCCCATTGAGGCCACACTGTGTGCTTTGCGTGAATTCAAGGGCATCTCCATATTAAATGCGGCGCCAGCCATGCAAATTTTCCCGGAAGAGCTGCTCCAACTCTCAACCATCTTCTGTGTCAACGAAACCGAGGCGGAACTCATGACCGGCATGAAGAGCATCAGTTGCACCAGGTACACATGGCATGGTTTTACAACCTGATAATTTAAAATTTAAAGATCGTAATGGAAATGTTGGAGTTCTAATGATTAATTTGATTGTATCTTTGCAGTGATGCATATGAAGCAATGAATCGGCTCATCAAACTTGGCGCCAATACAGTAATCCTAACGATGGGCAAATTGGGTGCAGTGTGCCTCACAAAGGAGGCGCCCTCCGCTGAAGATATGATACACGAACCAGCTCCACATGTGCCGGCCGAGAAGGTGGTGGATACAACGGGTGCCGGTGATGCCTTTATTGGTGCCTTAGCCCACAATTTGGCCCGCTTTCCTCAGCGAAAGCTGAAGGAGCACATTGCAGCGGCCTGTATAGTAGCATCCAAGTCAGTACAGCTGCCAGGCACACAAGCGAGCTTTCCACACGGGGGCGAAAACTGATTAATGGTTGTTACCCGATAAAAATTTTACTTGTACCAAAAAACAAACATGTGTTGAAAATATATAAACTTGAATGCAATTTTAAATGTCAAAAAATAGACTAAATTGCAAAATAAGTCACTGCTAAAGCACTCGACGAACTATTAACAATATATGCATAAACAATATGCTTTGTACATTTTACTTGTTTTGGCTATTGCATACAATGTACAAATATGTACCAGCGTACCAAAAAAGAGAAACTGTTTTGGTACATTTGTACTACCAGACATTGTCTAATTGACCAATTGATTGGAAAAATGCCTTTCTTCTATATGACACAAAAGAAAGTTTAGCTTTGTTGTATTACAATATTTAATCTGCTATTTGTGTTTAAGTATACAAGGAGAAATGACTTGTTAAAACAGATACAACAGACAGTTTTATGTCATTTAATATTGACGTCAACTGAATTTGGCAAAAAACAATTTGCATGGTCGTAGTGCGTGTGTGTGTGTGAGTGTTCGCAAACTAGCTTCTCTCCAAAATAAATGATTGTTGTTTTTAATTATTTGATAGTGCGTTCGATCATTTCTTTCCAGACTTCTTGATGCCGCCACCTACGAGTGGTCCCTTTTTGGAAGCTTGCTGTTTGGCAGCTTCGAGCGCCTTTTGTTGCTCCTTTTGCTTCTGCTTAAATGCTACTTCATCTTCGTCCATTTCTTTGCCTTCTTTCTTGGGCGCCTTCAATGGCTTCTTTTTCCCACCCTCACGACCAGACATGTTCTGTAATTTAAAATATTAGTTTTAATAAGGATGAAGGATTCTGTTGCCCAAACGTAGCAAAATAGTCACGCACTCGCACGTTTTCCCAACTTTTCTATTTTGGTGTTGTATACCGACAAAAAAATACTAAATGTCAATGCCACACTGCAATCAGATATCGATAGCTTTAATTTTAAGCTCACAAAAACAATTCAAAGTCTGATCACTCAATAATACCGATACTTTTCAACATTAAAACTTTATTATGCTACTCATTCCTTAAAGTTATTAAGACTGTGTTTAATTTTTTTTATTTTTTAGTAAAATGCTTTGCTACGCACATTATTTCCAGTGGATCACTTGTTTTTACAATATTGCGTTAGCAACTTGGACTATCGACAGCTGTTTGGTCAAACCGATTTCTTGCAATGGAAGCCTCTCGATAGTTTGTCACACTGTTCACGTTTTACGAACACTTTACGATTTGCGTTCGTTAAGTGAGCACGCGGCAAATTTCGACGCCAAGTGGGAAATAATATTTCTGCAAAAGAAGTTTTTATTCTGTGACTTTTGTAAGAAGTTTAATAACTAAAGGTATTGTGCTTTTTTTTTATACAACTCTCAATATTTTTTTTGGCTACGAACCATTACAAAAAACGGACAGTGCATTTATTATAAATCTGCCATTGATTTTTTTCTTGACGTTCACCTTGCACTAGATTTAAGTTATGTAATGTGCTTATTTTTTTATATGTGTTGGTGTTGGTTTATAATTCCCGGTGTGCAGATCTAACTGTATAATGTAGCTAAGAGCCTTGCCGCCAATTAAAACATTAATATATATTTTTTTTTGTTGAAATACATTAGAAATGCTCTAATAATTGTGCTTACATAACCACAAAAAAATAATTCGCAGGCCAGAGCAACACAGTGCCAAATTGAATTCTATAGAAACTGCAAAGAATCAGCGTCTATAACAGTTGCAAGGTAAAATAGTCGTCCGTGTCCATGTCCGTGTCCTCCTTTAAATGCGCCCACACACACCTGCAATGTGTTAAGAACTCTCACGAGTTCTAACCTACAAAATTTTCGCAAGAAAAAGTTGAAAGCAAGCAAGAAAAAACGGTGCCACACAAGCAAGTAGTTGATTACACACACATGAATCCATGCATATACAAAGAGTGACAGCTGCTTTTGTATTAAATTTAATTGAATATCAACTATTTTACATGTGTAGATGTGCATTATTTAGAATTTTCTCTTTTTTTATTTGAAAAAGTGACAATTGCGGCTAGAAAAGCGGCACACATACACTTGTATACTTGGATATGCATATGTACATGCTTATAAAATCCATGTGGCTGTCGTGCTCTCTCGTTCTCTCGCACGCTACGGCATTTACACGCGCAAATTTCGCTTCACTGATTGGTTGTATGACAGTGTGTGTGCACAATTTATTATTTCATCAATTCTCTCTTATTTCCTAACGGTCTAAGAGCAAAAATGTTGTATCTTTTTAAGCGATGACCGTTGTATTGTTGTCGATTTGAAAATTTGAAGAGTGCTTACTTTCACCTGCAATATTGGAAATGCTTTCAAGAAGTAGAACTAGTTGCTTGACAAGTCAAGATTGCTGTTAGCACAGCAGCTACTGATGCTCTCTGTGACGTCAGCAGATCAAACGCGTCATGTAAATATACCGCATGTGATTTTATACATTTCTATTTTTGCCCTTTTGTCGCCTTTTAGCGCCATTTTGCATAACACATTCCAAGCAACGATAACACACACATATGTAACTACAAATACATGTATTTGTCAATAGTTCCCCTTTTGAAGTGTTGCAAAACACTCTCTCTATATTAATAAAAACTTCTATAATTGCGAATTTTTTGTTTCGCAGTTGCCAACTGATTGAATTCGCAAACGATAAACAAGCCACAGCTTTTTGCTGATGCGTCAGCGATCTTCAGCTCTGGAAATTGTAAATGTAAACGCTCTGCAGTTGGTCGTCTTTTGTTTTTATTCGCAATACGAGAGTATTGTTTTTTTTTCCTGTATGTGTCAGCTGTCTGGCGAGGCCTGAAAAAAAAACTAACATTTATTCATATAACAGCGTTGCCGTACTTAACCCATTGAACTGATTTGCTGCAGGGCCAGCGCACTTGTACCCATTAACTTAAAATAGTCGCAAACTAAGCGAGTTGTTGCCTCAATTTCACTTTATTTTGGCTAGTTGCCAGCAGTTTTTGTTGCAGCTGCTATTTCATGCATTACTTCGTCATCCAGTGTCTATGTTTTTTATGTAAGTGTCGCCGATAAGGAGACCTTGAAAATTGCTTACATAAATTATATGTATTAGTAGCGGCGTTTATCTAATCGCAGTACGCACTTTTCATTTGCGCTGCCTTTAGGCTGCAAAAAGCCCTGTGACGTCGCTGTTGACCGTTTGTATATCTGCGAGAGCTTGCCAAATGAGTAAGAGAGGAATAGAGAAGACAGAGCACAGCACATGCGTCAAATTTTCCACAAGTCACATGCTTTGCCGTTGACGCGGGCGTCAACGCTACGACGATGGTTTCGGCGCGTTGCCAACTGAGTAAAAGTTTAAAATTTTGGCAAGCATATAGTGTTAATGCTGGCGCTGCCAAACCTCGAAAGGGGTAAATGAAAAACAATTGAACAAAATATGCAAACATGCAAATCACATGTGTTTATTTGGGCTAACATTTAACCATTTTATTTTGTCAATGTGTATAATAGAACTTCCTATCGGCGCCCAGCCTAAGACTCTGTGGAGAGTGACAAGTCAACTCATTATCATCAAGCTAATCGTGTTATGCAATGCTATTGGCATTGAATTTGTACACACACATATATACATGCATACATATATACGAGATGATAAGGAGCTGATCAAATCTCCTCTCTCTCACTCTCCTTCTCTCTGTCTGTCTGCCTCTTTTGATCATTTGCTCCGTTTGTGTATGCGCACACGTGCAAAAGCTTTGTCTGGCTGGCCTCTGTTGCTAACGCTTTTGTTACCGTTAAAAGACGCTGTCTCTCGCAACTGTTGCGCTGCGACTGCGACGCGTGAGCACCATCTGAACTTGAATTCTCTTCTGCCAACTGAGGCAGCAGCTGACCACCGGCGCAGCGCAGTGCCAGGCTAGCTCGCCGCTTTCGCTGTACTTGTAGTTCACAAGCAATTTAGTTGCCGTCCGGTTCAGACCTTTGCTTCGCAAGGAATAAGGATAAATTAATTTTTTTTCGGTGCTGTGATATTTATACACAAACAGATTGTACGTATTATAAAACAAGTAGTGCACTTAATGTCTATAACTCTAAATCAACAATGATAATAACTAAACAGCAATAATAATAGTTTAAAGCAACTATTTGTGATTCAACTTTTTTTTCTGCGGCTTATTTGTGTTAATCAAACACACATATATTTTTTTTATTGTTACATAAAACAAATTGAAACAAAGTGGAAAAAAATAATGCGGCAATAACAACAAATGCTCATTTGTGTTTACCAATTGAATATGAATTATTTAATCAATTAAACTCTTTTTTTTCTGGTGACATGCAATTATGCAATCGACATTTATGGGCTGCTGCTGCTACCCCTCTCTTTGCTTTATCTCTAAGCCCTAGCTAGATAACAGTGAAAAGCAATAAACAAAACACATACAAAGTATATTGTTCCACGTGCAGCTTTAGCTAGCTAATATTTTCCCTTACTACCAAATTTTCTTTTCATCGTTTTTTTCTAACGGCAGTTGAAACTGTTACATCACGGTCGCGCGTGCTCTTTTTGCCAAAGCTCTCAATTGATGGCAGTAGTAGCAGCATAGGCAGAGGCAGCGCCTCTGGAGATTAGATAACGGGGCAATGCTTTTGTGTTCTTATTTTTTTTTACTGTTGTTTGCGACTGCCCGCACGCCCACAATAAAGTTCTCTCTCGTATATGCTCTCTCGCTCTTAGGTGCCTTGTATCACATCGCTCTCGCAGTGTGCCCAGGTGTTACATAAATTCGGTTTTCGTCGTTTGTCAATGAAATGCGGCCTAGACTCTGAGACTGTTAATTTAATTTTGTGTGTCCCACAAAATAGCAATGAAGAAAACTTTTGGCTCAGCAGCAACAGTATTGCTATACTTGAATTCTAAATTTAACAAGACAAGACAAGACAAGGCAAATAATAAAAAAGCTCTCTCACTTGGTCAATGTCATGTGTGTCGCTCTTTAAAACAGCTGCTCCTGCTGCCTGCTCTCTTATACTATCTTCATTCAAACGCTATGTTATACAAGCGATTTAATTATGCAATGCGTACACATACAAACATATGTTCATTGCGGTTTCATTGCCACGTAACTGCCACTTTTTACCATTTGCTATTAAAGTTCTACTCTTAATAAAGAGCAAGCAATATTTGATTATAACAGAGCATAATCGAATTGCAGCATTAGAGTTTGATGCACGTGGCAATGAGAAGGTTTCAGTTTTCTGATTCATAAACATTGCGAAAAAAAAACCGCAACCAGTTTTAATGCCGCTTCTCTTCTCCCTCATACATATAAATGAGCTACAGGCAAATGTTGAAGCCGCTTAGCAACGGCAACGGTTTTTTGTTTTATTTATCTTTTTATTTATTTTTTTGCTGATGTCAGTCAGTTGATGTTTTATGTACATGTATAATTAACGAACGAACGAACGAACGATCGAACAAACAAACATTTAAATTCGAATGGGTTGCTTCAAATTTCAAATGCTGATAACTGTTGATTTTAAATCAATGCCGGCTCTGCCGGTCATTATAACACAATTTAGATTGCATATGAACAATTAATTTACTAACCATGCATGCTTATACATAATAGTTTATTTGGTGTATTTGCCTAACCATCCATTGCATTTAATCCCCTCCCATTTAATATCATTCCACTTTATTTGATTTTGCACTTATCTCGCCGCGTAAGGCGCAGCTTTTGGCTCGCAAAGCTTATCGCACTTTGTATGACCGTTCGATTACCCAACCCCAACTGCATTTAATCGGTAATCGATATATGCAGTTGGCAATGATTGAATGGTTATTGCGCTTTGTCGATTTGCTTTGAAAGTTGTCCGCCGCCGCCGTACGTCATGATTATTTTTATTATTTCGTTGTAATCATTTATTCATGTAATGCCATGTATTGTGCTTTTTTTTATCATTTGGTTTTTTGGTGACTTATTTATTTTGTACATTTTCGTTTCGTATTATTAACCGTGTCAAAAAACAAAAAGTGAATTGTGCATCCATAACATATCATAAAAAACAAAAAAAAAAAAATATCCATTATGCAAGCAAATATCAAGATCATCATCATAAACATCATCATAACTAACTGACAGAAAATGAGAACGGAATAGAAGAAGATGGAATGACGAATAAAAGAAAGACCGAAAGGTATTATATGTGTCGAGTGTGTCTGCATATGTTTACAGCAAAATGGGCAAGGATTTCGATGCTATGGGATTTGTCAAGGACTTCGCTGCCGGCGGTATCTCCGCAGCTGTCTCAAAGACTGCCGTTGCACCCATTGAGCGTGTGAAGCTGCTGTTGCAGGTTCAGCACATCTCGAAACAAATCACGCCCGATCAGCAGTACAAGGGTATGGTTGATTGCTTTATCCGCATTCCAAAAGAACAGGGTTTCAGTTCATACTGGCGCGGTAACCTGGCCAACGTTATTAGATATTTCCCAACTCAGGCTCTTAACTTTGCCTTCAAGGATAAGTACAAGCAGGTAAGACGCGGCATCATCTTTCCTATGTAACCATCGAGATCATTAGTTAAATTGTGTGTGTATTTTGTTTAGGTCTTTTTGGGTGGTGTTGACAAGAACACCCAGTTCTGGCGTTACTTCATGGGCAACTTGGCCTCCGGTGGTGCCGCTGGTGCAACATCTCTGTGCTTTGTCTACCCATTGGACTTTGCTCGTACTCGGTAAGTCTTATTGCATACCATACTGCGGTATAATTATGATTGTCATTGTGTGTCTAATTATTTATTTCGTTGTTTATAGTTTGGCTGCTGATACTGGCAAGGGTGGTGCTCGCGAGTTCACCGGCTTGGGCAACTGCTTGAGCAAGATCTTCAAGAGTGACGGCATGGTTGGCTTGTACCGTGGTTTCGGCGTCTCTGTGCAGGGCATCATCATCTATCGTGCTGCTTACTTCGGCTTCTACGATACTGCCCGCGGCATGTTGCCCGATCCCAAGAACACACCCATCTACATCAGCTGGGCCATCGCTCAGGCTGTTACAACTGTTGCTGGTATTGTGTCCTATCCATTCGATACTGTGCGCCGTCGCATGATGATGCAGTCTGGCCGCAAGGCAACCGAGATCATCTACAAGAACACACTTCACTGCTGGGGCACCATTGCCAAGCAGGAAGGTACCGGTGCCTTCTTCAAGGGCGCCTTCTCCAACATTCTCAGAGGCACTGGCGGTGCTTTCGTGCTTGTGTTGTACGATGAGATCAAGAAGGTCTTGTAAATTAAATTATTAAATTATTCAAACAAACAAACAAAATCAACAACAACAAAACCACTACCAGCTAATTATATTATATAAATTGTAAACAACAACAAACAAACGAGAAAAAAAAAACAAAACAAAATTATGTTCAAACAACAGCAATGAAACACCCAAACAAAATAATAACCCTCAATATATAATTATAAAATTATATTATATATAATAACTGGATGATAATTTAATTGCACTTGCATAAATCTAGCAGCGAAAAGCAACAAAAACAACCACACTTAAACAACATCGATAGCGGCCAGACAAAAGGAACAACAACAACAGCAAAAGGAGCACGGATCGGAGAAAGGAGCAGAGAAACGAAGTGTCGTGACAGCCCCCCTGCCCTCTTCGCAGCACACACACACACACACCGACACCAGATAGAGGAAGATGAAAACCAAAAAAACAAACAAACAGAAATCCACAAAAATAACGAAAAACAGACATACATATATTATTATTATTTATAAGATAGTATTCTTGTTAAATTCGACAGTGTGTTGGCTTGGTGGTGCCCGCGGTGATGGCAGGGCGATCGGTTGTTCCGCCCTCTGTTACTCTGTTTCATCACGCTAAAACCACTCCGAATCGAGCGCTCGAACTTTTTGCAAAATCAAACCATTGTATGTTGAAACATATAGAGTGCGCAATACAAAAGAAATATATATATACATATATGTAATGCCAACAAATTTTCTCTAGCGCCTCTATACACAGAAACACTACAAAACCAACAAAAAATCAACCTGCGGTTGGTTAAAAATATAAAAATTGATAAAAATAGTAGAAGAATTGTGTTTTATTTTCTTTTTTCTTGATTCACCTGAAACAGATTTTCCTTGTCTATGAATTCAAATAAAAGTTTGCTAGTTGCAACGCTTTATCCTTGTTTTTATGAAATTACATCGAGTATTATCGGTTCATCGATTTATCGATCTATCGATTTCCAAAGACAAAACTGACACGGTTTGTATATCCTAGTAGTCGTAGACCTTTGACAAAACCTTTTTTATTTCATTCAGTTAAAATTTCAAGTCGTATCCAATCACATCAAACTGGAGCTCAAAATAAATTCCAGATTTTCGGCAAAAATTTAGAAAAAAATTTTTTTTGTAAAAAAATTGTCTTTCTTCGGTTTCTAATTATATTCTTTTACATATAATAGAACTATCGTGGCACAGCACAAACCAAGCAAATAGCAAGCCTAACATCTAACCGAAACGAACCAGATTCAAATTCAGCAAGATGGGTGAGGAAGGTGGAATTAGACCCGGAGCCGACTTCAAGTCTTTCCTGATTGACTTTATGATGGGCGGCATATCCGCAGCCATTGCCAAGACCGCTGTGGCGCCCATCGAGCGCGTTAAGCTGATTCTTCAGGTACAGGAGGTATCGAAGCAGATACCGCAGGATCAACGCTATAAGGGTATTATCGATTGCTTTGTTCGTATACCCAAGGAGCAGGGCTTCGCATCTCTGTGGCGCGGCAATTTGGCCAATGTCATCCGATACTTTCCAACGCAGGCGTTAAATTTTGCCTTTAAAGATGTTTACAAGTCGGTAAGTCGGGTTTTTGAACGAAACGAACGGCGGTACACTTATCAAATTCCTCTTAACCTATTTGGATTTTCGTTTCTTAGGTCTTTTTGGGCGGTATCGATAAAAAGAAACAATTCTGGCGCCATTTTATGGGCAATTTGGCTTCGGGCGGTGCGGCTGGCGCAACATCCTTGTGCTTTGTCTATCCGCTTGATTTTGCCCGTACCCGGTAAGTAAATCTATCATCGGATCATATATAGATTATACATATATATATAATATATAATACATTAATGAGTTTCTCTAGGTTGACAATTAGGACTCAGATCCAAATGATTTTTAATTGATTCGTATTATTAGCGAAGATCAATCAATTAATTGTTTATAATGTTTAAAATTTAACCTGAAATCTTTTTTCTTCTTTCAGTTTGGCTGCAGATGTTGGCAAGGGTGGCCAACGTGAATTCAATGGACTGATCGATTGTCTGAAAAAGGTGGTGAAATCGGATGGTTTGATCGGGTTGTACCGCGGCTTCGTTGTGTCCGTGCAGGGCATTATCATTTATCGTGCCGCATACTTTGGATTTTATGATACGTGTCGCGACCATTTGCCGAATCCCAAGAACACACCGTTCTATGTCAGCTGGGGTATTGCCCAGGTGGTGACGACCATCGCTGGTATTGCATCGTATCCTTTCGATACGGTACGTCGTCGCATGATGATGCAGTCGGGCTTGAAGAAGTCGGAAATGATATACAAGAATACGGCCCATTGCTGGGTGGTAATTGCGAAGCAGGAAGGTCTTGGCGCTTTCTTTAAGGGAGCCTTCTCTAATATTATTCGCGGCACTGGCGGCGCCCTTGTTCTGGCCATTTATGATGAATTTAAGAAATATGTATAAGAATGAAGCTGAAGCGACACCATCCAAGCCACCGTCAACATCGAACGCACCTCTTCCATTCATCTGTGATGATAATCTGTGACAAATATTGCATTCCAATGGATTTCATATAGATCTGACGCAATCATAATGAAGTCTTCAATTCCAACTCTACTGCGCACTGGGATGTTCAATTGCTTTAATTTGTGTGGCAAAATTTCTGAGTAATTTAGCATAATAAAATTATTTTACTTGAAACATTGTATTTTTTATGTTCTCTGTGTGAATTTGCCTTGGGTGTAAAACTCAACTAAAACAGCACTCCTTTCAGTTAAATGTTCAAGATAGTAAAATTGCATAATCGAATTGTATCTTTTTTGAATTGGAACTCTTAAACCGCCAACTTAAAATGTTTTAAAAGAATGTGGCGCTAAGCTTATTTTTAAACATTTTTAAGAATATCTACATTACAAAATTGCAAATTGTAACAATTTGAATTCGCCGGGTGCGAAACTTAACTAATAGTGAGTTATAAAGAACTTAGTCAAGTTTCATTCTTCAGGAATAAAAACAAAAATGCAAAGAATTTGTTTTTGGTTTTTTATTTTTTTACAGTTACAAAGTACGAATAATTTATTGAACTTATTTGTTTGTTTTAAATGTTTTTGCACTTAAGTGTTAGCAGGCGTTAAAGTTAAAGTAAACATTAAAATAACATTAAAAACAAATCAAACTGCAGGCTGAGCGCGCCGAGAGAGAGAGAGAGAGACTGATTGAACTGAGCAGAGCTTTCCATAGAGCTTTAAACGCACATTCGTTGTTGTTGTTGAAAACGGAAACAAAAAAAAAATACATATATCTGGATGTAACGACATCCGAACAATTACAAAGTGCTTTAAATCTAATTCTAAGCTATGTTTGCTTCAGTGGTGGGTGCGCTGCTTGCGTTTGCTTAATGCGCATGACTTGGGTATCGGATCAGATCAGATCAGATCGCAACTCTCGGCCATTCTGCAATCGCATTAGTGAGTGGCGCCAGATCTATGTGCCAAGAACAAGAAGTATGTACCCGCCGCATAGGCCAAGAAATTGAACAGACCAAAGACGCCAGCCGCTGTATTGGAGGCATGTCCTATTTGATTCGATTCGGCCCATCTGGCCAACTGTACGATGAACGCAATGAAGTAGAGCAGTGTAAGCACAGCGGTAGTCAGCAGCTCCTGCGTGGGAGAAAGAGAGAGAAAGACAGAATAAGCATGTGTGTCGGGGTAAACTTTGATATAACTGTACATGTATAGATATGTTACTTACAGAGAATATCCAGTTGACTGCCACATTGAGTGCCTCGCGTATGCCCAGAAAATAGGCGGCCATCAAAAGAATGGTGATTATGAAAGAGATGACAACAACAAAGAGAAAGAAGCTTGTTGCAGCGGCCTGGGCCGGCGAGGCACAAGCCATACAAATGATGCCCAATATCTGTAATAAGAACAAAATGATTTATGAATACATATACATAACACAAATAGTATTCGGTAAATTGATAAATTCTTCATCTTAATTGGTGTTTCTTTTTTTTTTTGGGACACGCCATGATGTCACCTTAAGCAATTGAATAATGGTGACTAGTTAATTACCACTTGCATGCTCGCATAAATATATACATACACGACATACACATACATACATACGTTCATTCATAATTATTATATCAAAACGGTGAGTAAAATTCAATCTTAGAAAAATTTGCAGTGACTTGGGTATGGCAACGCTGCACTTTAACTGTCATTTTAGGTGCCTATATGTATGTGTTCGTCTGTGTGGGTGTTGATTTAAAACGATGACACAGATTTCGATGACATTTATGGTGGTTTTATTTGTGTGTGTATGTGTGTGTGCATGTAAATATGTGTTTGTTTTGTGCTTGCAATTAAAAAGCAATAAACAATACTAGGTTATGGTACTATGGTTATTGTACAGGTGCGCGCGCAGCTTTCATGTTGCTGCTGTTGATGCCATTGCCGCCTTCCTAAAACAAAAGGCAAGCAAAAAGTGAAAGCTGAAAGTTGCAGACATTGCCAAAGCCAAAAGTGACGGCGACCTGCTGGCATGGCTTGCAATAATAATACCAACAACAACATCAACAGCAACAAGCACAATAAAACTAGCGGCAACTGAAGTCAACTGGTTCTTGTTTATGTTATTGTTTGTCTTTTGCTTGTGTTTTGTTTTTGCGCCGCTCACACGAACCAATTATGATTGTATGTGTGTGTTTGTGTGTGTGTGTGAACCTATGATTGCGTGAAGTAAAAGCGCCCCCTGTCGTGCAAAGTTGATTGAACTGCAGTGTGACTGTAATTGCAGCTTGCACTTGACCACTTTTTTAATACTTTTGCAAGAGGTACCAGAATGCAGTCCTTAAGCTTGTTATACACTCTTCGCATTTGTTCATCATGTTGATATATAAGTTTTTAGAGACAAAAGTCGAATGATAAAGGTCTCTTGATAATAGTTACTTAATTCATATGGGTTTTCTATCAAATTTGAGAAACTGCCAAATTCCACAAGATCAAATAAAAACAAGTTAGAAGGCTCTAGTCGAGTAAGCCCGACTAGAAGATACCCTTAACTCTTGATATGTACGTGTACTACCGGACTAATGCTTGATGGTTTCATATCTTCGGTGTTTCTCAACCGATTTAAATAAAAATTTCACAGATGTTCATTTTCATTCATGTAACTGTAAAAAAATTCTCCGAAAAAAAACACCAAAAACAAATAATTGCACGTGCTCTTGTATTTAGTTCACGTTATCGACTTTCAACTGTATATTTATAAGGCAATTTGTTAATGATATCAAAATATTAATTTTTTGACGTTTTCAAAATGTGAAAAAAAAAACTCGATAAAAGAAATAAACAAATTTCAACACATGCCTCCGAACGGAACTGAAAACTAGGCTTATCAGTAAAAAAAAATTCATTATTAAGCTTTGTATATTATGAACAAATCTTTTTGAAGTATTAAAGGCCAAGCGTACTGAGTTTTTTTTGTGGAGAGATGGAGCCGATTGTTGACTTTTTAAAATGTCTTCGAGGGGAATAAAAACAGATGTGAAATTAAGTAAGAAGGTTCTAGTCGAGTAAGCTGTGAAATTCTGTACCAATGCTTGATGGCTTCATATATCCGGTGTTTCTTAGCCGATTTGAATAAAAATTCACCAATTCAATTATACCCTTTTTTACCCATTTCATGGGTCAAGGGTATAAAATGAACAGACAAATTTGCGTCATCACGTTTCAAAAATAAAAATAAACTCGCAATAAATGTGCGTTGGGACCAAATATTTAAAAATTTCAATATATGTATGTAGGTGCATACAGATGGGTAAAAAATAAAAATACCAAATTTATTTGTCAACAGAACATAAACGTAAATATGTGTACTTCCATATGTATGTATGTACGTAGGTATATGTATATATGTATGTGTGCAACAACACTTTTAACGCTTCAATAGCCCAATTCCATAAGATTTGGTTGTCTGATATATTTTTAATTCGTCTGCTTGTTAGTAATAAATGAGCATGGGTATAAAAATGTACTTATATGTATAATTGTGGCAAAAAGAAATATTCGCTTGAGCGATGGAGCGAGACGGCAGAAAATGTAACTGCAAATCATATCGAAGAAATGCCTAACGCGCAGGGCATAGAAGCAGTGTCGGTTCATGTGTGTTTGAAGTTCAATAGTACCGGCACGATCACACTAACGATAACAATAACAGTAACGATAACGAAACCAGCGCAGCTTCCACACCTGCGCAAAACAGCGCAAGTTTTGTGACGCCAGCGAACAGAGAATGTAAATGAATAGACAACATTGTTTACCGTACAACGCATGTGTAAGTGTGTGTGACTAACTGACTCGGCTACATTAAGAATATGCATATGTATGTATTGTATGCATGTATATTTACTTTATGGTTGCTTAAACGTGTTGCCGTTTTTACAAAAATACTATTGTCATACTCTTTGCACTTGCTTAATTTTTGGTTTAAGTGTATTAGTGCCAATTTGAACCTACAGATGAGCTCACTTATGCACCTGAACTTAGTCAGCGTTCCGTTAAGAGTTAAGCGACAAAATCTAGAATTGTAGTCGATTTGATTGTTTTTTGCGAAAGTTGATTATTGCAATATTATTCGTTTAATGATTATTACTGAAGATAATTTTGTGAATAACAGAACATAAAATTGCTCGAGATTTGTGAGTAATAATAAGAAGAATAAGTGTGTCATATATTTGTTTTTTCGTTTTCTATAACAATGTAGTCAATCGACCGGACATACACATATACATATATAAATATAGTCCCATGACTGAGGCACAGCTTCCAAAATACTCTTATATACATATTACGTAATGCCCATTAAAATATATGCATAAATAATGTTTGAAGAAAAAAAAAATGTGTCTAATAAATCGTGAAACGCTTCGGAACCGTTTCGTTTCTTTAGCCCATGCAAAATTTGCATATATGTATGTATGTAGATTGGATAAATATGCGCTATAGGCACGATTCTTATGCTTACAAACGACCCTGGCACAACATAAATAGATATATCAGTGTGTATATAAGAATATTTAACAACAAAATATTGTCAACATGAGTCCAAACTGTTTGACCAAGTTAACAGTTTCCGTCGCTTTATAGACCGCGTTAAATGGCAACTCGAACTGAAACTGTAACTGGAATTGGGCAATCTTATCGCAAACGAAGCTATTATACCCATTATACAGCAGTCTGCTGATACGACCAACAACAACAACACACACATAGCTTTATGCATTGTATTTAGTATTTAAAAGTTGACAAATTCTTTTTTGTTTGTCAGCTCCGTTTATTTGTTTGTAAGTTGATAAGAGTCATCAGAGTAAACCACCAAAAAAAAAACCCACTCGGCCACGGATCGTATGAGTAATGGCAAATATAAGGACGAACATAAGGCTAGACGACGTTTGACTTCGTTATCTACTAGTAGCTTGGCCAATACAGGTGTGCAACATTAACATCGATCATTATCGGCCAGTTATCGAAAACAAATTGTATGTATGAGTAATGCTCATGACTCATGTGACCAGGATTATCAGTTCAGCTGTAATCTACAGCAGATTGTGACACTTCGTTAGCTTGGCAAAATCTTACAGCCTCGAACCATTTTTAACCAGCTCGTTAAATGGCCCATACAGTTTAATCAGTTGTGAGTGAGTTTTTCGATAAGATAGGCCCACAGATAGACCGAAAGCAAAATTGCATTTAATGCTGAAGACGCATTCTTGAAGAACCTATTTGAATAGCAAAAAAGGAAAATCACATCCCTAATTGGTGTCCCCATATATAATTGGGTCAATCAGTGGTCAATTATCAAATCAAGGCAAAGGTCACACAATTACACTGTCATTAAGTGGCAACCATTGAACAAAACACTGGTCATTTGAGTATTTACGCTAATTGGCAACACTAATCATAGAATACTAAAATATGTATGGACAGTATATTCTTGTATAACGTCACCACCGATAGAGGGAGCTAGTTGCATTGATTTGCTTGGTACATACAAAGGTGTATGTGTGTACACTATCTGCATATGTGTGTATGTACCTAGTCCTTGGGATTTCAAGACAATTACTGCAGAATGATTTTCAATTCAAGTACAAACAAATAATTCATCAATTCGAGCCAAACTCGTTTTAATTAGCAAAACAACAGTTTTTTGTACAAATGATACAGAAGTTTCTTTTTAGTTTTGCTACAAATTTCTTGCTTGTGCATAGATCGCTAAGGTTGCGATTCTAAACTTGCTAATTTTTTGATATTTTTTAGCACTTTATTTGTGTTAGGCTTGAGAGACTTGCGCGGAGCTTGCAAAAAGTAAATGAAAGGCATTCTTTGCAAATTGAAATGAACTAAAACAAAAACAACATTATCTTTGGATGATCTTTTGCCCAGCGGCACTTTCTCCCTTCATACATATACATACATATAAAGTTATGCATGTTTGTATGTAGTTGTACTTATGCTTGGAATTTTGTGTGCATGTGTATGTGTGAGTGTGCCAACTGTTGTTACTTGTTGTGGTTGCTGCTGCCGTGTTTGTTGTTGCGTGTTGGCGGCCACCTGTGGGCGGTCATGTATATGTGTATGTGTGTGTGTGTGTATCTTGATATTGATGGCAACATTTGGTTGCAGTTGGCGTCCGTCCATGTGCTTCATGTGCTCGTTGTTGTTGTTGTTTTTGTTGCTGTTTTTTGTTGTGGTTATTGTGGGTTGTGGGCATTAGCATGGCTAACTGGTGACGGCTTCCCACGCGCCCAGTTGGGTTCATATTTATATATATTCATATAATATTACAATTATAAACTTATTTTTTGTGAAAACACACAGCTGTTAGCAATTCAACGCTTTTCTATCTATTTCAGTTTAGTTCAGTTCAACAATGGTTGTAAATTGAAATTCTTTCAATAAATAATCCAAAGTGTTTAAAGTTTTAAAGTGAAGCAAAATCGATTCGGCTCCACTTTTATTTGACCACATGCAATGCTCACATGGCCTCGTTGAGCCCTTTCACCACCCCTATCTTATCCGCCTAATTAGATCCTGTGTCTGTCACGATAACTATGTACGCCTATGTATGTGTGTATGTAGATAGCCCATGGAAAAGTTTTGCAGTTGATGGTGATGAACTTGGAAATACCTTCTATTGGCATTTTATAATGGTAACCTAATTGGGTTGCAAGTAGTTTCTTTTGCCTGTCGTCACTTTATTAAGCCCCTTTTTTTATATAATTACAGGGTATAACAGTATGTCCCAATAATTGACAAAAGACGTTGGGAAATCTATAGATAAAAGCTCAATTTACACAGCATATCACTTTGACTATATGTATGTGCCCGATAACCGAAAGTCCAAGAGGTGGAGAGACAGAGAGAGAAAGAGAGAGAGAGATAGAGACCGAGAGACGGCGGGAAAACAGATGGGTAGAGTGGGTGTTGCAAAACAGTGTGTCGTATACGTAATATTCAACTGTTTCCAGGCAATGGTTATTATTTGTTTTTTTGGTTTTTTTGGGTAGTCAGACTTACCAATTGCACAATCTTTATGATGCCCGGCACCGTTCTGTAATAGTCTATATTGATGCGTATAGCGCTCCAGAAGCCGCCATTATCACCGGCGGCTGGCCCAGGTGGCCCGGTTGTTGTTGTTGTGCGTTCAACGGTAACGACGGTCTCCACCATTTTGTTGTTGTTGATTAAGTTACTTAGTATTGGTTAGATATATATATATATATATTTGTATATATATAAATATGTGTTAACTGGGGTGCTTTAGACTGAGAACTATTTTTAAAAACACTTGAAAGTTTTTTTTTTTTCAGCGGGACGATCTTGTCGTCGCGATTGTCACAAAAAAACAAGACAAAAAATATGCATAAAACAACTAACTATATATATGTATGTGTATGTACTTTGTATATGACACCCACGCTCGTATAGATTTAGATTTAAAGCATATAGTGTATGTACATATAGCTAGTTTATGAACGGTACGCGAGCTACAAATTAAATGTTTTGTTTGGGCTGCAGTTCGATGTTCCACGACTATCGAGACGCGTCTGACGACTGACGGTACTGACACTGACTCTGACTCTGAATACGTTTGGCGTCGTTGCTGCGCTGCCGTCTCCTACTTGACCGTATAACGGTTAACTGAGCGCGCGCACACAAAAACAAACACACCGAAACGATAATTATTTTTTTTTGTCATTTTCCAGCAAAAAATACTAAACAAATACTGCATTCACTCTCGCTCTTTATGTGCTCTCGCACAAACACACATACTCAACATACATTTGCCGATCGCCTGGACAGCCCTTTCGTTTCACTAACATACCTTTGCAATGGTGTGTAAGTGTTACCCATTAGCTCCTTCCTTCCCCACTTAACAGCAACGAACCGAAACAATCAGGTTTTCAAACCGAACAGAGCCGAACGTTGCCGAGCCTGAGCAAACTTGAAGGCTCAGCTCTGCTCCACTCAGCCGCTATGATGAGCAAAAGTAAGAGCACAACCGTACACAGCTATAGCAACTAGAAGAGTACGCAAATTATGCAGTTTCTTATTTGACGCCAAATACACAAACGATTTTTCTAACTCAGGCCCATTTGCTTTCTTTTGAATCTTACATTTCTTCATCTTTATTTATTTAGGTTTACTTATAACACTTATATTATAAATAATAGCATTCAGTTATCAACAATATCTCTTTGTTATCTGCCCGAAATTTACTATTTCTATCACCAAAAGTCTATTTACGAGGTGAAAAAATATACTTTGTAATTTTCACTGAAACGTTTTACAGTTTGTTGCACTACTGTAATTAAAACTAAATATATGTTAATAAATGATTATTTCGCACACAGCTGTTACTTAATTTCATTTCGTACTGTTTAAATTCACGATCAAAGTTGCAGGGTGACCATTCCTGCATAATTATAAGCACCATCAGTGTTGCTTAACAATCGATTATAGTGTGAAAATACATGTTGATGAGGCAAATCGATGGAATTTCAAGTTTTGTACTTACCGGCTGTAGTGGAATCGCTTTGTAGATTAATACATCTTTTAAAATAAGATATTAAGTATTTTGCTTCTTTTATAATTTAAATAATTAATATATGTATTAAGGCAAAAAATACCACACCTTTGATCGTGTATTCAAAATGTGGAAAAATACCGACAGTATTTATATAAGTGTGTGACCGCTCTTCGCTCTTAATTGCCATTTTGGTATATTTTGGGGCAAAATTTAGTGTGATCGTAAATAGGTGAACAATTTGCTGTGACGCTGCCATTTGGATTCGGATTTAGGCACTGTGTCTCCAAGAATAATCCCCAAAACAAAAAGCGAACAACGCAAGTGTTGGTCTACGCTCGACCAAAATCAATAATTTGCAACTGTTGCATGCGCACAGCGCAGTCAACAATCGATGTGCCACACATTGCATGTTTACAAACACAACGACATTGCGCTGCTGCTGCTGCTGCTCTTGCTGCTGCTTGTTTCGCCAAAAATTGCAGCCAAATAAAAGAAAAAAAACACAAAAACAACACAATATCAAACATTAAGTACTTAAAACAAAACAATTCAAATAACTAACAGTGTTAATCGCAAGGCTGAATAAACGCCAGGACATTGCAGTTCTATACTATATAACAGTGTCTGCTCGTGCTGCCGCTGCTGGCTGCCTGGTTGCTGATAGTGGAGGTGGTGGTGGTGGTGTTTGTAGCAGCAGCAGCTTTGCGCTGCCTGCGCGGCACTGCTGACCGCCCGCACGTATGTGGTGTTGGCCAACGACGGCCTGCTCTCGCTTAGGAATACTTACAGAGTTGTTAACCGTTCATTTGAATCCTCAAGTGGCTTAACAACAACGCTCGTGACCTCATCAGCTGGCAACACACCATCAACAAAAACAACAACAACATTAACGTCTGCGTGGCGCGTGCGTTTTTTTTCGTTTTGCATTTTTTTTGTCAACTATTCCTTCGCCCGTTTCCCGTTTCTTGCAACCCGTACCCTTTTGTCTAGTTGCGTGTGTGTACTCTTTTATTAAGCTGACTGAGCAGGTAAGCCAAAAAGAGCGACCAAAAATCAACCACATTATGTGTTTATATGAAAAACTTTTGTTTTGTTTTTACAGCTCTAAGCAATATCCTGCAAAATAATTCAGGTGAGCAATTTGGGGCACACAGCAGCAGGTAAGCCAAGTTGATGCAACGTTCGAGGCTGGCCTGAAAAATGATGCACACACATTCTTACATACATTCAACTAGTATTATATTTATATCGTATTTGTTTTACAGTGCTGCCCAACGCTCCAAGCAGATTAGAAAAGGAAGTTAACTGGGAAAGTATAACCCAGTTGCATGCTGCAACTGTTGGCCACAAGACGAGCGACGAGTCGAAGACAGAAGTTTTTAGCAAATATTCAAACATGGATGTGGAAAGGCGGCGTCGGTAAGTATACACATACAGCACCACCTACTATATATTATTATATAAAACACAACATCACTCCACACGGCAAGACTTGCAACTGGTGTTCAATTAATTGTCAAACCGAATGGATCGGATCGGCGTCTCGCGTCTCAGATTTGTTCAGTTAAGATTTACAAATTTAGCGAAAAAAAATAATAACAACAACAACAATGAGCAACAAAAACGAAAATGAGAAAAAATACATCAGTGCCAAACACCTTCCATAATCAATGTTCAAAGCGGCGGCGGCGGCTGCGACGGGCGGCACAATCAAATTGACAAGCGAGTGAGCAAAACGGTTTGACCGGGCGACTTTTCATAAATTTGCCATTTTCGCATTAAAATTTGTAAGCAAACCAAATGGAAACGAATCCAAATAGTCGAAAACAACAACGTTGCAACTTGGCCAAAACGCTGAGCAACAACTGTCAGTTGCAGGCGGCGCATCGCAGCGTGTAAAACGCGTTTTTCAAACCAAATCGCAAGAGTTAACCACATATAAATATACATATATATATATATAAATTACATATGAATATACTATATCTGTAAACATATAAAGTCTTGGCACGGACAAGGAAGAAGAAAGATCGCTGGCCAAAATGTGGTGGTGGGGGGGTAAGCCCTCTGCATTGCATCTGTTTGAGCCAGAACGGTACGATTTATTATTGTTATTGTTATGCCCTGCATAAAGAGAAATTCTTTAGTTTTATAAACCATTTAATCTCTCTCTGTTCTGCGTATGTAAAAACATAAATACTTCAGTTTAGTGCTGCAAATACATTTGGCCATTAAAAATTACGCTGAGAAACATTTGGCCATAACAAAAGCAGATTCGCCAATTGCATTACACATTTCCACACATTGCACACTTGGTCATTAAAATATAAACATGCATACACATACATATTCATATACATACATACACAGTGAGCGCTGCCTAATAGGAACACTGGCGCTTTTGAAAAGTTGTTAAAAAAGGTTTTTGCCACACAAATGAAATCAAAACTGCCACAAAACATTTGTTTTTCATTTAAATTCATCATTAATGCTTTGCGCATGTATGCCTGTATAATTTCGTGTAATTTGTTATTACGAGCTATCACTGTACTATTTTAACGCACATACCTCTTTGATTCGCTTTGCTTGTTTTGCATTTGCATTGGCACGGAAATGACTTTTTCCATTTCATTCACTCCTAATGCAAAACCTAGAGAATAATATGCGTAATATGCGCCCAAAATGCGCTAATATGTATATGTGTGTGTTGTTCTTGTGAGCTTTTGTCAGCTTTATTAACGTGCCTGTGTGTGTGTGTGTGTGTGTGTGTGCAGTTAGATCGCTAGAAAATACAGCTAAAATTATTTGACTTAGCTTGAAAGGAAATATATAAATGCTTAGAAGCAGCAACAACAGCAACAGCGGCAGCAGCGCCTTGTCTCTATTTAGGTGCGTGAATAAATTAAATTTTACAATTATATTGTCTCTAGGTGACGATAATGTTGTCGTCGTTGTTTATTATATATTATTATTTTGCTCGTTTCGTTTCGAATGCTGCTGCTGTTGTTGTTCATAATTATGTTGTTGTTGCCATTGCCAAAAAAAAAAATAAAAATTATCGTAGCATTTTTGAAAATTCCACTTTTCCAAGTTTGTTGTTGTTGTTATTTTTGTTTTTGGTTTTTCTGTCATGCCGTAAGTGGTGATGATGAAATCACAACAAATCAAACACCTTTTAGTATCAATTTTGCGCCGTCTGTCATCGGCTCAACAACAACAGCAACAACAACAACTGCTTCTCAACTCTGCGCCTAACTGCGTCTCTCAGGCGCTCTCTTCCTCTCTCTCTCGCTCTCTGACTTTAAAACTGTTTCGCTTCCCTCTGCCGTTGAAATCATTGGCAATGCTTCGTCTGATTTTGTTGTATGCGCCATGTGCCTATCTTAAACTTAAACTTACATACATATATACATACATACATATGTGGAAATACATACATATTATCTATCTGTACATAACTTTGGGTACTTATTGTACTTGTATGGACAAAATTGGTTTTTCGGCTAATTATTGTACATTTGAGAGACACAAAACAAATCGTTCAACAATTTTTTGAAAACTAAACTGAAAACCAAAATGAAAAACAACATTTGTGATTGATTTTGTATATAGTACTTTTGTAAGCTTGATCGGCTCTCACTCATATATATATATATAAATTGTTAAAAAGAACGAAATCTATTTTCAATCTGAAACTGAATCCAAATTTTTTCTTCTTTGATGTTTTCTGACCTTGAACTTTTAAGTGACTATATATATAGTTTTTTTAAAATTCCTAATTTAATTTCATTCATCTTTATTGTTTCATTTCCAAATGTTTTCACAATAAAAACTTTTAATTGATTTTCACTTTGTTCAAATGCTAAAAGCTTCTTTCCTTTTAATGGATATTTCTTCTTTATTTTTAGCAGATAACACAGCTAATTTTCAAGTCACTTAATCAGCTAATCACTTACTTATTCATTCAGTCCGCAAATCAACCTATTGCCAATTTCTTTCTTCTTTGTTTTATTATTTGAATGAATTTGCAGCTGCTGCGATAGAGTCAACCCATTTGTTATGGTTTCACTGATGTGCACTGAAAACAAATGGGTCGAATCAATAATGTTAATTATATTCAACTTGTTTTGCATTAGGACTAAATGTTCCTAAATCATGTGAAACTACTTCTTAAATTAAGTACTACAAAATAAACCTCCTTTATTGTATTATTACGTTTCAGACTTGTGCTATGTCAGAAAACAATTTGAAGTAAAAGATTTTTGAAAGATTTTTTTGCTTCCAATATTTAAGCGAAGTTTTTAACTTTTATGTATATATTTGTGTTTTATTTTTAACGGTTTGACATTTGACGTATTGATTATCAAATAATGTGAAATATATCACTAAAAATTTTCTCAAATTTGCAAAGAAAAAACCGAGGGTATAAAATTCTTATTTTTGAATTATGGCATAACATTTTCTTATCCCCTATTTTATTTTTTTGATAAAAAATCTTGATATTTTGTGCATTTATTATTATTATTCATATCGCTATGTCAGCTAATATCATTCAACAATGCGTTACATATTGCGTGACATAATTATAATACTCTCTGTCTGCACGACTAGATATCAACTGCACTTCTTCCTATTGTTCTCTCGCTCGCTCTTTCTCTCTCTCACTCTCCATATGTATAGAAAGGAAAGAAAGCGCGACGCGTCTTCGCATAAGTTAGCCACACTATCAACATTTCACACACACACACACACATACACACGCTTTAACATTCTTCCTACAATTTATCAAAGTCAACAGTTGAGACCGAAGCTGTTGTTGCGATAAAATCAAGGCCTCCCCCTCTCCACCCAAAAACAACAACAAGAACAAGAACAATGCATTTGTTGCTGTTCTTCGGTGTTCGTTGTTGATTGCAACTGCGACGAGCAAAATAGTATCTTACATGCATATGTATGTAAGCATGTGTGTGAAGCTCTTCGAAATGAAAAAGGTTCTCAAATGCTGATGGTGATATGGTGACCCGAGGTTGCCAGAGTTACGCCAAAGGTTGCCATACTATCAAATTGCGTGCAAAAGCGCCCAAATGTCTATGTGCTAAAGTTTAAATATTGACTCATTCTACAATGTCTATGGAAATCTCTTAGCTGACTTATGGTGGGGGAAAGCGGGGTTATCAGGTGTGAGTAATCGATCGCTCGTTCTTTTTCGCATTATATTTACATAAATGAGTTGCTCTTGGCTCTATTTGCAATTACCTAACTTATTTTGTGTAAACACACTCTTCTGCTTTTTTTTGTTTGTTTATTCTGTGGTTGGTTGTCGGAAGTTTGCTATCATATCGTGGCAATGACCAAATTACACTATTCAACAAAAAAGGGTAGATTTCTAATGGTGTTTTTTCGTGATATATTGCTCTGATATATCCGATAAAAACTCTTGATTTTAAAACGTGTTAACGTGTGATCTATCCTTACTTAGCTAGACAAATGATGAGAACACTTTTTGCACAAGTTCATATCGGATAAACATAATTTATTATATATCAATTCTTAACACTTATTCTCTCTCCCTCTCTGTCTCTCTCTCTTTTAGAGCGACGGCGCTGGAACGCGAGATGCGCGATCCAACCAGCATATGTAATGTGGACTGTCTGCTGGATACGGTATCGGCGCTGGTCAGCGATTGTGAACACGATTCCCTAAAACGTCTCAAGAACATTGAACAATATGCATATAAATGTGAGTATCTGTTAATTGTTTTTAAAAGAAAATAACTTAACTCAAATTCATGTTTTCTCCATTCCAGATAAGCCACTGGCGCAACGGATCAATCAGTTGCGGATGAATGTGAATGATTTTGATTTCATAAAGCTTATTGGAGCTGGAGCCTTTGGTGAGGTGCAACTGGTGAGACACAAGTCCTCCACTCAGGTGTATGCCATGAAGCGTCTGTCCAAATTCGAAATGATGAAACGTCCAGATTCCGCATTCTTTTGGGAGGAACGTCACATTATGGCGCATGCCAATTCCGAGTGGATTGTCCAGCTACATTTTGCATTCCAAGATCACAAATATCTCTATATGGTAATGGATTTTATGCCCGGCGGTGACATAGTCTCGCTAATGGGTGACTATGAGATACCAGAGAAGTGGGCCATATTCTATACAATGGAAGTGGTGCTGGCACTGGACACCATACACAACATGGGCTTTGTGCATCGCGACGTCAAGCCGGACAACATGCTGTTGGACAGCTACGGCCATTTGAAGCTAGCTGATTTCGGCACCTGCATGCGCATGGGACCCAACGGCCAGGTGGTGTCCAGCAACGCTGTCGGCACGCCCGACTACATCAGTCCCGAGGTGCTGCAATCCCAGGGCGTTGACAATGAGTATGGACGCGAGTGTGATTGGTGGTCTGTGGGCATATTTTTGTATGAGATGCTCTTTGGCGAGACACCGTTCTTTGCGGACTCGCTGGTGGGCACCTATGGCAAGATAATGGATCACAAGAACTCGCTCAGTTTTCCACCCGAGGTGGAGATCAGTGAGCATGCCAAGGCGCTGATACGGGCCTTCCTCACTGATCGTACACAGCGTTTGGGTCGCTTTGGCATCGAGGACATCAAGGCGCATCCGTTCTTTCGCAATGACACCTGGTCGTTTGATAATATACGCGAAAGTGTGCCGCCCGTCGTTCCCGAGCTAACATCGGACGATGATACGCGCAACTTTGAGGATATTGAGCGTGATGAGAAGCCGGAGGAGGTATTCCCGGTGCCCAAGAGCTTCGATGGCAATCATTTGCCATTCATTGGCTTCACC
The DNA here is from genome assembly GCA_035044645.1 of Scaptomyza parva. NCBI lineage: Eukaryota > Metazoa > Arthropoda > Insecta > Diptera > Drosophilidae > Scaptomyza > Scaptomyza parva. The sequence goes on from JAWNNT010000139.1 coordinate 16,279,409, forward strand.
TATACGGGCGACTATCAGCTACTGTCTAGCGACACTGTTGATGCCGAGTCCAAGGCATCGCAGTCGGTTAATAGCAGCAGCAGCAATGCCAACAACAATCATGGCCACAATCATCGCCATCGTCCCTCCAATTCCAATGAGCTTAAGCGTCTGGAGGCGCTGTTGGAACGCGAACGTGGCCGTGCCGAGGCGCTGGAGCAACAGGATACTAGTCTGCGGCAACAGATCGAGTTAAGCACGAAGCGGGAGGCGGAACTGCAGCGCATTGCCAGCGAATACGAGAAGGATCTGGCGCTGCGTCAGCACAACTACAAGGTGGCCATGCAAAAGGTTGAGGTAGAGATAGAGCTGCGCAAAAAGGCCGAGGCTCAAATGGCGGACACGCAGCGCAAGCTGGAGAATGAGCTAAAGACGCGCACGCGAGATCAGAATATCAATGAGAAGGTGCTGTCGCTGGAGAAGCAGCTGCACGACATGGAGCTAAGCTTTAAGACCGAAACGGAGCAGACACAAAAGCTGAAGAAACAGAACGCGGAACTGGGCTTCACGGTGAACACACACGAGGAGAAGGTGCGCGACATGGTCGAGATGATTGAAACGCTGCAAAAGCACAAGGAAGAGCTGGGCCAGGAGAATGCGGAGCTGCAGGCACAAGTGGTGCAGGAAAAGAACCAACGATCCCAGCTCAAGGAGCTGCTCAAGGAGGCCGAGAACAAAATGCAAACGTTAACGAACGATCTCGAGCGTTCGCTGACACGCGAACAAAAAGCGCAAGAGGATAATCGCTCGCTGCTCGAGAAGATTAGCGAACTGGAGAAAACACATGCCAGCCTGGACTTTGAGCTAAAGGCAGCGCAAGGACGCTACCAGCAGGAGGTCAAGGCGCGCCAGGAGACCGAGAAGTCACGTCTTGTGTCGCGCGATGAGGCCAATCTGCAAGAGGTCAAGGCGCTTCAGTCAAAGTTGAACGAGGAGAAATCTGCACGCATCAAGGCCGATCAGAATTCGCAGGAGAAGGAGCGACAGCTAAGCATGCTCTCCGTCGACTATCGACAGATTCAGCTTCGACTTCAGAAACTGGAAGGCGAATGCCGTCAGGAGTCAGAGAAGGTGGCTGCACTGAATTCACAGCTGGAGCAGGAGCATACCAAACGCAACTCGCTGCTCTCGGAGCTCAGCTTGCACAAGTCCGAGGTGGCACATTTGCGTTCGCGCGAGAATCAATTACAGAAGGAGCTGGGTGTACAGCGCGAGGCTAAGCGTCGCTTCGAGGAGGATCTGACTCAGCTGAAGGGCACACACCACGAGGCACTGGCCAATAATCGAGAGCTGCAGGCGCAACTGGAGGCAGAGCAGTGCTTCTCGCGCCTCTACAAGACACAGGCCAATGAGAATCGCGAGGAGAGCGCCGAGCGTCTGTCCAAGATCGAGGATCTTGAAGAGGAGCGCATATCGCTTAAGCATCAAGTCCAGGTGGCTGTTGCGCGTGCCGATTCCGAGGCACTGGCACGCTCAATCGCCGAGGAGACAGTTGCTGATCTCGAGAAGGAAAAGACGATCAAGGAGCTGGAACTAAAGGACTTTATGATGAAGCATCGCAACGAGATCAATGCCAAGGAGGCAACGCTGGCCACGCTCAAGGAAAACGAATCGGAACTCCACAAGAAACTCAAGCTCAAGAACGGCGAGCTGGATGAGAAGAATGTGCAGCACAGGAACAAGCTCGATGAGCTGCAACAACAGCGTGCCGTCAAGGATGAAGAGATTGCCAAATTGACTGAGAAGTGCAAGAACGAGGTGCTCCTCAAACAGGTGGCCGTTGCCAAACTGGCTGAAGTCATGAATCGTCGCGATTCCGATTTGCAAAGTATGTCTAGTTTATCTGAACATCAACTAAACATAATTAACATATGTATATTTCCTGTTTTCTTTCGTCTTTCAGAGCAAAACAGCAAGGGCCGTTCGACGGCAGAGCTGCGCAAGAAGGAGAAGGAGATGCGTCGCTTAGAACAGGAGCTGTCGCAGGAACGCGAAAAGTTCAACCAGCTGCTGCTTAAGTGTCAGGATCTGCAGCAGCAAGCTGTCGAGGATCAGCAGCTTAAGCAAAAAATGACCATGGAAATCGATTGCAAGGCAACCGAAATTGAGCATCTTCAGAGTAAACTTAACGAGACTGCCTCACTGTCATCCGCCGATAATGATCCCGAGGATAGTCAGGTATGTCCCGGAACACACAAACACACGAACACACACATATACAATCATGCATTCACTTTACAACACACACTTCTTACACAAACACATACACCATTTCTCTTTTTCTTTCCCACTTTCGTTTCTTTTCGTTTTCTCTCGACTCGTTTTACTTTATATTTCGACAAATGTTCTCTGGTTCTCGCCACTCGTTCGTTCTGACTTTAGCACTCCTCTCTGCTCTCACTTACACAGGACTCGGTCTTCGAGGGTGTCCTATCCGTTCCCAATAAGCAAAAAAGCCGTCGCGGCCAAAGCTGGAAGCGTCAATATGTGATTGTCTCGTCGCGCAAAATCATCTTCTACAATTCAGAGATCGACAAGAACAATACAACCGATCCTGTGCTTATACTCGATTTGAGGTACGTTTTTACGTTTACGTTCACCAAGAAAATCTATTACAAACTCTTTATTCTCTTTCTCCTCCCAATATAGCAAAGTGTATCACGTTCGTAGTGTTACCCAAGGCGATGTTATACGCGCCGATGCCAAAGAGATTCCGCGCATCTTTCAACTGTTGTACGCCGGCGAGGGTGCCTCCCATCGTCCCGATGAGCAGCACGATGCGTCGCTGCATGTCAGCAGCAATGAGGAGAGACCCGGCACCATAATACACAAGGGTAAGTACAACACTTTCCCCGTTTCATTATAACAAAAAACACAAATAACATTTAGTTCTAATTACGATATTGTAACTAGTGCAGTAATAAGTATAATATTCCCTTGCGCTTAATTCAATTCGTCATAATTATTTTCGTTTCTCCACGCTTAAAAAACAAAAAAACAAAACAAAACAAAAAAGCAACATAAATTTGCAAATGGAAAGTTCCAACGTAAGCAAAATGAAATGAACAAAACGACCTTATTTACTTGTTTCTTCAAGACTTCAACTTATTGGCAGCTATATTATCATAGTAAATTGGTGATAAAATCAAAAATATTGGTGCTAAATTCAATTTAATTTCAAGTTACAAAATTACTTCAAATCGCTAATTTATCTTCATTTATGTTATGAACTATTTATTGACTATTAGACTTTTATTAACATATTGCTATTCCTCTCTCTCTATATATTTCTCTCTCTGTATCTCTTGTTGTCTCTGTCTAGGTCATGAGTTTGTGCACATTACGTACCATACGCCAACGTTCTGTGATTTGTGCACAAAGCCGCTGTGGCAACTATTTAAGCCGCCGGCGGCCTACGAATGCAAGAGGTAAGACCAGGACGGCAAATAAACCAAATTTCATTCTCTTTTCTAATTGGTATCTTCTTTTTCCCGTCTGCACGTAGATGCCGCAATAAGATCCACAAGGAGCACGTGGAGAAGCATGATCCTTTAGCACCCTGCAAGCTCCATCATGATCCTCGCAGCGCACGCGACATGCTTCTGCTTGCGGACTCGCCCGAGCAGCAATCGTTGTGGGTGGCAAGGCTATTGAAGCGTATCCAAAAGAGTGGATACAAGGCGAACTCATCCAACAACAACAGCACCGATGGCAGCAAAATATCGCCCAGGTAAAGCAGCTGGCCCGTAAACCCGTAAACGAAAAATACCACACCCACACACACACACAAGCTATACACTATCCCGTCCCCGTCTCATCCCCCGAACACCTACTCCCCCCAAAAAAAAAAAACTAATTGACGTTGCCAATAATTATAACATTGATTATTATAATACAACTATATCTGCTGCTAATTAAAGGCTTTTTGTGTGTCTAATCTTAAGCTAATATATCTTGAATTTTTCTTTTTTCCGCTTGTACGATCGCTCGCTCGCTAACAATCAATCAATCAATCAAATCATCAAACAAAATCACACAAAACCAATCCAAACCAACCCAAAACCAAACCAAACCAAACAAAACAAAAAACACCACAAACCATTATGAACTTCTCGTTGCAAACACTCGTTGCTGCAGCCAATCGACACGTTCCGCCTACAAGCCGTATGCAGCGAACGTGCAACGGTCCGCAACGCTGCCGGCGAACTCTTCGTTGAAACAATGAAGAAGAAGATGATGAGCGCAACGAGAGATGAATGAATGAATGTATTATATAACTAAATTGAAATTGATGCATGTGGAGACGTTGCACCGGAAACATACAGATGATGAGAACACACATGTAGAATGAGATGAGAAATTGGATAGAAATGAACCGATACAAAACATACCGAAACAGAAACTATATACAAAATGAAAAAGAAAAGTTGAAGTTGTCTTCTAACGATATTTATATATATGTATTTAGACTGCTTTAACAATAACAAAAGATTGTATCTAATGTTTATACTTACCAACTACTACTTATATAACTAAAAACAAATATTTACTTAATTTAACGCTATACATGCATACTATTACTCTACCTACCATATACTACCTACACTATACATACATACATATACATATATATATATATATTTTTTGAACAATTTACAAACTTCAAACTGCAAAAACTTTATAAATGTCAAGTTGGCCTTTACTTCCAACAACTTCCGAAACTCGTTAGAAACTGCTTTATTAACAAACAAACAAAAAAGAAACAATTAATATTTTTTTCTTTCGTTTTTTTTTTTTTTTGCTTAAAATGGCAACGTCAACTTCCACGATAACTGAGTTATCTATTATAAAAACCATATAGGCTTAAATTAGCTGTACTTATACCATCTACCTATACTATATAGATATAAACATATGTAGGTCATATCATTTAGCTGCCTATCCATGTATAAAATCGAAAGAAAACAAAAAAAAAAAAAACATACCGTTAAACATATAGATATATGTATGTCTATGCTAGGAATTTTTTGTTTTGTTGGGTAAGCAAGAGTTTTTGTTTGTTCTTGAGCTACCCAAAATGGCGAAGAAAGTAACGAAACAATTATAACGAGAACGTGAACGTGAACGAGTACGAGTACGAGTAACGATTTAAATAGATCCATAACGAGTTAATAGTATAAAAAAACACTGTAATTATTATGTGAAACATAACGCAACGAGTCGAGAGTCGAGCTAAACAAATTCTAATTACCATAATTATATAAACTTATATTTACATATGTATGTGTGTGTGAGTGTTATTGATAAACGTGTATTGAATTGAGTATATATGTATGCAGATATGTATGTATGTCCCTTGTATTTTTGTTGTAGCGAATTTCATTGGCCAAATTTTTATTGTTGTTCATATTCACATACTATATATATCGAAGTGAAGTTTTATATATATAGCAAGACATATACACACATCTATATAGGTTATATAGGTTTTTATCATATATAGTACTATATATATATATATATGTATATGCTTAAGTCGCATGGCAGCTAAAGTTAGTTACAAATCATTCAATTGAATTCCATTTGATTAACGACATCAACTCCAAAACTATAAATATAACTATAACCGTATCGCAGCTACTTAAACAGAAACGAAAGAATAAAAAATGAGAGAGAAAGATATCGATCGATTTGAAAAGTAAACGCTAATTGAGATAACGATAACAAAACCGATAACAATCACATACAACAAAAAGAACAAGTAAGAAGACTCTAGTCGAGTAAGCTCGACTAGAAGATACCCTTAACCCTTGACCATACAGACGGACAGATGGTCGGGCTAACAGACATACACATATGGCTGTGTAGTTCTGTATCAATATTTGATGGTTTCATATCTCCGGTGTTTCTCAACCGATTTTAATGAAACTTTTACAGAAGTTCATTATTTTGCTTATAGTTTCAATTCTCATTTTCAGTTTTTTTAAATTCAAGATTTTTTTGTTATCGATTACATGTGTATATCGTAAGCCTGAAAAGTTATCGAAAATTTGAAACAAACTTGTCATGCCTAGGGATTAGGAGAGCTCATATCCAATATTTGGAGTCTCTAGCTTTTGTAGTTTCTGAGATCGACGCGTTCATACATACAGACGGACGGACGGACGGACAGACGGACGGACGGACAGACGGACGGACAGACAGACGGACATGGCTAAATCGACTCGGCTGTTGATTCTGAACAAGAATATATATACTTTATGGGGTCGGAGAAGCTTCCTTCTCCCTGTTACATACTTTTGCACAAAACCATTATACCCTTTTTTTTACCCATTTCATGGGTTAAGGGTATAAAAAGAAGAAAATAACGGCACAACATTTTTGTGCGAAAGGCTACATCTAAGTATTAAATATGAAATATGTTTTAGTTATTAAGATAAACAAATTATTTATTTTCATTGTGTTTGTGTCTGTGTGTGTTTGTTTTTTTTTTACCATTTAAATTGCGGCGCCATCTAACGATCAGCAGGCGTATTAAATCTAATCGAATCTTGTATACTTCTAGCATTCTCTATTGTTTGTCTCACTCTGTATGTGTGTGTCTGTGTGTCTATCTGTGTGTATATTTTAACTGTATAAAGTTTAGGGAAAAAACATGCATTTACCGCAAAATTCGTTTTTTTTTTTAGTCTTGGACGTGTTTTTTTTTATATAAACCTATATGCATATATACATACATAGATAAAGTGTGCCTAAAAAATTGTTATAACAAAATTAAAGTTTTGACAAACAAAACAAAACAAAAACAAAAATAACGAAACGAAACAAAATCAAAAAGAAGTCGACGAAAAAACCTATCAATTAATCGATACATATACAAAAACATTCTAAACATTTTTTGAATATATCTTTTAGTATTTAGTAGAAGCGAAGGTAAAGAAAAGCCTTGATTGAAAGCGCTGCTTTTTTATCATTATTATTATTTCATTATGATTATTACTTATTATTATATATTATTAGTCGTATTACGTTTATGTTTAATGCTATTTCTAGTTTAACAATGTATGTAATTACATGTCTCTTAAAATCGAATGGATTTCCCAAAACGCAATTCTACGAGTAAATAAAGTAATGTGTATAAACAAAAAAATCAAATCAAATCAAATCAAATATTCATCAAAACTCAAATTGTTTTGCTCGCATTTCATTATAAGTTTGTTTTTACTCTTTTGCATTTCATTTCGTATATCTTTTTTTCTTCACAAGTTTTCGAGTTTTCTTATATTTATGCCAAGCAGCAACAGCACCAGCAGCAGCAGCCCAGCATCATTTAGTAACAGCATACAAACTTTGAGACTGTCGAATCGGCTACTGAACAGCTTTAAAAAACGTTTTCGTGCCGTCAATATCAACGTCATTGATTAATGGAAACATACTACAAAATTCTTCCTATACTTAAATACTGAACAAGAATCGTGAAATCCCTTATGATGAACAATAATAATTTAGTTTAAGTTCCGTTTAAGTCTGAATCAATGATTGAATACATTGAATAAAAATGTTAAGCAATTATTTAAAACCAAAAACAACAAGATATTATTATTTTTGTTTTAAAGAAAATCTTTTAGCACAAGGTAAGTACCATATATTGGTTGAAACCCATGAAATGTGTAAGAATTGGTAGAAGAACACGTCTCCGACTTCATATTCTTGATCAGCATCAACAGCTTAGTCAATATAACTATGTCCATTACCAAAAGTTATCGATAACGATAATAACACTTCTCCTAAGTCGCGGGCAGAACAGCAGTTGGTTTCAAATTATCGATAACTGTTTCAATCTCCATTTCGCAGATATAATCGATAACAAGTTAATTTCTTTTCGAAACTATAGATTGCATCTGTCAGGGTATCTCCTAGTCGAGCTTACTCACCAAGTGCCTTGTTAGTTGTTTTGTTTTTCTGAGTATAAAACTTTATTATAGGCATGGACAACAACATAATCGATCTTAAAGATTGCCCCTGAATTGTGTTGCCGCTGTGTTGCAACACTCTCCAAAAATTGACATTTATCTTGGGTTTGGGTTTGGGTTTGGCTCTTTGTTTCTTTTGTCGCTGGCGCTGTATCCACTGATTGGGCATCATCGGCATTTATCATAATATGTGTGTAGTTATTAATTTGTTGTAATGCATTGAATAAAGTTGTATGAATAATAGATTAGCACACGTTTCGATTATAATGATTGGGCTGCATTTGCATGCGATTTGATTTGGGACTCATCTGATTAAATACGTTTTCAGTGTCGCTCGTCGATCGAAATGCAAATGCATGCATGTAACCTATCAATTGAACAAGTTTTCAGTTTGATTGTTATTTATTTTTACAAGCGAAGTTTTACAGCGTTGGACATAAAGCATATGTAAGCAACATATACATACATACAATGTATATATATAAATCCGTCCCGTTGCCCACGACTTTGTCGACGTTGACATTTTGTAGTTCAAGGTGAATTGGCATCGTCGGCCAGTTTTGTCTTTTTTGAAGGCAGTGACCAGATAATTAGCTAAAGATTGCTTGGGAGCTGCACTTGGCCCAGTCGGAACAGCAGAACATCTGCAAATGTTTAGTAGATACCATCATTTCTGCTTCTTCTTCTTTTTTTGCCTGTGTTGTGTGTGTTTGTGTGTGTGTGTGTGTTTTGGCTTAATAGACCCGCATTCGTATGAATTATATTATAGTTTGATCATCATTAAAAGTTTCACCCGCGCCCAGTATTATTTCAACAAATCAGTTCAAGGCCGCATCATAATGGCATACAAATCTACAAAATTAAAACAAGTAAGAAGGCTCTAGTCAAGCAAGCTCGACTAGAAGATACTCTTATCCCTTGACCATACAGACGGACAGACGGTCGGGCTGACAGACATACACATACATATGAACGTGTACTACCGCACCAATGCTCGATGATTTCATATCTCCGGTGTTTCTCAACCGATTTTAATAAAAATTTCACAGACTTCATTATTTTGTTAATAGTTTCAATCTCTAGTTTTCGAAATTTTCTTGTTATCGATTACATGTGTATATCGTAAACCTGAAATGTTATCGAAAGTTTGAAACAAACTTGCTATGCCTAGGGATTAGGAGAGCTTTTGCAGTTCCTGAGATCGCCGCGTTCATCCATACAGATGGACGGAAAGACGGATATGGCTATATCGACTCGGCTCTTGATGCTGATCAAGAATATATATACTTTATGGGGTCGAAGAAGCTTCCTTCTGCCTGTTACACACTTTTGCACAAAACCATTATACTCTTTTCTACTCATTTCATGGGTTAAGGGTATAAAAAGGTATATATATTATATATATCGTTAGAGATGTCTGTCGTTTATATATGCGTATGTAAATCTGAATATTTCTTGGACCTTTTTGGATCTTTTTTTCATATTTTTACATGCCGCGTCTTAATTTTGCGGCCGGTTTGCTTTTAACTTTCAGAGACTGGGTTCGGTCTCCAAGCTCGGGATTTACCAGCAACATTTTTTTTTATATTCATTTATAACAACAATTGGCCCAAAATCAATAAATTAATTAATAATATCCAAACATGAAGTATAAGCAAAAAAAAAAGAAAATATTAAAAAGAAAGATGTAAATACGCATGAATGTTTCAAGTGATAGTCTTGACTCACACATACCTCTTAAGGTTATTATTTATTAATAATTTGTCAGAGTGCTTGTCAAGGCAACAATTCAAACTCAAATTGAGCGGGCCGATGACAAACGCTTGATCGATAAATTTAAAGAAGAATTTGGAATGCTTATCGCAAACATATGGTCATGCAGTATTTTTTAGGTCCTTTTGTTTGCTTCACATAGCTCCTTGACAATTTTGAATGCTTACCGCAAACATATGTTTATGCATTATTTTTTAGGTCCTTTTGTTTGCTCAACATAATGATACCCAATATTAGGCCCTTGCCCAATTGTAGGGTAAAACTAAATAAAAAAAGCCAAACCAAACGACTGCGTCTCTGCCAAAGAAAACCTGTCACTAGGCACAAAAGCCACAACTGGCACGCTGGCTGCTCAGTTGGCGTCAGCGTCGACGTCAATAACAACAGCAGCCGCAGCAACAGCAACAGCAATGACAAATTGCTTTGAAACCAGAAGTGCTCCTGCACTCTTTGCATATAATTACGAATGGAGCCTGCGTCAACAGCAAACTATTATACACATATATGCATGTATGTATGTATGTATATGTCCCCTCTCTTACTCCACCATTTTGGTATCTAGCTAGCTAGCTGGTTAGCAGCTCCTCCAGTTGGCACAGTTGGTTGCTTGGATTAGGGCGGGCATCCACCATCCACCATCTACCAACCTGTTGTCGCTGTCGCTGTCAGCGTCGCAGTTGCAGCGACGCAACGTTTTGCGTTGCTGGCCACAAAAATATTGGGTGGCCGTAGGTTAACTCCATGCACACGGCATAAGTAACGTTCAGTCAGCCTCTAGAAGTCGATCGTGATCGTGGCTTAACCAGCACTCAGAGTTGTGCCCCAGTCACTCCAGTCTCTCCATTCAACAGTCTCCAGTCCTCAGTGTTTTTTTCAAGCCCCGTGCGTCTTCCATTCGAGTAATAATAATCGTCGTGCTACAATTTTTTTGTTCGTTTCGCGCGTTCTCAAATTTTTGATATCAACTGTTTGTTTTTTTTTTTTTGATTCTTCAAATTCAAGTTTTATAATAAACTCACACACACACATATATATATATATACACTGATAAAATGAAGTACTTCAACATGTGAGTGAAAAATATATACATACATATATATTTTACATAATTTTTGCAGAGTTTTTTTTTTATATTTTTTTTGTTCAATTATTATTATTTTACCACTTAAGAATCCGAAATTCATGGAAAGAGTATTTTTGTATTCGCACAATTTTAAGAACAATTCTATAGCTTCTACCAGTGTTGTCAAGTTTATTTCTAAAAAGTGTTCCAACATACCTATAACTTGGTACAAAAATATAGAAATTTGGTCTAAAGTTATCCTAGAATTAAGTACGATTTGCATTATATTCACGTTGCTTTCAGGCAGGGCAGCTGTTAGTCGTTCACTTTATGTGGCATTGTTTCATATTATTTTAAATTATTTCTTTTTTTTTTTTTTGGTTTTTGGTTTTTTGGTTTTTGGGCACGACTTCAGCTTCAAAATCGGTGGAACTGAATGCCAAAACTGAACTTTAACACGCCAACAACATTTCAAAACTTACACACACACACACATATATATACACAAACACACAGAGATCAAAATGCCAAAGTTTGGTATATTCATGATGATGATGATATTCATTATGATAATGTTATTGCTGTTGTCTTGTGGCATTTGCCGGCACAAAGAAATGGCAAATGGCAATTCCCAGCTGCAATTGCCTGTGCGATGAGCAATTGCAACTAACAACTAGCAACCAGCAGCATCCATCAGCTGTCCGTCTGTCCATTTGTCAAGTAGTCAAGTTGCATTGATTGAAAGAAATGTTTCAAGGTCGCCAGCTGATGCTGCCGTTTGTTGTTGCTGTTGTTGCTGTCGTTTGTTGTTGCTATTGTTGTCTGGCAGTCGACAACTGCAGCAACAACTGTTGCCAACTGTTGCAGATCGAAATGGCAAAGACGTTAACTACACTGCATGGGTTATGCTGCTGCTGGTGCTGTTATGGTTACCGGGTGGATGGAGGCGAGATAGATTGTGAGAGAGCGGGGGGGGATAGCGAGTATATTGGATTAATTACCTGGCGCTGCAATTGTGACTGTTGCTGCTTGCTGCTCGTTGTTGTCTTATAAATTAACGGTTGCACTTTAAATGCAAGTTGACAGACACACACACACACACACAAGCACACGCATACACTCACATATTTTATATGTACAATTTATGCAAGCTGTAGATTTCTTTAATATGTATGTTAATCGCATAGCGTATGGGGGAATTAATCACACAGAGAGGTAAAGAAGAAAAAGAAGAAAGAAAAAAACAAAAACCGCCAGCAACAGCAACAACAACAACAGCAGCAACAACAACAACAGCAGCAGCAACAAGCGCCAATTTGACGGCAAGATCAGGATTTTAATTTAGTTTTGGCTGAGTTTCGGGGGTTTGTCATGTTGTTTGTTGTTGTTGTTGTTTGGTGTTGTTGTTGTTTTACATGCGTTTCATTTCAGTTTTGTGTTTTTTTTTTCACATATTTCTTTTTTTTTTTATTGGCTCACAAATCGCTCGCATTATGCAATATTATTTAAATAAGAGAGATCAGATCATGCACATGCCAAAAAAAAATTAAACCAGAATACACACACACACACACATAAATACATACATATATTGTGTCAGCTTGTCAATTATTGATGTTGCTCTACAGCAGCAGCAGCAAAAACAACAAATAAAAACCTATCCAAATTATTTTTATATTCAAGGACTTTGCCAAACTGTGCAAATTGGCAACAAGGTGTTAAACGCACACACACACATATATATGTGACTGTGTGTATGCTTTTCATAAGTTAAATTCAATGCAAACAACAACAGCAAAAAAAAACAAAATAATAGAAACTGTAACACAAAAAATAAGTATATATCAAAAGACTCAGGCAACGAACTTGCTGACTGGTTGCTGACTTCACTAACTGATTGGCGGCGACTACAACGATTATGGCTAAAACTGTGACACGTACACATGTACATATGTATGTATGTATGTATGTATGTAGGTGTATATCTACTTGTCGCCGCCGCCACAATGCACCGTTACTTACAACACCAAGAACAACAACAACAACAATAATAGCGCACGTTTTATGGTACTCTTTAATTGTATTATATACGTGCTAGAAACGCTGTCCCATATACATATATGTACATACATGCATACATACATATAAGTCTCCACATCCATATTCAATACGTCTACATTAATTACTTATTAGCATAGTGACCCGTTTTTGATGCCTGTCTTTATAGCCTAAATGCATACGTGTATTTGGCGAAAAATTGAAAAAACCTTTTTAGCTTATTTGTACAACATCATAAAGTTCAGTTCCATGACGCCATCGTGCGCCATGAACTAATTCCGCAAATGCAAATCATAATCATGCGATAAACCAAAAAAAAAATAAAAATAAAATAAAAATAGAGAGTGTGAAACAACAACAACAGAAACAACATCAACGAAAACAAACTATACGTTAACGAAATACTTAAAACAAGAAAACACTTTTAACAGAAAATGTTTAAGTTTTGTTGACCAAGCGCTCGACCACAAACACTTTGTACGCCAACGAAACTGGACAATCATTGGTCCCGAAAAAAAGAAAAAAGAAAAAAAAAAAACAAATACTGTGTGAAACAATAATCATATGGTATGGGATACTAAACTTAAATAGTGTATCGGCTTGTCATTTTGGATGATGATGGTGATGATGATCATCATTGCGGTTTCGCCTTTTACTTAAAGATTCTCAACGCTTGACGTTTTTTATTATTATTTGTTATCATAAAAATTTGCAACTAATGTTTGCTTATATAACAGGTTGCTATTATTAAGCTGAAAGGTTTTTGTTTTTTTTTTTCTATTTGGGGCTTGGCTAGAAATGTGGGGTATTGTCTCTAAGAGCAGCAGCAGTCTGTTGCCCCCGCAGTTCCCACCCTCTCAAAAAACCAAAAACCAAAAACCAAAAAACCGGTTAACTAGCCAAAGACGCCAAATGTCATAACGACAAGGCGGCGGGCAAAATTGAACAATGGACAACCTCAACTCTTGACTTGAATTTCGATTAAGAAGTGACGAGAAGAAGAAGTTAATAATGCCAGGCACGGCAGCAATACGCACCCACAACAACAGCAACAACAACAACAACAACAACTGGCAACGCCTTTCACCTCTCCAATGTATACATGTTGCATAAGTTGTGCGGCAATTGAAATGCAAAGAGTCACTTGGACATGCCACAGTTGACCCTAATCAATGCAAAAAGATGCAACCCGGCGGCAACAGCAACAGTAACAGCAACAGCAACAGCAACGGTAACGGCAACCATTGCAACTACAACTACAACAGCAACAGCAAACAACAATAATAACAACAACAACTGAGCTTAGCCTCTCCCTCATAATTTTAGCTTGTCTTGGTGGCGGTGGCGGCGGCGGCGGCAGCTGCTTGCACATTTTACCGTTATTAGCCAATTTCATGTGCCGATCATGTGCGCATTTAAATTTATTCTGGCGCTGCACCAACTGGTTTATGAACGTTGTTGTTGTTGTTGTTGTCACCGTTGCCTTTTGCATAAGCACCTGTTGCCTTTGGGGGAAGCTGCAACTGGCTGGGGGAGGCGGAGGGGTCAGTGCAGGCCTGGCCTTACACTATAGACCAACAATAATAACAACAATTTCCAGAAGTATATTTGAAAACAAGTTCGCTGCCTAAGTCTTTTGTCTAGCATGCTTCAAATATAAATGTTGCCAGATAGCAAAAAAAAGAGATAGAAGCAGAAGCAAAAAAAACCAACAGAAACTGAAACTGAAACAAGACCAACATTAATATTCGTAATCGCATAAATTAAACATCGAAAGTAAGAAAAAATAAAACAAAACCCGTTTGAATGACCTTTAAGCATTAATAACTGTTAGCACATCTCAGACAACAAAAAGAAGCAGCGCATACACATATATATATATTCATAATTATTGATCTTCATTAAAATATATTTGTATATAATATACGTTTAATTTTCATCGCATGCGTTTTAGTAACCAAGTCCGGTTCAGGTTCTCAGCACAACCCGTTCAACCAGACAACCTGAACGGAAAGACATCATATACATACAGACATATATACATATATAGTATAAATTTATATAGGGATGCCAGCTAAGTGATTGTAAAGAATTTCAATTAAAAATTGTGCCGCGTGGTTGTCAAGCAACTTCGCACTAAAATTAATTTGGGCTTCCCGGCATATAATTATATATCAATTTTCACTTGTCGCATATCGAACTGCCAAAATGACAAATGCGATTAATTGCTTTATTATTGTGTATTGATTAGTATCGATAACACAGCCAATGAGCACATCAGCTGTCGTGTTTACCGTTACGAATTTCGTAACGCAAAGACAACAAAAATTACTGAAGAGTCAGCTTGTGCTGCAATGTATTAACTTATTAAACATTTAACGAATAAAACAAACTGAACAACAAATTAATTTGCTTCTTGCAGCTGCCTGCTTTTCATTATCTGCGCACTGTGCTACGGACTGGTGGCGGCCCAGGATGAAGGTGCGCCCGCTGGAAACGTATCGCCAGCAAAGAGAATCGCTGCACTGCGTCGCCCCGTTGGCAAGGCGGCCAAAGTGACGACATCGACAACAGTGGCACCTGCGCATGACGATGCCGCTGAAGATGATGAGTACAATGAGGAGGCCGGCGCTGGTGGCGACCACGGCCAGTATGGCGATGAGCATGAGGAGGCTGCTGCGGCTAGCACAACAACCACAACAACGGAGGCACCGAAGAAGGTGGGACCTGTGATTCGGCCTTTCCGCTCCAATGATGATTTCCTGAACTCGCTGAAGCGTCGCCAGCAGAACGCCAAGAAACATCGTTCCGAGAAGGTGCCAGCCAGCAAGCCATCCAAGAAGTCTGACAATCAGGAGCACGCCGAAGAGGATGAGGCCGGTGTCGCAGCGGCGCCAGCGCCAGCACCAGCTGCACCTGCCAAGGGTTACAAGAGCAATGCGGCACGTAAGTGATCTTTGCGCACATCAATCCACATCATTGCCAGCACCAATCAGTTACTATTATTTTCTTACAGTCAACCGTCGCAAGCTGTCCAAGCCCGTTAAGGCTGAGCCCGCCGATGTGGATGCCGCCGCTGAGGAATCGGAGCAGCAACAGAAGGAGGAGGAGCCAAAACCCAAGCGTCCGCTCAGCAGTCGATTGGCCTTAAGGAAGCGCAACTAAAATATTTTGTTAAACAAAGAAAAAAACATAAAAACAAATACTTTCACACTTCCTTTCGTTCTTTTTCTCCACCTCTCTCTTTCTTTCTTGCTACACTGTTGCCCTTTCACTCACACTCATGGCTAGCTATTGGCAGCTGCAGATCTGCCGTTTAGTTTTTAGTTCACAATTTAAATTGTTTGTGTGTGTGTGTGTGTGTGTTTGTTGTAACAAATAGACAACAACACATCATGTCCTGTCACACACACACATAACACACACACACACACATATCACCCACACCACAAATCGTACACGCTCAGTGCTTATGTATTTGTGTATATATATTTATATTGAATATATATAGCTCATATATGTATGCACACACACACACCCACACATGTTATTTCCATATTCACCTATTCACTAATCAGTTTATAAACTGTAAAATAATAAGAATTTAAACAACATCAAACAACAATTACAAATAAATGACAAAGAATGAAAAAAATATATATAAATAAAAATTTGAAATAAATATCTCAACATCGTTTTATTTCATTATCATATCAGTTTTGAAATGTAATCATTTCTACTGCATACTTTCAGGATAGATATCCTGAATAAGGACAAAAACTTCTATGTGAACAAAATTTCTTTAGAAATTGCTTAATCCAACCCATGAAATGGATAAAAAAAAAGGATATAATTGTCTTCTTCACAAGAATGTAACAAAAAGAAGAAAGCATCACCAATACCCATTAAGAATATATTGACATTTCTTCTGTTTTCCTACTCGGATATGACCATATCTGAAACAATTGTCTGATCACAAGAGCCAATTTTCTATGATTGGAATGTGATCGCAAAAAACCAAAGCGAAGAAATGTTAATATTGATTTAAACAACATATATATATATATATATATATATATATATGTATATATATATAGTACGATTCATACCTGTGTATTTTATTCGTTTATATAATTACAGAACAGTGTGAATACTAGAATGTCTAAAATTATAATTGGAATTTCAATTTTGGGAAGGAATTTATTTTGTATTCTTGGGTTTAACAGTCCACAAATGAATGTCTAATCTGTTTTCATTCATTAAAGATACAAGATTTATAATGTACTATACTGTACTGTACTGTTAAATAGATAATGGAACTTATGTTTGATATAAATAATTGCTATACATTACAGATCTATTATATGGGAGCCTTAGCTTGGAGCATGCGTTAAACTGACAACAATAAGTACAGGATTGCTTAAGCATATAAAATTTCGATGAATGTGTGAGCAATATTCATGTATTATGATATATGTAGGTATATCTAACTATATATTCGTTGTTGGTTTTGTTTTTCTTTATTTGCAATGCTTATGTTAAATACTCATAAATATCCTATGATAAATTGTCTTACAGCATTTTGATAATATTCGAAGAACATTCGGTTAATGCAGCTCGCTCTCAACATTAATACACACAAAAAAAATAATTATAATAATAATAATTATCATTATAATATAGTAAAACCAATATTTTGACAAGAACTGTGCCCGCTGGCGCTTTGAGACAGATGTGTAAAAAAAAAAAAACAAAATATAATTTCAAAGAAAAAGAACTTGAAATGCAATACAAAAAACAAAACACAAATTTTTCATAGATCTTGTTTAGTTTGGTTTGGATATCGAACACTATCAATCTCGAGTAATAGCTGTTACCAAATGGCGCTTGTATATATATAAAAAAATAAAATAATAACATTTGCAAATGGCTGCGCATTGGTGTAACGGCATTAACTATCGAGTGCTGATGTTCTCCATGGTCACATTATAATTATTATTGTAATATGGATTGTATTAAAATGTTTCTTAAGTCTGTCTGTGTCTGTGTGTGTGTTTTTTTTATGTTTTTTTGTTTTTTTTTTTTGAAGAAAGGCACATGTTGCATTCAAAAAACATACATTCATGTATGTATACAAAGCTACAAATTACATGAATAAACAATAACAAAAGTGTTTGTTGACGTTGGTTTGGGTTTGAGTTTGAGTTTAAGAAGAGGTTTGTTGTTACTACATATATCCTTTAAAATATGAGAGTCTTTACAATTGTGGAATGCAGGTGCAGGTTGTATATGTATGTGCTGTGTGTACAGATTACAGCTTACAGTTTTAAGTAGCAATAGCCGATAACTAAAAGCGTAGCTAATCAATAAGGGATAATACTACTACAGTTAAGTGTGGGTTGAAGTAAAAAAACATAATAATTAAAAAGTGCCTTAACAGCTTTCGAGTTGCTTGCATTGCGGGCTCTAAGTGTGATGCCTGGAATTGCGCATCAGAGGCACCAGCAACGATGGTGGCCCCGCTTGCCGTAGAAACGGATGTGCCAACAGTTCGGCGGCAGTGGCACGCTGCGCCGGATCTCGCACTAGCATGCGATCCAAAAACGACTGCAGTCGCGGCGATACTTTGTGAGCGTTCTTCAAATTTGGCGGCTGCATGTCCCGAATGCGTCGCATTGCCTGCAGAGGCGGCTCGTTGAAGAACGGTGGCTCGCCATCGACCATTTCGATGACCATAATGCCCAAGGACCAGATGTCCACTTCGGGGCCGTATGGTAGGCGCGATATAACCTCTGGCGACATCCAGTATGGCGTGCCCACCAACGATTTGCGCTTGGGTAGCTCCTGTGAAACCTGCGCACAAAATCCAAAGTCAGACAACTTAACCCGTCCATCGGCGGCCAGCAGAATGGAGTCCGATTTGATGTCGCGATGAATGACGCCCTGTGACAATGAAGAAGGCCAAAGTAAGTACATACATAAACAATAGAGTAATCAAATATGTCAGATACATCGTTCGAAACAACTCGACGGCTCTATTGAGGGTAATTACGTATACAGCGTAGAGTTAGGTCAAACGTGTAGTTTTCACTATATATGCACAACAACAGCGAACAACAACAATGCTGCACTGCACCACCCACTTATCGCATTATACACATACAGAGGCGACAATTTTCGAAATTGAAACCAAACCACAATGTGCACGTCGCGAAAGCAGGGCGCAAAGAAAGCGCGCAAAAAAAAGAAAAAACCAAAAACAAACGGAATAGAAAGGCATTCAACGCAAGACAACGGAGACAAAAAAAGACATTGGGCGAGGCTTTGAACTGAGTTGTTGGTGCTGTTGTTGTTTTGTTGCTGTTGTTGTTGTGTTGTTGTTGTCGTTATGCTGGTCACGCACCTGTGAGTGCAAATAGGCCAAAGCCTTTAGACACTGCTTGCAGACGGTTGCTATTTGCTCCTCATCCATGCGCGAATGTGTGACAATGTCGGTGAGTGCACCGCCCTCAAGATACTCCATGACCACCCAGAGCTCATCGTTGACCAGAAAGCTGGAGTATGTCTCCACAATATTGGGATGATGATAGTCACGCATTATGACCACCTCGTTAAAGAGAAGCTCACGTCGTTGCTGCTTGCGCAAATCCATTTTCTTTACAGCCACTTGACGACCTAAACGGGAATAGACAAAAGGAACATCATTAAACCTGGGAGAAACAGTGAAGGGGGATTGCAGTGTATCAACTAACGAACCTGTTGACTTGTCGGTGGCTATGCAAACGGTGCCCGTGGAACCTTCGCCAATTTTGTTAAAGTGATTCAGATTCTCGCGTGGATCACCGGCGGAAACAACCATTTGCAGTGCGGCACGGAATTGCTCGTGGGTGAGACGTTGCTCCTGTTTGGGCTGCGACTGTGACTGCGCCTGTGCCTGAGCAGTCAGAGCAGCAGCATTGTCGCTGGAGCTGGATGCACGAGATGCGGTCTTGGGGGCATGTGGATTTTGATTCTGGTCTCCGATGAGTTTTGGTTGTTGCTGATGTTGCTGTTGTTGTTGGGAGGCAGGATACATGGGAAAGTTCTGACCATTGTTGTTGTGATGGGAATGCGTGGAACGCGTTGCGCTGGCCACTGAGCTCACAGGAGATGTTTGCTGCAGTTGCATGCCAGGAACAGACAGATTGCCGGCGCCACCACCACGATATGGATCGGTTCGCACGGCCAGCGGACCAGTGGCGCCGCTGCCATTCGGATGTGCATGTTGTGGATGTGCATGTGGATGTGTATGTGGATGCGCATGTGCATGTTGACTGGG
Source organism: Scaptomyza parva (assembly GCA_035044645.1). Classification (NCBI taxonomy): domain Eukaryota; kingdom Metazoa; phylum Arthropoda; class Insecta; order Diptera; family Drosophilidae; genus Scaptomyza; species Scaptomyza parva. Next base: position 16,299,633 of record JAWNNT010000139.1, read on the forward strand.
ATAGAGCATGTTGTGTGGCATTGGCTGTGGCGGCTTAAAGCCATGGACAGGCATCGTTGGTGTCGGTGTGGGTGCGGGTGTAGCGGACGCAGAAGCCTCTTCTCCTTCGGGTACGGACGGCGGCACATTGGCTACACGACGCACACGCGGCGGACTGGAGCTGCGTAACGAATTCGAGCGTGCCACATGCGATGTTTTGGGCAGCACCAGCACCTGCTGTGCACTAATCTGCTGTTGCTGTAGCTGCCCGCCAGGTAACATTGAAGCAGATCCCGGCGCATTGGTCATCATCATAGTGCTGCTGCTGTTGAGCGATGTGGTATCTGCTTTATTGTTGTTGTGATGCGGACGCACAATTGTCTTAAGATCAAGTATTTCGGTGGGCGTGATCTCTGAGGGATCGACCAAGGGCAGGGGACGATTGCTGGACTTAAGTATTTGATTGTTGCCAACGATGGAAGCCCATTGCAGTGGGAGGCCTACATATTTATTCTCACGCTTGTCGAAACCCGTGTGGACGCGATGCTCAAAATTGCTCGGCATCGAGATCAGCGGTTTCTTCTTCTTCTTTGTGAACATTTTCGCGTGTTCCGTTATGGCGCCGTCAGTTGCTTACTAGCGGGGAAGAGTCACTGCTGTTGCTGCAGTTTCGTCAGACTTTGTTGACTTTTCTTTTTACCCGCCCTTTTGGCCCGTCGAAAGGCGACGGCAAACGACAGTCTTCTGGCACACACTAATACAGGCACGGGCACAGGCACATGTACGTCACGTACACACATACACAAGCATAGCGACGGATGCGATTTATGTAGATTTCGTGTTATGCGCTTTCAATCGACTTTCACATTAACTATTTGCAACGCTAAGCACAACCTTTGTCGTCGTCATCTATAAGTTAACACAAATATACACAATTTGAACATAACAAAAACAAACACAATTTGAGAACTAATAAAAATAAACTTAAAATATTAATTGCCGATGCTTGCAGTTATCGTTGCTCTGTTGCTACGAGGGAGCTGCAAAACTATTGACAATACTTGCGATAGTATTGTTTGTGCGGCAGTCGTGACCCAAATATACCATACATTTTCCGATCTACCGCCACATTTAGTGCATTTATGCTTAAGGCATTTAACAGCACCGGCAAAACGTTTAGAAAACGGTCACTCTTTACACAATCGCATTATTGTCTTAGCTTGTTTCATCCATTAATTTATTTAAGAAAAACAACGTATAAAACATAATGTCGAAAGCACATCCACCAGAGCTGAAAAAGTAAGTATTTTAAGTTTGTGTCTGAGTACAATAACCACAAATACATTAATTTTCCAGGTATATGGACAAACGCATGATGCTTAAGTTAAATGGCGGCCGAGCAGTCACCGGCATTCTGCGCGGATTTGATCCATTCATGAATGTTGTGCTTGATGATACCATTGAGGAGTGCAAGGACAACACCAAAAACAGCATTGGCATGGTGGTAAGTATTTTACCTAACTAAACATATCCACACTATTGCTAACTAATTACATCTCTGCATTTTCAGGTAATTCGGGGCAACAGCATTGTCATGGTGGAGGCGTTAGATAGAGTCTGACATTTGAAGTTATTAAGCATACCTCAACACTGTCCATTGGATAATAAGTTAAATGCAAACTATTTAACACACAAACTAGTCGTAAGGCTCCAAATAAAAAAAAATTATAAATATATTAAAACATTCGTGAACACACTCCATGTTCATAAAATTTAAATAAATATAACTAAAACCAATATACACATTGACTTGACTTGACATTCGGTATTAGAGTAAAGCAAAAACAAGTGAACTGTTGATGGCCTAAGAGAAAAAGAAGAAATTGTCTTTAGACGGTATTTGTCAAAAGCTACACTTCCTGTAAAAATTCAAAGCAATCGCATCAGAATTAACAATCTGAGTGATTTTTTCCAGGTTGGTAAGATTATTTATTGTTACATATATACAATTGACGACAATGCTTCGTACATGCGTGTTTTTGTTTGCCAAATCTACATACATAATTGTCTACAAAGACATTTTTGTTGGCTTTGCAAAATGCAATTTACAATCAATATTGCTTAAATACTATGTGTGTACATGCAACATGTATATGCATGCAAAAAATTCTTACAAAATATGCTGAAGAAAGTATTAGTTATAGTTAATAACAAGTCAATGAAATAAAACAAACAATAACGGATGTATGATGACAATAATAGCATCCGGTAGAATACAAATAAATCAGAGTGTATGTTTCCATACAATTTGGCTCTGAGCCGACGTCCTAAGCCCACTTTCCAGTTTTGCTAACTAGAAAACGATTGCAAATTTTATAACCATATTCAACGAATACTAACTCCAATGAAGAAAACAAAATGTTTACGATTGTTTTGTTTTTTTTTTGTTGTAGACTTTAAATGGTTTTTATTTTTTAAATTTTTGTCTTGCATACAAAAAACGCTTACAGTAGAAGCCTAAAAAAATGTTTTTAGAGTTCGATTGAAACTGCGCGGTGTCCAGACACGGTTGTTGCAAGGTGCACAATCGTACATATCATCTTTACTTGGAAATAACAATGGGGCCAGTCTGCGTTGGGGCGTAACGCTGCTTGGAAACAATCTGGTTGGCAATGCGATCCAAATCACGCTGTCCAATGGAGCTCAACTTGCGGCCACCCTCTGGGTGCTTCTCGACGAGACGGGCATGTTCAAGAGCCTGGAGCGCTTTGCGGGCAGCACCATCAGCGGCACGGCAAAAGTGGGATGGGTGGACACCGTTGCGTTTGCGACCACCATAGATTTTGGTAATGGAGCCAACTCCAGCTGGACTGCGGTGGTACAAATGACGCAGAATCGAAGCGCAACGCACATAGAACCAGTCGGGATCATAGGGTGCCAGTTCCTTGAATTTGGCAGTCTTGATGATGTCCATCTGATCAGGAACCTTCAATTTGCCAGTTCTAAAATAAAAACAAACAAATGCGAGTGTGAGGTTATGTGCTGTTATTGTTGCTGTAGCTTAAAAACTTACTTCTTAAGGAAAACGGCGACCGCCTTGGTAACGGCATGCTGGTCAATATCCTTCACTGTGACGCCTGGCATCTAAAACATAACATTGAAAGACACATTGCATTAAGCGAATAAAAAAAATTTTAAAAAAAATAAAACACGTTGCTATTCGCAAACGCGCACGGTCACACACACACGCACACACACGCACACACACAAATGTAGACAACAACATTCAGCGAATTCACGCGAGTGTCGTACTTTTGGGTATTTAAACTACTTTTAGACATTTTCAAGAGCTTTTATTGGCTCTATTACTCTGTCACTTTGACAAAAACACATTTTCATTTATTGTTTTGCGTTTGCAACAATATTTAAAACATAAAAAAAAAAATATTCACGTAAACGAACGCGAGCACTACCTTTCTTGTCAAAGTCAACCGGAAAAAAGAACAAGGCGAACGAAGTTGGCTGCGCTTGTTGTAGACGACAAGGCTGCCACCTGATCCGCGCAAATTAAAAGTGCTGGTAAATAAAAATTGTACAATTTCTTATCGATATAGTTCATATATTTTTGCCATCGATATTTGCACTTAGTCTAAAGTTATTTACCGTTACATTAAGCAACCTGACGCCCTTTTTTGCAGTGCGATCTGTTAAGCAATTATTTCAGAAATATTGCGCATAATTTGAGAAATATAATAGTAAAATTACCACAGACGACATACGACTGGTACAAATTAAAAAATTATGCCAAAAGTAAAGAAAAACATTAAAGGAAACAATTTCGAGTTCAAGAAGCCATCCTTACAGGCCGAAGTCGCTAATATGAAAAAAAAGGAACACAAAATTCAAGATGGCAGCGATACAACAAAAAATATGAATGAAATCCCGACATCAGATCCGACAAGTAGACAAAATTTGCTTAAATGTTATATGAAACACCAGCAAGCCTCCATTGAGTCGATCTCAAAGCAGTTCATAGATTTTGATGCCAAGCTGCAATATACAAACAGAAAGATTGCCGAGAAAAATAAAGAAAACGACAAACTAATGCAAAACACGCAAGACTTGAAAAAGGAATTGCAGGAGGTCCATATGCAATGCACAGAGCTGACGAAAACTGCAAATAAAATGGTGGAGGAGTGTGCCATTAAAATGAAAAGATATTCCGAGCTGGAAATATGCTACGACCGACAGCTTACTCATTTCAATGCCACTCTCGGCAGGCAGCAAGAAGAGCTATCTGCGCAGAAGAAACAAAACGCAGACTTGCTGCAGAAGCTCAACGCAAAGGAGCTACATGAGCAGCAATTGTTGGCGTCATATGAATCCATGTTGCAGCAGAAAGCAAACGAATTGGCCGATGAGCAAATGAAATATACGCAGCAGCAGGAGCATATAGTAGAAGTGGAGACAACCTTACAACAGATGATAGAGCAAAACGAGAGAGCTAAATCACAGAGTCAAGCTGAGCAGGCAATTGCAATTGCTAAGCAGGACGAGAGCGCTCAGCGTGTGGCTGAGCTGCTGTCAAAAGTAAAGGAGCTCGAGGATTGTGAGAAACGTAATATTGAGCTGCAAAAGCTTAACCAACAACTGTCGATGGAGACGTTGAGCGTGACGGAACGTTTGGAGATAGAAATAGAGCAGCAAACGCTAAAACGTGAAGAGCTCTTCAAGCTAAATCAGGATTTGAAAACAGATGAGAAGGTTTATGAAAACCAAATCAAAGCACTTAAAGAAGCCAACGACCAGTTGACAGCAAAGAAGGCGCTCGACGATGTCGCAGTAAAAAATGAGCTAGGTAAGCGGGATGGTCAACTGGCCGAACTAAGGCAGCAAATCGATGAACTGCAGCAAAATCATTTGAATACAACAAACGAATTGTCATCTGCAAACATAGAGCTGACACAGCAATTGGAGGCTTTTAAGTCACTCAATGCGTTAAAGTTGGATAGCCTAGAGGAGGCGCTTAAGCAAAAGGATGCTGACATTAACGCTGCACAAAAGAAATATGCCGAGCTGGACCGTCAAAGCCAAGCCACCATAGCGGAGCTTAAATATCGAATAACATCGATTGGCAATCATATATACATGCCGGTCGGCACCGCTCGTGTTAAAGGCAGATGTGAGACTAATGGTTCAATCGTGGCGCAGGAGGGGGCCGTTCTTCAGAGTCGCGAGCAGCCATCCAATTCGCTAGATGTTGATGAAAACTCCAATGAGAGTATTTCGATAATCGCAACCAATATAGCTAAAGCAAATGCTCCCGCTGTTAACAAAAAGCGCATGCTACGCAAGCAACCAGCAGCAAACATTTTCTACGATTCGGATTTCGCTACCGACTTTGATACTGACGAAGAGTATCAGCCAAAACAGCCAAAATACGTCAAAAAGAATTCAAATGGTAATGGAAATGGAAATGGAAATGCTAAACGCGGCCAACGTGACGATGCCTTTAATAAACTAAAGAAAACATAAACAGGATAACTTTTATTTTAATACATACATACGTATTAAAAGTATTATATATTTATTTAGATTAATAAGCTTATTAAAAATATTTGTTATTTTTTGATTATGCCCGGCTTGCATAAACATTTAAATAACTTCTATTTAGCTTTGTATTTCATATGCACAAACTATACCAAATTAGCAAGAAGTTGTTAATTTTAGTGTTAGTTTTACTTTGTAATACAAAGAAACTTAATTTGTAAACTTGTTATTTAAGATATTTAATTTTTCAATTAATTACACAATTTGTGAACTGTATAGTAGTTAAATTTATAATAGTTTATCTTTCGCTTTAATGAAGTTGATTCTTTTAATTTGTAACTTTTTGTTTTGTTCAAACGAACTCTTTATAATATTCTTAACTACTAAAATTACATTTCAATTAAAAAAAAAATAAAGCAAATACCTAACGCAGTTGTACAACTTCTTTTTAAAAATGATCGCCTGATCGCAATAAAAAAAAACGATAAGCTATCAATTTAGTAATTTAATGACTTATAATGTAGAATTATTAAACATACCCAAATACTTGGGGTATCTAATATGAATTTTTGGAAACTATTTAATATATTGATTATTATATTTTACTTAAGAGTGTTGTTTTAAGCCTCGCTCCGTTAATTTTCGGTACAGTCATATTTTTTCCAACCATCAGCAAATATTTTGACTTTAGCAATTGGATTTTTCTCCTTGTGCGGTTTTCGCCACGCTTTTGGATTAAGTTCCAGCATACCACCAATTATTTCCTTAATTTTAAAAAAGATCAATAAAAATATTAATGCTTTTGCATAGGCATGTAGCTATCACAAACCTGTGCAAAGTTGGACGGAAAACGTTCCTGATCCTCAATTACATGAGCGAATCCGGACTCCATGCCAAAGTTCACCCACAAATAGGGAAGACCCTTGGGTATGGCGGACCGTAATGTTTTCTGTCGCAACGATATCAACTGCTTGTTGATGCACCACTCCTGCTCCGACTCCTCAATTGCCTTCTTAAAATAGAAGGGTGCCATTTCCGCATGCGACTCCGGTATTGGGATGCAGTGTACGCTGAGATGCGGTCGTCGATGTAGTTTATTAGCAATCTCATAAAATATAACATCCTTGCGTTGAGCAGCAAACATTCGTGTCAGCGCCTTACGGAAGTTGCTTAGCTCCTCCCAGGCATCCTCGTCGAGCAGCGTACAAGCGGATGCATGCTGCATGCTCGTCAATATACAATGACCACTCTGTAGGCCCACGTAACTGGGCAAGCTCAGATAGATCTTGACACCCATTGCAACCAACAGTTGTTTGTCTAGTTTAGCCGAGTCGAAGCATCGCTCACAATTCTCTAGGGTGGCGGCTAGTTTCTCATGCTCGCTTATCGCCTTCTGCATCTCGCGCGCTTCAACGTCCGCCTCCGAAATATTCTTGCGCACTTTGTCTGCGAATATGTCCTCAAGATCATCGTTCGGATTCTTGTGTTTTGATAAGATGTCAGCGTATTGTAGATTTGAATCAGCGGCTGTGGCATGTTTCTCACGCTCGAACTGGAAGAAAAAAAGAAGAATTATATAGAAACATATAAAAATCCAAGAATCATTTTAATTTATATATAAAAGTCTATTGAATAATTTAATTACCATTTGCTTAATGTCATAGCGATCATCGTCCGCAAAATAGCGAACTCGCTGCCCATCCATGTGGGTGTCCACTTTCTTCTTACTGCGTTTCTCGCCTCTGCGTCCGCCATACAACGAGTTGGGATCCAGCTGTGCAGCTTTCGAGCGCGATTGTACTAAAGGACGCACATTGCCACTGGCATCCGTTCGCGTAAGTAGCACGTCTTCCCGATCCTGATCTGGACCTGGTCTCGCCTTAGTCTTTCCCGTGCTACTTTTGACAGCATCTGTTAGCGTTTTACCACTGGCCAGTAGCTCAGCACGTTGTTTGCGTGCAGATTCCACTTTTTGTTTGAACTCCAAAGCCAGCTCCATTTTGCCTTTCATTTCCGCTTTAAGTGCCTTTGAGGCCAACTCATTTATTTGCTCATCCGTTAGATACGAGGGCTGCTGCTCAGTTTCACTTTCTCCGCCTGAAGACTCAGCTGCACTTGCTGCAGAGCTGGTGGGAGAAGGACTACGCCGCCTGCTACTACTACTACTAGTGACGGTGTTTGAGGTGACTGTTGATGGTTTTTGCCAGTTGCGTGTGCCGCTCGTTTGATTTTGCCGCCTATCTGGGTACTCTTCCGTTTCATCGTCAGCTTTGGGTCGCTGAAAGCCCGGCAACCCTGTGCCATTTGTTTTCCAATAGGGATTTAGCTCATATTTGCTCTTAGACGGATCATATGCATCAATTTGCTGCACTTTCTCATTGGGTTTCGCTGGCTCTTTTCGCTCCTTAGAGAACGTTTTCAGCATTAACGCATCGCTGTCTGTCATCCAGCTGTCACGCTGCACAGCGTTGGTCATTGGCTCATTAGGGATGGGCTGACTTTCCACCCATTCATCCGCGCTGCTGTCCTTCTTTTTGGACTTCTTGTTTCGTCGGTGATGCTTCTTATTAGAGTCGGAACCTAAACTGAAGCTATCGCTATCACTGTCACTATCAGTATCACTGCTGCTGCTAGTGCTGTGTCTGCGTTTTTTGCGCTTTTTTTTGGAGGATTTTTTCTCCTTAGCTGATTTTGATTTCTTGCTTTTTTTTGATTTGCTGCTTTTCTTTGATTTACTGCTGCTGCTTTTTTTGCTTAACTTGCTTAATTTGTTAGCCACCGCTGGCAGCATCCAATCGCTCTCGCCACGCAACTCCTTTTGTATCTCGCGTTTATTGCGCTCCTCCGCTCGTTCTTTTGCCTGTTGGAAGTATATATCAGCACTGTTTACAAAATTGTTTTCATTATTTTTTTTCAAACCTTTTGTAGTAGTTCTGTACGAGCTTCCCTTAACTCCTGGCGCGCCTTTTCTTTTTCGCGACCGCTCTCGAATTGTATGAAGCTCATTTTTTATTTTTATTAAATTCTCATAAAAAAAATACGCAAGCGTTTCACAGAAAATTAAACAAATCCGGCTACAAAACGTTTTTCTTACGATATACGATCAGCTGGTATCTGGTATCGATAAATTAATGGGGGTTTTTTTTAAAGAAATATACTAAAAAATTTAAAATATATCTTGTTTAATAATATTTTGAAAAGAACTTAATCAATAATAATGACTTCTTATTGTTAAAAATCAATCAACACTTCAAGTATCGATATGCTCGTTATCGCACATTTAAATATTGGCTGTATATCATCGGCATCTCTAGATGCGGACGCAGCTGTTTGTTACCAAGTTGAGGCTTAGATTAAGTTAATTTCTGTCGCTGCAAGCTCATAAAATTCGGTAGTTATGCCACTGTATGAGACCGTAATGCAGGAAAAGCCTCCAATTGTGCTCGACATTGGCAATGCTTATACAAAGTAAGTGCTGTGTTTGTTTTTGGGTTTCTGTTTTTGTTGCTGGATAGATGATATCATCACCGTTTGTTTTATTGTTCCTTTTTAGGCTTGGTTTCGCAGCGGAGGCCTATCCACGTAAAATTATACCCACAGAAGTGGTGCTAACCACAACTGGCGAGACGAAGTCACTCTTTGATTATGTAGGCACCGAACAGCTCTACGATCAGTTTGTTGACTTTCTGCAAATCATATTTTTCAAGTACATGAAGCTTACTTTCTTTTTGTGCTGTTCAACATTTTTTGTACAAACTGCTGATTCTTTTTAGGCATTTACTAGTCAGCCCCAAAGAGCGCAAATTTGTTGTTGTGGAGAACATCTTTGGACAGACTGCAGTACGAGAGACGTTAGCCCGTGCACTCTTTGTTCACTTTAATGTTTCATCCGTACTGTTCGTACCCGCCCATCTTATTGCACTGTCAACACTGGCCGTTCCCACCGGTCTGGTTGTGGACATTGGCTACAGTGAGTCGACCGTTATGCCTGTGTTTAGTGGCGTTCAGATAATGTCCGCCTTTAAAGATCAGAGCTATGGCAGCAGTGCTGTGCATGAGGAGATTAAGCGGCGGCTTGTTCAAACAGGAGTCAAGGAGTCGCTACTAACGCCCAGTGTGCTCGAGGACATCAAGATACGCACCTGTTTTGTCACCAGCTTCGAGCGCGCCCAGACAAGCGCTGACAAACAGTTAAATCCGCCGCCCAGCGTTGATTATGCGATTTGCGATGATGACACCGTTATCAGCATAGATGGCAGCGTTCGGGAGTCTGTCTACGAGCTAATGTTTGAGCGGAACAATGAACGCGACAGCCTGCCGCATCTAATATTGCGAGCCATACTCGACTGCAGCATGGATGTGCGGTGCGCGCTTGTGGAGAGCATATTTGTGATTGGTGGCGGTGCCATGGTGATGGGCTTACTGCCCCGCCTCAAACAGGAACTGCAGCATTTGCTGACCAACGATAGCTACTATGCAGAACGTTTCCATGGTGATCTCCAGTTCAAGTTTTACAACACAATTGGCAAACAGAACTTTACCGCCTGGCTGGGCGGCGCTCTGTGTGGCGCAACGGATTTGATTCAAACCCGATCTTTGTCGAAAGAGGCGTATCTAAGGAACGAGCATGTGCCCGACTGGAGCAACCTGTGCGACAACAGGCATGGTGGCTGATCGAATGAATCGCTCTGTCACATACACATCCACATGCATATTTATTTCAATTGCATTATTGTATTATATTATATAGATATATGTATATTCTATTAACTTTATTCTGTAATAAGCTAAAAGAGAACTTTGAGTAGAAAAAAACTTCATACGAGTATAAAAAATGTTATAATAATGCGCTTATAGCTATCCATGTATGTTTATTTCTTCTAACACTTTTGTGCATTGGCAAACACCACAGTGGTCGCTCGATAAATTGAACGTCGCTTTCAATGCATGCAAGGCTTTGAAAATCTATTCAGATCTAATCACATTCGAAACAATAAGAATAAAGAATCTTTCAGATATGATCTTGTATGAAGTTGTGTTTACATTATTTATTGATTACAAATTTCCCAGACATAAAACATTTTTTGCGAGCGACCACAAATGTAAGGTTATTAGAAAACCTTAGTACGTTAGTAACTTGGAATAACTTGACAAGGGCTTTGAAGTCGTGTTTGGCAATGGAGTTTTGTAATTACATTTGGTATCATGTGAACACGATTTACTTAGGCAGCTGCTGATATCAGTTGGGTATATGTATATTTCGTATGTATGTAGTATGATGCTCAAATAAATTGTCTACATTTCGGCACTTTGTGTTATAGGTTTTTTTTTTGTATCTTTTTATTTGTTTATTTCATTTCTTTCGTTTAGTTTTTCATCTTCGTGTTAACTTTAATTGTATAATTTCAGTTTGAATATTGTAAATATACTCGCTTTACATTTTTCGAATCCCGATGTGTATGTGTATGTGTGTGTTTCGGTATGGGGTTGTTTCTGTGTGTGTGTGTGTCCATATACAAGATGCATATTATATAATAATAACTCCTGTCTTATAAACTAAATCCTAAGCGTAACTTCAAAATTTCTTGAAAATGTATATATATATATATATATATATATATATATATGTTTATATTTTTATATAAATACAATATGTATACAATATAAATAAGGGTTTTTTTCTTTCTGTTTTGTGTTTTTGAATATACAATTTGGAAAAAAAAAGTAATCAAAAATGTTCTCTCTGTCCGTAATTAAAACTTGAACCATTTTGAGTTTCTTTTGCTGAATTTCAAATTGCCTGGCAATCCACAGCTCGGATACGATCATAGTTGAACGAATTTTCGAGCATTAGTTAGATTATTATCAATTTCGATTTCGATTTTTTGTTGATTTTTTTGGGTTTTTTGTGCAAAATAACTAACAATTTAGAAAGCAATAAATAACAAAGCAGCTGTTGCACGCCTGGAATATGGTGTAGGCCGTTATAAAAAGGAGGAGAAGGAGGAACTTAAAATGTACGTGTTACACAATAAATAATAGTTTTTTCTTGTTTAAAAAAAATATCCTAACTAATAAGCCTTAAGCACCGCCCAAAAAAACAGAGAACAGTTCAGCATACAGCGGCAACGGCAACGGCAGCACGGCTGTTAAAAGTTCGAAACCCGAAACCGAAACTAAAACCGAAACCAGTTGACCATACCAAAGCACAGCATAGTTTCAGATGGAAACTCGCTCGTTAGGAGCGATTAGTCCATAACAACTAGTTGACAGTTAATTTGAGTTCAGTCGTTTTTGTTGTCGTTGTTGTTGTCGCCGCAGCGTTTCGTTGCTGTCACTTCTCGGTGCGGAACAGGTTGCTTAGGCTGGCATTTTGATTGTTATCCATGATGTCGCTGCTGTTACGTTTGCTCGTCGGCTTCTGGCTGGGCATCGGTGGCAAATTAGCAATTTGCACTTCGTGCCGGAACAACTGATTGACACTGCGTCCGACCAGTTGGGCTGTCATCTTTTTGAATATATCCTTCTTGGCGCGATCAACTTTGTTGCCCTTAACGGATGCGACGGATGCAATCTTCTCATCGAACTTCTGTATGTCGGCCACATTGACGCTGGGTATGTGCTTGAGCACCTCGCTCAATATTGGATATTTGGGACGCAGCAGCTCATAGAATTGCACGCCCAGCGTTATTAGGCCCGATTGATTGGCCTCGTGCTGGCCATGCACCTGCATGCCCTGGAGCACAGCCGTAAATGCACTGACTGCCTTATTCTCATCCATCAGTTGTTCAACGTTCATGAAACGCATAACGGGCGCTGCAATATTGACAGCCTTCATGTTGCACATGCCATCGTTCCAAGCGATTGCCTTGAGCAGTGTCATTAGGATGTAATTACCAATAAGATCGTTGCGCAACAGTTTGCCACCCAGTTCGCTGATGATGTCGGAGAGTAGAGCGGATTGAGCGGCACGCGATTGTGGTGCACTGTCCATTGAGTGCTCCTCGTTCTCCATGGCCACGGCATTGTTGCCGGCAGCGTTTGCATGATCTGCACCAATTTGACCGCCGACCAGTGCGATTTTAAGCAAATCTAAATATTCGCGGGTGAGCGTACGATTTAGTTGATCCTCGAGCACCTCCTGGGTATCGTTGACCTCGCCGTTCAACTGGCCCGACTCGTACAACGAGGATATGTACATCCAGCGACGGGTCAAGCGTTCGCACATCAACGGTGTGAGATGTGTGAAAAGTGGCACTAGCACCGGATCGTAAAAGCAGGGAGGGCACGAGTAAACGAATGGCTTGAGAAACACCCGGACAATGGGCCGTATACGATAGTCCGGTATGATGTCCATGCAGCAGAACACATTGCTTATAATTGCATCCGACAAACCAATCAGCTGATAGAGATCGCGTCCAAGCGATGGACCCGCCGACCCCATCAAATGGTAACAACCCTCGGTGATGAGCATCATAAACGTTTGCATCTTCTCGAACGCTGACGGTTCGGTTTTAATGGTCGTATCGAGCGGATCTGCTGGCACGGCACAGATGCCCATCAGCAGCTTCTTTTCGTGCTCCAGCATGCCGTGCACGTTGCGATAGCCATCAGAGAGTGCTGCGAGCGCTTCTGGACGAAACAGCTCATTCATCACGCGCATCAGGCTAAGCACGTGCGACAGCAATGGCACCACATGCTTGGTGGCTGGATTACGGCATATGGGATTGCCTAGGTCGGTGCAGCCGATGACAAAGCCGCCACGCTGTGCCCGATCCGGATCATCGGGCCAAGTACAGCGTTTGACAACGCCCAAAACAACATTGAGCGCATCCAAAATCCGTGCACGATTCGTTATTGAGAGATCGCTATCGATGTGATACACCGGCGGCTTATCCAATCCAACAAAGCGCATGAAATCAAGCGGTGTTTTAAAGGCTTCACTAAAACCGAGCCATTCGGGGCGCTTCGACTGTACAATGTGCTCAATGAATATGGTTTGTCGCTCGAATTCACAAAAATGATTGGAGATTAGGATGAGCGCCTCCTGCAATGTAGTGCGCAGCATGCGGCAAAGCTGTGTGGGTGATTCCTTAAGCAGACATTCGACATGTGTGTTGATTTGCTCGAAAACCGGCAAAAGCAGCAGCGGATATTTGTGTGCCAATTTAACCAGCAGCGAAGCAGCATGTCGGCGCAGATTCTTTGCCGACTTGACCTGCACCTTCTCGAGCTCGTTGGGCGGTTTCAAGACCAAGGCGCGAAAGATTTTATCCAAGACGCGTGGCAGCAGGGCTACACCATTCATGGCAACACAATTATTGGGCGTCAGTTGGCACGAGGACATGCTGAGGAACACAAAGAGCGCCGAAATGCACGATAGCAGAATGGAGTAGATGAGCGGATTGCTTGTCTCCAGTTTAAGGCACTCCTCAAGCAGACGCAAGCCACCGGCAACCGATGGTCGCTCGGCAACAAGTAAAATGCGGCTCAGTACGCCATCCAATACACAGACTAGTGCATCCCATTCCAGGTAAATGGGATCGAGGACGCTGCAGCCCATATTGCTACTTTCACGATCGGTCTGGGCATGACGGAGACGCGACTGCAGCCACTGTTCACAGTAGCCGTAGGTAATGAGTGGCTGCACCAAAGTCGACTGCCTGAAGATCTCCAGAAAATCGGTGCGACAGCGAAAGAAAAATATTGCAAACTCCTCCTCGCTGTCGTATTCCAGGCGAATATAGGCTTCTGTACTGTTTGGTGCTTCTGTCTGTTGTGCTTGCACCATATTGCCGCTACCAATGGTGGGGGAGATGGTGGTGGTTCTGCCACTGCCGCTGGGATAGGGTATTTTGACAATGCGCGGCGCAATGGTGTGTATGAGCTTGGGAATGTAATTGACCATCAAATAATCCTTGGAGCAGGCATCATGCTTAAGCAACAGCTGCCAAATGAGCACTGCGCCATGGGCGACAGTCAACGATGGATGCTGCACCAGCAGCAACAGGCACTCAAGCATAACATCTAAATGTTGAGGCCGCTGTGTACCATCATCTTTGCCCCAGAGTGCGACCAGTTGCTGTACCATGCCATTGAGCACTTGGATTAATTTCTTCAAGAAATTATGCTGCTGCTCAATGGCCTGAGTGTTATTGTCCGCTGGCGGCATTTGGCTGGCTGTGTAAATATATCGCAATGGCTCCTCACCATATAGCTGGAGCAGTGGTTTGCGCTCCTTGGTTTGTCCCTTGCGATTGGTGATCTGCGCCAGGCACTCGGCGGCATTGTACTGGAATGCTTTGTCGTTCAGTAGTATGCAAAGGAAATGCATTAGTTTACCATTGCTGGACATTATGTGTGTGATGCTGACCCACTCGACAAAGCCGCTAAGTGTGAGTAGCACCGTTTCAACGACGCGACTATGCGCATTCGCTTTGAGGTAGTTGCCCACACGTGTGGTCTCACGGAATGCATTCACATGCTGCTCAACGAGCCGCAGAAAGAATTCGAATATATCGGTCATATTGTTGTTGAGCGCCTGATACATGTCCTTACGACGCTGATTCGATTCGATGGTCTGCAGCAATGCCACATCCTCGACAAGGCGCAGAAATACAAGCAATACCAGTTCGGTTTGCGCCTCACCATTGTTGCACGCCTGCGAAAGTTCGGGCAACAAATTTGACCACTGTTGCGGCCACTCACGTTTGATCATCTCCACAATAATGCGTGATAGTGCGTCTTTTAAATGCAAAAGGCTACGATCTTCGGCGGGGCCGACACCAATATTGAGCATCTTGATGGCATTGTCCTTAATGTACACCTTCTCCTCGTGCGTTATGCAGTTCCATTTAAATTTAATTGTGTATTCGATAAGCTGCAGTCCGAAATGCCGCACCTGCTGATTGAAGTGCGCCGAGCTGGCCAAATAGAGACCGACCTGGGCGCACAGTGGCGATTCTTCTTTGAAACGTTCGCATGCCATGTATGCCTCAAGTCGAGCCTGCTGCACCGTCATGGGATGCATTATTAAGTCCACTGCTTTGGCCAGTTCGGCGGCCAGCGCCTCCGTATTGCCATGCTGGGCCATCCTCTATATACAAAATATATGTATGTACAAATTATCCTTTTCTTCCTTTCGACGCCTTTGTTGAGCACCTTAAAAAATCGAAAACAGCTAATGTTAATGCTGATGCAATTGAACACATTTTATTGAAATTATTTGTCATTGTATGTAAATAGAGTGAGTCTGCACGAAATCAAACGGTTAAACAAATCACAGACCTATTGTATCAATAAACAAAATTTATAAATCAACGTATAATTTTGAGACTACACTCGTCAAATGCATAAATATGAGAGCACATTTAGTTGCACATCGGTTTCTCCTTCCACATTGCGTTTATTTGTATGTGCATGTGTTGAAAGTAACGGCACTACATATTTCTATCCTTTGTATTTCGCTTTTGTACTGGAATGTTTACACAGTGTTTATGCAAGCTGTTTATTGTCTTACCCGGTTTGCCGGTACGGATGCTAAGTTTATGCTACTGTTCCTTTGCTTGGCCGCAGCCTTTCACACGCGCGTGTGGGTACTTTCGATTTTTGTGTGTTGCTGTGTTGTGCGGAATTTTTCGCCAATGCGGTTTGGGCCAGACGTATGCGATTGCGATTAGCTTGTGGGCTGCCTTCCACTTGTTTCGTCTGTATGCTCTTTTAAACGTTGCTTTGGCTTGAAAGCTGGTATATCTATCGCATTAGTGTTCGCCAACCAAAAGCAACATTTGAATGTGTGTTTCACATTCGAACTTTTTGGGTCGGTAGAAATGTCTTTTCCGGGGAGCTATTTTTTTGTCAGCAAGGAACGCAGCATGCTGAGTCGATTACAAATCTAGTGCGATACCTAATGTATCGATAAGCATGCTTAGCGCACGCAGAGTTGCTGCATGAAATTCACATTGTTGACAAGGATTGTTAATATTTAGAAAATATTATTAAAAAATAAGAAAAAGCATATGCTTTGTTGTCAGCTTGATCGCTAGCTAGTAAATATACTACAATCTTGCACCTGTTTTTAAATATTCGTATTTTGGTTGTCTGAAATTCAATTCAAAACTTCTTTAATTAAAATAATACATTAACATCCCATTACAAAGACCGAATTTATATGGAAGGAAAGAGGCCTAAAGTGAAACTTACAGAAAATGTCAATATAAAGTTATTTGAAACCCACCCAAACCTTGTAAATCTTTTTTCATTTTATTAAAAATCGACTCCTTGTTGAACCTCGATTGGGAAGAGTAACCTTCTCTATCGATAGCCTTACATATTTCGTTAACATCGATGGAATGCGATCGATAGCTAGAAAAAAAATTTGCCTGAGTTATTTAAAAAAAAGTAAAAACGCCTATTAGCTTAAACTAGGAAATGTATTTCATATTTTACTGAGCACGCTCAAAAAAATGCTATACATTTGTTGATTTGTTATCGTCATACTGAAGCCTAAGAGTATGCAAACATTTAAATCTTGTATATGGAAGAGTATAAAAATATACAATAAATCCGATCGTTCAATAGTAGATACTGTAAAGCAGCTTTTTAGGACTAGAGTTGAAACAAAGTGCAGTCCAAGGTCTTTTACATTCAATTTATAAAATACCGAGAGCCATGGCTGCTTTCGGGCACCACAAAACATGCAGAAAACGCTCGGAACATGCTGTAAAACAGTCGTATGCTGTCCTTTCGTTCTTAGTCCTCTGTCACGGGCTCTGCCTTAAGCTGCGCTCTCGCTGCCGCCGTTCTCAACCTACAGCGTGTGATGCTCTCGCTCTATCTCTGAATTTGCATCATCTATGGTGCGTGGTCTCGGTCTAATAATGCGCGTGTGTCATCTTTTTGCATTCGCAGACTCTCTCGTGTCTGATCCGCATACAGCCAGTGACCTGTGTAACCTGTTTTGGACCCAGTTCCCATTTTATATAAACACCATAACATAATTCTTGAGTTCTTATAATTAAAAATAATACTATTAATACCTTCTTGGTTAACAAAAGAAAGCCCTCGTGGCTGAATCAATATAACAATAATTATAAGTATCTGTGATGGTGAAGTTTCTATCCTTCACAATACAAATTATCCACAAACCCACTTGAACACCAAAAACAACAAAAATGTTCATCAGCTAGAGCAATTAATTAAAAAAAATTGTATGTATATTAAAATTCTTTACAGCTATATAGTAAAAATATTTACAACAGTTTAAAACATTAACGGTAATCAGGACGGCAAGATGGGAGACATCATTAAAGCTAAACACTTTACGGTGGATGTCGTTTATAACTACAAAAAAATATTAATATATATTTATATATAAATACATATAGATCTAACAATTATGCTTAATTGAATTTTGTATAATTTATGGATGTGGGAAATGGGACTATGTCCGAAACGTTAACTGGCCTAGACCAGTGTGGAGAGCTCGTGCAGAGATATGGTGATGTTGCTCATATCCAACGTTGGCGGTATGCCCGGACTAATAGAGCCGCTGGCCTCGCGTCCCATCAAACAGCTGCCATTGGCCAAAATTGCAATGGGTTTTGGCGTTGGAGGTGTTGCCGTCGCCGGACGCACCAGGAATGGCGCGCAGACACCATTAGTGTTTGTGGCGCACAGAAGCGGATTGAAGCTACCATGCGAATGATTGGGCGAGACGGGCGTCACAGATGTGGGATGATGATGATGTTGCAGCATCGAATAATTCTGTTGGCCATAAGACGTCGATGGCATCACCGGCTGGCTATGCGGCTGATAACCAGAACTATTTAAAAATTGAATTGGCGGTGGCAGTTGCGTTGCGGTTGAGAGCAGAGACATGTTTAGCGGCAACGGTGGACTACGATAACTGATGGTCTTCTCCTTCTGCCACACAAATACATTGTGTACCATAGCGCCACCACAAAAGACAATGCCAATGCCAATGAGTATGCTGGTTATGATCGCCGGCGTTGAGTGAAAGTGACTGAATGTGTACAGTATGATTCCGGTGAGGAAGACGGGTATCGAGATGAAGAACCCGCTAACCGCACACGTTCGACTCGCACTCGACTTCTCCAAGTATTTGTTGTCGCGACCATCGAACATGGGGGAGCGCAGCAGCTTCACAGCAAACAGAAACTGAATGGCGCAGACGAGCAGGCAGCAGAGATTTAGGGACAGCGACAAGGCACACAGTGCCAGAGTTACATCGTAAACAATGATAAAGTCCTCAGCGCTGCTAATGCTGCGCGTTAATGCATCCTCGCGACTGTTCGGCGAGATCTTCAACAAGAAGATCAGCGAAAGCAGAGCCAGCAACAGCGAAACTGCAATGTACAAGTCATATGTTTTATAAGTTAAATCGTTGATTTGAATAAAGCTTTTATGTTGCAATCTTAAGTCAGAGTGACTAATTACTTGAACTGACTGGTTATAGAACCATGCACAGCCCTGTTTTTGGATTACACACAGGATTGTCCCTATTATTCATCTTCTACCTGTCAAATATACAAGTTAAATCCGCCTCGATAGACCAAAAGATTAAGTTTTTGTATTTCGGGTAAGTATGTATCAATTATTAGTTATCTACATCCTCCCAACGTACAGCCAATTAAGTTAAAATTATAAATCTTTATGCCTCATCCAAAACGATGTTGTTCGATCGAAATTCGATCGCGCAATAACTGCATTGTTTGTTCAGTGTTTCCATATTTTCTTACACGCAATAAAAATACCTTATTTATGACCATGACAATCTTGGATTTAAATTCAATTCGCAACAATTATCTTGATTATTCGGTAGCAACCCTGCACAGCCTTGCCATTGCATTACAGGCAGGGTTGTTACTGCAATTAAAACCAGTTTCACTGCATTTCTTTCGTTCACTTGCTTATTTTAAAAGTTACATTGTGATTGGACAACTTACCTAAACAGAGTAATCCCAGACTGGTGAGGACTTCACGCGGTCCTGGACCATGTTTTGTTTGCTTGACGCTTGCAGGCGGCAGCATTGAATGTGGATTAATTGCCAAACTGTTGCAGTGGCTATAATTATGCATATTGTTATTATGATTTTGATTGTTGTTGTTGCTGTTTATATTGTTATTGTTTAGATTATGTGGAGATAGGTGTTGATGCTGCTGCTGGTGGTGTTGTTGGTGCTGATGATGGTGCTGATGCTGCTGTGACTGTGACTGCTGGTGTTGTTGACCGTTGTTGCTGCTGCTGCTGCTAGCCAACATATGCTGATTTGTGTAGGTATGATGATGCACACTATTACTATTGCCATTGCAATGACCATTGGGCGTAAGTGGAGTGAGTGGTTTCATTGGCGCCGTTGCAATATTGAGTAGCGTTGATGCGTTTGCAATGCGACCGTTAAGCAGCGTGCTGCTGCCACACGTTGACGATGCATTGAGAGCCGTTATTTTAAGCGGCTGCGGTGGACGCAGGTGTATATTGCGTGCGGTGCATGCAACTGCACTGGCTGCCGGCGTTGGTGATGCACCAGCTGATGTCGCCGTTGCCATCGGTGCCCTCGGCACTGGGCTGATGGTGGTTGTTGTTGTTGCAGTCGCGGCTGTTGCTGCTGTAGTTGTTGTTGTTGTTGCTGCCGCCGCCGCCACCACTGCTCCTGCTGCTGCTGATTGAGTGGAGGGTGTATTGTTATTATTGCTGCCATTGCAGTTTGTATTGTTGCCATTCCCATTGCCATTGCTGTTGTTGTTGTTGTTACTATTACTGTTGCTGTTTGTGTTAGTATTGTTGTTAGCGGTGCGCAGCAGCTGTCCATTTACAGGGGCAGCAAACGTAGCGCTGCTTGCATTTGAAGCGTGCTTCAGCATTTCCGTTTGAGCCGTTCGCTTCGGCTCGACTCGGCTCGGCCTTCTACCTTTTTAGTTGTTTTACTTTGGTCGGTCGCTTTGCTGCCAATGGCACCTGCTGCTGCTGCTGCTACTGCTGCTGGCAAAGTCTGCTCCTACATGGGTGGTGGTTCACATAATGAATGCCTTGCACACTGAGCTGTGGATGTATACTGAAAAATACATACAAAAATGTTTATCATAAACATAAACACAAGCAATTTTATCCTGGATATCCTTTTCGATTAATATGGGATAATATTATAATAGTATTTATAATTGAGTTGTCATTGATCGTTAAGAAAGTTGGTCAAAAGTCAAAATGAAGTGGTAAAATTTCGTTCATGTATTTAATACAGGAGGAATTAATAAAAATTTCTAATGATTAACTGTGAAACATTTGCAAATGAACATAATAATATACATACATGCATATGTATATCTACAGTTTAAACTCATATGGATGGATACATGAAAGGAGGAGCCGTCACGTAAAACAAAATTGTTCCCCTTGATTCTTCTGTGGTTTTTTCATTTTTATTCATTTGGCCTTATCACCGTTTTAATGACTTTCTTCAACGTTGCTAATTATGCAGCTGGTGGCTATTTAGATACTTTGATACATGTTGTAAATAAAGGCCCATTTGCACGCTCAACTTGCCACAAGAATTAAATGGTTGAAAGCACGGACAACGTTGTTGATAAGAACTTGAAAACCATTCCCATTATACTAAAGAGTTTCTTAAAGGGCTGATTGATGGGAATAGAAAATACCAACAACGTTAACAAAAATAAAAAAAAGGCTTTTGGCAAATTTATGTAGAAAATAAAATTCAACTTAAATCCATGACAAAAGTGATTTTGTTACTTTTTTTCATTTTAACTCCCTTGCTAGATGGTGTATTATGCTGTTCCAGCCAATATCTATTGGTCTTATATTGATTATAGTATATAGATTGCATATAAGTTGCTTTAATGTTTTCAAACTGCATATCAAAACAATTTGATTTCATGGCTCACATTGCAACAAATAACGGATCATTGTTGTTTTATTAAGCTGGCAAGTCTGCACGATCATTGAATCTTCGGCAACTCTATATATATACATATGTATGTACATATGTATATTGTTTTTCTTTGAACACTGAATTCAGAGATGAGTTGTGGCCAATTTTGATTGCTTTGCAATTTGGCATATGCACAAAATAAAACACAAAAACACAAAAAAGAACTGAAGAAAAACATATACATATGTATGTATGTAGTTTGTATGGTAAACACTATGGGGCGCTGTGGTACGACCGAAATGCAATTTGGCGAGTTGTAAAACAAGTTTACCTTTTTTTTTTGTTATTGTTAATTTCCATTCAGCGACTGTGACATTTGTTTAAGTAATGGCTTATTAATTGATTAAACTAAAAATTGAACAAGAATGGATGTTGCTACAACCATGCCTGCAATAATGCGTTAAGGACAACACAGGGGCATCCTCATGCTGTTTGTGGCCAGGAGACGCTGGGCGACAAAAACAACAACAAAATAAAACAAAAATATAAATAAAACGCGACGCTCAAAGATCGACACACGACAAGCAACTGGACACTTGAGCAAAACAAACGGACAAGCAGAGAGCCAAGTCAAGACGAA
The DNA here is from genome assembly GCA_035044645.1 of Scaptomyza parva. Taxonomy (NCBI): domain Eukaryota; kingdom Metazoa; phylum Arthropoda; class Insecta; order Diptera; family Drosophilidae; genus Scaptomyza; species Scaptomyza parva. The sequence goes on from JAWNNT010000139.1 coordinate 16,321,713, forward strand.
ACCGCTTTACAGAGTTGCCAGCGCTCGTTGTAAATGTACATATTTATGTAGAAAAAAAACAATACTCTTGTGAGTGTGTGCGCAAAGTTGAAGTCGTAGTCGGAGCGGAGCGAACGACAAGTGAACGATGAGAGATCAAGTGACAAACAACGACTATCAGTTGTCGCCGCGGTCAGTTCGATGCCGCAGTCGGCATTAGCCGTTGGTTCTAGCCACAGGGGCTGGTTGGCTGGCTGGTGAAGCCGAAACTATTCGCATAACCAGTTAGCAAGGCAACTTACATTCAATATTTCTTATACACATTCATATATACAATTAGGTAAATATATATATGTGTGTGTGTTTGTAACTGGCGCGTTCCCTTGCAAACGCATACAAACACACACTCGTTGAAATAGAGAGAGTGAAAGAGAGAGAGAGGGAGACGCTAAAATAACAAACTGAGCTGTGGCACCGTGGTAACATGGTGGCGACTAGTCAGTGCTGCCAACTCATCTTTAAGTTGTCTAAATAAATATAAGGATACTCGCAAATTGTACAAATAAAAGAAAGCTTAATTAATTAAACACCTTACGTTATGCCCCCCAGGCTGCACTGCTTTTGTGCTAAACTAAAAAATACATAAATTCCACTGTGCAACAACCTGAACCTGATCGGCGCTCTGTCTATGTTGCACATCTGCATTTGTATCTGTATCTGTGTAGATTTTTTTCGTACAGGCAAAGTAAGAGCGTTTTATGTATATGTATTTATGTATGTGCCACCAAGAGAAACAACAACAGCATCAACTTGCTAAGCCGCATTCCAAGAGTTCCGGCTGGATTTGGTTGGGGCAGCGGGCGCGCCGTTTTTTGCATTTGCTCGGGAGTTGCTGTAGCAACTTGCCACATAACAACAACATTCTGCGTCTATTTTATGCATACATACCTTAAAATACATCTATGTTCGCTATTCATATTAAGCACATTGAAATACGATTAATTGGTCAATTGTAAGAACTGGTCGAATAGCAACTATTTTTATTTTAAATTGCGAATTGTGAAACGTTAACGGTTGTTGTAGAATCTTACAACTCTTTGATTGAAGCGTTTTGAAAAATACAAATTGCCGCGCTGCCAGATCAGTTTAAGTCATGTGGTCACACTAATTTTTCAATTTGTAGGGGTGGCAGCGCCGTAAAAATATATGCTATCGTCCCACCGCCTGTATTCGGTATCGGTCTGTCATCTTACCTCACGTCGTGTAATAATATTGACGAAGTCTATCGTCATTCCGTTCTGTAATTTTTAGTCGAAATTTTTCTTATTGGTTTATTATAAGAGTATTTTACACTGCCATAGTAGATATGACTGACCCCAGCAAACTAAGCGTCGCTGTGGTGTGTTCATCAAATATGAATCGCTCCATGGAGGCGCACAGTTTTCTTGCAAAAAAAGGCTTCAATGTCCGCTCGTACGGCACCGGTGAACGAGTGAAATTGCCAGGTCTAGCATTTGACAAGCCAAATGTGTATGAATTTGGGACCAGTTACGAGGAAATTTATCGCGACTTGGAAGCTAAAGATAAGGAATTGTATGTGTTCTGTGTGTATAAAGTATGCATATGCATTTGAAGCTGATGGTTGATTCTTCTCCTGTAGTTACACACAGAACGGACTGCTGCACATGCTGGATCGTAACCGGCGTATCAAAAAGTGCCCGGAACGCTTTCAAGAAACCAAAGAACAATTTGATATTATAATAACAGTGGAGGAGCGCGTTTACGACTTGGTCGTGTTGCACATGGAGTCAATGAATTCCGTTGATAATCGCCCCGTGCATGTACTGAATGTGGATGTTGTTGACAATACTGAGGATGCATTAATGGGCGCATTTTTGATTACGGACATGCTCAATTTAGTAATTCAAATTGTGTTTTAATTCATAATTGAGCAATACCAATTCCAATTCCTGTCGCTAATTTCAGATGGCGAAATCTAACGATATCGATAATGACATCGATGAAATGATACAAGAGTTCGAAGAGCGCCGAAATCGTGTGATTCTACACTCTGTACTATTTTACTGACAGCGGAAGATGATGTTTGGTAACATACTGTTCAAGTCCAAGCAAACACCTGCACTCTACTGACCACTTGCAATCAAAAGCTCGAAAATCTATCGATATACACGATTGCATTTATCGAACTTGAGGATTTGTAAATACAAAACGATCGATTAATACTTGTCATTACACGCATGTCTACCAAAAGGACAAACCGAAGAACAACACACACCCAACACAAATTGTCGAATTTCCAAGAGAGATAAACAAAAAAGATACAATATAATTGTAATTTATGTTTACTGCATGTGCTATATGCATACATACATATATGTATGTATGTATATAATATATATATATATATAACTATTATGTATTGTTATAGAGGTAATCAAATGTATTTATTTATTACAAATATTTTTTTTAAATATTCTATTCAAAACCTTTTAAGCTGTTGTTGCAATACACATTTTCTTACCATTGCTTTTACCTACGCGACATATACGACAAAAACTTACAAAAGAATAACAATTGTAATATGTAACAAATATATTTTTGACTGCCTCTCATATGTATAGTATATATATACTATAATATATATACATATATTATTATCGACCATGATTACGACTACAAGTGGTTTTTGCAAACAATCCCTTTTTTCTGTGTTATGCTTATAACATGACAATGTGGCGGCCAATTAGTCAAATAAATAATTGCTTAACGTGATTACGAACGTAGGACGCGAAGTCCATATTTCAAATGTACTGTGTAAATGTTGAGCAACGCAGAAACGTTTTCCCTAGCATGTTAAGATGTGTTTAAATTTAACGTAATGCGCCGCTGTTTGAACTGCTGCAGCCGCCGTTGAGCACCGGGATACGGCTGGTTAGCAAATGGTCCACAACACTGACAAAACTACTGATATGGGCATTAAAATAAGCAAACACACATATTAACACATGTATTCGTTATAAATATGTAAATTTTTTCAAGTATTTTTATGTGATTCATTTGTTTGTGATTTATGGTTTTGATTGGTTAGTTTTGTTTTTATAACTTAACTTTCAACTTATGAACTTTCTTCTCTATCGCACAAATGAATAGTCCTTAAATGAAAAGTTATGTGCAACCAATTTTATACCTCATAATGTGTTTTGGGTTCAAGCTTTTGATTAATAAATATCTAAATTGTGAACTTTTTACTATTAATAATAATGATATAAATAAATAAAAATGCGTAATTTTATCAAATTATAACGTTGTTTTCAAATACTTGTTTTCGGTGTGATTTCAGTCACCTGTTGATAGATTCGCCTTCTAAGTGCCACTGATAAGCAACATAAATATGTACATATTTTGTCAGTGTAGCCCTAAATACATTCAGGCATATGCATTATATGTATGTAAGCACTATAATTGTATTTGTGAATCACCAGCTTTCGACTTACATATGTATGCAAATATGTACATACATATGTGTATAAATCCTCTGGGCTCCCACAAATCATTATTTCTGATATCGCGCCATTGTATGACTTTCATAGGTCAACTACCCGGCAAACTCTCCTGATTTTGCCGAGAGTGAACTTATTAAAGTTACAGCTGGTTTCACTTTTAAGCTCATACTAAAGAAAAAACGATTTAGTGCCATTCTTAACACACTAGCTTATTAATTATGTATAAGTATATTTTTTTAAATAAAGACACCAATTCATTTATATTACGAATGTAGTACATACATACATACATACATATGTACATGTATACTTGGGGCTCGTTAGGTCTAGGTGTATGTCAATGACGCTGTACGAATAAAAAGCGCATTTAACAATTTTAAAAGTGTTTTCTTGAAGCAACACTGGCCGCTCAATGTTTCTACCGCTCTTTTGAGAATGGGCTCTCACACACTGTCGCTTATGCACACATATGTGTGTGTGTGCATACCGTTTATGCACAATAGAGAACCGGCACTCTGCTGTCGGCTGCTGTCGCATTCAAGCTGAAAATATCGTAAGTTTGTACGCTCTTTTTTTGTTGTTGCTTACTTGTTTTTGTTTTTCAAAGGCGTGCGTTTGTTGTTGGTTGTGTTGCCATAGCCCATTGCCGCTACCATCGCCGCTGCTTCATGTACGCTTTGTACGGTTTGCTCAGGCGCATTCGAGCTTCGATCGTGCCAAGCTACAAATCGTGTGTTTTTTGAGAGCTCTGCCGGCTAATTCACAACTTCAAAGCATTAACAAAATCGTAGCAAGCAAATAAAAAAACGTTGTTCCCGTTGCGCTTGCAAGCAACCAAAGCTAAAATAACATACATTTTTTTTTACGTGACCTTTATATAAATTATTGGCCAAAAGCTAAAAGATTGTCTTAAGCAAGTGTCTTTGGTTTGTTGTCGCGAATTTTGTTAAAGTGCTGCCCAAAGTTAAAAAAGGGAAGAAGCTATAAGCCAAATAAGTAAACAAAAGTATTTATCTAACAACACAGAGTTAACAAATAGAAAACAACAGCCATGTCAAAATCCGGTAAGTATTAAAATACGATAATGCACAATAACTGTTGTACACATTTTGTATGTGTATGTATGTATGTACATTCGAATGTATTAACATACACACATTCCTGAATGAATGCAAAAAAGTGTGAGTATTCTGGTGACAGGTGGGTCACACATACCGAGGCCATTGTACGCAAAGAGAGAGAGAAAAGAGCGCGAGTGCCCGCCATGATCGCCCTTCAAATTCAGTTCTTTAGCTAAAGGGTCACCTACAAAACAGCGGCTTATCGCAATTCCAATCAATTCACCGCACTCTCAAGTTATCTATCAGCTAGTGCTAAAGATTTGAGCACCAAGCTAAAGTTGAAAACAGAGAGAGCCAAAAAGAGAGCACACATCGACATTGAGAATTAGCCAATGTTAATGACATTGAAAACATTCACGTAATTACACATTTCTAAAAGGTTTACATGATTACCATGATTGTATGTGTGTATGCGTATGAGTGAATGTATTTATGCCTTTCAAAAAATAAACGAAATGTATGAATTTTGATTCCAAAGCCTTGTCAAATCCGATGTTAAACACGATGCTGAGTCATTTGCAAGGAAGCTCAAAATATATATTTCTAAGTACGAGCGATTGTTTAATACACATTATGCTTGCCTTGAACACATCATTCAATTATAAATTAATACATATGTATGTTATGAAATATATATACATATGTACTTCTTGAACAATAACAATAGCTAAGTCAAAAAAGCCATGATTTTGTTGTATTCTTCATTGATTTTTTCTGATCAGCTTAAAAAAACAACAAACGATTATATTAATGTCTGTCAGAAAATGGTATTTTTTTGTTGATCTTGTTCTGCTTTCTTGTTTTTCTTAATAAATATAATAAATGATTATTGTTTTATGCAAAATGTTTGTTGTGTCAAGGCATAATTAAGGGTCAAGGCTTATAACAAGAAAAAAAACAAGAGTTCAAAACTAATCAAATATTGTTATGTTTATAACGTTTGTTTTTTACTTAACTACATATAATAATACTTAAGTTTTCAATTGCAAATAATATTTGAAATGTTGCTCTCAGCTTTTTGGGTTTTCCACTATAGTATCTCTATATATCTCTATATAGTATCAGACGTATATTACAGGTGTGCTCATACATGTATAGATAGTTTCTGAGTACGTTATGCATTTCCCGATTCCAAAATGAAAACAAAAAAAACAAATAAATAATATGTATGTGTTCAAAACCGATGCGAACTAATCGCGCCACAAACCACTTGTCGTTCCGTCTACCCTTTTTCCTCATTTTGGTTCGGCTTGGATCGGTTCGGTATGCTGTTGACTATCGTGCTGTTCGGGCTGTTATTGTATTTGTTGTATATTGCAACCCACTTAAGTTATCTGTCTTAGAGAGGTATAAATTGGGTAGCTAAGATATAGTCACAGTCGCATACGTTTCAAAGTCAAGCCAAGACCGGTGTAACATTCGGTTTCGAAACGCATCGAACGATACACAAGCGCAAAGTCATAGATCTGACCTCTGTGCAAGTAGTATCGTGTAAACCTAGGAACTGTTCGACTCTTCGTAGTGTTGTCGAATATAATCGGTATATATTCTTATTATAGAGAGCACCAATTGCGCACCGGAATCGGGCACCCTAGACCTTATTATCAAATCACTTAACTCATCCACAATGATACACGAAGGAACCCATTTTGATGGTCAAATTCCGCACACCTTTGTCGTATTTGGCGCATCAGTAAGTAACAAAACGTGAAAGAGAGAGAGAGTTTGAACTATATAGTCTTAATATTTTTTGAAATTTTAACTGTACTTAGGGTGATCTGTCAAAGAAAAAGATATATCCAACTCTGTGGTGGCTATATCGTGATGATCTATTGCCGAAAACAACAAAATTTTGCGGCTATGCGCGCTCCGAGCTAACGGTTGAGGAACTTCAAGCCCAATGTAACAAATACATGAAGGTAGGTTTTAATTTATGAAAAAAGTATAGGGAATTCATTTTGATTATTTTGTTTTAGGTTAAACCAGGTGAACAGGCTAAATATAAAGAATTTTGGCTACAAAATCACTATGTTGCCGGTGCGTATACTGCGAGCACGTCCTTTGAGCATTTAAACCAGGAGCTGGAAAAGATTGAGAATCGGAACAAAGCAAATCGAATTTTTTATTTGGCCCTGCCGCCATCTGTCTATGAACCGGTGACACTACATATTAGGAATAACTGCATGTCAAAAACGTAAGTTAGCCTGAAAAATGTCAATTGGTTAATCCTAATCTCTGTTGGTTACTTCTCGGGTTAGCGGATGGAATCGGGTTATTCTTGAGAAACCCTTTGGCCGGGATGATATCACGTCAAAGGGGCTCAGCGATCATATGGCCAAATTGTTTGACGAGGACCAATTATATCGTATCGACCATTATCTGGGCAAGGAAATGGTACAAAACCTAATGACCATACGTTTCAGCAACAAAATGCTCAGCTCCACATGGAATCGCCACAATATTGCCTCTGTGCTGATAACGTTTAAGGAACCCTTTGGCACAATGGGCAGAGGTGGTTACTTCGATGAGTTTGGCATCATACGCGATGTTATGCAGAATCATTTGCTACAGATTCTCTCGTTGGTGGCTATGGAGAAGCCGCGCAGCTGCCATCCCGACGATATACGTGACGAAAAGGTCAAGGTCCTTAAGTGTATTGAGTCGTTGCAGCTTAGCGACATGGTTCTGGGCCAATATGTGGGCAATCCCAGTGGCAAAACTCAAGATGAACGCACCGGGTATCGGGATGATCCCACTGTGAATGACAGCTCCACCACGCCCACCTATGCCATGGCTGTGATTAAGATCAACAATGAGCGCTGGCAGGGTGTTCCATTTATATTGCGTTGTGGCAAGGCTTTGAATGAGCGCAAGGCAGAGGTACGCATCCAGTATCAGGATGTGCCCGACGACATCTTTGAGGGCAACTCCAAAAGAAACGAGTTGGTCATTCGCGTTCAGCCCGGCGAGGCGCTCTACTTCAAGATGAATACGAAGAGTCCAGGAATCCTTTTTAATGTGGAAGAAACGGAATTGGATTTGACATATGAGCATCGCTATAAGGACTCATATCTGCCAGATGCCTACGAACGGCTCATTCTCGATGTCTTTTGTGGCTCCCAAATGCATTTCGTGCGCTCTGACGAACTGTACGAGGCGTGGCGCATCTTTACGCCCATTCTCCACAAGATCGAGCAGGAGCACACGCAACCCATTCCATACCAGTACGGCTCACGCGGTCCTAAGGAGGCTGATCGCAAATGCGAGCAGAACAACTTTGTATACTATGGTACTTATCAATGGCATGGCAGCAAACCTGCCACATCCAATCTGTAAATTTCTTCTGAATAAACATCTTAAATGTTAATGATAAATGGATAAGTGGATGTGGCTTAACTAGTATTGAAATTTTTTTAAATAGATAATTTCAATATTTCTTGAACAGAAAGAAAACAAAAATCTTTAGTTACTTTAAATATACATACATATGTATATATCAATATTTTTTACGGTTGTTAGTTTTTTAATGTTGATAAATGTTAAATAAAAAATATTATTTTCTTATTATTTTGACTATTTATTATGTATATAGTAAAGCGTTTAAGCTCACATAAACACTAAAATCAGGTTTATGTACAGATTTTGTGACATTAAGTATATACTATATGAGTATCTATAATAAATAAATATGTATTATTTGTTGGATGATGCAAGATTAATTGTGCAATCCATTCGAACTCCGACACCAAATGTGATGTGGTTGTTGTAATAACCCTAAAAATACTCTATACATGTCGCGGTAATTGCTCGAAGTATGACTTAACTTTTTCTTATTTACATTTTCTTAGTAATCAACCTATTAAAGCTTTACTATTTCTGAAGCAGTGATGCCATCTGACTGGAATGGACCGACAATCAGTTGTCTAGTGGTTCGTGGCGAACTTTGCAGATTAAACAGACCTATTGCCTGGACAAATTGCCCTATCCACATTACAAATACACGTTGATACTGAAGCGACGATACGAGAGCAACGACGCCAGCTGGAGTGATCCGTTAGTGTATAACTTAAGTACAGAGGCGGCATTGCCAAGACGAACGCGAAAAGTGTGGCCAGGTGGCTATCTTTTGGATCGGTATGGTATCAAACACGGTACGAAGGTAGGCTTACATATTCCGGGACACGATTATTAGTTTGACCTGGCGACATGCTCACATAGCCTGAGTCGGAAAAGGGTGCATCAGCAACAGGATTGGAACTTTTAAAATATACAACAGGTAGAGGTTTTTGTTGCCTCTTGCTTTGCGGCCGCATGCTGATATAGGGAGACGGTATAGGTTTTAATGAGACTGAAGTTGAAGTTGTAGCCATATCAGTATAAATATCCAAAGGTTCTAAATTGCGATTGAGCGTCAGGGGAATCTCGACGGTAACGGAAAGACTGCCCATTAGAGGCTCTGCATCGAAATCTTCATGTTTCGTGCACTTATCGTTCTGTGGCTGCATGGCTGTCTGCAACTCCTGCTGCTTGACAATGCCCTCGGGCATCACCACTTTGATATCGGACATGAAGCGAAATTTGCGTACTATTGCATACAGAAAGTATCCGATTACAACAATCGCCAGGATGCCCTCTATACTGTGCAACGTGTACGACCGCTCGGTCGCAGCGGCATTAAAAGGTTTACTGCCATGATACCATTCCAGCCAGTGCATCGCACCGCTCCAGATGTCACCATTATCGTTCTCGTAATTCGCCGAGACGGCCCATTCAAATGAATCTGAGGTAACGTTTAAACTTGTGAAATTACTCTGGTCTGCGCCACTGATCTGTTCGGAATAAATGGGCAGCGTATTGTTGCAACTGGCGCGATCTGTTATGTTGGACGTGCACCAGTATACCGTGTAACCGAGCAGATGATCCCGTTCTTCTGGTGGGGTCCAACTTAATAGGCAAGCGCCCTTTACTATTTTCAAGTTCTTTGGTATTCGTCGATTGTACGCATCGCTTGATGGTATCTGTACAATGATTTCACTACTATTCTCCGATATTCCAACGGCATTTTGACTGTGGATGATTATTTTATAGCTGCCGAGTGTGCTACTTAAGTTCCTGATTATGGCCCTATTTGGGTCGATATCAATTTCACCATGCCTGGAAAAAATGTAAGAAATATTATTCTTTTTCACATGGTTCGTTTCAGTTGTTAAGAGTTGATTTTGAAAAACATTTTTTTTTTGTTTTCGCTAGAGTTTTTGTATTTTGTTTTCGGTCCCGTTATAACGTAAGCAGCGCTTGTGCGCGATAGCGCTATCGCTATACTAATTTCAAACTGCTTCCAAATTTAAGTCTAGCGAGAACAAAAAAATATTTCTAAAATCAACTCACTTGATTGGTGTGCTCTTGCTGTTGCTAAATATTTTATGGATGCTGACATTGTAGGTGAATTGTGGACCATTGTGGTCCAGTTGAGGCAATTGTTGCCAATAGACAATTAAGTCGTTAGGTTTGTTAGGATGCAGAAGATAGCCACCTGGCCACACTTTCGGCGGTCCTCTTGGCAATGCCGCCTCTGTCCTAAAGTTATACACAAACGGTTCGCTCCAGTGGGCGTCGTTGCTATCGTAGCGTCGTTTTAGTGTTAATGTGTAATTGTGATTGGGATAGGGCAACTTTTCCAGCCAAAAGTTCGTTTTTTGATTCTTTTCCGACACGCCCCAGCTCCAAGTGTTAGTGTCATTAGGTAACAGCTCCACGGACCACGAAATATTGTAGCCTATGTGATTAGAATACTGAGTTTCGACCCATTCCAGCCAGATGGCATCACTGCTTCGATTAGATTTAAGCTCCTCCCCCGGCTGCTGCATTATGATGCACTGCTCCCTGGTCATGGAAAAGTCTAGTGTCTGCGGCTCATTCAGCTTGTCCAACATATGCAGCGTGAAATTATACCTTTTTGGTTTATTTGGGTTGAGATATTTTGAGAAATTACCGGACGGTATGCTGCACAGCATCTTCATGTCGGGCTGCTTCGAGCAGGTGAACTCTTGACTGTTATACTTCAGCGTAAATTTCGCCCTAGGATCCGCATGATCGCTAAGCGGCGGCTTAGTAAAACTACACTCCATCGGCGCCTCTAACACATAGTCCCGGAACAGGCAGTTAAAATCCGTCACCGCCAAACGCACACCAATCATAAATCGGGCCGAATCCAAGGTCAAGCCTTTACACAAACACTCATACCCTAAGTCCTTCTCGTGCATGGGCAAGGCCGAGTCAACCATGTGGTACACACCGGTTGCATTCATTTGGTGTAACGTTAGATTAAAACTGGCATTTGTTTGCATATAAATATTATCGATGCTGCCACATTTCTCCGACAGTGTTGCCAGACTTTCAAACCAACAGCTTACATTGTAGGCATCGCCTTCGCGCAATTTGCTTTGCGACCGCTCCATATGAAAGCCCTGGGTGTCATTTCCAAGACACTTGACAATTACAATTAATAGTTGAAACAATAAAAGCTTCATTGCCGGCCGAGCTAAAGCTAGGTCCCTAAGCGCGATAACGGAATCGAGTTTGCTCTTCTTCTTCTTTGTTTTCGTGTATTCACTTTTGTTTTTGCTTTTTATTACTTTTGTTTTTATGTGCTTAATTCCGATTACGGCAATCTGGACTTCTCGCAATGACCGCAGTTTTTAAACTACGGTCAAGCCTAGCCCGTAATCTGCATAATATTAATAATGTATGTATGTATATGTATATATATATATATATATATATATATATACAGTAGGTCAAGAAAGTGTTTTCGCCTGAAGAAAAATTTATGTTTTTTCACTTCACAGGCAGAAATATAACTGTAATATGGCTCTTAAAATTGTTTTGAAATTTTTTATGTATTATTTATTTATTTCTTAATAATATATTTAAACCAATTTGATTATTCATTAAAGAACAAAAAAGTTATAACAAAAACAAATTAACTCTAACTAAATATGACTGTCAAGAAAGTGTTTTCGTCTTCAATTTTTGGTGTATTTTCGCTGTGAAATTCGTATGAAAAGGGCATAAGATCCAAGGGCACAGCGAATTATAGTCAGAAGGATCAATAAAAGTCCAAATTTTTTTGGCCAGATCGCTTGCCAATGAGATGAAGTATGATTGTGCAATCACCATATCTTGCGAATGTGCCCAATATTATTATGTTATATACTCGTCACTTATAAATAATAAATTAATAAAAATTGTTTTCTTATTTTGTTTTTATAGAGTATGGGGAATTCTGGATGGTTTTCTTGTATTCACCACACACAGGGGTCTTCAGAAATTTACAAAATGTTGTATATTTTGTAATATTAAATAGTTTCTGTGAAAAAAATTTAAAATGCGTCAATTGTCAGTGTACTTTTATCAGTGTACGTTTTTTTTGCAATTTGTTCTTCCTAGAAATAGGGTTTTTTTTTACATTTCAAGAAATTGGGGGGAAATTGATCAATAAATTATTAATGTACGTTTTTCTTTGCAATTTGTTCTTCCTAGAAATAGTGGATTTAAAATTTCAAGGAATTTTGGGGAAAATTTATCAATAAATTATCAGTGTACGTTATTCTTTGCACGTATGTACATTATTCTTTAAAATAGCTAAGCCTAGAATAGCTATTCAAGAAATTGGGGGAGATTAATCAACATTCAATATAAAGGCGAAACGGGAATTCAGACCCAATTAATCTCATTGATGTCTAAAAGTTGCAAAAGAATTTATTTTGTTGGAAATTCATTAAAAGTTTTTTTACTCAATATCTCCTAAAGATCGAATATCTATTGATTATTTCCAAATGTAATTCCACAATAAAAAATTACTTAATTAATTATCCAGCCCGACCATATATATTTACAGTAATGTGACCAATTCAAATGCCAGCTGTGTTAGTGAGTGTTTTTAAAGTAATAATATTTACGTGTTTGTATATTTATGTGTATATATATATATATATAGGTTTGTTTATATACATTATTCTTATTTGTTTTGCATTAACATATAATGTACGTATATAATAGTCATGAGTAATTATGTATAGATAGTTAATAATCAATACTACAGCGTCACAAAAATAACCTCGAAGTGCCTCTTATAATGATAATATAAAAAAAGTATATATATATATTAGCACAGTGCCTGCCAAAGTAGATATGCTCGAGGAACATTACAGAATTATACAAATTTGAGAAAGGAAAGGAAAAATAAATAAGCATTAAAAAAAAAACACGTAATACCTTGAAGCGAATCAAAAGAAACGCAGAGGAATTACAATTACAAAGACTGCGTATATGGTGTATATATATATATATATATATATATATCGTTTTTTTTTTTGTTAAATACAAGTGCCATTTGTGAGTGTATACATATGTATGTGTGTATATGTGTGTGTATGAATTATGAAGTGAGTGTTTTTTGTATTTGAAATCTGTTTTTTTTTTTTTTGTCGTGGGTCTCAGTCTCTCTGAAAGTCTCTCTGAGGCAAAATATTATTAGCTTCTCTGACTGCGGCGCACTGGCGGCAACAACAATTGCCAGCTTACAGCATGTGGCGATTGTGTGCCAGCGCATTTAAGTCCTGTGGCGTCACATAGCCACCAATATTTGGTTGGAGCCGATGTTGCGTATGTTGTGGAGCAGCTGTTGTTGCTCCCGTTATCATTCCCGCTCCTGCTGCTGTTACAGCTTCTGTTTGTTGCTGAGCTAACGCCAATGGCGCAACGGACTTCATGAGGCCATCCCGTTGCAGTTGCTCCATGGACGTATAGCCAAAATTGTTGGGCAATAACGTCGCTTCTGATGTTGGTGATGAAGATGTTGCTGCTACAGCTCCATTTGTTGTTGCTGTGCTAAATGTTGATGTTGTTGCTGTGCTAAATGTTGGTGTTGGGGATGATATAGCTGTTTTTGGTGTTGCAATTGGCGATAATGGCTTGAACTTGTGCAGAGCGGGTGCCTGCACATAGTTGCTGGTGTTGAGCGGATGCACAGCTGGAACGATGGCTGTATTAGCTGTCGCCATCGGTACTGGCGGCACATTGAATCTGGCCTGCATCACCTCAACGGGCACATAGCCACTGAGTGGCATTTGGACCTGCAGCGGTGATGGCAAGTTATTGGTCATGGGCGTTGACCAGTTCTTCCTCTGTGTGGGCTTGATGTAACCAGTGTTGTTGGCAGCATCAGCAGCAGCATTGGCATTGGCATTATTATTGCCAACATTCGGCTGCAGCTCTGTTGCTGTTACAGCTTCTGTTTGTTGCTGAGCTAACGCCAATGGCGCAACGGACTTCATGAACGTATAACCAAAATTATTGGGCAATAACGTCGCTACTGATGTTGGTGATGAAGATGTTGCTGCTACAGCTCCATTTGTTGTTGCTGTGCTAAATGTTGATGTTGGGGATGAGACAGCTCTTGTTGGTGTTGCGATTGGCGATAATGGCTTGAACTTGTGCAGATCGGCTGCCTGCACATAGTTGCTGGTGTTGAGCGGATGCACAGCTGGAACGATGGCCGACGCCATCGGTACTGGCGGCATATTCAATCTGGCCTGCAACACCTGAACGGGCACATAGCCACTGAGTGGCATTTGGACCTGCAGCGGGGATGGCAAGTTATTGGCATTGGCATTGGCATTATTATTGCCAACATTCGGCTGCAGCTCTGTAGCTTGCCCAGCGAGTCCCTCATCGTATTGCAGCAGACCTTGATCCATTGATAGGTAGTTGGCTGGTGAACTGCGTCCATCACCACCACCTCCACCACCACTACAGCCGCCGCTGCTTGAATTGTTGGCCAGCAGCAGCTTGGAGCTTTCGTTGCCACTACTAAAATCATGCGGATAGTCGGGTATGGGATCAACTCGGGTGCAAATGATGCCGCCAACATCACCACCGCCGCCACCATGATTACTACTGCCATCCAAACGCAGACCCATGTCTTTCGCTTTCTTGAGATCCTCAATAACGCCCGTTGGCAGCACAACACTAATATTGGACATCTTCTTAACCTTGCGATAGATGATGTGCAATGTCACACCTATCACAAATACAACAACAATCGCCAACGTGTACGACCGCTCGGCCGCAGCGGCATTAATAGGTTTACTGCCATGATACCATTCCAGCCACTGCATCGCACCGCTCCAAGTGTCACCATTATCTTTCTCGTAATTCGCCGAGACGGCGAATTCAAATGAATCTGAGGTAACGTTTAAACTTGTGAAATTACTCTGGTCTGCGCCACTAATCTGTTCGGAATAAATGGGCAGCGTATTGTTGCAACTGACGCGATCCGTTATGTTGGACGTGCACCAGTATACCGTGTAACCGACCAGATGATCCCGTTCTTCTGGTGGGGTCCAACTTAATAGGCAAGCGCTCTTTACTATTTTCAAGTTCTTTGGTATTCGTCGATTGTACGCAGCGATTGATGATATCTGTACAATGATTTCACTACTATTCTCCGATATTCCAACGGCATTTTGACTGTGGATGATTATTTTATAGCTGCCGAGTGTGCTACTTAAGTTCCTGATTATAGCTCCATTTGGGTCGATATCAATTTTACCATGCCTGGAAAAAATGTAAGAAATATTATTATTTTTCATATGATTCGTTTCAATTGTTAAGAGTTGATTTGAAAATCATTATACCCTTAACCCATGAAATGCGTAAAAAAAAAGGGTATAATGTTTTTGTACAAATGTATGTAACAGGCAGAAGGAAGCTTGTCCGACCCCATAAAGTATATATATTCTTGATCAGCATCAACAGTGTCGATTTAGTATGAACGCGTCGATCTCAGAGACTGTAAAAGCTAGAGACTTAAGATTATGGATATAAGCTCTCCTAATCCCTAGGCATAGCAAGTTTGTTTCAAATTTTCGATAATTTTTCCGGTTTACGATATACACATGTAATCAATAACACAAAAATCTAAAATTTCGAAAACTTAAAAATGGGGATTGAAAGTATTAACAAAATAATGAACATCTGTAAAATTTGTATTAAAATCGGTTAAGAAACACCGGAGATATGAAGCCATCAAGAATTGGTCCAGTAGTACACGTACATATGTGTATGTCCGTCAGCCCGACCGTCTGTCCGTCGGAATGGTCAAGGGTTAAGGGTATCTTCTAGTCGAGCTTACTTGACTAGAGCCTTCTTACTTGTTTTTTTTTTTTTCGCTAGAGTTCTTGTATTTTGTTTTCGGTCCCGTTATAACGTAAGCAGCGCTTGTGCGCGAAAGCAAAAAATATTTCTAAAATCAACTCACTTGATTGGTGTGCTCTTGCTGTTGCTAAATATATTATGGATGCTGACATTGTAGGTGAATTGTGGACCATTGTGGTCCAGTTGAGGCAATTGTTGCCAATAGACAATTAAGTCTTTAGGTTTGTTAGGATGCAGAAGATAGGCACCTGGCCACACTTTCGGCGGTCCTCTTGGCAATGCCGCCTCTGTCCTAAAGTTATACACAAACGGTTCGCTCCAGTGGGCGTCGTTGCTATCGTAGCGTCGTTTTAGTTTTAATGTGTAATTGTGATTGGGATAGGGCAACTTTTCCAGCCAAAAGTTCGTTTTTTGATTCTTTTCCGACACGCCCCAGCTCCAAGTGTTAGTGTCATTAGGTAACAGCTCCACGGACCACGAAATATTGTAGCCTATGTGATTAGAATACTGAGTTTCGACCCATTCCAGCCAGATGGCATCACTGCTTCGATTAGATTTAAGCTCCTCCCCCGGCTGCTGCATTATGATGCACTGCTCCCTGGTCATGGAAAAGTCTAGTGTCTGCGGCTCATTCAGCTTGTCCAGCATATGCAGCGTGAAATTATACCTTTTTGGTTTATTTGGGTTGAGATATTTTGAGAAATTACCGGACGGTATGCTGCACAGCATCTTCATGTCGGGCTGCTTCGAGCAGGCGAACTCTTGACTGTTATACTTCAGCGTAAATTTCGCCCTAGGATCCGCATGATCGCTAAGCGGCGGCTTAGTAAAACTACACTCCATCGGCGCCTCTAACACATAGTCCCGGAACAGGCAGCTAAAATCCGTCACCGCCAAACGCACACCGATCATAAATCGGGCCGAATCCAAAGTAGAGCCTTTACACAAACACTCATACCCTAAGTCCTTCTTGTGCATGGGCTGGGCTGAGTCAACCATGTGGTACACACCGGTTGCATTCATTTGGTGTAACGTTAGATTAAAACTGGCATTTGTTTGCATATAAATATTATCAATGCTGCCACATTTCTCCGACAGCGTTGCCAGACTTTCAAACCAACAGCTTACATTGTAGGCATCGCCTTCGCGCAATTTGCTTTGCGATCGCTCCATATGAAAGCCCTGGGTGTCATTTCCAAGACACTTGACAATTACAATTAATAGTTGAAACAATAAAAGCTGCATTGCCGGCCGAGCTAAAGCTAGGTCCCTGAGCGCGATAACGGAGTCGAGATTGCTTCTTCTTCTTTGTTTTTCGTGTATTCACTTTTGTTTTTGCTTTTTATTACTTTTGTTTTTATGTGTTTAATTCCGATTTCGGCAATCTGGACTTCTCGCAATGACCGCAGTTCTTAAACTACGGTCAAGCCTAGCCCGTAATCTGCATAATATTAATAATGTATGTATGTATATATAATAAATAATATATTTATGTATGTATATTATATGTATGTATAGTATATGAATCTTTATATGGTCTTCTAAATTCACTTTACTTTATACAGAATATTATATTATATTGAACTTTTCATCATCATATGATCTTTTAAATTCACTATAATTTCTACAGTATATTATGTTATATATTCATCATTACACTTATAAATAATAAATTAATAAAAATTGTTTTTTTTTTTATTTTTGTAGAGTATGGGGAATTCTGGATGGTCTCGTTTTCTTGTATTCAGCACACACAGGGGTCTTCAGAAATGTACAAAATGTTGTATATTTTGTAATATTAAATAGTTTCTGTGGAAAAAAATTTAAAATGCGTCAATTGTCAGTGTACTTTTATCAGTGTACGTTTTTTTTTGCAATTTGTTCTTCCTAGAAATAGGGTTTTTTTTAAATTCCAAGAAATTTTGGGAATTTTGATCAATAAATTATTAGTGTACGTTTTTCTTTGCAATTTGTTCTTCCTAGAAATAGCGGATTTTACATTTCAAGGAATTTTGGGGAAAATTGATCAATCAATTATCAGTGTACGTTATTCTTTATTCTTTAGAATAGCTAAGCCTAGAATAGCTATTCAAGAAATTGGGGGAGATTATTCAACATTCAATATAAAGGCGAGCACGGGAATTCAGACCCAATTAATCTCATTGATGTCTAAAAGTTGCAAAAGAATTTATTTTGTTGGAAATTCATTAAAAGTTTTTTACTCAATATCTCCTGAAGATCGAATATCTATTGATTATTTCCAGATGTAATTCCACAATAAAAAATTACTTAATTCATTATCCAGCCCGACCATATATATTTACATTAATGTGACCAATTCAAATGCCAGCTGTGTTAGTGAGTGTTTTTAAAGTAATAATATTTACGTGTTTGTATATTTATGTGTATATATATATAGGTTTGTTTATATATATTATTCTTATTTGTTTTGCATTAACATATAATGTACGTATATAATAGTCATGAGTAATTATGTATAGATAGTTAATAATCAATACTACAGCGTCACAAAAATAACCTCGAAGTGCCTCTTATAATGATAATATAAAAAAAGTATATATATATATATTAGCACAGTGCCTGCCAAAGTAGATATGCTCGAGGAACATTACAGAATTATACAAATTTGAGAAAGGAAAGGAAAAATAAATAAGCATTAAAAAAAAAAACACGTAATACCTTGAAGCGAATCAAAAGAAACGCATAGGAATTACAATTACAAAGACTGCGTATATGGTGTATATATATATATATATGTATATATATCGTTTTTTTTTTTTGTTAAATACAAGTGCCATTTGTGAGTGTATACATATGTATGTGTGTGTGTATGAATTATGAGCTGAGTGTTTTTTGTATTTGAAATCGGTTTTTTTTTTTTTTTTTTTTTTTGTCGTGGGTCTCAGTCTCTCTGAGTGGAAGGCAAAATATTATTAGCTGCTCTGACCGCGGCGCATTGGCGGCAACAACAATTGCCAGCTTACAGCATGTGGCGATTGTGTGCCAGCGCATTCAAGTCCTGTGGCGTCACATAGCCACCAATATTTGGTTGGAGCCGATGTTGCGTATGTTGAGGAGCAGCTGTTGTTGCTCCCGTTTGCGATCCCGCTTCTGTTTGTTGCTGAGCTAACGCCAATGGCGCAACGGACTTCATGAGGCCATCCCGTTGCAGTTGCTCCATGGACGTATAGCCAAAATTGTTGGGCAATAACGTCGCTACTGATGTTGGTGATGAAGATGTTGCTGCTACAGCTCCATTTGTTGTTGCTGTGCTAAATGTTTGTGTTGGGGATGAGACAGCTGTTGTTGGTGTTGCGATTGGCGATAATGGCTTGAACTTGTGCAGATCGGCTGCCTGCACATAGTTGCTGGTGTTGAGCGGATGCACAGCTGGAACGATGGCCGACGCCATCGGTACTGGCGGCATATTCATTCTGGCCTGCAACACCTGAACGGGCACATAGCCACTGAGTGGCATTTGGACCTGAAGCGGGGATGGCAAGTTATTGGTCATGGGCGTTGACCAGTTCTTCATCTGTGTGGGCTTGATGTAACCAGTGTTGTTGGCAGCAGCATCAGCAGCATTGGCATTGGCATTGGCATTATTATTGCCAACATTCGGCTGCAGCTCTGTAGCTTGCCCAGCGAGTCCCTCATCGTATTGCAGCAGACCTTGATCCATTGACAGGTAGTTGGCTGGTGAACTGCGTCCATCACCACCACCTCCACCACCACTACAGCCGCCGCTGCTTGAATTGTTGGCCAGCAGCAGCTTGGAGCTTTCGTTGCCACTACTAAAATCATGCGGCGGATCATGCGGATACTGCGGCAAGTAGTCGGGTATGGGATCAATTCGGGTGCAAATGATGCCGCCAACACCACCACCGCCGCCACCATGATTACTGCCATCCGAACGCAGACCCATGTCTTTCGCTTTCTTGAGATCCTCAATAACGCCCGTTGGCAGCATAACACCAATGTCGGACATCTTCTGAACCTTTCGATAGATGCTGTGCAATGCCACACCAATCACAAAAATCGCCAGTATTGCCTCTAAACTTTTCAACACCATCTGGGCATTACTGCGATCCGGCGAACAACTCACCTCATGCATTGCCCACGTTGACTTGTATAGCCGATATAAACTATTGTTGTTATAACTACTAATTGCACGCCATTCGCCATCCGTCAACGGTGGTTGTGCCACACACTTCTGTGACTTCTGCACTCGCTCATAGAACGGTGTTGGCATCCCAGCATCAACAGCGATCGACTGCGGCAGCAATGATTCCGCATTCACTGCACGCACCTGATAATGGAAGCGATGCAATGGCGTACAGACAGGCGTTGTCATCACACATGTGAGATTGGGACGAGCGCTCACATAGCTCAGTGGCTGGCCAATGATTGTGTTATTGAAGTTACGTTCAATGATGAGCACCTCGTAGTATTCAAGACGGCCAGCCGGTTGCTGTGGTGCCGTCCATTCCAGCGTTGTGCTCAACTGTGTATTATCCACGCGCGTCAACGTTGGTTGCGATGGCACTACCATAAAATAGTAAAACATTAATACATATAATTGTGTCTGGGGACAGAAACTCACCTCCTACAGCGGTTCGAATGTGTATAACATTGCTGGGATCCGAATAGAGAACGGTGTGTGCTTGTATGCTAATCGTATAGTTGGTAAAAGCTGTCAGATTGGCCAGCTCAAAGATGATCAACTTCTCATTGTCGACCAGCTCATCGGTGGAGGCAGGCACATCGAAATAGCCAATTTTGTTATTGTAACGAAAGGTGCCACGATATTCGCGTACCACACCATTGGCCTTGAGCGGTGGTTTCCACGCCAGCTTCACACGGGAATTGCTCACATTTAGGTACTCGAGTTGGCGTGGTGCAGTGGGTGCGCCCTCGTCGGTGCGCTTGATCAACTCGTCGCTGTATTTGCTATAGCGTTGATTAGAGAACATCAGCATCCGGACACCGTAATAAGTATACGGCTCCAGATTATTAACTGTATAGTCATTGGCATCCTTGTTTAATACAATTGTGGTGCAATTGTCTGCCTTGCCAGCCGAACGCTGGCAATACGTCAAATTATAGCCGGCCAGAATGACGGGACAGACGCGCTCCGTGCTCCATTTGACCACTAGAGATGTATTGGTCACATCATCGATGGTTGGATCCATTTTGGCCAGATCATCGTTGCCATCACTTGTGCAAGTCATCCAATGCATGCCCGTATTGCGATCACCATAATTGGCCGATACAGCCATATTCAATGATGCCGATTGATTGCTCTCAGTGCTATACTGCAACTGATCCTTGGACACTTGTTCGAAATGCAGCGATCCATTGCATTTTGAAAGCAGCGCCGGTTTGGCATTACACCAATACACCGTATAATCGATCAGATCCGTTGTGTTCTCAGGCGCTGTCCAGCTGAGTCTATAACTCGAATTGCTCGATACATAGATACTGCGTATTTTCTTGGGCACACGCAAATGCGCATCCTCGTCACTGATGGGCGGTATATAGAGGCGACTTGCCTCCACGGAGCTGTTTACATTGTTACTGCTGCGTATGAAGATCTCATGGTTGGCGTTTTGACTCCAGTTCTGTATCGTAGCCGAATTCGTGTCCAACTTGATCTTAGAGCTTTCGCTATAAAATGCAATAAGCGAGAAATGAATAAATGAGCATTAACTATGATTATGTTAATTTATGATCTCTAAACGGGTTCGATAAATTTAGATCGACTTGGAGATACTCTAACAAAGCCTCAATCAACGGTGATTCTTGTTTTTTTTACTTATTTTGTTGAAAATTGTTTCCAGATTATTTTATTCTAAACTAACATTTTTTTTTTGTTTTCACGGCATTCATGACCTTATGGACTTGATTCTGTTTGATCTAAAATTCTTTTTTTGTGAGATCGAAAAAGGGTTGCAATCCGCAAAATCATTATACCCTACATACAATAATTATTTATTTATTTGGATATTATATCACTTGCAATTTTTTTGTTTACCTTGTTTAGATTAAGGTGAGGCCTACTGTATGTACATACAGTTTGCCAATTAAGTGTTTACACATAGTGAAAAAATTAAAAATAACAACCAGTGACCCCATATCTTTAAAGAGAAAATATCAAAAATGTTCACTATGTGCAAACACATAATTGACAAACTGTATGTACCTGTGCTTTCCTTTTTTACATCTCACTATTCGGTCTCATCTAACTACCAGCAGTTAATTCATTTGAAATGCAATCAATGTTGTTGCAGCAACATATGTATGTATATATATATGTATGTATACATACATATATCGTAGTATCAATGTCAATCATAATAACTTCTAACGAAAATGTTTTCTCTTTATCTCTCTCTCTCTCTCTCTCTGTTTCGTTGTCCAACGTTCATGTCTTCAACTCCTGTTCTACGTAATTTAGATAGCGCAAAACGTGTCAACAATGTTCATAAACATGCAAACAAACACACACATACTTGCACACACACATACATATATTATTTGGAACATAAATATAATTTGCAAGTTTTCCACACAACCCACACACACACACATACTCTATGTACATGCATACACATACTAGTTACGAAGCAAGTATAAATTTCTCGAAAATTGTTTATTTTTAACAATTCCCTGAATTTTCACTGCATGCTCACTGACTGGGCATTTCAATTCGTTCCTGCGTCTCTCATTTGTTGTCATAAAATACATAAATGAAAAAGATAAAAACAAACAAGTACACACACATACACTTGGTATTTGGTATATTGTAGATACAAATATAGACAAAAAAGTAAAATTTTGTGGAAATTTGCTTAATATTTCAATGCAGTTCCACAGTAAAATAAAAGGGCATTTGTTGGTGTCATTTAATATCGACAAATTCGCTGCAATAAGCCCCTAGGGGCTTGTAGGCGTGAGTAATTCATCTTGGAACTATTGTGTATTACTTGGGAACAATTGCAAGAATTTTGCAGTAAAAAAAAACAACAAACAAACAAATTAACAAGAATTACAAATAAGATGGATAATTAGAGCTTTTTACGATTAAGTGGAAAGGCTAAAAATTTAAACATTTCTAGGATTGATATTGAGATGATTGAATTCTATCTATAGGTACATCTAGTATCGCACTAAGTTATTTAGATTAAATTAAGTTTTTGTTGTACTCACGCATTTGTGTTGTTCTGTTTATAGCCACTTATGATATAGGTAAAGTTATCGCCATTGAATTCGTGCTGCTGCAATTGCTCCCAGTAGATGGTAGCCGATGAGCCCGATGAGTAGACATAGAAGCTGCCGTTGGTGATGCGCGGCGGGCGGGCCGGACGTTCGGGTTCTGTTCGAAAATGATATTCGAGTGGTTCGCTCCAACGTGATTTGGTCTTGTTGTGGCGCACACGCAGTTCGAGCACATAATTGTATCCGGGATAGGGTAATTCGGTTAGGCAGAGTGTATCTTTGCCGGCTGAGGAGTTATTGCGCCACATTGAGCGCACCAGTGTTGGAAAGTTTTCGGGGGCGACATGCACCTGCCAGAGAACGCCACCACCGAAGTTACTGCGTCGCGGCATATCCCAGATAAGGCATATGGAATCTTTGGTCTTGTTGAGCACTCTCAAATTTTGTCCGGGACGCGCCAGAATCATACGTTCCACATTATGCACCTCAAACTCCTGGTTCTCACTGCCCAAACTATTTGCACCCTCCAATCGAAAGTAATACATTTCGGCAAACTTTTTGTAGGTCTCGCCGGTAATGTTGCAGTTGACAATGGGCGATGCACCATAATTGCAGAAGTTCGAATAGCGATAATTTGAATTTTGTTGGGTGGCAAAGCTAACAATGTATTTGGTAGTGATGCTATTGTAAGGCGCCGTAAAATTGCAAAACATGTAGTCCCAGTCGTAGCTGGTGCAATTAAAATCCGTGACCTCCAGCGGCTTGGTGCCAACATCCACACCCGATGTGCTTATGACCTTTCGCTTGCACATGCATAAATACTGGCCTTCCTGATCTGACACATTTTTTAAAGACATCTGTATGGAGGTATCATTAATATACTGCAGGTGAGTGCCATTGAAGATTTTTAATTCGTCATTGATGGTTGCTGTAAAGTACAGGTCGGATACATTGCAGCTCTCGTTGGTACCGTAGCCAAAGAAGTCCTTGTTTATGGTACAGGTGATGTTTAGATCGCTGCCAACGGCTAGTTCGGCTCTTTCGGGTACCACCCAGCCGGGTAACGCCTGTTGCGCATCGAGCCGTACAAGAAACGTTAAAAACACCAGCAAAAAGGCAAAGACTACATGCGGTAGATCGATACGGCGCATTTTGCGATTGCGTTCACTTAGTTGCAGCTTTTTCGCTTTCAATTCATAAAGATTACTATTTTTGTTATTATTATAATTAACATTATAATTAACTTCTAATAATAATAATTCAATTTCTGTATTGCTAGGGCAACACTCGGACATTTCTATACTCGACAGTAAGTACACACCTTGCGATTCGATGAAAATACCTGGGCACACGGGTACAAGGCACTTGTTGGCACTGTATTGGTAATTCTCGGAAACCGTTTATATATGTTACCAAATTCCAAGAACTGATTTTATGGCATTTTGATTCGTATGCCTTTTTTCAACTAATATTTGGTGTTTTCAGAAGCCTATTGTTGACTTTAAAACTTAACGGTTTTTTTCTTGTTTTTATTATAATAATAAACGTATTTTGTATTGTTTATTTATACCGATTAAATTAATCGTATGCTAGGTAGCACTAACACAACCGTACACTCTACGTTATGCGTTGCCTTTTGCTTTTCATTTGCTTGGCATTCAATCAGCAGTGTGACCGTTTGGCGCCGAAGAGAAATGCACTTTTTTACGGCAAGTATATAATAAACAATAATATTGCAACCTTTGATCATGAGTGGGAACCGCAGTGCATACGAAAATTTTTAAATGTTTTTCGACATGAAATCAAAAAAAAATGGATGCAGAATTGTTAAAGAAAAAAAATGGATATTTTAGCTATTCATAAAAAGAAAATCCTTAAAAATAATGTTAAAGTTGGAAACAAAATTTCCTGCCAGTAATAGGCATATGTTAATATTTGGCGTTATATCAGCCAGCCTTTTGTTGCGCAGTAGCTCAGTTCATTTTTGAGCTACCAGCCCGATATGCCAAGTTCGTGAACTATCTAAGGTTGAAATATTATATACATGTATATATATAGAAAAATATATTGAAAACATTTTTTAAAGTTTTGCTCATATTAAATTTAGCAAAACGTTGCAATATAATTTTTAAATTTATAATGTTGCATAACTATTTTTCAGATTTCATGCCGAAAAACATAATTTATTTATTGAATTTTTGCTTTGAATCATGAATCATGTTCCGAAGATCGTTGCTGGCGAAGCGTTGCTAACTTGACGCACAGATTGCTGATTTAAACATTCACGCACAAAACAAAACAATATGTGAAATTACCAGCCAATTTGTAGTTGTGTATATAGTTCTTTTTAATGGTATTCCCAATCTAATGTAATTCCCAACTGTTCTGTGTTGGAAAAAAGCATTACAGAAATTTTGATGAGCAGGCCAAACGATTTATGCATATCTTATCTAATATAAGCTACTGTTGAAATTTATCAAATAAATACCAACGTACATATGTATGTATGTATGTACATGTGTGTGCAGATATTGATAAACAAACTTAATTAACGACGATACGCGTACAAGCAAACTTAAGTCGCAGAAAAAAAATAAAAACCAGCTAACAATATGTCCAATATGCCGTCAATGACATCGGCTCAAGAGCGCACCCGAGCGTGGCTAGATTCTCAGGAGGAGGACGATGAACTGGAATCGATAGCTGAATCATCTGTAGTCGATAGCTTAGATGATTACAAGTACAGTGAGCATACGTATACATCCGAGCAGGACGAAGATGATGATGATGAAGAAGTCAGCGCAGTTGCCTTAGGCACACGGAATGGTGTGTTAACCGAATCATTCTGCTTAAAAATAAAGAAAAAAAGCTGTTATTTAACATTTATTTATGTATGCAACAGGTGCTAGCCAAGGTTCCGTTATAAGAGACACATTGCGCGATCTTCTAAATTCGATCAATAGCATTCAAACTGTGGGCAATGTTAACATAAGTAACTCCACCAATGTCCACATTGGCAATGTGACCAACATCAATGGGAATATACAGATTATTGCAGAGAGCACAACGCGTCCACGCACCACACGCAAGGGCAGACGAAAAGCTTCACTGGACAATGCACCCGATCCCAATGAACACGAAGGCGAGGAGCGGGATGAGTCAGAGGAGCGTGTCAGTGCCGATGTATTTATCAATAGCCAAAGTAAGCAACTTCAATTTGCACAATTAGTTGTCACAATCGTATTTCTTACAATACACAGAATTCAAAATACCCAAAGAGCTGTGTTCCATTGTTCCGCGCCATTCCTGGCTAGCTCAAATGCCCATGGAACCGCCCGTAAAGCTGCAGCTTCCTGTTAAGTATGTTGTTATATGTGAGTACAAGTGAACAATACCAAAATGGGAAAATAAATAATGGCCCAAACTCAATCTGTTCCCATTAACAATTGTTGTGAAGTCCTTGACGAGATAAGAATTGAATATTATTTCCACTTTAACAGTACACACTGCCACCGAGAGCTCTGAAAAGCGGGCAATCAATGTTCGATTAATACGCGATATTCAGGTAAGTGCCATCGGATTGTATGATTTGGAGAACTCAAATTGCTAATTGTATGTACCTTTTTGCAGTGCTTTCACATCGAGAGTCGTGGCTGGAATGACATTGCCTACAATTTCCTTATTGGCTGTGATGGAAATATATACGAAGGACGCGGCTGGGAGACTGTGGGTGCACATACTTTGGGCTACAATAAAATTGCATTGGGCATTGGTTTTATTGGCTGCTTTATGCGCAACCTACCTTCAGCGGATGCATTGAATATGTTCCGCAATTTGATGGCACGCGGTGTCAAAGAAGGTTACATATCTCCCGAATATCGTCTCATTTGTCACTGCCAATGCAATTCGACGGAGAGTCCGGGTCGTCGACTATTTGAAGAGATCCAGACCTGGCCACATTTCTACAATATCGCTCAGAATGAGCAATAGTTGCATACAACATGACCTTTTTGTATCCATAAACATAATTGGAGGATTGTCTTAGACAAACTGATGCTATTCTGTGTTTGTTTTGTTACATTTTCGTCTACAAATATATGTGATTATATACAAACAGTAATGCTGTAGATAAAATATTGCTTGCATATTAATAAAACGATTTTGATTTAAATGTTTTTCATATTTAATTTGTTTGATTCGTATTATTTAATTATGGAAACATCTTAACATTTTGCCATTGCTCCTTGATGACCGCCAGTTGATTTAATAGCATCTAGGCCGATTCCGATTTACGGGCTATTAAAAATACAGAAATAATGTAAAGTTAGTCAAATTAAAATAGTTAAATTGTGAGATAATTAGTTGATAGAAAAACAATTCGCTTGCGGAAAGTTAAACAATAAAGGAAATTGGACAATTGTTAATAACAATATCTGTTGTTTTTGTCAGTTTTTGACAGTCTCAGAGGCAATTGGATATGAATGTGGTAAAATTTTCACGTTTACGGTACGCCAAAAACATTATTGATGAGTATTTGGGAGCATATTTAGTAGCTGTTGAAGCAGCTGATTAGTATTTTGTTTTCTTTGTTGCATGGATAGTATTTTTCTTTGGGTAGCTCAATAACTTACACCTTGCTACATAACTGACTTTCGTTGTGTATAGTATTTATGCCTTTTCATCTGTAATATACCGAGATAAATTGTATAATGCTATATTTTTAAGCATTTGCTAACAGTTGTGTATGTATATATGTGTAGATCGGATTTATATAATCGATCATAGCATCTAAATTGTAGATCTATCCTAAAACTTGTATTATTCGAAGAGTCGATTTGTACTCCCATTGCACAACAAACTGCCAATTACTTACGTGCTGGTCTGCCGTTAGCCCATGGTGTGAACTTCACGTGGCTCTCATTGCGCTTGGCGGCATCGGCACGGAATTCTTTGCGCAGGGCTTCACGCAGGACACGGCCCGCAATGTTCGAGTATTGGATATAACTGACAAAATAATATCAGATGGATTACCAGAATTGTAACTAACAACAATTACGTAATGCACATAGGCTCAGCAGACGCATATAAGAGTGACGCCGCTATTTTGAGTTATGTGTTTTGCAAAATTGTTTACATATTGAACTTACGTAATTCCAGCTGCTCTCCAGGCGTTGGTCATCTTGAAAAATCTTTTCGCAAGTTATTTGCACGGTGAACGAAAATTAAAACCTTTCCTGGTGCACTCGCTTTCAGAGTTGATGAGGATGACAGCTAGAGGTTCTAGATACTATCGATACATGTAGCGATGACTCAAAGCGAAATTTTAGAGATGTAGCTTGAGTGTATCGATATAATTATTACTTTGAAAGCTAACGCCGATTAAATAAATAATACAAAAATAAATATAAAACATTACTTCTTTTTATTTCAATCTGTGAACTGAATAGAATTTTTGTTGCATTCGACTACTCTAATGTCGGTGTTTGGTAATATGGATTAATGCAGTCGAAGCCAAATTTACTACTTGGAGCCATTTTCAACCCCAGATCACCTACACTCTTTTCCTTGCTGAACGCACAGCTAAACTTAGTCGACATTTCTTGCAAGCCACTACAAATATTATCGTAGATTAGAGTATCATGCAACATTTTCTGTAATATGGCACTCTTGGCCAGGTAGGTCAGCTGGCCGTTGGACAAGGGGCGTGCAGCGAAATTGCGCAGCGATTCATATCCCTAAAGAGAGAGAGACGGCACAAAATAATTTCCGAGCTTGTAAAATAAAATCATGACACTTACACTATTTAACTCGTCGCAACTGAGCTCGGATGGGTTAAGTTCGAAGGTCTGGCATATGGCTTCCTGCAGAGTGCAATGAGTTTGATCCTGACGGGCCACACACCATGCCACAAACGTATCGCAAATCCCATTGATTTTAAGATTATGCTGATGCAACAGCAAATCGCATATTCGATGACTATAATGCATTATCTTTCTTGGATATTTGGTCTCCAGCACTCTGGCCAGCTCTTTGAAAATCACACCCAGCGCTTTAAGATCAAACACATAAGTGTTATTTGCGGTGGCAATAACCATGACTGATGTATTGCAGTGCCGCCCATAAAAATTGGGCTCGACAATAACCGAAATGATTGTCTGATCACCAATATCGTTGATGGCAATGTGATAGGATTCGTCGGTTTGCTGAATAACTTTTATGCGATTTAGTTTTTGGTCTAGGGATGATAATACATGGCGTGAAAGTGAAGAGCTTTTAATAGGTTTACACTCCCAGGCGGTTGCAGAAACAAACGACTCGATGCTTTCATTGTCGTCGTCGTTGTTTGCGGTATAACCGTTCATTTTTTATTGCAGTTTAGATAGATAACTACACGGAAGAAACAAAATTGTTGTTATCAATGCAAAATATTATTGTATATATGATAAATATTACCAAATTTTGTGATTTCGGTAAATTTGTGAGCCTGCGTTGTTTGCGAAACTTCCTTCCTTTACATTCTAACGGTGCGCGGGCGAATTAAATGATGAAAGGGCAATGCGTGAAAATAGAGTAAATACTATCGATAGCTGGACAAAATGATTTCTCAATGCTTGTGAAGGAAGATCGTCGGTGTAGTTATTAAAGTTTATGATTTTATTATATTATATTTTTTACAATTTGAATTAAAATTTGTCCTTTTGTGCGATTGAAAAATTAAATTAATGCATTAATCATCAAAACAAAGAATGTCGTTACATCGATATTTTTATCCAGCACTAGTGAGTAGTATGGGTACTTAAACATTTTCCTGATACGTACTCTTTTACTTTCAGCTTTGTTTGTGTTGTGTCTCACTTGCACATGTGGAACAGTTGTTGTTGAACACCAATGGTTAATTTGGAATAAGTTGACCCCATATTTTTAATTCTTATGATATCAGCATCAGTATATGAATAGCAATGAATAAAATTGATTAAAGTGTGTCTTGACAATTGTTTATAGTTTGAGTGAAATAATGTGGAAAGCATGTGCCGCTAACATAACCCAAGGGTTAGATTAAACGCATTTATTAATTGCAACAACTTTTACGCTTTGCCCAATTAAACCAAGTTCCTAAGTGTTCAAGTGCAAAGCGATGTCTGTCAAGCCGCAGATCTTAATTATTGAGCCATTCTTTGGCGGAAGCCACAAGCAGCTCATTGATACCCTAATCGAATGTAAGTAAATTTGTGTTTGTTGTTAGTTGTTAATTGTTGATTGCTTTATTTTCCTTTGGCAGGCCTAAGCGCTTACGATTATGAGATTTTTAGTTTGCCCGCCAAGAAGTGGCATTGGCGTGCACGAACTTCCGCTTTGTATTTTTCGCAGCTCATACCGCCAGAGCACGATTATAAAGTGCTTTTCACAAGCTCCGTACTCAATTTGGCTGAGCTGATTGGTGTGCGTCCCGATCTTGCCATTTGTCGCAAGATTGTCTATTTCCATGAGAACCAGCTGGTCTATCCGGTACGCGAGGTCAAAGAGCGCGATTGCCAGTACGGCCTCAATGAGATTCTCACTTGGTAAGATTAAAACTGCACACTCTTATTGGAATTCGCGATTAATTTGTTTATGGTTTTCTTTCTTAGTTTGGCTGCAGATATTGTGCTGTTTAATTCAAATTTCAATCGAATGTCATTTTTGGACAATGTGCAACCGTTCTTAAATATTCAGCCCGACTTTAAGCTGAAGCATATCCGCGAACGTATCGAAAAGAAATGTGAAGTTCTGTATTTTCCCATCAAGTTTCATGCCTTCCCAAACAAACGGTATATGATGGATGCGGATATAAGCACAGAGTCGGAGTGTTTACATTTGATATGGCCACATCGTTGGGAGCACGACAAGAACCCCAAGTTGTTGATGGAAGTGCTATTGGAGCTGAACAAACGTCTGGTGGATTTTCGTGTGACAATATGTGGTGAGAGTTATCAGACGGTGCCAGAGGCCTTTGAGAATATACAGGAGAAACTGGGTACCAAGCTAAGCAACTTTGGCCACTTGACACGCGAGGAGTATATCAAAACGTTGCTTACCGGCGATATTGTTATCTCGACAGCTGGCCATGAATTTTATGGCGTTGCCATGCTGGAGGCGACATATTGCGGCTGTTATCCGATAGCGCCCAATAAGCTTGTCTATCCGGAGATTTATCCGAAAGAGAATCTTTATAACACGTCCAATTCGCTTATTAAAATGCTGTATAATTGGTGTCGTAATCCGGAGCTGTTTCGACGACATCGTGACAAGTTCTTTGACTATTTCACATTTGAACGTTACTCGGCGCAGCATTTGGTGCCCAAGTTTATGGAAAAGATGCACATTTCAATTTAGGAGATGCCTTAAATATACATATATATATATACATATGTATATATATGCATATGCGTGTATTATGAAATATGATTGAATGATAATTCCAGCTGTTGTTTTGTGCAATTAGCATCGAATTTAGTATGTAAGCAATGCGAACGATAACTGACCAATTTACCATGTTTAATACTTACATACATGTATGTACACACGTTACTGTACTGTATAATAACTATATAAAAAATGTAGTTAAAAAGCCATAAATACATAAATACTATTTGTAATGTAGTAAGTACTATTATGTTTTGTAGCCTAAATGCAGCCATTTATATAAACATTGTTTTTCCAATTACAAATCGGTTTTTAGCAGCAGGGTATCTGCTAGTTGTTGTCATCATCAAATTCTAGTTACAAAAAATATATGCACAAAGTTATAGATTTAAATTGATTATGTTTATTTGATGTATGTCTTACTTTTGTTATTCTAAAAACATATGCAATAATATTACTCCTTGTTCTTCCTATCATACGTGTATGAATCATACTCTCTCTATCTCGCTCTCCCCGTCTCTGTCTATATCATGAGTGTTATGAAGTTATGTACATATAGACACGGCTATAGCTTTATTTCGACTCTGTAAACATTGTCCTAAAATAAGCTGTTTCAATCTGGAGCACGGATTCATTTTAATATTAAACAAAAACGCTTAAGCATACATAACATAATGATTGAAATAAAACTCCATATGCAAATGGGTCTTACTGATAACAAACTAAAAGTGATTCTCTTTAAAATCGGGCGGC
Source organism: Scaptomyza parva (assembly GCA_035044645.1). NCBI lineage: Eukaryota > Metazoa > Arthropoda > Insecta > Diptera > Drosophilidae > Scaptomyza > Scaptomyza parva. Next base: position 16,353,952 of record JAWNNT010000139.1, read on the forward strand.
GCACTATATTTTTCCTTGGCATGAGCACGGTATTCCTCATCGTCGTGGCACTCGCGATAGCATTGGGCGCAATACAGGTCACCATCACAGCCAAAGCAACGAAAGACGGCATCTTCATCACATATATTGCACCAGGGTAATTCTTCGTTGCCACCACCGCTGTCGCTGCCGCTTCTGTTGGGATTGATTGTAGTGCCCAATTCGGCCTCCAAAGGATCGGCTGCTGGTGGCAAACGTGATTCAGCCAAATACTAAAATTAGGCAGAATAGCTATTAAAACAAGTAAAAAGATTCTAGTCCAGTAAGCTCGCCCAGAAGATACCCTTAACCCTTGAACATGCCGACGGACAGACGGAAATTTCGAGGATTTTCCTTATTTTGTTAATGGTTTCAATCCCCATTTAAATTTAAATTTTCAAAGTTCTTAAGTTTTTTTTGTGATCGATTACATGTGTAAATTGTAAACCGGAAAATGTATCGAAAATTTTCAACAAACTTGTCCTACCTAGGGATTTGGAAAGTTAATTGCCAATATATGGAGGGTCTAGCTTTTATAGTTCCTGAGATCGACTCGTTCATACATACAGATGGGGGGGACATGGCCTTATCGGCTTGGCTGATCATGCTGATTAAAAAAATATATGTATTTATACGGTCGGAGATGCTTAATTTTGCCAGTTACATGCGTTTGCACCATTTCATAGGTTAAGGATATAAAAAAAAGAGACCGAAATTCAAATGGCATTAAAATCACCTTCTTCATGACATTTTGCAAAACAATTTCGTCGTTCTCCTCCTCATTATCGCTAGGAGTATTGGTAGCTCCCGAGCCTGCTGTAGCCGCAGTTACCACACCTGCACCCACATTATCGATGGATGCATCGCGTAGGGCACGCAAACGCCTTTCAATATCGGAGATTGCATCATTGCGATCATTGTCGACGCGTTGATCCAGCTCACTTTCGCCAAGAAACTGATGCAGTAGATCTTTGATTTTATCCTCATCAGTCCGTTGGTCCGTTGACAATAGGAGATCTTTTTTATCATAGTTCTTCTGATGCGGCATGCCACTCAAATTGGACAGACGTTCACGTATTTCATCATCGTTGGTGGTTGGTGTTTCGTCAGCTTTTAAATTTTGTAAACGCTTCTTAATAGCATTGTCCAGATTTTCGTCTATATCCTGGTTGGCAGTGTTGCTTTGCGCTGCTCCAGCTACATCACTACTTATTGGAGAGAGCACAGCTCCCAGTTCCTCAGTGGGCGGCACAGTGCTGCAATTAAGTACAAACGCATTGTGAAAGTGTGAAATTGGAAAGGCAAACTGGAGAACTACAGACTTTGTACTTACTCAAAGAGTGCATCGGATTTCTCGGCCACGGCGTCTAGCGATGTGGTACGCCTTGTGGGCAGACGCAACTTTGTCACCAGATCTCCGGGCAGAGCATCGCAGTCAATTACTTTGTCAGCATCGGCATTGGCCTGCATCTTGGACAGTTTGTCGTAGCAGATGAGACAGACGTTGAGCACCTTGTTGCCGTGACGGGGCACGGCAATTGGCCTTTTCAGGCACTTGGCGCAGTAGGAATAGCCACAGTTGGGGCAGCCGTGCTGCAATTATTTAATTAGCGTTGATAGTAAAGACCATGGAAAGGGTTTGCACACAGTGCTTACCTCCTTGCAGAAGAGTCCATACTTCCGGCTGCAACCGTAGCAGCTCATTATGTGGTAAGTGGAATAATATGTAAATCACAGAATATGTCTTTGGGAGATTTTTTTTTGTTGGTATGAAAATGTAAACAAAGATTTAGTCAGAGCTCTGACTCACGATATAATATCGATATATTCGATAGCTTGCAGTCACTAACGGCCGTCACTAGTCCGATCACATTTTAAACTTTTTAAACAAGCATTAAATAATCACATAATTCATAATTCATTTATTTTTACGATACAACTTCAAAAATTGCGGTATTTATTGCTGCCGCAATCTTCATTTCACTGCAAACTACTAGAAGCTTTCATTTACACTAGTGGGCTTGAAATTTACACACTCAAAATTGTAATTGAAAAGTAATTACATTTGAATTAATATGTATTTAAAACAAAAAAAAAAACAAAACCTTTTTATATTCAAATGATTCAGGGAATGTAAGTTTTCCGTGTTGGCCATGAAACTAATATGAGCATTGAGTTACATACACGTATGTATGTATATATATATATATAGGTAAGTATGTAATTATAATTATATTTAGTATAAATGCAAAATACAAAATTTCATGCGTGTTTGTATATCGATCGTTTGCGCATATTGAGCCATATGCAAAAACATTTTTTTAAGCCATTAAACCTAGGGTTGTAGGGATAAAATATATATATTAAATATGGAAATTTCAAAGCTGTGTATTATTAGTTGTTAAGGAAACTTGCGTTTGTTTTGTTTAACTTTCTTTCTTGTTTTTCTTAAGAACAAAATAATTCCGAGATCCCGTTAAATACACGAGTAAATACTTTCATAGCTAAGATCAAGCGGTTGGGTCGGATTTGGATATCTGCTGTGGCCTATGTTGTGTTTTGATTTTTGGAGTGAACTATTCGGATGGAGTGAGATCGCGTTCCGGTTCGTTTTCGTTGAGTATTTGCGATAGCAAATCGTGTAATGGTTCCAGTATTTTTTTGGCGCCGGTATTAGTTAGATTCTTATAATCGAACATATCATGGTGACTGATGCTGCCATCGCCCTGTACCAGGCCCTTATCAATGGCAACTGTTTGCACACGATCCAATCCTTTTGTCTGTTCCTTAACCAATTCATTGATCTTGGAATTTTTTACACGTAGCGCATTTGGTTGCTGGCCTCGCGGAAGAAGTGACTGAAATTTTTAAATAAACCGAACGAACATTAAAATACTACAATTTTAAGCACTAGACTTGACTTGACATTTACCGGCAACAGAATGTAAACACCGGGCAGCTTTTGGCGTATCTTTGCAACGTTCGCAAGAACTCCTTCAGCCACCTCAGCCGCACTGTTGTCCACATTGTTAGTTCCGACATGCAGGACTACGATTTTGGGATTGACGTTGTCAAGGGCGCCATTTTCAATGCGCCACAGAACGTGCTCGGTGCGATCGTCACGTATGCTAAAGTTGAGGCAGTGCAGCGGTGCAAAGTATTGGTTCCATGTGTCCGTGTCCTGCAGCGTTTCAAATATGCAATCACCTAGGAATATTACATCTGGGTCTTTTTCGCGGCAATCGGATATGAAACGGCGATGTATGCTCTGCCAACGTTTGTCTCCGTCAACATCGGGCACAGCCTTGGGCACGGCGCAGGGATTCATTTTGTTTTTGTTGTTGTTGTTGGGATGTTTTTGTATTCAGCATGCGGCGACGCTGTTCTTAGCCTTCGAGCTGAAATTAAAGTTGTTTAATTGTGGACTTTGCCGCAGGTGAGTGCCGCTGCGGCTGTTGTGAGGGTGGGAGAGGTCACCTTTAATGTAAGTTGCGTATTGCGGGTGTAGATGAAAATAAATTTAACCAAAAGAATAATTGACAACAGAAAACAGCAGCGGTGTTAGCGATGTAAGTCTGAACTACACATCGATTTTAAATATCGTCTAGTACCAAAAAGGAACATTATGAATAATGAATTGGTGCGAATTTTACATCAATAAGATATCGATGTCACTTTAACTGAGCGTTCGATAGTTTCAAGTTGACCTATTGCGAGTAATAAGTAATAAAAATAAAATACAACATTTGTATTATTCAGGCTGTTATTATTGAAAAAAAAAAGAAAAACTTTTTCGCCGACCAACATACGACAAATATATTTTAAGGCGTAACTAGCATCGAAAGGGAGGGAAGTAATCTACCCCAAAATTAACCACCGATATTTGTTAGAAAAGAAGTACATCCCTGAGTTGTCGCTTTCCCGTGACTACAGGCGACGACGGCAAACGTCAGTTCAGTGGCAAATAGTTGTGTGATATTTCTGCAAAATTTTGCATGGGAAGCCGCTATTTTTTAATCATTAAATAACAGTGCGCAACGCGCCAAACCCACACAATGGACGTGGACCTTACACTGGACGAAATTATTGAACAAAAGCGCACACACAACCCCCCGCGGACCATCGGCAAAAAAGTGTAAGTATTGCAGCCAAAAGAAAATGGCGCAGCTAATGTTTGCATTTGCCGTTATTGTTACAGCCATGTTAACCATGTTCAAATCAAGCCACGCAAGCGTATCGGCCAGCCCAGCCCAAACAAGCGTCCGTACGACGCTCGCAACAAGATCATCCAAAAGACTCGCGCCAAAATTGTGGACGCACGCGACATACTCAACCAGAATATGCGGGACTCTGGCATCGATGCCCGAAACATGCTAATTGAGCGCAAAAAGGAACGTATGCCAATGCCACTACCTCTGCCACCGCAATCGCGACGACTTTCTGGCACTGGTGGTGGTGTCGGTGTTGGCAGCGGTGGTACTATCGTCCGCAAAAGTCGGTTTGGCCACCATTCAATAACAGTGAACAATCGGTTAACCGGCTTGGTGCGCACGGTCTGGGATGATAAGGACGATATTGTGCCACTTGTGAGTCATAAGGCAAACTCAAGCGGCACGTATCAGACAAGTCGCTTAAACCCGTCTGCCAAGCCGTTTGCACCGCGCGGCTATGTCGACTATGACAACATGCAGCAGCTAGAGGATGGTAAGTGTTTGTTTTCCACTTTTAAAAAGCAGACAAGTTGTATTTTCAATTGGCTTACAGAGGAAACTTCACGCACTCTTCACTTGAGTAGCTTCAAAAGCCCGACGCAAAGACGTCCCTTTGCCGGCTATGACATGGATATGGATGGTGGTGAGGTAACAGCGCCATCAAACAGTTGTATCGATTCGTTCGCAATTTACGAGACGGCGCGCAATCGTATAGAGCGTCCCAATTTGCTGCCACCACCATCGATTGAGGAGTCGGTGGTTAATCTTTTCGACCGACGTCAACGTAACATGGTGGCATCCTCTAAATTGCCAGAATCGTTGCGTGCGCGTCTATTTAGCGCCGAGCGTGATCCTCGTGCCTCCCATGGCATCTATGCCAATGAGAATGGCAGTGTTCAGTCTAAGGCACATTTGTCGGGACCAGTGTCGGGAATCTCCACGTCATCCAGACACCAGCGTCGCAGTCCGCCATCGATGTCGATGCCGTTGCCATTAAGTGTGGCAAACAATAAGCCCGGCTATCGCCTTCTGGTAAGTAATCTGCACACAAATGTAACCACATCGGACATACGGGAACTATTCAATGACATTGGGCCCATGTACGATGCGCATGTCGTCCGACCGGGCACTGCGGAGGTCATCTACAAGTCATTGGAGCACGCCGAAATGGCTGTGGATGCGTATCATCAACGTGAGTTCGATGGCCAGCCCATGCACTGTGTGCTCGTCAATCCGCACTCATCCCATCGTTCCAGTCGTTCGGTCAGGTAAGTAATACTCTCTCCCATAATCAACTCGTTTGGTGTTTATTCATTTTCTTTTTTTGTGTTGTAGTTCTCGCACTGTTACCACCAACTCATCCGGTGTGGAGGTCGACATTGATGCGTTGCACTCGGTCCTCTTTCGGGATCGCTAGATCGAACGAATAGTCCCCAATCCACATGGCGCCACATAAACACATAACTAGGCAATTATAACATGAAAGATACATGCATAATTTATAAACCATTATTGACAAACTTCGAAATCTATTAACCATTATAAGTATACAAACATTATGTAAACAATATCGATTTTCAATTAATCAAAACAATTGTTTTGGCTCTTTAAAGTTCTTGTCTAGACAACATGAAAACTTTTGAATAAGTTCACAGTTTAAATATATATTTTTTTTCTCTTTTTTATATTTTTTGTGCACATGTGAAACAAGTATCATGTATCACCACCATGTATTACTAAATACGTTTCTTACTTTTTTCTGCTGTTTTTGTAGTTAACAGTCTTCCTGTTACTTCAAAACCACAATCATGTACGTAAAAGTTAAGTTGAAAGATAAGAATTTAACATTTTATATGTAAAGAAAATACAAAAAAATATATCTGAAATATTCGAAGAAAAAAAACAAAGAAACTTTTTCAATTATTTTTGTTTTTTTATTGTTTATTACATTAAAAATGTACAGTAAATATTTTAAGATCGCATAAAATTAATTCATAATAATTAAGTAAAAAAAATTAGCAGATTTAAGTCACCAATTGAAGATGGTGAGCACAAAAAAGAAATTTAAATGTATATATGTATATTAAGCAGATTGACATTGGATTCACACCATGTACATATGTGTGTTGTCGGCCACCTCAATTATCGCGGATGCCAGTGCCATAGTTGGCGCCACCGGCACGATTCAATGCCTCACGGAACAGTTCAATGTCCAGTTCAGCCTCAACACCCGCCTGCAGTTCCACAGCAAAGTTCTGCAAGAGAATTAGTTGGAAGATGTTTGAGATTGTGTTTTTTGGTTTTTTGTGGGAATCCCTTAGTTACATTTAGCACATCCTTGATGATCGCCTTGTCTGTGGACATTTTGGCACGCTGTATAACGCCCACCTCTTGGCCAATCCATGTGAGAAAGATGAACTTCTTGCGCTTGGACATCTCATCGCCCATCTGTATGCGTATGTAGCCAAAGGCGCGCTCCGAATCGCCAAATTGATCACGGAACTGCTCAAAGCACTGGCCACGCCCATGCACTATTATTTGCGCCCCATCAAATTTAAAGACAGCCCATTCGGTGTCTGTGAGATCGGAGCGTACATCCTCGTATGCCTCCCGTATGGCGTCCTTATCCAGTGATGTCGCTTGCGGCATCTGTAAGCAATAATCAACAATATACAGTATACATTTATTTATTGTTTACCGGAAACAGTTGGCTGACGCCCCCTCTCTCTCTCCCACCCCCTTACAGCTGACCACCCTCGCTTGCAATTTGGTAAGTTTGTTTCAAGTTCATTTGCTTTTGCTTTTGCTTGTGCTTTTGATGCCGGATTAACGCTTATTTTGCTTGCATTTAATTCATATGCGCGCGCATTCAGGCAAAGCATAATAAGTGCCTTCTTTTCTTTTAAATTACCACCGCCAATGCATCCGTCAGATACTTTCGCTTTTGTTTTCGTTTCGTTTATTTTTAGTTTTAGTTTGCGTGCCATGAGCCAGAGAAACAAACTACAATCTACTCGCTTCTGGTGGTATAATCCATCCAGCCAACAGCTAACGTAAGTTTATAAAATCAATCATGCCAAATGCATTTTTTGGTGCACAAAACTCTGCCATTTGTTCAGTTCACATTCGTTGCATAAATTGTACAATGTGCACTATCAATTTCTTACATAAAAACGAAAGCAAAAAAACTAAAAACAAAATCAAATTTAAATTTAAAGTTCCTTAATTGCTATTTGATATGTTTTGCCTTCTTTCTTTGCTTGGCAAAAATTCCAGGAATTCCTTGAAATTCAAACCTTGAACCTTGTCAAACCTTCTGATTATGGCGCATTTTGCTTTAAACACTTCAAAAAATAAGGTTTTTAAGAGTATTTAAAGCATATCCGACCTTATATTGTTTGTATGTATGTATAATTGTGATCAGCATCACGAAAATCAATCACAAAATCGGGCAGATTATGGCGCCATTATATCAGATAGATGCCATGCAAGATGCAAGATCTTTTACTATGGAAATAAGTAACCAGAAATATATGTACATACATATGTTTGACATGCCGAAGATCACTTTCAATTGGGTTACTCTTATCAGTTTGAGTAATTATACATTTTAAGGTATGCATCTTGTCGCTAGCAAAGTACATACATACATATGTATGACGGCAATGAATGCCTTTAATAAAATGTCATTAGCTATATTTTCACAAAATTTGGCAACTCTAGCTGGTAAGGATGTGCGATTGATCGATTATCAGCTATCGATTTTACCTATTTACATATTTGCAAACGAGTAATTTGTAATGTGGTTTATTTTATTAAATTGCATGTGTTTTTTTTGTTTGTTTGTTATGCGCTTGCATATGGATATTTTAACTATTTGGTTTGTCTTAAGTGCTTTTCCAATATCAAATTCGAAAGTATATATATATTTCAATCATGATTTATGTATTGTTTGTTTTGCTTGCGCCCCGTTTGAAACAATTTAAGCGTCACAATATTCAATCAGCAACGCCGACGACATACATACACATAAAAATTAACAAAGACGAAAAACAAAAACGGTCCAAAGATAATTTTGTTGTCGCTTCAGCTCTAGATGGGAGATGATGCACATACATACATATGTACATGTTTGTATGTGTGTGTTATATTTGGGTTGACTTTGTATGGGAGAGTTAAGAGCAACAGTGATATCAAAAATTGGGATGGAGAGAGAGAGAGAGAGAGAAAAGAGTGGAGTGGGGGAGAGAGAGAGCTAGATCATAATGCGTTCGTTGACCGAAACTTATTTGTGAGAGTGTGTGTGAGAAATATCAATTAGAAAAGTGCGCTTCGATATCAAAAGCCAAATCATTTTAGTAAGATGGAAAAAGAACAAGACTTTCACGACGAAAAAAAAGTCAACACATGTACATACGTATGTATGTATTTAGCAGAAGAAGTCGAAATGGAGTCGTGATTTCAGCTAAATAAATTAAGCAAAACTGTTATGAACAGTGGCCAAATAATGTAAAACTGTGCCAAAATAAAAAGAGCAAAAGCGCAAAAAAGACGACAAGCATAAATAAAACCGTTAACCAATTTGCAATAGAAACCAAACAATAAGCAAAGATCAAGACGAAAAAAAATGACCAAAAGCTGAGCAGCATTTTTGAGTACGTGAGTAAATAATATGCAGAGTTGCCAGCTGCAATTTTTTATTCTATTGTTTTTGTTTTGTTGCTGTTTGCTGTCTGATAAGAACATTTCTCCTAAGTATCTTTTTGCAAGTGTGCACAAATAAATTGACAAACACACACACACACACACACACATGCATATAAAGATTGTTTGACTGGGCGTGCCTGATAACTAATCAAACATAGCCTCAATTGCAATGTACTCTCCTTCTTCTATACAACGTACTCTGTGTGTGTGTATGTGTGTGTGTGTGTGTGTATGTTTGTACCTTTTGTTTTCTTGGGTGTGTGCGCCTTGTTTGTGCGATTGGGAGAGTGCGTTTTGAGTTGCGGTTGCGGTTCAGCATTGCGGTTGACAGCATTGACGCAAACGAGATAAGCCGACGACAAAAAACCACACACGCACACACACAGAAATTATGGCTCTCCGCTATACACACCTCCACTCATATATTTTGGATTTGTTTACACTTCTTGTATTTGCTGTTAGTTTTGATTAATGTTCATAGACACAATTAGTACCGGTGTAAATAAGAGCAATAAAATATTTTTCACATTACCTATGCCTTGCGCCCCCTTCCCATCCAATTTCTTGTTGTACAAGTGTTACACATACACATACATATATATTTTTTCGTTTTTCCAGCTAAAGAAAGTAAAAGTTATTTGTTTTAAACCGGTCGGAAAAAAGAGTTATTGATTGTGTTCTTATCGCAAAACTTCGATTATTTGCCAAGTGCCATGACTTCTGTGCATTAGTATTACTTGTATATGTATGTATGTATGTATTTATGTACATGATCATATATTTATATGTACATATGTGTATATTTTCATATAAATAGACATTTAACCAGTTTGTGAATCACAACAAATTTCAAATTCTTACTAAGAGCATGGAAAATTGAAATTCAACATTTATTTTAATATTATCTTAACGGTGAAAAATAAATTTTATAAATAAAATAAAATAAATTCTGAAAAATTCTGATAAAGAATTTTATATTTTCTCTTTATGGCAACAATAAACCAAAGAATTATTCAAACAGAGTATGAAACAGTTGATTTAACTGCAATGCTATTGCATGTGTTTTATTTTCACTTCTTTATTATTGTTTATTCGAATAAACTGAATTGGAATTGAAATTGGAATGCGGCGATACCAAATATGCGTTTTTGTGTGTGTGTATTTCGGAATGCATATATACATACATATGTGAATAAATATAAAAATTGTATTCAATATTTATATCAGTATCTAAAAAAAAAATACTGATATCAGTTACTGTATCGGTATCAACGCATTGTTATTTGGCCTTTGTTATAAACGTGGCAACAACAATCACAAAAAAAAAAATGCAGCTGGCAACGCAAAAAAAAATAACACAAAATACTGCCAATGAAAGCAAAACTCAACAAGCCGTATGATATGATATATACATATCTACAAATGTATAGTATGGTATGTATGTTGTGTATTTGGTATTTATTTTAAAGCTGAAGGCACTGAAATCGTTTAGTGTACCGACTAATGCTTTTCTGATAGGCCAGATGGTACGGTCGGTCGGTCGGCCTGGTCGGTTGGTAGGTTGGTCGGTTGGTCGGACACATTAAATTCCACATAAATCTAACAAGACTTAAGGCGAAAAGAAAAAAAAAAACTGCGTTTGAGTCATTGTGTGTGAATGTAAAAGCTGCCCAAGGGATTTATGCGTCAAGTGTATGGCACATACATACATAAATATATACATATGTATATATATATATAATTCATACCAACTTTAGTCAATTGTGTGTTTCGAGTCACAGCTGAGAGAAGATATTTTACATTCTGTCCATTTACACATATCCTTCAGTGTAAAACAGTCGTGTCCGCATATAGTACACGATCTGTTCAGTTTGCAATTGTTTATGAATCTTCTTTTTATAGGTTTTCCTCTTTTTTATAACAACTGCGCTGACCTTGAAGACAGTATTTGCATGCGAATATTCTTGACTTGATTCAAAAGTTACCGCACGCATATCCCGAAGATAAAACTGGTTTCCCAGAAGGAAACAGAAACAGAAAACGGAAAGCAGCATTGAAGAATACTGAACACTGAACTGAATATACCTGTACTTCAGGAAAATTGCTGTTAAACTTGTTAATTGATTTTAAAAAGAACTAAAATTATTTTATTAAAAAGCAATTTACTTAAAAGTATATCATTTTTATCACTAGAATTGTAATGCAGATGAAGATAAACCAAATGGAACTGAAAATAATACCGCTGATTGATTGTAGTTTAACTAGTTCGTTTGTTCATTTGAACTCATAGTTTATAGTTCACACTGAATTGGTTTAATTCGTTTTTAGCCAAAAATGTAACCAATTCTAATAATTTTCAGTCAACTAAGCTACTCTACTTTGTATACAAAGTTTCAACACTTTGTGGCTTAGTGTAATTTGGTTTAACAACAAGATTTTTTTTCAGTTTTTGTTCAAATTGCATTTTTTTCTCCGTACATCAAATTGTTATCAATTCGTGTGTGTCTAATTAGTAACGACATGCTGATAGCAAAAGCAAATAATAAACAGTTAAAACAGGATATTAGATTGGAAAAGAGTTCTAGCTAATCTAATTCCAGTTGTTAAAACATTTCTTATCACAAAAAAAAAAAACCACCCAAAACGAAAATATTTTTTACGAGTTTTTGTCAGGCGAAAGGAATGAAGAAGAAAGTGAGTGAAGTGGGGGATATTAGGGGGAAATTCTGGTTCTTTTTATCACTATTATTATTATATATTTTTAAGATGTTTTGTGTTCAGTTTCGTATTAATAGTTGTTGGTTTTTTTTTATTTTTGTTTTCACATATTTTATTTTAAACACGATGAACAAAAGGCATTGCTCATGCATCTGGCGCTGACTCATTGCGGAGTGACAAAGAGTTGAAAAATATATATATAGAGTTTATGTATATAAATATTTATCGTTAACCAAAATTGGCAAGTCAGGAAGTCAGGAAGGAGAAGTCGAAGGATGTATAAATATGGCATTACGTAGAGTATTTATTTTGAACAAAAAAATTCATTTGTTTTCTTGTTCTTTGTTTGTTTATTTGTTGTCTCTCTCTCTCTCTCTCTCTCTCTCTTTGTCTGTCTGATATTTAATGCAACAATTATGCCAATGATATTGATGGTAGTTGAAGCGTTGCGTATACGCCGCATATTGCCCGGCATGCCACAACGCGATATTTAATATTATTTATTGCCATTGGCATTGATAATGTCAGTTACTGTTGTTGCTGTTTGCACCTGTCTGAACGCATTTCGTTTCAGTTTTCATGGTTTTTTATTATATGTTGCTGTTGTTGTTGTTGTTGCTGTTTGTGTTTCGACTTATTGATTGAGTTATAACCGTAAATGGTTTGCCTCTGTTCAAGCAGATTAGGCATAAGACGTACGTACATACATATACATATACATATACACATACATATATATAGTGAAATTACATACATGAATGATGAATTCACTGGTTTGCATTGAACGCTTTAATCAACATGACTGTACACCGTACACTGTACAATAAAAGTTGTACAATAGGTATTTCTTAAATTTAAATTGGAAACCAAAGCTAAAAAAGATATAGCTAGATCTATGAAACTTTGTTAGCGACATTGTCTTTGGGCGGTTTGGATTAGGTGTAAAGATCGTGATGGTACGCCCACGGATGGCTGGGAAATCGATAACTGAAGTTCGATACATTTACTTTAACTCATCTTATATAGCAAGACAAGCATGTCCTTCACATTTCTTAAGCTAGATTACCTAAAAAAACTTCTTACGCCTACCTCTGCTGCTACTAACCGAACAAACCTGGAACTCTCTTTTGTTGTTGATTGAATTTTGAATCATGACGCTTAAATATTGTGAGGAAGGTAATTGAACTGCATCTGTTTGTTTTTCTTCTTCTTCGAGCGTTTTCAGTTCAGTTCAGTTGTGTATGAATCAATGCGATCCCCAAATGACTCATTACTGTAACAGTCAGAGGGATAGGAAAGATGTAATAAATGCAACCATGCTTTATAAGATTAAACAGAAACAGTGTTCAAACAGGGTGCAGGTTATCAAAAAGAAAAGAAAAAAAAACCAAACTGTTTTTCTGTTTCAAAATTCGTAAGACAAAGTAGAAACAATATGATTCATGTTTAAGAAAGAAAAAAAATACCGTGCTCATATCTCACAAGGGGAAAAAATACACATTTTGTGATTGGTTCAATATCCTGCATGTGCATATGTGTATGTGTGTGTGTATGCATGCATGTACATACACGCAAGTGTTGGTGCTGTGCGTACAAGTGAGACCAAGATGCCGTTGCGCACTTGAACTTGATATGGATATGGTCGGTACTCTTGTTTGTTGGAGTTATTTAGTGTAACCATGCCCACATGTTGGCCTGCCAGATTGTGTTGCCCGCCTGCGTATCTAACCCCTTGGCAGCAGTTACATACATATGTGTAGGATTAAGTGTTTGCATGCGGGCTGCATCCTCCCCCGCAATAAAATCATAAGCAAATTATATGTTTCTTTTTGCTTATGATTTTATCTGCTTCTTTTACTCAATCCCTCTTTCTCTCGCTCTTTCTTTTACTCTCTCGGTTTGGCTGTCTGGCACCGGCAAATGGCAACAGCACCGGCATTTCGCACTGCTGCTGGCCCTGGCCGGTTCTTCTGGAGTCACAGTTATTTAAAGTCCAACACTAGCACACACACACACATGAACTTACGCTCGCTAACAGAAGCGCACACTTGACTTTGGGCTTGGGCTACACCAATTTGGCGAGGCTGTGTGTCGGCACACTCTTGCTCTTCCTTTTTTGTTTGAGCACTCTCCCGCTCACAGTTCTGCGCTCACTAGTGCTCTCTCTCTGTATGTACATATGTCTGTCTGTTTGTTTGTCTGTCTGTACCTTGCTATCTGTTTCTGCAGATTTTCTTTTGCCTTACTGCGACGGCTGCTGCTGGTTGGTGTTCGACTGCCCTGTTCTGTTGTCGCATCTTTTATGAGTCTAATTCGTTTTGTTCTTCTCGTCGTTGGTCGTCGCACTTAATATTTTCGTAATACATACACACATACATTCATAAATATATTAGTATGTATGCGTGCGTGTAAATGTGTATGTATCTCTCACCCTTCTCGGCTTGCTCTCCACAATTTGTTCAACTTCAATGCCGTCTGACATGTTGCTGCCTGAATGGGATGCTGTCTGTGGTCGGCTCCTGCACTGCTTTGCTTCTGGCGGTTGGCGGCTGGCTGTTGGCTGCTTGCTGCTGGCGGCTGTTGCTGCAACTCTCAACTGGGAGTTCAATCAATTTTTGACGTTTGGCTTTTTGATTGCAACTTTGACGAAAAAGAATGCAACAAAGATTTGACACAGAACGCGCACAACGAATGCGGCAAGGTGAGTGTCACGATAAACAAAAAAACAACAACAAAAAAATTAATAAAACATGTATTTATAAAAAAAAAAATGGTTTTAAAATAATTTAAAAAGATTAAAGGCACACTGGCTATAATCGGAATGACCAAAATAGCCGACCGACTCCGTCCGACTCGCACGAATTGTTGCTCACGAATGCGGGGCCGGCATCGTGTGCAACTCCAACGAAGTGGCTGACGCAGAAGCAGCACCAAACACAGCGCACAAAGCATACGCGATACAAGAAAAAAAAGCGAAGCCGGCAGCGCAGTCAGCAGAAAGCAGTGCCAACAGCACCGAGGGAGCAAACACACTGGAGCAGAGAAAGCGAATGAAAAAAAGAGAGAGAGAGAGAAAAAGACAGATAGAGTTAACGTGAATCGTCAACGGCGACGGCGCCGCCACCGCATTTGGTTTTATTTTCAGTTATAGCTGTAGAGTTGAAAGTGCGCGGGCAGCGAAGCGACGTTGACGGCGCCGTTGACAAAATGTTTAAGAACGTGCTGTGCGCATTTTTTGTGTCTGTGCGTGTGTGTGTGTGTGTGAGAGTGGGGGCACGGCTGAGGATGCATGAGCACTGTGCAACAGCATTTTATTGATCGTCGTCATCACATGCATACATACATAAATACATACATATATACATGCATGTTCTTTCATCATAAAATCATAAATCTACACAATTACATACTTACATACATACATATATGTGCATGTATGTATGTATTTGATAAAATTCATTCTATAACTGTTATTCGTAGGGGCTTTCCTTAACTGGAATAGAAACAAAAACGAAAGTGATTTCACTGTCAATAAATAATCTCATCAAAGTATTTAGTTTTGCTTTCCCAACAAAATTTTCCACTGAAAAATCTGTGAAACTTTATAAGCTATCTATCGAAAAAAATAAAATTGATAACTCAATATACCCCGTTCTCTACCCGGTGTTAAGTATAACAAAAAAAAAGACATTAAATATCATAAAAAAAAGTGTTTTAATTTTAATTGGCTTCATTTTGTGATATTTCTGTAAAGAATTCTGTTTCATTTTTGCTGGACACTGTCTGCTTGGTTAAAGCCAGCCAGACAGCCAGCTGCCAATCAACCCGTCGGTCAGTTGGCCAACTGAAGGTTCAGTTTTAGGCTTAACGGATTCTCTTTCCATTCCCCCCGCAAGCAATGTGTGTCTTAAGTGGAGCAGCAGCAGTAACCTTGCAAAAGCCTTGGCAGGACAAGCCGGGTCCAGACCAAGTCACATAGAGGCTGAGATTGAGTTGGAGAGAGACTGTCGGGCACGTTGCAATTGCAACTGAGCACGTACAACTAGTCCGACTGTGTCTGTGTGTATGTGAGTTGGTGTGTGTGTATGTGTGTGCTGGTGCATGGGTGCAATGAATTTCGTTGGTCGAATGCAGGGAAGAGTGTGCAGTTAATGGTAAGGCTTATCCGGTGCTGGGCTTATCGTCGTCAGCGTCATTCACGTCTTGTTCTTTTTTGTATACCCTTAACCCATGAAATGGCTAACAAAGGGTATAATGGTTTTTTGCAAAAGTATGTAACAGTCAGAGGAAAGCTTCTCCTAACCCATAAAGTATATATATTCTTGATCAGCATCAATATGTCCGCCCGTCTGTCTGTTCATAGCAAGTTTGTTTCAAATTTTCGATAACTTTTTAGGTTTACGGCATACATATGTAATCGATAACAAAAAATCTTGAATTTCGAAAACTTAAAAATGAGAATTAAAACTATTAACAAAGTAATGAATATCTGTAAAAATTTTATTAAAATCGGTTTAGAAACGCCGGAGATATGAAGTCATCAAGCATTGGTCCGGTAGTTCATGTACGTAAGGTATGTCTCTCAGCCCGACCGTCTGTATGGTCAAGGGTTAAGGGTATCTTCTAGTCAAGCTTACTCGACTAGAGCCTTCTCACTTGTTTATCAGGCAGCAGGGAACAGGCCAGCGGGTAGTGGACAGCGGGGGTAGCAATGTGAAGCGAGTAATCAGTTTGCTGAATTACACAGACACACATTGTTGGCGCAAATGAAAAATATATTATGTACATATATGAAATAAAATACCATTAAAGAATTGGCAAATCAAAACACGAAAAGTGGAAGCCGCTTTTTGTATGCTCTTCTCAATAAATTTTCATTCAATAATATACAAAATACTTACATACTTATACTCTGTCTGTCCGCCCGTCTGTTCGTCCAGTCTGTCCCTCTGTGATATTTATATGTATGTATGTTGTTGTTGTTGTCGCTGCTGCTATTGCTGCTATTGCTGTTGTTGCTGCTTTTGCTGTTGCTGCTTTTGCGAAAAGTGCTCAGGCCGGTGCTGCTTTTATACCCTTAGCCCATGAGAGGGTTTTGTGCATATGTATGTAATAGGGAGAAGGAGGCTTCTCCGACCCCATAAAGTATATATATTCTTGATCAGCATCAACAGCCGAGTCGATATAGCCATGTCCGTCTGTCTCTCCGTCTGTCCGTCCAGTCTGTCCGTCCAGTCTGTCCGTCCAGTCTGTCCGTCCAGTCTGTCCGTCTGTTGTTGTTGTCGCTGCTGCTGTTGCTGCAATTGCTGCTGCTGCTGCTATTGCTGTTGTTGCTGCTTTTGCAGTTGCTGATTTTGCGAAAAGTGCTCACGACGGTGCTGCTTTTATACCCTTAACCCATGAGAGGGTTTTGTGCATATGTATGTAATAGGGAGGAGGCTTCTCCGACCCCATAAAGTATATATATTCTTGATCAGCATCAACAGCCGAATCGATTTAGCCATGTCCGTCTGTCTCTCCGTCTGTCTGTCCGTCTGTCCGTCTGTCTCTCCGTTTGTCCGTCCAGTCTGTCCGTTCAGTCTGTCCGTTCAGTCTGTCCGTCTGTTGTTGTTGTCGCTGCTGCTATTGCTGTTGTTGCTGCTGTTGCTGTTGCTGCTGTTGCTGCTATTGCTGCTGTTGCTGTTGCTGCTGTTGCTGCTGTTGCTGTTGCTGTTGCTGCTTTTGCGAAAAGTGCTCACGCCGGTGCTGCTTTTATACCCTGAGCCCATGAAATGGGTAAAAAAGGGTTTAAATGGTTTTGTGCAAATGTATGAGAAGGAGGCTTCTCCGACCCCATAAAGTATATATATTCTTGATCAGCATCAACAGCCAAGTTGATATAGCTATGTCTGTCTGTCCGTCTGTCTGTATGTATGAACTTGTCGATCTCAGGAAATAGAAAAGCTAGAGACTCCAGATTTTGGATATGAGCTCTCCTTATCCCTGGGCATGACAAGTTTGTTTCGAATTTTCGATAACTTTTTAGGCTTACGATATACACATGGAATCGATAACAAACAAATCTTGATAAAAATGAAAATCTGTGAAACTTTTATTAAAATCAGTTAAGAAACACGGGAGATATGAAACACCATCAAGCGTTGGTAAAGTAGTACACGGATGTACATTTCTGTCAGGCAGATGCTCCGGCGTCTGTCCGTCTGTATGGCCAAGGGCCTTCTCACTTGTTCTCTTTTATGTCGATGCTTTGCGTACTGATTGTGACTCTGATTGTGCCCCAGTGAAAACCGCATTGAAATTGGACTGCATAGTCGGTCTGTGGGCGTGCGGAATTTTTCCTGGAAAATGGAAAATGGTGCGGATTCGAAATTCGAAAATTGTTACGTACAACTTTCATAGTATGGTATTTAAGCAGTTTAATTAAATAGTTGGTAAAGCAAACTACAGTAGTTCCACACAAGCCGAAGATTACATACACTGCCATAAGATGTTCATGTTTTGTATATTAAATCAATTTGGTAAAAGCAAAGATATCTGTATATATGCTTAATGTGGCTTTGAAGCAAAGACAGAGAGGCAGCAAAGGGTATGTTTAATGGATGCTGATTGATGTGTTTTTAGCTTGGCCTAAAGCAGTGTAAAAAGCTGTGTGCAGCAAATGAAGCTGACGTTGTGCCCACACACTCGGCAACATTTGGTCGGCAACATTTAGCCAAGAACATGTTGCCGAAACATTTGGTGAATTGCGCTGGCAATGTGTGCTGCCCAATAAAGGGACCAACCAGTTGCCAACGGTTCGTTCAACGTAACGGTAACGCAGGCAGCAGCCAAGCGCGCCAATAAACGACAACGTTGACGTTTGACGTCGACGCATGTCGTGGGCGTCGTTATCGTCTTTCGACTAAACACCCGAAAGAAAATAAAATCGCTTTACAGTTACAACTGTTATCCTCGACGATTGTACGCGCGCGCACTTCGACGAGCAACAATTTCTTGTGAATTTTTGCGTGTCTGTGCATGTTTTTTTTTGTTTGTTTGCGGTTGATTGTTGTTTTTTCTTGTTGGTGATCATGTACAGCGACAGCGCTGAGGACGCCACCAAAATGGCAGCCACCTTTCAAGAATTGTTGGATTATTATGCCAATGTACGCAGTGCAGCCAGTCATATTGCCTCACTGACGCTTTTGCCGCTCAACGAAACACTTGAAACGGCAAATGTCAGCAGCAGCAGCAACGACGTTAAAAGCACCGCTAATTGCAGCGCCATCTATGAGGAGGAGGATGAACGAGCCGTAAACAATTTCTTTGCAGTCACAGAACGAGTAGCTCTAGCTGGACATGGTCGCAGCACTGGTGGCAGAGGTTCCTCCTTGCCCGCAGATATGCCCGCCTGGCTCATACCCAGCTACAGTGTGATCCTGTGCTGTGCCATTGTTGGAAATCTGTTGGTCATCTCGACCCTGATGCAGAATCGTCGCATGCGCACCATTACCAATTTGTTTTTGCTAAACCTGGCCATATCGGATATGCTACTGGGTGTACTTTGCATGCCTGTAACCCTTGTGGGCACATTGTTACGTAACTTCATCTTTGGCGCATTTCTATGCAAGCTCATCCAGTTTGCTCAGGGTAAGTTCCAAAGACCAAACCAAACTTGTCGCTGCTCCCTAATGCCTGTCATCAGTTGCGAACTTTTCAAATAATAATTTGCACACGTTATTCAAATTTATATATATATGTGTGTGTGTGTGCATGTGTGTGAGTGCCTAGGGAAGAAGGCTGGAAAAATTGTGTATCATGTGAAAACACACACACGCACACACACACGCACAAACAACTAACTGTGAAATTATCATACATTTAGTTAGTTTTTTCTAGTTTTAAATTATTCAATGCAAATATATAAGTTATACGAACTTCAGTTTTAATTTATTACTAAACAAGCATCCGGTGACAACTTTTTCCCTATTTCCCTATTTGCTCCCTTGCATATAATAGTCAACTGTTGTTGAGATTGAAGAAAAATCGACAACAAAGAAGGTTGCATAAATAATTGGTAATGGTAAGGTTGAACAAAAAGTTAGTTAATTAAACCTGTACTTACCAGTCAGTTCTTGCATATGTGTGTGTGTGTGTGTGTGTGCATACAGAAAGTACAGCCTTGACTTAAATTTCAAATAAAAGAGGGTACTTACTATTCGAATTGAAGGTTTTAATGTTATCGATATCAACTGTATATTGGAAGTTGGGAAAATTATCGATGGTTTGAAACAAACTTGTTTTGCCTATGGCTTGAAAGAGCTTATATGGAAAACGATGATTGTTTCGTTAAAATCGATAATTGAAAATCTTTACCTACATGTGATATAAAAAAAAACAGCTTGTGACATTTCCCAAAGAACGGCATACCAGTTTTTTTCCGCCGCCCGTGTTATCGATAACAACTGTATATAATAAGAGCTTATATTCAATATTTTGAGTCTGTAGCTCATATAGTTTCTGAGATCGTTAAAATCGATAACTTAATATCGATAAAATAATATATATTTTCCACATTTTTGCTAATTAAAGTTAACTAAATGTGATTGAAAAAAAACATAGCTTGTGACATTTTCCAAAGAACGGGTTTTTGCTCGCCGACCGTGTTATCGATAAAAACTGTATATTAGAAACTGGGAAGATATCGATGATTTGAAACAAACTTGTTTTGCGTATGGCTTGAAAGAGCTTATATTCATACTCTTTTTCACCAGCTTATCGAGAGTAGTTTGCAATCGACTTCACTTGCACTCTATCGATTTTAAATTCTTGGGCTGGCAACCCTGGCCCAGTTGAAGAGAAAACCGCAATTAAATTGGTTTGCATAGTCAAGCTGTACACAAATACAAATTCTCCAAAAAACAATTAAAATGCGTGTTCGCATCTCTTTGAATGGATAGACACAAGTTGTTGCTGCTGCTGCTGGTAGCTGGGAGCCTTGCGGCTAACTCTGGCTTAGTTCTGGCGAAAAGCTCATACAAATTATATAATACAAAAGTTAAGCTGCAGGCGAACGCAAACAAACTTCTTCTTAGAAATTTCTATACACTAGGAAAAGTGTATTATAAAGTTGTCATAAAAAAGTATGGCATATATGCCTATATCTGTATAAAGTTGATATATATTCTCGATCGGGGTATTGCTATTGTTGCAGTTAGAATCGTGTAAAAATCGAGTCAGATCGGATAACTATATCATATGGCTATCATGGTAAATAAAATAATGAAAGCGTATACAGTATTCGGCATGCCAAAGATAACTTTCTTCCTTGTTAGTTCAAATTGCATCAAGAATTGTTTGGAAGCATCTTTGAAATAGTCTCACTATGAACGTGGTAGAAGAAAATGTTGGAACAAAACTTATTTTGTTTTGTGTTTTTTTTATTATTTTTTTTTTATTTTGTTTGCGACAAGTAAACTAAAGTTTATTAGATCTTGGCCGGAAATGAACCGTCCAAAATTGGTAATTAATATAATTATGAATATTGCTTGGACGGCTACGAAAAATATGTTTAACGAAAGATACTCTGTACTGCACAATGACAAAACTTAAATATTCAATATCTCTAGTATTTCTCAATCAATTTCCATTTAAATGCCACACATTTGCATTATTTTGTCTGTAAGCTTGAAACATTGTGCAAAGTTGATCAAGTTAAAGTTTTTATATATGTTATCGATAACATTTTTATCAAAAGATTCAGCGAAAATTGAAAAGAAACGTGTTCTGACTCTGATAACGGCACAGTTATCGCAAGTTCTAGTTTCTGAGTTCGATAAATGGACATGAATATATCGATAAAAAATATGTTTATATACTGTATAGGGTTGGAGTTACTTTCACTTCACTTAACCATTCTAGCCATTTCTTATCCATTTCAAGAGTTCTGGGTAAGAGAGAAGAAAGGGTTTCTCATCAAGTTTAGTATTTGTTAATCAACTAGAAACTAACAAATCGCATGTAACAACATTTTCAACATGTTTTCGTTTGGTTTTTTGTGTGCTTGTACATAAACAAGGAAACTGTTTGCAATTCTAGCCAAAAAATTGTGTACGCAAACTGAATTTTAAATACGTGAAGACAGCCCTCAAATACATATATATTGACATGCATACATTATTTTGTATTTGTATGTGTATTTATGAAGAAAATACGCCCTGAATATATGATTTGATTAAAAATCAACTCTCATATCTTGAGCAGAGATTTAACCATGTCTAACAAATATTGTATATTAAGCTAATAAATTTGATTAAATCTTGGTTAAGTTTTGCTTTGACATCAAATCTTTGACAAATCTTACAACTTGCGGTTCTTGCAACATACTGTGGTTGGGTATTACTATCTGTGTGTTTGTGTGTGTGCCAAATGATTATATATAATTTGTTGACATCTGGTTGGAAATGCAACATTTGATTAAGTTAAATACTGGGATACTGGGCCCATTCTCCCATTCAAAATGTCAACTCAGCTTGTCTCAGTCCTTGTCCTTGCCCCATCATGGGTGTGGGCCGTGTGAATGCCGCCTGTGACTGTTCTTTGTCACATTTGCGACTCTTATTAAAATTACTCAAATTAAATAACAATCTATATATATATATGCACATATATATACGGACACACTAGAAGAAGATGATGATGAAGAAGAATGTTTAACAGTTTGTCGCTGTCACTTTGCGTTTATTTCATCCGAGCTGAGTTTTTCAATTTATAATGCTCGGCATTTCAATTGCTGTTCAAGAATTTTCGGCAGTTTTTTCTTACTTTCTTTCCCAAGTTCTTTCTCAAGATACCCTATGATTAAAAGATGACAAAAAGATGAGATTTGTTTATACCTTTAACCCATGAAATGGGGAAAAAAAGAGGAATCGATAACAAAAATATCTAGAATTTCAAAAATTTGAAAATTAAGATTAAAACTTTTAACAAAACAATGAAAATCTGTGATATTTTTTTCATCAAAATCGGTTAAGAAACTTGTTTTCTATATAGAATTGATTATAATTAAACTAAATAAGGGATGATGTCATTATGTGTCTTGTGGATGATGATGATGATGAAAAACTATTGAAAACTTTTCAAAAAACTGCATATCAATCATGGATCTTAAAACTCAAGATACAAGAATAACTCTTCAATTAAAGGCATAACAATTTTTGTATATTGAGAAATTTTTTTTGGTTGTCGAAATTAATTTGTTTTGTTTTGTTTTTGGGGCTTGGACCCACTCGTCGTGTATTGCTGATATTCTTTTCTATTTTGTTTCTGTTTTTCTGTTCTTTTTTTTTTGGCTCTTTTGTCATGCAAATGACATGCAAAGCGAATGCGAATGCGAATGCGAAGGCGGAACAGAAGCAACATGTAACACAATCATATCGCGAATGCAAACGAAAACAAAGACGCAGAAGCAACAATGATAAATTGAAAATTGTAAAAAAGAATACGCACAAACACAAAGTAGAAGCAGTAGCAGTAGCAGCTTGTGTGTGTGTGTGTGCAGCATGTGGCGTATACGCAACATTCGACATTTCACTTATTACATGCCATAATTTCTACGTTAACATTAAATCTGGACGCGAATTTTCATTAATTTTTTTCTTTTGGCTTCGGCACGAATCTTTTCATTTGCCACTTGCCACTTGCCACCTATTAAGTATGTGGCGGCATATACATACATACATACATATAGATTAAGTTACATTATTTTATATTTTTACATTTGTGCTGCTGGGCAGCAAGCCAGCATACAAATTATGATATATTCAAACATATTTTGTTTCGTTTTGGTTTCTTTTCTTTTCTTGTTATTGAATTTTATAATTCCGATTTCGGTTGGCAAATTCACTACAATGAATAGCATAAAAGCTTTTGTGTTGATTTCCGTGAATATATATACGCCTGAATTATGTGTATAATACAAATTTGTATTATGATATTTATGTTTATCATGGTATTCAATTTCAGACCAAAATCATAGCATAGTTATTTGGGCATAGTCGAAAAAACTTCATCTTCGAGTATGATACAGTAGAGAATTAGTATATTAAAGGGTAACTACTCGTCGCGCATGCCTTACAATCAGCAGCAACAATAAAGAACAGTGTAGCAGCCTTATTATTATTATTGTTATGCTCTTTTTTGTGTTACATAAGTTTCTAAATACAATTTTTGCCATCGGCCTTGAAGAAGCCACAGCAGCAACAGCCATAAATTTGTTTGTGTTCCTCACACTGCCCCTCTCTCTCTCTCTCTGTGTGTGTATGAGTATAAGTGTTTGCTTGGTAATGCGCCTACAACATAATCATAAACATAAGCAACAATAAGCAGCAAGCAGCGACCTAATTCCGCCTAATTGTCTGGCCAAGCGCAGCTGAAACTCCCCCCAAACTCCAGCTCCAAAGAGCTGCTGCTGTGCCCAAGCACTGGGAAATAAATTTCATTTTCATTTCAAGTCCACACACACACACACACTGCACATACTCCACACCAACATCAAGCCGTCTTAAGTTGACAAAAGTGTGACGGCAAATTACTTTGAGCCCACGCAGCGAGCTCCGACCGAAAGTTTTCCTGTGCAAGCAAAGTCGTCTTCTATGGCAAATGTCTTTTTAATAGAATCCGACGGGAATCGTTATATGTGTATATGTATGTGTGTGTGTGTGGGTGTGTTTGTCTGTTTGTGTGCGGTCGCTGACAAGTGTTTGATTTGAAATTATTTGATGGCTATTTGGTCCTTTGGACACATTGCTTACATACAGCATACACAGGCTTACAGACTCTAAATATATATATATATATATGTGTACAAACATATATCACAATGGCCAACAATGTCCGGGCTTAGTGCCACAAATATAAGTCAAAGGCAACATCACCAACAACAACACAACAATACAACAACACAACAATATAACAACAATATCAACAGCCGGATTATAAACATTGAAGGAAACATTTAATTTTAATTCAGCAGCTCAAAGGAAACACAAAAGAAACTTATTCTAATCCAATGTGTTCGACTTTACGATACCCTATACACATGTATATGAATGTCAAAAGGCAGATTACAGTTAATACAATTCGATTATTAATTAATTTATTATCTATTCTGAATTTTAGTTTTATTGTGAACAAAAAAAACATTAAATCACAAAATCATTTTGATGTATTTTTTAGGAATTATTTTTATTGTATTAGAACTACGCCCATTACATCCATATATATTTTAAGAGAATACCCTATGTGTGTTTTGGATGTATAAACTATATTGTTGCAAAGTTTCATTTAAATCCATTCCGTAGTTTTTGACTTTTGCATACATGAAAACTTTCTTTCTTGGCATATTTTTTTGATACATTAAAACTTAAGGGTATAATGGTTTTGTGCAAAAGTATGTAACAGGCAGAAGGAAGCTTCTCCGACCCCATAAAGTATATATATTCTTGATCAGCATCAATAGCCGAGCCGATATAGCCCGTCTCCGTCTCCTGTTCGATAACTTTTTCGGTTTACGATATACACATGTAATCGATAACAAAAAAATCTTGAAAATGTTAAATTGAGGATTGAAACTATTAACAAAACAATGAAAATCTATGAAATTTTTATTAAAATCGATTAGGAAACACCAGAGATATGAAATCATCAAGCATTGGTACACAGTAGTACACGTATGTATGTCTATGTCTGTCAGCCCGACACAGCCTGTGTGTCCGTCTCTATGGTCAAGGGTTAAGAGTGTCTTCTAGTGGAGCTTACGCCTTCTTACTTGTTATCTCTTCTTATCTCTTCCATTATGTACACATAATGAAAGTTAAATTCTTCCTTTTCTTCTGTTTTTTTTATACCGTTTAGTGTTTTAATGCTTCACACGTTTGGGCCATAAATGCAGTTTATTAATTTAACATAATTTGTTTTCGTTTAAGCACACATATATATGCATGTATGTATGTATGTATGGAAGTATCCTGTCTAAATATTTGCCATTTCGTTTAATTAAAGCCATTTGAAGCATCGTTAGTATAAAAGTAACTGTATTTAAGTGGGCCATTATTATAATTGGCCAGCATCATTTGAAAAAGCTGAAACTACGTTAAAAACAACTAAATAAACTTATAAAGAGATTAACGCCAACTTAAATCGTTTGTGAGTAGAAATGAAACAGAAAACCTAATAGTGAAATTCCCAAAAATGTTGAAGAAAAGAACTTAAGAACTTGGTTACCACAAGTAACTAATATATTAATTTAACATTTATTGGCATACCAAAGATATTTATATATATATAATTTATTTTGAATTGTGTGCAAATTAGTTTTTAGGAGCACTTAATTCTTAGTACTTGTTATTAATGAACTTCATTTCAGTCAAACTAAAGTCCGTTTCTTAAGTGTTGCTGCTAATGACTGTACTTTAATTTCATTTTCATTTTCATTCTCATTTCCATTTCCATTGTTGGTCAAGCCAAGTGGCCAAATACTCCTTGTTGCTGTCTGTGTGTGTGTGTGTGTGTGTGTTCATGTTACCGTTATTGTCTAAGCCACAATCATAATCAAGGCCTTAGCACTGATGCGCCGAAGAGTATGGAGACGGAGGAGGAGAGTATACGGAGAGAGTGGAGAAATGTTTGGGAGCAACACGAGTCCAAAGCAAAAAAACTCATTAGGTAAATTGTACAGCCTGCCAAGTTATGCTTTGCAGGGGCTAGGTGGGGGGGCAAAGCAATTTTACCGTAATGTAAACAAGGCCTAAACACAATGTGCAAAAGTGGTCAAAATTTCTGGTTAATCCATGGACTAAAATGCTATGATGAGCTCACAAAATGTTTCCCAAGTTATTTTGGTCGAATATTCTCTGTATTCTCGGGTTTTTGGTCGCAGATGTCATGTGTCCACTTCGGCCACCCTGGCAACCCTGCCACCCTGTCAACCCTGCCACTCTGCCACCACATTGCCTCATGTATATATGATTATTTGTGTGTGTGTGTGTGTGTGTGCTGGTTGCCCCATGTTAACAATACATTTTGCATTTTATATGAATGTGTTTTGCCAGGCATTAAAACTTTGGTTTTAACACATGCTTTCGCCCCTTTTGCCCCTTTTGCCCCTTTCGCCCCTTTCTTGCCGGTTTCTCTGGGCAAAATATTGCAAATTGCAAATGTGCTTTGCATAAAGAAGCAAACAGCTACAAAATTTGTGTTTTTATGTACCAGATTTAAAGTTGGCTTAGTGTCAGCTTAATACACTTTTCAACACTAACACGTACTCCACCATGCCACCTTGCCACCATGCCACCATGCCACCTTGCCACCATGCCACCTTGCCATCTTGCCACCTTTCTCTGATGTTAGATATATTCAAAGAGTAAATGATGTTTGGACATAAATGAAAATATAATAAATTTTTTATTTATTAATTTGGTTTTTTTTTTTTTCACTTTGGCTGGCAAACTTTTGTTAAGCGACAGCACATTAAAATCAAATCAGTTTTATATCCAATTCATTTGGTCAATTAATCTCAAAATATAAAGTTGTCACATCGTTAGTCATAAACAAATGTGTGTGTGTGTGTGCGTGTTCTTTCGAAAACTAAGGTATTTAAAAGTTTAGGTATTTTTTTTTAACCCTGCACACATGAAATGAAAGGGAATAATGGTGTTGGACAACAGAAAGCATCTCCGGCCTCAAAGTGCTAGGGACTTCAGATTATTGATTACTGATTGATTATAATCAAATGATCGATAACTTTTCTGATACGTATACATAATCTATAGCACTAAAAACTTGATTATGGAAAACTAGAAAATTGTTTTTAGAAACTATAGACAAAGTAATAAAGAATACAGTCTTGAGAATTTGAACGAATAGTTTTTAACTATAATGAAACTATTTTAGACCTTTTTCGTTGCTTCTTCGGATTGAAAACTTAACTTTTTTTTCGCGTTCTTAGAGAAAAAAAAATACCATCATCAAATTCCTTTAAATAACACTTGTATAAGTTAGGGCTTTAAGTCCAGACATAAGTTTGTTTCCATAAAGCTAAGCTCAGCTAAAACAAAGTTTTAAGCGAATGAAAGAGCCAGAGAGAGAAAGAGAGCGAGAGCGAGAGAGAGTGTGAGATTGAATTTAAAATACTTTGTTTAATTTGATAAAAAGGCGGGTGTCGAGCACTTTGTAAAAGTTTCTTTCACTTTTCAGTTAAATAGAATTTTTTATTTTATTTTTTTTTTTTTGTTCCTGCGTTTTTTTTTTCTCTGGTCGTGCCTTCGCGTGAATATTTGGCGGGTTGCAAAGTTTTTGCTTTAGATAAAAGCTTTGATTGTAGCGCCTAAATGCTGCGGCATTTACTGGTATGTGTTAAATCTATTCAATTTAATCGAATTTGCCAAAATAGGAATACAAAATAAAAGTTTCAGGCAAGAGCATTAAAAATTACCCATCATGAGCCCGCAGATTTCCATTTTGCAAAAACACATTTTTCTTCTATGCGTGCGAAAAAAAAAAACGTTTACAGTTTTTACCCAAAATAATTGAACGAACCTGGAAATCCTTAAAGCGATAAAGGATTGGGTTGGGAACCTGAATGTGAGTGTGGAATAAAAGTCGAGTTGGTGTTTAAACTTCAATTTCGTTTGAAAAGCACGTAGAAAAATGGGAAATATTTTTTAATAGAGTTTTTTTTTTATGGTTTATCTTTTTCATAGCACATAGTACACTATTCAAAGTGGTTCAATGGGGTTTAATATAGAGTTGTTCAATGTTGCTCATAAAAAATAAGCTATATTTGCATACGGTTTTTGTAGCATGATTAAAAGCAAGCAACTACTATATATAGTTATGTATATATATATATATTCAGTATCTCTGCGTTGTAAAACTCTGAGAAAAAACCACACGAAAATTAACTTTGATAATCGGCCAAATTTCTTTTATGAATTCATTCATTGTTGACCCCATGAAGCGTAGTTATTAATACTGTAAAACATATTTAAACAATTAAATAAATATGACATATACTCAAATCCGATTGCAGTTTGCATTATACCCTTTTTTCCATCGATTAAGGGTTTAAAAATGTTAATGTGCAAATATCAAGTTAAGCAGATTCATAAACCAATATGAAATATATTTATATTAAAGTGCATGTATTTTTAATCAAATTGCGTGCGATTCCATCTGAGCCAATCACAAAGATAGCTTTTTAAATTTATAGCCAATATGTTATTTCGATGTATTTAAATTCATTCAGCAGCTTTTGTCTGAAAGAGTAAGAAACATTCATTCAATAGTGAATATGCCATTGAACAATAAATATATATATCTATATTCCAAACTATTCATAGAATCAAAGTCGTCGTCGGTATCAAGAATAAAATGATGTTTGTCGTGCTTGAACTGGTCAATATGTTATGGCTTGGCGGCTATCTTCAATCTCCAATCTCTAAGCTGGAGAGCTTGTCTTAAGGACGTGCATGTCGGGGACGTGCCAAGTGCTTGACTCAGGGGATTGAGCATCAAAACAAACTTTGTCTACGCCAGCTTTTTGTAGCTGCCAGCAAGCTGCATCATGTTGACAAGCCTCGGGGGCGTGTGTAGCAAGCAGTGTGTCGGGATAGCCGTTGGGAGGCGGCGGTGTGAATGGTGAATGGTAATGAATGAAACTTTGCTGCGTCTTCTCAAGTGTCAATGATTAAAAGTTTGTTTTTTTTTTACTTATTATAATTTTTACTACTTCATAATTTGTCTTGCAGCGCATTTAAGTTTATCAATCTGCAGAAAGCATTAACAAAGTTATGCATCTTGGTATTAAATAAGTTTAACAGCTGTTTTTTTATGGTTAAAGCAATGTTCCATCAATTGGCCTACTTTGCGATATAAAACCGACTCAAGGCAAACAAGCACATCTATCTTGGCCATAAACATTTTAACTATTTTTATAAAGTGTATTCGTAAAAAGAGAAACGCTCGATTTTTTATTACCGCCCGAAAGTATGCAACAAATTTTGAAGCTTGCACACTTGAACACACAAATTGCAGTTTGCAATTCTCAAATGCATTCGTTTCACTTCGATTCGTTTCGTTTCGCTATTTGTCAACAATTTTCCAATCGAACGACCCAAATAAACTAAACATAAGAGAGACATGTGGTGTGGCCCAACCCTGCCCCCCTGTCCTGACATATGCTTGTGTATTTGTGTGGCGAAATGTTTACTTCTTAACTTTAGTGTAGCAGCTAAACAGTTTGATTGATTGGCCGCAAGTGCCTTGACAACTAAATCATTTTAAAACACAAACGCAACTTGTAAGCGCCTTAGTTTACTTCTGTGTGTGTGATTCTTAAGAGGCGTGAGCACTGTGTGTGTGAGTGTGAGTGTGTACGTGCGTGTGTGTGTGTAATTCGATTGGCGGCTAATAGAACGGATGAACTGAAAAGCGGCAGCAACTTTGCAAGGCGAATAAACATTGAACACAAATTGAATTTCATGTTTTTCTACATATCTCTCTCTATATATGTATACAGTTCGTATGTTGGTATTTCCTACATGTACACACTACATATGTATATGTATATTTTTTTCGGTTTTCGGTTGTTGATTGAATTTGATTTGTGGAAAAGCCCGCCCGCCGCATGCCCAGCATATGTTAAGGCGATGTATAAATCCAAAAAATTCTCGAATTTTTGTTTTCGGTTTTTTTTTTTTGTGTCGGCTTCAGATTGCAAATCAGGCGGCGCCCAGGTCGACGTGTTGAGCATATTACGTATACGACATGCATGCCGAGACACACACACAGAACGCACCCCCCCCAAAAAGGGGACATAAATATGCGTAGCGAGACGCTGTGACAGACCCAAATTTATAAGCGTCAGTTGGGCGATAAAATTTGATTGCCGCAAATAAAAGGAAACAGAGGCAAACAGAAAAAACCGACGAAAAAATAAATAAAAATGCGTGGCCAAACCCAACAACAACAAACATGCATGCATGCCTTCAATGAACAAGAAGAATACCACAAAATTTGTTTAGCCAGCCAAAATACGAATCGCAACCGATTAGACGGGGGAACACACAAACACACACATACACACGGCAGTGGTTAAGGTCCAGAAACATGACATGACATATGGCCAAAATGCTTGTACATATAAGTAAAGGCCCGCCTTCGTTTTGGGTTTACTCTGATTACGACTTTAAGCAAACGATTCGCCCACAAATACTCATTTCACTTTATGTCTTTTTGCTGATATTCCACTCAAAATAATATTTTTTCATACTATCTTGCCACTTTCAGCTGCATCGGTGGCCGTTTCCTCGTGGACTTTGGTTGCCATTAGCTGTGAGCGATATTATGCCATTTGTCATCCGTTACGTTCGAGGTCCTGGCAGACAATTAGCCATGCCTACAAGATAATCGGCTTTATTTGGCTCAGTGGCATTTTGTGCATGACACCGATTGCGGTTTATAGTCAATTGATACCAACAAGTCGGCCAGGTAAGTTTCGGGTTTCGCGATTCGGGTTTCCTAGAAAGTGGCGATAATGATGTAAGCCTCTTTAATGATTTTGCCATTTAGGGTATTGCAAGTGCCGCGAGCATTGGCCCGATCAGAATTATGAACGTTTCTATAACCTAATGCTGGATCTGTGCTTGCTTGTGTTGCCATTGCTGGTGCTGTGTGTCGCCTATATACTAATCACACGCACCCTGTATGTGGGCATGAATGCGGGATGCAAGGATTCAGCTAGGATGCCAACGCACAGTGTCAGTGGCAGTGCCCAAACAATTGCAACAACTGTGGCAACAACAGCCACACCCGGCAGCAGCAGCTGTGTTTTAGTCCTAAATGCTATCACCAACGAATATAGCGGTAAGTTTTACTCTACCTATAGCCATGGTTAAGGGCAAACTTATTTGGGTTCCAGTTTCAGTTCCAGTTCCGATTTAGAAGTAATAGTAGGCTCAGTTTCTAGTCACAGACAGTAGAATTATTCTTTCCCCAAAACAAATAATAGCAAATTTTGGAAAGTTTTCGTTTTCAAAATAGCAAGAATGTCCTGGGAACTATTCAATTCAACAAACTATGCAGATCTAATGTTGGATCGATCGTTTTATGGGGCAAACAACATGACCCAAAGGAATATCCCTAGTGAGCCCAAGTATAAGTTTGTGTATGTCGAATCGGAATACGGTTTTTTGAAAATCCTTACGATTTTAGTTTTAATATTACTCCTTGCTACCATATTCCTATTGAGGGTAAGTCATAGCAAAGTCAGCTTGAAAAGTTTACAATTCGATTAAGTATTATTGTAGAATTGCCGTGATATGCACCGGATTATCCAAAGGCAGTTTTAAATGCGAAAATGCTTAAGCGAAAATATCAAAGGAAAATCCACAACAAAATTCCGACAATTCAAGGACATATCTAATGTTTTCAATATATTATAACCGAATCTTATGTATACCAAAATCTAAGATGGAGAATGAAAGAAGATCTGAAACTATGCGTTCTTTACTAATAATATCTACTGTGTCCTTGTAATTGATTTAAAAAATAAATAAACTGTGCTTATAAATGAGTTTATGAATCCCTTGAGTTCCGATTTAGTTAAAAACTTCTTATAAAAATATATTATTTTATCAATTTTTTTAGCAGAAAGCAGTAATAACAACAATGGTGGGATAACGGGAACAACAGCAGCCACGGCAACATCGACATTAAGAACAATAACAACAACAACGACAACAACAACATTAACAACGACAACATTGGCAAAATCTTCGAATACATCTCCAAGTATTCGTATACACGATGCAGCACTACGCAGGTAATCAAATGACCTTTAACCTGTCAACCCTAAACTTAATAGTCATGTTAACCGTTATTAAGTCGTTAATCAGGGTTCATTAATATCGTTCTTTATTGTGTTTTGGACACTTTGATTTTCCTGTTGATAGCTATCTGCTGTGATAGAGTGTTTCAACCTGGGAATAGCTATTATATGCCGGGAATATTATATGAAAATGCAAGTCATACTTAAATATAGTCGAGTAAACTACTTATAGAAACACATTTACATGTGTCATGCAATGATAATTACGTTTACATTGTTTTGCCTTCAATCCCAATCGAAATCATTTTTTTTGCTGTATTTCCAAAGTGCTCGGACAATCACCTTGCCATAACACGATTGTTGGTGGTATTTCCAAAGAAAGCCCTTAAATAGATGCCTAAATTATTGATTATAAATATTTGTATTTTGTTTGTTTTTACAGATCGAACGAAACGAAGACGCTGGAAAGCAAGAAGCGAGTGGTTAAGATGTTATTTGTGCTTGTGCTAGAGTTCTTCATATGCTGGACACCACTGTACGTGATTAATACGCTGAGCATGTTTATCGGACAGGCACTGTACGAATACATTGACTACACTTCGATCAGTTTCCTCCAGCTGTTGGCCTACTCCTCGAGCTGCTGCAATCCCATCACCTATTGCTTCATGAACGCCAACTTTCGGCGTGCCTTCGTGGACACCTTCAAGGGTATGCCATGGAAGCGCAGGGGCAACGCTGCCGCAGGTCTCTCGGCCAGTCAGGCGGGCATGCCTGGGCATGTACCAGGCCTGGCCATTGGCATGGACACTTGGCGTACCCGTTCCCGGAACGAGCAGTTACTCAACTCCGTGGTTTATACAAACAGCGCTGCAGCTGCGGCTGCCGCTGACAGCCCTCAGCTATAAGCTGGAAGATAGGAAGTAGAGAAATTAGAGTTGGGATTTCCACAGTATTGTAATGTAAATATGTAAATATATTGTGTGGTTTTTTTTTAAACTAACAACAAATGCTAACTTTTATTGTTAAGTACTTCTCCGTGTTTCAATTAAATATTATACAGTTGCAAACAAAATAATAAACGAATTAAACATTGCGTCTCTTTAATCGATTGTCAATAAGCTTCTTCAATTTCACTTTAAGCCTCTTCTTACAGATCTTTGTCCAGCTCCGGATGCGCTTTATCCAATCACAAGCAATCGGAATCCAAATGTCCAGATGCGTACACTTCATCCAATAACGTACAATTCGACCACCAAACATTACAGATGCTTCCTCATCATCACTCTCTTCCTTATCGCTGTCATATATACAGGCTATTTCGTTTTCGTAATCATAGCGGTATATATTGAACTCTTTGTCCAACTTCTCGATATCCGAAGCACTGATGTAATCACAACGGGGTTCAAGGGTTATTCTCTTTTGGACGAATTGCTTTTGGTCCTGGCCCAATGCCAGTTTTGCTTGCTCTGGTGTCTCGTACAGCAAGTATATACAGTTTTGATATGTTCGCACACTCTGCAGCATTCCCAGTTGGGAAAAGATCCTATACATTGGCATCCGGAGCTTGGGCGGAACGTTTTGAACGCGTATCCAGGGAACGAATATCTCACTTTTGATCGTCACATCGTTATCCAACGAGTGGCGATGCAACGAGTTAGAAGCCATCTTCTTCTTCTTCTTGCGTGGGCATTCTAACTGCGTAAGAAAGATTTCATCAGCTATTCCGCCCAAATATGAAGGTAAGTAGCTCTCCATAATGCTTTGTATAAATAAAAAGTTGAATAGAATTTATTTAGTTGTTTACTTGATTGACGTTTAAGTGAGTTATGGGTAAGAGCTTGCTTTTCTCGTTGCTCGTTTTAAGTCTCTTATATTTTCGATATTTCGATTAATCGATATGTCTTTTTTTCCATGACGGTTTCAAGTGTCAAGTTGTAAATATAAAAGTAGGCATATTGTCATTGTACTGCTGCTGCTTTTTGTAGTATACAATAATTTTTAAAATTTTCTAATCTCAAAGATATATTTTGTACATATTTTAATTCATAACATCGGCAACGTATATTTTGTGATTGACTAAAAGATAGCATTAAATATGGCAAGCGTAATAACACCGACAACTATAAACGAAATCAAAGTACTTCCACGTCCAGAACCCGAGGCACTAATAGCTCATATCAAACACAAAATATTTCGTTTTGTCTATCCACCATATAAGAACATTTTTATTGTAGTTCCCAAAGATGTTGAAATAGAAAAGCCACCACCTCAGGCTGGCTTCTATATCTCATTGACGGTATCGCTATTAGCCGTTGTCCTTCTTGGTTCTTTGGGTTTTTTGCTGGCAAAGGTAAGTAATATCGTATCCCTGTAAATGTACATATGTGTTATCATGAAAAATCTTCATTCAGCATTTCTTTAAGTGGTTCGATAACAATAACTTAGATGCTCAGGTTGTGGCAGATAAGCAACCCATTGCTGAAACTGAAACCGTCTTGGGTTTAGAATTGATGGCCGAACCCGAAATTCCTGATTGGGTTAACCAGCCATTATATGAGGATGAAGATAATACCAGCAGCACTCGTTCAGGTTCGAGCTACCAATCTATAATGCCTCTCGTCGACCAGGAGCAGTCAGATGTAAGTTTCTTATATCAGATCACAACTATACAATCCACCGAAGAAGCTGAGAGCCCGAATGAAATCAACGATTTGATTCCGCAAACTGATATTAAGGATACCGATGAAAATGCCAAGCCCAATGATGACGAAACTATGATGCCTTCTGGGTCTAAAAGCGCAAACAATTCTAAGACTATTAAAAAACCACGCAATCTAAGTGCAGCAATCAAATTTAAGCCGCCAAAACCGACACCGCGTTGGCGTTAAATGAAATGAAAATGATTATAATTGGAGCAAGATAAGCCAAACCGTTGCAATTTTAAAGTTAAATGTTGAAAATAAAATGAATAGAAAATGCGTTAGCTACCAATATTTGAGTTTCAATTCAGCTTAAGGTTAATGAATTTTCTACTTGAAAGTGAATTCGTCTGAGAGTGAACAATTTAATTCGAATTCCTATCCCTGTGTGAAGTCAACAAAATATAATGAAGCTTTCTTGATATGACTTTTAACAGTCGCAGTCACAGTTTGTATTGGCTAATGGCGCTTTCCTCATTTCACACTATTCCGCATTGCTTTTAACTAAAACATTCTTACCCTTGTCCAGAACATAAGCGGCTGCACCTGACGGGGATTTTTGGTTTTTTGGTTTTTTAACATTTTCTACCATTTGTTGAGGTTGCAATTAAAATGTTTATTTGGACTGCGTCAATTATAAATTCATGGTGTAGTAATATAAAAAGAGAGCCAAGGGAACACTTAGTTACCTTCAATATGTATGAATGTATGTAGAACAGGTCACAGGTCACAGAAAGTGTGTCACCTAGGTTAAAGGCGAAATGCATCTGATTGAAATTGGATAGAATAGATGATGTTAAGAAAGGTTGAAATATATTGATATAATTAAAAATTATGCATTCGACATGCCAACTTTATTGTTGATAATAAAGCTTCAGTAATAAGAAATAAAAGTTTCCTTAAAGCCCAAAGCCAATAGCTTAAAACATTTCACAGAAATGTTGTTCATTGGCACTCTTTGCCAGAGAAAAACACAAACTTGGGCAGACGAAAGCACGGCTCTAAACGAGTTGTTGTTAGTTTGTTTGTTTTCGCTCAGCATTTTCATTGTGCGTTGAGTAATTTTATTTATGAGGTTTTCCCTTTTTCTTTCACACACGAACACACATTACCGAGCACACTTGCATTCGCATTCAGCCTGGTCAAAAGAACAAAAAACGAGTTGGAACTTTTCAGCCAAAGGACAGCGAGAAACAGAAAGAGAGACTAGTAGATACTCTAACTGAATATATTCCACATTGAACATGAACATCTTGCTTTGTAGATACCATTTTTCCGTTCGCGGTTTTCAAATATTTACGTTTACGTATTTCTCTTATTTGGATTTATGGTGTAGAAAGTATTAAGCAAAGCCAAATGAGATGGTCAGAAATGCTAACAAATGCCACATGTAATATTTGTTATGTTTGTAGCTCCATTCACTATTTATTTACATAGCCACTGTAAGAAGCCAGTGAAGATGACGAAAACCGACTGCAACATACTCTGATACCAGTATAAAACCGAGTGTCAGGGAGTCAGAAAGGGAACTCTCTATAGTAACTTAATAGCGGGGACGCTAGCTTAGGGGCGGAAAGACTGTAAGAAGGATAGATGTAGCTTTAAGGTTGCAGAAAATATGTGGATTTATCTGATAATATATAATATTTAATATAATATATATACCCTTCCAGTAGCTTCAGTATCAGACCATAAAAGGAAGCAACAACAATATAAACTTACGCTTACACATAGAAAGGCATCTATCTTGATGTTGTTTCATGGCATTTTGTGCGACGTAGGCAAAAAAAGAAAAGAAACGTATTGCAATGCCAAAAACAAAATACCCTTGCCAAATCGAAATGATGTATGTAGACATAAAAGTAGGAATCTTTTGACATTTATTGCGTTACATAGAATGTACGAGAATCGTAATACTTACACCACAAGGTACATTAAACTAGAAGAATAAAATAGCGCGGCTTACGAGTGTGGCAGTAAAAAGCGGAAGGGTTTAAATTTCCATTCGGTTTATTGGTTTAAGTTTTGGTTTTGGTTACGGCTCTCAATTTTGAGTCGAATGAGTTTAGTTCGTCTGCAAAGTTAAACAACAAATCTTTAATAATTTAATTATGTATTCGACTCGGGAATGCTACAATTAATTATTTGATATATTGTATACCCTAACCCGGCCTGAACCAAACCAAACCACGTCAAACCGAACCACACCAAACTGAACCGCCTAAACAGTTGTTCGAGCTGAGCTGGAGAGAAAAACGACAGCACATTGGCAGCTTAATGAGGCTATTTGTTGGCTTCAGGTGACATTATTCATGAGGTTTTTCGTCTGAACTTATCCTTAACTTGCCCAGTTTGGCCAAGACAGTGGTGCATTACATGTAACCACAATTGATCTATGCGTAGCTAAGTAACGTCCATGATTTATTTAATAGGTTTTCCCTACTTTCTCGGCAAAATGTCTGTAATATGTATAAATCTCTTGGCTTAAAGAGTCTGAATTGTATATATTTTGTTCAGGCCGGTCAGTTTTTAGTGTATCTCAATCTTAGGACCAAAGCGACCTAGCGATGATTGTTTTTTGCATGCCCCGCGGAGTGTCTCCATCAAATAAACACCAAATTACACTCGATCTGAGAATATTCAAGGCACGCGTCGCTAACTACTGATTCTAGTTCGACTCCTCTACGCATATAACAAGGTCACGCTAGGGGCTCTCATGAAATGGGGATTACCAGTTGACTGGCCCAACATCCGGTAACAGTAAACAGAACAGAACAGAACCGAACAGAACAGAGGCCACATGCACTCCCTTCCACTCCCTCGATTGCGAGGACGATGAAAAATTCGAAGAATATCTTGATGTTAAAGGTAACTTTTCATAATACAACCTGATGAACGTTGAGCCTAGCCGCAAGCAAGCAAGCAGGTTCGCGGAAAAGGGGAAAAGGGGCAAAACGGTGTTCGAATTGAATTATCGATTGGCAACTGTTCAACTCAAACCAGCAACATCAGCATCAAGTGTTACTTAAAGCACTTGTGTTTGGTGAGCTCTCATCCAACAGCTACGAAATAACTGCCTTCAGCACCAAACATTAAGCTTGTCTGTGTGCGTGCATGTGTGTTTGTATCTGTGTCGTGGCCGTGTCCTCGGCAGTATCCTGGCTATTTGCTATTTATTGCTTGCTGGTAAACATGACTGTTGGCAAATAAGAGTGTGGGTGAGTGCGTGTCAGGGAGGGGGGATGAATGTTTAACTAATTGTGCGTAAGTAACTTGTCACATGCAAGTTTTCTGGGTAAAATCGAGACCCATGGTCTCTGGTTCGATTGCAATAACGAATCGAAAAGTGAACACCGTCAAATTTAAGAATGGATAACCCGTAAACAGTTAGCAGTTCCGTTTTTACCTCACATTATTGGTTGAAATAGTTTAAGTGTTGTATCAAATATTATATATGATTATTATTCGGGCGAAAACACTATAACATTGCGCAACAGCAAAGCCAATTCAACCACTCTAGAGCGGACAAATCGCTCTTGAGTTTTTTTTTCAGAAAAAAATGAATTGTCTTTGGCAACAGTATCTATCGCACATTGTGCCCTTGACCATGGAATGCATTGAGGCAATATTACTCAATTTGTGCTCACTCACATTCTTTTTTCTGGGAACACTTTAAATTGAATTGTAAAAAGCAAAAGGAGCGAGTGAATTCCTGGTAAGAGATTACATTACCGTGTTTGTTGGCGTGGCAAGCCTTAATCAACTCAGAACAGATGAAAACAAAAATGAAAATGTTCAATATATTTCGTTTATTTATAGAAACATGTTAAGTGTATATCGGGCAGTTGCAGCTCCTGTTCAGTTCCCAATCTAACCATGCCATCTTTGATTGGGACCGATTGCGACATCGTGCCGATAAGGTAAAGTATAATATTATGTAGCTGATTTTCCCATCGAATTGAGAGCAATACTCTGTGTTGCCAATAATGAGTAATGAGCGTTGCACCAATTAGATATTTCAGTTCGAGATGCTTCATTTGCAAACACTTTATTTCTGTTTATATTCTCAGTCATGTCTCGGCTATTATGTGAGTGCGCATTGTGTGAGTGTTTGCAAATGAGTGTGGTTGTGGGTGTGTGTGTGGGTGTGTGTGTGTGTGTGGTATGTGGATGGGAG
This sequence comes from Scaptomyza parva, assembly GCA_035044645.1. Classification (NCBI taxonomy): domain Eukaryota; kingdom Metazoa; phylum Arthropoda; class Insecta; order Diptera; family Drosophilidae; genus Scaptomyza; species Scaptomyza parva. The sequence continues at coordinate 16,393,348 of JAWNNT010000139.1, forward strand.
TATATGCGTGTTGGTGTGAGTTGTGGGGTGACCGACCGATTGCAATCACGAATCGAGAAGGGAATATTTAAATTGAGGAACAGTTAATTTATAAAGCGTTCAAAGTTCCCTTCACGATTAATCGGTTGAATTGGTGATAAATTGTTTTGTTTGGTATCCTTTTGAAAGGGATTTTTTGTCTGTTTTATGTTTAATAAAGATATGTGCTATGGTTTTCAATAGGGATTTAAGTGTTTGTGTATATTGTGAATTATATTAGTTTGTTTTTTTGTCTATGTATTTTGGCTTCTGTTGACGAATGAATCGCTAAATGGGAATAATTCATGTTACATGTTAATGTCCATATGATATATTATTATATTGACATACCATTAACATAACATATCCGTAAATGCCAAGAACTACTACCACAGACGATATTAGGATAGACACAGTATTCCACTCCGACTCTTCCTTATATCCGATATGATAATTCCCCACCAGAGGGGGAAATACAAAGCGTATTATCTGTTTAAACATCGTTCCGGGATCTCCGTTGGGAGAGTCTGTGACATTCTTAATACAAAGAACTTAGTTTTAATGCTGTTTCAGTGGATTTTCAGTGCAATACTTACATTATAGTTGAATTTTTGTATAGAAAAGATATTTGAATTACAAATTCAGATTTAAGAATAGTTTTCTAGAAAATAGTTAGATAATACTAAGCCTACTTTTCATTCGACACGCCGCTCAAAGCATTTATAAATTAAATATACCGTTCATGAGACGATGATATAGTAGGCGATGCTTTTTATATATATTTTTCTATCTTTAAACATTGTTAATATATATTTTCATATTTCATATTTCGGTTCAGAAACACCGACCGTCTTTCAGTCTGTATGGTCAAGGGTTAAGGGTATCTTCTAGTCGAGCTTGCTCTTACTTGTTATTTTATACACTTGACCCCTTTTCTCTTCACAATGACCTTGGGATACATCTCCAGTTTCGCGTCCCGTGTCTCATCATCTCTAATTTGATTTCTGTTTATGACAGTGAGACGTGTTCCTCAGCCTCATATCCTGTGTGTGTTAGTGTAACTGGGGCCCCGTTAGTTGTTATGGCAGTTTGGCATGCCAAATAGAATAATGCAATAAGTATGTAATGTGTATATATGATATAATTGAATTATTTCAGTACTTCCCTAGCCACCAACAGAAGCAGAATCAGCAGCAGCAGGAACAACCGCAACCGCAGCAGGGACCGTGTCAGATGGTCAGCAGATGGTCCTGGTCATTAACCAATTGAATTTTCATTTTATTCTTTTCACTTTGCAGTTGCAGATGCAGATGGAGATGCAGATGGAGATGGAGATGAAGATAGGGATAAGGGCAACTTGTTGACACAATGGTTTCACTTTGTGGCTTTCGTATTTCTCTTAATTGATGTCCCAGAATGGCGTTAAAAGTTTTGGATTGGGGCAACTTTGAATGCGGTCAGTTCTTGGCTGTTTGTTGCAAGTGCAAGGATTAAGTACAGAAATAAACAACATTGTTACTGTGGTATGTGTATGTGTATGTGTATGTGTGGAGGCGACAAGTGAAATATTGCAGCACTGACAGCTAGACATTTTGCAATTGTTGTTAGTGGTAGCTCTTTTTGGTAGTCCCGAAACCTCAGCGACAGAGATAGACAGAGTGAAAGGGAATGTGTTTCATGTTGGCATGTGTTGCCCTTGGCTTGGCTTTTGACTGAGGAATGCAGTTGCAGATGGAGTACCACAGTGACATTTGTCCATTAGTTAAAATGCTTTTTCCCAGTGGGTTCAGTCAAGTCCGATACACTCCACAACAGTCCCATCTCTCAGCACTCCACTCAACTGAGCTGAACTCAACACAATGCACAGCTTTTAATTGTTTTCGCATTGGACGATGGTGTTTGGTGATCCCAAGGATGTTGCAAAATGCGATTGAAAGCGGAAAGGGAAGGCGGATTTGTTTGGCTCAAGATGACGAGGACGAGAACAAAGACAAAGACTGTAAAATGGGAAGCTGGTAATGAGTTTTTAATGTAACAATTTATATTGGCAAACTGAACTAAAGTAAGCAAATACTTGTCGTTCTTGTTGTTGTTGTTTTTTCAGATACAGATACAGTAATTAACGGCTTACAAATACACCAATTACAGACTGTTCAAACACTTGTCCCCAAAAACAAAGCAGTCAACGAGCGCAGATAGTAAAGAGTAGAAAGAGAGTAGACGGAATCTAATTGCATTTTCAGTTTACTTAACAACGCTGCAAAACAGGCAGAAACAACAGAACAGTATCATAGTCCTCCCACCCCCTACACCTCCTCTCAACAGCCTTGCCAACTGTACGTACTGTACGTACATATTCATGTATGTATGTATGTATATATGTGCATATTTTCTAGTTGTTAGTAAAAGCAAAGTTGCATCGTATCTCAGCCAACCTCTTTACGCATGCAACGAAAAAAAAAACAGTTTTGACCTGACAAACAGGACATCCACAACAGGACAACACCCATCTACCGCCATCAACCGCCGTGGAACACTGTATCTGCGCACAGTGGACAACACACAAAATGAAACAGCAAGTGTTGTTTGCTGGCCAACGGGGCTCTGATTGCAACGTGCCTGCGCTTTGATTCGGAATTCCGTTAGGATAATATGTAGTCAACAATTCGGGTCATGGCACATCACATTTCGCGTCCTGTATAACAAGCAAAGAATCTACATATCTGCGGCATACCGAATACTATATACACTTAAAACAATGCCGACTTATTTTGTTCTTTTATTATAAAAGATATTGATGATGTCTAGCTACATATATCGAGATGTCGAATATGCTCCGTTACAAGATAAAGATGCACTTTTGAAGTGTATGAAATCAAGTAACAACTTTCTAGTTAGAAAGCAAGATTGATTACTAAATTAAAGTGCTATGATAACAGAGAAATTATGTTTAAAATCTGAACTCACTTATACTAATAGTTCCTGAGGACACGGACATATCGACTTGAACTTTTTGGGGTCAGAGATGCTTTCCTCTGTTCGCATACATTATACACAAAACCTTTTTACCCCTTTTATACACTTTTCATGGGTTCAGGGTGTAAAAAGTATAAAATAGTGGTCAACCTTTACAACATGTCAACTTTATTGTTCACATTTTTGGAAGATTCTTTCAAAAATATTTTGGTTTAAACTTTTATAGGAAAATTGTTTAAATTGAGCACCTGGATTGCATACTTTATCATTTTTTGGCGCATAAAAACATATTTGATATGTCCAAACTTAATTTTAAGAGCTATAAACTGTTATTTAGTTGATTTTACAACATTGTTGGCCACAGTGCAAAACCATCTTTGAAATCAGTTTGTATATTCTGCGTTATTCCAGGTGGTTGGTTCAAAGTCAAGGACACTCATTTCTACAGGTACACAAACACACATATACACATCTATGAATACGATGTGTGTGCGTGTGTGTGTGTATGTGTGTGTGTGGTTATCTAAAAAGTTTGGTCTCTTCAACAGTTTTGTTGTGGCATTCGAGGTTAACGTTTGCTTTGGCTTTCACCCAATGACAACATTTTATGAGTTTTCCTCTTCGCTTGTCAACCACACGGAAATGAATTATAATAAATTAAGGGTATGATGGGTTTGTGCAAAAGCTTGTAACAAGCATCTCCAACACCATAAAGTATATATAGCCGAGTCGATATAGCCAAGTCCAAGTCTGTCTGTATGCTCAAGAGTTAAGGGTATCTTCTAGTCGACTAGATCCTTTTTGTTCGCTTTTTTACAAACATTTTTTGAAAAGTTTTGGCCGTGTAGGCTCGAGCAGCATTTACCACTTTGCCGCTTGCCGCTTGCCCCTTGCCGCTTGCCACATTTCAGTTTCTAGCTGAGCTAACTTTTTGTTTTGAGAAAATGTCGTTTTATACGTTTCGGTCGGTAAATACACAAAAATTTCACACACACCGTCCAGAGAGAAAGAGCGAACCATTGACGCGGAAACGGAAACGGAAGCATTCTCGACGCTCAACAACCGCACCGGGCAATTGCTGATGTCGATGTCGATGCCGATGCCAATGCTGAATCTGATTCTGCAACGCCCACAAAATGTTATGAACACAAATTGTGCGACACACATTGGACTTCTCTTACACAGTCCAATGATTTCTTTCTTGGCAATGCATCAACATCAACATTAACATTACCAAAAACAACAACAACAGCAACAGCAACAGCAATAGGCAACTTTGAACATTACGAACATTGCCCCAAAATGATATTATTCCCGCTACAGCCATTGTTGTTGGAGGTTTCAGGGTTTTTCATTTCGCTTGTTGCCTTCTGCTTTTGGGCTAGAATATTGCTTTAAGCGTCTCGTATGCCACAAGGCATGTGGCATGTAGCATGAGCATACTCTCCAGTGACCTTCGATTTCTTGTTGCCATTTAAATAGCACATGGTCCGGCACATGTATGTAAATATTTAATATAAATTCATTTATTGAATTTATATTAAGCTCAAAGCTCAAAGCCTATTGCCACAGTCAGAGCCACTTCCACAGCCAAAGGCACAGCCACAGCAAACGGCCGCAAAGTATACGAGGGGCAGCGCCAACATAGTACAGTAACCGCAATAAGTCTGTGCCCCGAAGACAGTTGGGAATTTGTGAAATTGGCTGCCGTCTATACCACATATTTTAATTTGATATGCAAAAACCACATTCATGCAATTATTACACCCAAAATCAAATAACTATAGTTTAAGTTGAAGTCTTGTTGAATATTTAAAGAGTTTAATATAAATATGTGTTTAATATATAAGAAGAAAATTCCTCAAAACAAAGCCTATTAGATAATTATTTATTAAGGTTCTTGTTAAGGTTTTTGTTAAGGTTATTGTTAAGGTTCTTGCGGTTTGAATGGCAGCTATATGATATAGTGGCCCGATCTCGTCGATTTTGACAAATGATTTAATTGCTAAAAAAAGTAGCCTGATCTGCTGATCAAGATATATATATATACTCTAAGCAGATGGTTCCTTTAATGCGTTATAAATTTCTCTTTAAGAAAAAGTCAGAGCAAAGTTAAACAAACTATCAATAACTTTAACTAACCCAAAAGAAAAATATCTGAATTAAAATAAATATATGCATATCTAATTGCTGAAGCACACCGAGTTTTCTCTGGCAAGTGGCATGTTTCTGAATTCTAAGAATAGAATTTTTTATATTTATTTTTTATATTTTTTAGGTTTATTCGTAACGAAACCTGAATGTGCAAGTGTTGGCTGTTGAATATTGCAATGCAAATATTTTTCTAGCTGCATCATGCTTCATTTTTAATTGCTCGTTAAGGACCTCTTTTCTTGGCTCGGTTGCCTTTGGTTTCTGGGGTTAAATTAAGGTTGCGTCCAGCTTAATTTCTTCTTTTATACCCTAAATGAATGAAATGAGTAAGCAAGGGTATATCAGAGCCTTTAAAGTATATCATACGACTAGATCTCAGAAACTATAAGTAGTAAATGAATATAAACTCTTCTTTACCATAATCAGATCAAGTTTGTTTTTTCTAATTATCGATATTTCTGCTCGTTTCCGATATACACATAGTGCAATGGTTAAGATTGCAGGCTATTTCCGAGTCGCAATTTCACAACGAACGCCTTCTTACTTATTATTTTGTGTATGTGTGTGTGAACAAGGTCAGCGACACACTATGTGGCATGTGTTTTTTTTTGTACTCTTACTTGAACCTAAGACACAACATGTAAGGAATCTCATGTTTGTATGTTTGAATGTCCTACACAAATGTGGCATGCTTGTGTATGTTACTCAATTTAGGAGAGCGCCTATCAGAGCGCCTTTTGATTGCGATAAGTGACACAATTTGGTACTCTTTGCAGCGCGTGGGCGTGCAAAAGCTGATTCTGCTCAATTTGGGACAGCAAATGCTGTGTGGAAAGGAAAGTAAAGCTGATATATGTATAAAAAAAAGGATGATGAAAAAGATAACAGCAGCTGCCCAATTGCTGCTGACTCAACTCGACTCGACTCGACTCGAGAGGACGGGGGGATTAAAGGTCTTGTTAAAGAAAGATTGTTTCCCAGTTTCTCAGAAAATCGATTATCACCAACAACAACAACAACAATGGAGACTTAAAGGTATTGAAATGTGAAACATATTATTATTATCCATCAGTTGCAGTCAACATTTATGGCTTGTACAGCAATTTAAAGGGCAAAAATGATTTAATTTAATTATAATTAATCCACACAAATCGACCATGCACATATCATATCCAGACCTAGGGGCAAAAAATACACACCCACACACATACAGAAACATACACGCTCACATATATGTCAATAAATTCTCTTTGTATTTTATTATTCTGCTCGGTGAGCTTGAAACCCGGAGGGATATTCACTTTGATTTAACGCACAATGCTAACAAAGAGAACTTCGCTATTTGCTATTTATTATGTTTACAATTCGAGAAATATTTTGTTGCAAAATTCTTTTGGACACAAGCAATACTTCTCGTTTGCCTGGAGGCTTGCTTGTTTCACAGTGTAACAAAATAAACCAACATAAAAACAAAAAAAATAAACAAACAAAAAAATCAGAACTGAAAACTGAAAATGAACTGAAACCCAGTGCACGATTATGCCTTATGGAAAAAAAAGACTACGGACGAGCTCTAATCGTTCATATAGTTAGGTGGTTTGAGCGGGGAGTGGATAAGGAGAAAGACAAGAAAATCTGTTTGATGGAATGTTTATTGCTTTGTTTGTCAAACCATGAGCAAATCAGCTTAGCTTAGCTCATCTCAGCTCTCTCTCCCTCTCTCCATCTCCTTTTTACTCTGTGTATTAAGGCTATAATTAAATTGTATTAAAGCTGACATTGCCCTAGGTTAATGACGCCATCAAATACTATTATTAATTGCATGAGAATAATCAGGGAAAAAAATCAATCAGCTTCATCTAAACGATCTAATATTGTATCTGTATGCAAATCATCAACATCATTTTCATCGTTTACCAGCTCAAATCGAATATTTATAGACATTTATTTACATTTATTGTGGGTACACACACGGACACACACGCACACACACGCCACTTATCTGTGTCTGTTTTCCTTTTCTGTGGGATTTCTAAGGAAAATACCAATTACATTGCTAACCGAGAAGTCAACAATTGAATGCAAGCCAATAAGTCTGCTGTTTGCTGACCTTTTTCGACCACAAAAGTGCCACACTCGACCCGAAAGACAATATACATTTTATTTCTAAGGAATTGTGCGCACTTTTTGAGCAATTTTTGTATCGTTTTTAGGTTAAGAAAATCAAAAAAAAAAAACGCGTTATTCTTCTCTCATGATTAGAGATTGTAAAACATCAACATACACACATATTTGTCTATATATTCATTGAAATTCCTTATTATTTCTTTCTCTTTTTTTGGATTGTGCCACAGAAGGCTTAACGAATGCCAGTTATAAATTTTACGGCAACTTAATTGGATTAGCGACAAGAGGTAATCTCGTTTCGGGCCTGTTATCATATTCTTTTGGCATGCCAAACATCTGGCATTTGGTAGCACGTGTATCAGTGTGTGTGTGTGTGTGTGAGAGAGAGAGAGTTTTTTTGTGTGTTTTTTTTATGCCAGTTTGATTTTAATAAAAACGAGCAACAACTGCGGCATCGGCAGCAGCACCCAAAAAGGGAATCAAATGTACATCGGTAGTCAACTTTGACTTTGGGCGTTAACATATAGCATCCATTTGCTTGCCGTCGGTCTGGGCGTAGGGGTAGGGGATAGGGGGTGTCGGCAGCGGGGGGGCAATTATGCTAAAATTACAAACTTGTTATCTCATTTATGGCGACAGCTGTGCGTATTTTTGATTTCCTGCTATGATTTTCTCCAGATCCAAGATTTCCGAAACACAGCACCACACCACAATCCCCCCCCCATTCCCCCCCCCCAAAACAGAAAAAACATACACACACACACACATACAGAACAGGTGCGTGTGTGCATGCGTGTTTCAACAACAACAAAATTTTAATTAAAAATTCCAATACGAGTTCATCGAAACTACTATATATATATATATATATATATATATATATTAGCTGTACAATGTCAATAAGTAGGCGTAACACGTGCCTGAAATGTCCACTCATTTTGTTGATATACCCCTGCACACACACACCCACACCCACACAACACACCCACCCACACAGTATCAAAGTATTCACATTGACAATAAGTATACGCACTGTTGACATAGTTGAGGTATAATGAAATCAAAGTAGCACATCCTATATAAATATGAATGATTGGCAATTGATGATGAAAAATACATAACAAGGCCAAGTTAAGTAAGCAGATTATGCCAATTTGCCAAACTAAAAGTCGTTGAATGGCACAAATGTAAAAATAACTAAAGCTATAATGCTACATCTGAAACTTTATGTAAGACGGAATGAAAAAATGAAATCATGAACAAAAATGAAAAAAAAGGAAAACTTAATTCAAGCACGGCTTTTTCCATCAGTGTAGTTTCAACAAAAACCACTTTAACGTTTCACAAAGAGACGGCAATGATTCTCAGTATTTAGATAATTGCTTGTTGATATTCCATTTCGTTAGCAAATTTTATTCCGAAACGATTCGATACTTCCGACGACCATTCAAGGGTCGACCCAAAACTAGTTGGCTTGAATAGAAGGCAAGAACTGAATCGAACTAAATTCATTTCTCAAACAACTAACAAATGTAGATCCTATGACAAAATGAACACTTTCTACGTTGCCAGAGTATTGAAATATATGATTTTAGTAATAAGAAATGATAAATGATTTAGTTTCTGTGACCAAGCTGATTACTTTAGTGGCTGCCCTCGTGTTTGCGAATGTGACTATTTATTTACGCTTTGCCAGTTCGACCGTGATGCAGTGCGGCCAGAGCAAGAGCTGTGTTAGCTTGCCGCACTTTCCCACCGGTGCTTGCTCTTTATTGTGTTCACACTTCGACACTGTTGTCGTGTGCTTGTCATGTTGCAGAGTGGTGAGGGGATGTGATAGGGAAGGATATATGACAGGGGAGAGGATATGACAGAGAAGGGGATATGACAGCCGGCAACAGTTGCAGAAAAGTTTGGCAGCGTTTCTGGAGCTCAATTTTTGGGTCAGGAATTTTTATATGAATTTTCTCAGAAAATCTCGGTTTCAATTATGAATGCACTATTATTGCTGATAGTTCACATTTCCGGTTTCTGCCTGCCATCGATTGCTATTGCCTATGAGTGAAATAAATTCTAGTTCCAGAGAAGTTTGCTTACTTTTTGACTCAAATTGATTGCTGTACGCCGGCTCTTGGCCAAAATTGTTGGTAGCCGGGTAAATGAGTGTCAGTTGGAAGCTGAACTTGGGCCACCTTCATCATTAAAAGCATCAGATTGCGCTTGTCAAAGATGACTCATATAATGATTAGAGTCCAGTCAACGGTCAGCTACATTATCAAAGGTAGGTGGTGGGGTGGGAGGGAAAAATATGCGATGAACACAAGTCAATGAAATTGAAACGTTCAATGGGCTCGAAACTAAGTGGATGCAATGGACTGAAAAGTAGCACACTGACCTCACACCGAATAACAAATGCCCTGTCCCAAATGTTGTCAAGTTATTAAGCACTTGTTGCGGTCATTCCATTCCACAATTAACAGCTGACAACGGGACAACAGGTCAACGGGTCAATAAAGCTGTTGCTGCCCCAGGGCGGCCTGAGACTGTATTGTCTCAAGTGGAGTAAAGAGGAATTTGGAGAAGATTTCCCCAAACAAAAACCCAACCACAAGCACAAAGCACAAGCACACACTTCAAATGATAGAGAAAATGTCACTGCAGTTGATTTTGCTCTTGTCCTGCAGGCAGCAGGAACAGTGAACAAGCAAGGAACTCGGAGTGAATTGTAAAAATGATGCAAATCTGAACTCAAATTGCTTACTCACTTCCATTCACTTTCTCTCTCTGTTTCTGTTTCTGTCTCTGTCTATCTGTTATGAAGCAAGTGGCATTTGAACAATTGCAAATTGTCTGGGTGGCAGTGCTGCAAGTGCTGCAAGTGCTACAATATTGCATCTTGGTCTTGGCCACCACACATTCCACACATATTTTTCATGTCACACTGTGCCAACTTAGAGTTTCCTTTGCAAGTGAAGGGTGAAGAGTGCAGAGTGCAAATCGAATCTGCCACAAAATCAACTCAATGTGTCCTCCTCAACTTGAATTTTGTCTTATTTCTATTTGCATCTGTAAAACGAAAAGAATGTCTGAAAGAATTGAATCTGCTGACCATCTGAACCTGCTGCAGCTGATTAAACAGGCACTAAAAACTGTTCACATATATAGTTTATTGCATTATTCAATTTGGTATGCGAAACTGCCATAACAATAACAACAAACGGGTTCGCAATGACACTGACAACAAAGATATCTTGTGGAGGAACACGTCTTACAGTCATAAACAGCAGTCGCGGGCTATAACAATCAAGTTAGAGATGATGAGACAACATTAAAAGATAGGAGATAGAAAAATATATATATAAAGCATCGCCTACTTTAACATCGTCTCGTGAATATTAATTTATAAATGCTTTAAGCGGCATGTCAAATGAAAAGTAGGCTTAGTATTATCTAACTATTTTCTGGAATATAATTCTTAAATCTGAATTTTTAATTCAAATATCTTTTCTATAAAAAAATTCACATATAATGTAAGTATTGCACTGAAAATCCACTGAAAAAGCATTAAAACTAAGTTCTTTGTATTAAGAATGTCACAGACTCTCCCAACGGAGATCCCGAAACGATGTTTAAACAGATAATACGCTTTGTCTTCCCCCCTCTGGTGGGGAATTATCATATCGGGAATAAGGAAGAGTCGGAGTGGAATACTGTGTCTATCCTAATATCGTCTGTGGTAGTAGTTCTTGGCATTTACGGATATGTTATGTTAATGGTATGTCAATATAATAATATATCATATGTTTTTATGTAACATGGAATATTCCCATTTAGCGATTCATTCGTCAACAGAAGCCAAAATGCAAAGACAAAAAAACAAACTAATATAATTCCCAATATACACAAACACTTAAATCCCTATTGACAATCATAACACATATCTTTATTCAACATAATTACAAAGAATTCCTTTCAAAAGGATACCCAACAAAAATAGAAACAAAACAATTTATCACCAATTCAAGCGCTTAATCGTGAAGGGAATTATCTGTTCCTCAATTTAAATATTCCCTTCTCGATTCGTGATTGCAATCGGTCGGTCGGTCACCCCACAACTCACACCAACACGCATATACACCCATCCCCACACACACACCCACAACCACACACACACAAACACACCCACAACCACACTCATTTGCAAACACTCACACAATGCGCAGTAATAGCCGAGACATGACTGAGGATATAAACAGAAATTAAGTGTTTGCAAATGAAGCATCTCGAACTGAAATATCTAATTGGTGCAACGCTCATTACTTGGCGACTCAGAGTATTGCTCTCAATTCGATGGCAAATCAGCTACATAATATTATACTTTACCTTATCGGCACGATGTCGCAATCGGTCCCAATCAAAGTCGAGATGGCATTGTTAGATTGGGAACAGAACAGGAGCTGCAACTGGCCGAAATATACACTTAACATGTTTCTATAAATAAACGAAATAATATTGAATATTTTCGATTTTGTTTTCATCTGTTCTGAGTTGATTAAGGCTTGCCACGCCAACAGACACGGTAATGTAATCTCTTACCAGGTAATCACTTACCAGGAATTCATTCACTTTTGCTTTTTACAAATCAATTTAAAGTGTTCCCAGAATAAAGCCATAACGCTTGGAAAGATTATCAATGTGAATGTGAGAGTGAGCACAAATTGAGTAATATTGCCTCAAAGCATTCAATGGTCAACGGCACAATGTGCGATGGATACTGCGACTGTTGCTGGATATGTTGTTGTTGTTGTTGTTGTAGCTGTTATCGCTGAACTCATAATGGTTACGCCGGGATCGCTCATTTGCATGGGGTAACAGATGTTGCACGCCAGGAGGCAGTTGTAGCTGGCCACAACGTGCCCCAATGTAGGTCTATCAAAACTCAATTACACGCGGCCTGGATGCCGCATTGATGGGGGACAGCTGGGCTTTTGCTTCAACGCAAAGTTTATTAAATTCTTTTGTCTTTGTGCCCAAAACAGCGGACAGAGCAGTGGACAGCGACACCTGGCGACCAAATTGTCAACAAAAGTTGCAGTTGAAAAGGCGACAAACAGAGAGAGAAAAAAAAAACAACGTCGAAATGAAAAACATTTGCAGCAGAAAAACAAAGAAAAGAGAGCACAGAAAAAAGAAAGTGCGAAGAAAAGCAGCAATATAACAAGTACAAATAGTTGTGTAAGGCACACCGAAGACTAAATATACTTTCCGTTCATATCGTAATATTATATATTGTGTTTGTGATGTAAAATTCTGTGTTCTGGTGTTTGTTGCAAAAAGTTTCGAATACTTTTGGCAAGTGTATGAAACAAACAAATACCAACAAATTGCTTTGGCGCACCTGGCCGCTATTCTGGCCATGACAATCGGCCATGAACGTTGTCCGGCATGGACAATAATGGACAATAAGTTGCGTCCACTTCCTTTTCACTTTTCAATAACCCAGACCTGGCGCTGGCGTTGCAAATATTGTTTAGCATTTTTAGTTCAGGGGACAGCAAATTTTTGATACAGATACATTTTCCAGAAATATTCTGTTTGTCTAATTAACAGTTTCCAGGAAGTTATGTCATATCTGCAACGAGTATTTATTGGAAAAGTTTGAGTTTCACTTTCAGTCGAAATGTCAAAAGTGATACTAAACTAACTTAATGCGTTGACCATGTTGCAGCTATTGTACTATTTGTCGCAGTAACTCTGCTGAGAGATAAGCAGACTAACAACAAGTTGTTGTCATTGTTGTTACTGCCAGACAAAAAACAGCTTAAATCATTTTGCTTTGTTTGCTTAAAGTGTTGTTCTGAGTTGTAAAACCCGTTGGTTGTTGCTTTTTCTGTCGTCAATTTCAATTTGATTTGTCAGCCAGTCAGTTAGTCAGTTAGTCAGTTAGCCAGTTAGCCACTTGGTCAGTTAGTCAGTTAGTCAGTTAACCAGTTGGTCAGTTAGCCAGTTCATCAGTTAGCCAGGCCCAATGCACACACACACACACATACACACAAACATAAATGATAGCCTTCAATGGGCTTGGGCTTCATTTTAAGCTGCTTGAGGGCCACGCAGCTGCTGTACTTATCCGGCGACAAGAGCATAAAAGCAATGGCCACATCTACGGAAACGCTAACGAACAAATACAGTAAGCACACACACACACACACATATATACCAGCTAACGCAGTAACAGCAATAACAACAAAGCCAAACGGCAGCAAGTTGCAAACGAAAAGAAGAGTATATTTATTTGTGTCAACTGAAAATATTCAAGATACAATGTTATCGAACTTTAATCGATAATCTATCGCAAACATAATATCGAACTTGAAAGATTATCAAGCACACTTCAATGATTTTCAAGGGTAACTCCAAGTTGGGCATACTTCATTTGCCTTTGAGTTTGTTTTATACTTCCGCCTTTGCACTGTTCAGCCAAAGCCAGCCAGTCTCCCCCCCAACACACTGCACACTGCACAATTGGACACGCTGCAACATTGGACACTCTCAGAACATGAAATCCCTTTAAAGTGTTTAAGGGATTTGCTGTGAGCGTGTAGCGAAAGTATTTTTAAGACGCTTGGCCCACATTGCAAGCTAAATTGTTTTATTTATTAACTCGTTGGACTCCACAACAACAAACCAATCTCGTCTTTTATCTGCATTTCAGTTGAGTGTGGAATTCTGTCTCTCTTTTCAGCATACTACAAACTAAATAATTGGGTTTTAACCTGCAACCTGCTTCGGTATTCAGCTAAGATTTTCATATAGCAAGCTTGCCACAAGTGTGAGGCGTATAGCCACAACTACAACTACAAGAATTCTCAGAAATGCAAAATCAAGCGGAATGTCATGCCACACAGCAACTGAGAAACAGAGCAACAGAGAAACATAGCAATGTGGCATTGTGGCTTTGTACCAATTCAATTCATGACATTCATGACATTTGCTAATTGTACTAAGGAAACTTTGTTCAGCTACTAATTTGCTTGCTTATTGCTATTGCGTTTTGTCTAATTAATTGAAACAAATGAAATGAATAGTCAAAAGTCCTTTGAGTTATTCGCATGAATATCTCTTGCCAAAAATGTCATATTATTTTAAAATAATTTTGCAAAAAACAAAACAAAAATAATAATAATGTTTTAATTGATGATTATGCCCCGTGTGCGAGATTAAAAAACTTTGCTGACAGCAGTAATTAAATAAAATAATCAGATGACAGTTGTTGCATGTTGCAACCGCACGTTGCAGCGTTGCGGCCATTACACGCAGTGCTCGTTCATGCCATTTCATTATAATTAAACCACAATGTTTACAAAAATGAAATAAGCAAGTGAGAAGGCTCGACGAGCAGATACCCTAAACAAGTGAAAGTTTTACATATTTATAATGTTTCCAACAAAGTTTTTCATTATGGGTACTATTGTGTTATCGATTAACATGTGTGTATATCGAAGAAAGGGATGTGTCGAATCGGATAAGCTGAAGCTTGATCAAGAATATATATACTTAATGGGCTCAGAGATGCTGTTCTCTGTGTGTTTATATCCTCTTTAGCTACTTAATGGGTTAAGGGCATAAATAGGCATTTAATGACTATTGTAATAATTTGGCTATAATGCCATTTAATACTTTTTATTCATTTCACTCCCAAATCACAAAATAATCATTTTTGTGGAATTTACTGAAAAAGACTTACAGGATTACTAATTAGATAAGAGAGCAAGAAATGATAATGGGAAACCGATTGAAAAACTTATTTATTAAACATTTCAGTAGTTGTTTTTAAGTAAATACTTGTAGAGTTTTTATCTCAAGTGTTGTAATTAAAATCAGACAGAAAAACTGCCTGCCAAATATTTAAGTTATTTTGCCCGGATTGTCATTACAAACATGGGGGAGAATGTTGCCAAATTAAAGAGCAGACAACGGAACATAAATATTTTGCTATTATTGACACGCTCGAGCCGGGTATTAAATCCCGTGCACACAAGGCAGAAGGCAGAAGGCGCCAAGGAGCCAGAATTTGGCCAACAAAACATAAAAATAACATTAATTACTTTTGTCAACAGCAATGGCAATCAACCGGCAAATTATTGGCAGCCTGGAAAGGCCACTTCACTATCCAAAAGCTGCTGCCTTGCCAGTTGCCACTTGCCGGTTGCCAGTTGCCAGTTGCCGAGGCAAAGAGGCAACAAAATGTCAAAAAGCATAAGCCGGCTCGGCTCGGTCTGGGGGATTAGATGAGCTAATATCTAATAAATACTTTTGGCTGATTTATGCCCAACGCCTAGGACCCAAGCTGTGTATGTATGTGTATATGTATATGTATATGTGTATATGTATTGTAGCAGCATCCATCATAATAGGCATTTTATGAGCACATAAAATACCAAATTACCAAACTCGCAGCCGCCAACAAACCCCTAATACTTCTTTCTACTCTGCTCATTCAATTAGTGCTGATGTTTGTGACTGTGGCATAAATGGCAGATTTTGCGACTAGTTATAAGTGTGTCGGGTTGGGTTGGGGGTTGGGGGGGGTGGTTTTACCCGTATGTTTGTTATTATAAAGTTTCAAATGTGAAATCACAAAACTTTATTATCCATTATCTTATTTTAGCAATGCTTGAATGAGTTTTCCCTCAATCCCCATTAAGATTTGCCTGACTTTGAAGTTTTGCACTGTTTCTTTGGTTTTTTTTGTGTGAAACGAAATGAACCTCAAGCTTTCAACTTTCAACTTTCAGCTTTCTATATACAACACACAACAAAGAACTATTGCAAAAGTTTTCTGTGTGTTTTCTTTGGTAAATAACAAAATTTAATTGCAACTGCTTCAAACACAACAGATCTGTGATGTGTGTAGGAAATATTGTACAGTTCGTTTCGTTGAGCCAAAAATAAGAGTAAACTGATTGTTGTGCTTGGTGTTGGTGTTGGTGTTGGCGTTGTCGTTGGCTCTTGATGAACTGAATCCTTCAATCTAAGTTGTCCGCCTCGCGCCGACTCCTCGTCTGTTTCCTTATCTCTATCTCTCTCTGTCTTCTACATTTTGCACTTCAATTTCAATTTAAGTCCGCCAACGGCAAACGGACGTGAACAATTCCCCAATCACTCTTGCTGACTGTGTGTTTAATGCACTTTCTATCGTTTTGAGATATCAGAGAGATGGCTATGACTTTGCCGTTTACTCATGCTTTTGAGCTTGTTATTATGTTTCAGCACAGTTATGCCCAGTTGCGCTTCTGTGTTTCTTTATTGTTGCTCTCTCTCTCTCTCTCTTTCCAGACTTGTCGTACTTGTGGTATGTAAATAACTCTGGACTTCTTTTAAACCTTTACTGCTTTTGTTTCTTTTTCCTTTTCCTTTTCCTTGTGTATTTATCTTTTTTTGCCGTTGCTTGCACTGCAAACGATGCGAGCATCCTCAAAGATATAAGTGTTAGGGCGGTTGAGACTGGCGGGACTGGCGGGGATGGCGGGACGGATCGCTCAACATGATGCTTGATGCATCAGTGAGTAATGTTTGCGATTCCCACTGTCACTGTCAGTGTCACTCATTCTTATTCTCACTTTTACTCATTTTCAGTGTTTCATATTTTTTTCATCTTTCTCTGACTCTCTCTTGTTTGATCAATGTATATGCTTTGTGGCACGTAGCACGTAGTTTCTATTTTTGATAGGACAGTGTTTTCCAAAACCAAAAACGGTTTAAATTCGCCAACTTGCATTTGGAGCGAACTTTAAGCTTGGATGCACACCGAATACGTGTTGAATGGGAAATGGTTTGCTTTGTAAGAGTAGCAATTTAATTTATAATTTTCTCGCTTTAGGCGCTTTGCGTTGTAACAAAATTTCATTTTCCGTTTTCCGGTTTCAGTTGCAGCGATGTTTTTTGTTTTACTTTTTCATTTCTCTCTGCTCTACTCTAATATCTGTCATGGTTTTGGCGTTGGTTTTGTATCCTCATCTCTGTGTTGCACACATAAATTGGTAGAATTTTAATTTTCCACTAGATTTGCGTGGATTTTTGGCTCATGTGTGTGTGTGTGCCTGTGTGTGTGCCTGTGTGTGGGTGAATGCGTTTTGTTTACTTTTGTGCTCTTTATCCAGCATCGCTTTGATTTTTACACTCTGTATTTTGATTGTGTAGGTGTTTGTGCGTGTTTACCCCAGCGGTACTACTTGGAAGTACTTACTTCAGTACTTCCCGCAATCGTATTTCAGTAAGTAAGTTATGAGAATTATTGAAAATATTTAATCTTTAATTTTCTACTCTGGTTAGTCACAATTATCTACCCTTAACTCCTAGGGTACCTATGTATATATGTATCTTTAGCCTTTCATATCTCACTTGTCAAATGTATCCAAAGGGTAAAAGTTAAGGTCATGTTTTGCTAGTTTGAGGTATATCTATACTAGGAACCAGATACTGGTGGTCGCCTAGTGGTTAGTGATTTCACCAACCCAGAATGAGTGCCCTGTACAGCAGGGTTCTTAACATGTGTAACATATTTGTATATATATATATATATAATAGCACGCCTTTTAAATGTTGTGCGCTTACACGTTTTGTTGTTACTTTTTGATTGAGTTTTTCAACAGTTTCGACTTTATTGTGAGTTGTGAGCTTAAAGTCTGGCACTGTAATGCCAACATGTCGTATGATGAATATTGAATATAATAAATATTCAAGGAAAAATAAGTGCGTAAACATCACGAAATCCCAAACGAGATGTCATTGTTCTTGTCATGAATCAAATGCCAATGTTTGTTTATGATTTTGTTTTGGAATTCATGCAATTTCATCTTTCTGCGAGATGGTTTTTTTTCATAATCTGTTTAATGCAGTCTGCATTGTTTTCATCATTAACTTTGGCTTTTGTTTATCCACTCCACTGCTTATTGCACTCATCAAATACGCAGAATTTCTAAAAGTTAGTTTCGTATTCTTGAAGTTGGGTTGGCAAGAGACGACGTGCTTATTCTCGATTTGATTAATTCCAGTGCTCTGCCAAATGAAATGAAAGAAAGATGAAAGTGGTTAGATGTGGGAGATGTGATAGGATGGGATGGGATGCGTTCGGATGGTGGAATGGTGGATAAATGGGGCCAAGCTGCCTACAAAGTTGGCTATGATTTATGAATGAGATAAAAAGTCTCAATGGCGAAAAACTTTTGCCGACTTAAGACGCTGCCGATGTTGATGTCGCCACCAGAAAAAATTATTTTGTGCCATGCCTTCAGGGTATGTTGGTTAGAAAAGTGTTGTTGTTGTTGTTTTTGTTGTTGTTCTTGGTGTATGCGGGTCAAAATAAATTACATTTGGCCCTCGAAAACTCGATATGCGTCTGAAGTGGAGGCAAGTCGGCGGTCGGCGGTCGCGTAGCCGAATGTTAAATGGGCTCATTAAAAGCGTGGAAAATCAAATAAAAGAACGAAAAATGGCAGCCAACCAGGCGAGGCGTATCAGGTTGCATGCCGCAAGACCATAGCATGTCGAAGAGGATAAAAAGGAAAGCAAAGCACAGAGAAAAAAAGGATTATTGCTGTGATACTTGGCAAAGTTTATGTGTGTGGGCTTACAGAAATAAATGCTTTGACAACTCAGAAGAAGATTAAGACTAATTAAATTATATGAATTTCAATTTTGTCAGCTTATTTGCCTCTCGTTTAGTATTCAGTTCACTTCTCTCTCCCCTCTTGTTCTAGTTGCGGTCGAGCACGCGCAATTGATCTTCAACACACTCACGACTGGTTTCGTCGGCATCGGTTGCCTGTATATAGCGTTGTACCCCGTTTAGCTGTTCCTTGAGCGCATTGAACGATGTGGCATAGAGCATTTTGTCCTTGGTAGCAGCTGTTGCCGGGCACCACATCATCAGGAAGATCTTCTCCTTCAGCGAAGTGGAGCAAGCGCCCTGACACTGATGCTGATAGGCATAGTCAAAGAGAGCGTATCGGCATTCGCTTGGTCCACCTTTCTTAAGATCAACGAGAAAGTCTTCATACTCGGCACTGCGATCGCCCACAAGCTCAATATCGATCTCACGCTCCTCCTTGATGCGAAAGATGACATAGCGATGCTGTTTCAGTTTTTGGATCTGCTCGAATATGCTGGTGCATTGTGTGGCAACTCGAACACCGGAAGTCATGTCTGTACCCCTTAACCAATCTCTCCTTCTCTTGTTGCTAGCACAATTTTACTTAAATACTTTTGTTCTTCAATTTCATTTTGATTGTGAAAAGTCTTAAATATGTGGACTACTTTGTTGTTAAGAACACATTTTTTTGTTGGATAATCACTTTGTGTTTGATTCAATTGAGTTGAATCAGTGAATATTAAGTATACGCAAGCCCTTGATTTTCATATTTAAATACTTCACTTCACTTTTTTTGCCATAAGCATAATTAATCGAATCTGGCTGGCATTTGCAGTTGCATCTGAGGCAAGAGGACGGAAATGGAGATGAAAATGAAGATGGAGATGAAGATGAAGATGAAGATGGAGGAGGAGCAGTTGTGGGACGGGTCAAAGGGCGGCACTCTGCCATTTTAATTCAATGTGGTTTCTATTTTGCCTTATGCATATTTAAGCGAGCTTCTTTATGTAATCAACATGCATGGCTTATACACGTATTACCATTAACAGGCGCCCTCCAATTTGGCAGTGCCAACGCGTAAATCGGGAATCTCGTGAGACGCCCTGAACCAAAAATGGATCCGCTATGTGGCCGTAAATTAAATCCAACTCAAACAAGAAACAAGAACAACAAGCAACAACAGTCTGGGTCTAGCCACAAGGCACAACGAATTTGATATGCACTTTGCACAAATGACAAAACTTATGCAAAGATTTTCATTTTGTCTGGAGAGAGAATGTTAAGATTAGGCTTTCGAAAACTTAGCTTTATGGTGTCAAGACATTTGGAAAGTTATTCAACACTTTTAGAGTATGTAAATGTTTGCTGCAGAACACAATTTAAATACCTTTTGGCAGGTTTTAAAGAAAAGTAAAATACACTTAAGACAGCAAAGGTCACAGTGCCACAGTGCCACATTGATGCAAGCATTTCATGTTTCATAGTCGAAAGCTTAGATGCTCTCTGTGAAGACATTTCATTATAGTATACAAATGTTTTTTGTTGGGTAAGTTTTTTATATAAAATATTAAAAATGTTATATATTTTCGATAATCATAACAGAAAAGTGTTGTGTTTATGACAGCTTTGTAGTTCGAACAGTTTGTGTCGTCAATCAATCAATCACTAAGGATAAGCTTTTACATTATATAGTAATCGAGAATAAAATTATGAATGGTCAGCAAGTATAAAATACATTTCAATACACCCTTTGTGAAGCATTCAAGGGCTACAGGGTGACATAAGATATATGACAAGCGAAAAACAAGAACAATTTAAATGGTCTTACATCACTTAAATGTATTTTTTGCATAACCATAAGATATCCTGTACGAAATTGTAAGCTTATCTATTAACAAGATGAAATACAATTGATGGGAGATTTCAAAATTTTCATCTCAATCACAGTGATATATGTATTGCCCCCTTGTCCCTTGTCTCTTGCCCAAGTATGCCCATTTGTTTTGGTTGCGCTTTTACAGGGTATATCAACGAGAACGAGAACAAGGACAAGAACAAGAACACGTTATGAACATTAAAGACCGCTAGCTGCAAAGCCGCCCTGCGGCCAATATTCAGCGGAGATTTTGTTTTTATTACGCGTAAATGAAAGACATTTGTTGCCAAATATCGTGCAGAAGCAAAAAACCAAAACTGGGAACTAAAATTGGGTTAGGGACTGGGACTGGAACTGGAACTGAGACTGAAGAGTAAGACAGTGTAGGGTAGGGTATGGTATGGTAGGGTAGGGTAGGGTGTATTTCAAAATTGTGTAATGAGGTTGGATTTTGCTTTTGTGTGAAACTTGGCCAGCAACGCCTGCTGTGCGACGAAAGTCTTGCATTAAGCTTGGCGATTAAAATCGCTTTTTACAGCCAACAGCCGCCCATCAACAATGACGATGGGTGATGAAGGAGCTGGTGGCGGGGGTTGCGAGGAGCGAGCGGAACGGCAAATGGTTATAAAATGGTTTTACTCGAAACTTAAATACAAATGATAAACAAGTAATCGAAACATTCTCTCGTAGCCAACACAGACACAGCTGGCTGGCTGGCTGGTTGCTTTTTTTTTTTTTTGATTGTTGAGAAATTTTTTTATTTTGTTGGCAAGTTTACAATTAATTATTCAGGCATTATTCATGCGTCTTTTGCTAATGAACCCCCGAAGTACAAGTCCGGCGAAAGCGAATGGGAAAGCGAAAAGGGAGCCTCCGGTCCTTGGTCCCCCGGCGACGAAACAATCAAAATGGCAAAAGTTCACTTGAGTTTAATTGATTTGGGGCCATTTGCTTAAAAATGGCGGCAAACGATAATATGAAAAGCGGTCGTCGACTTGGGCGTGGCATTTATCTTCTATTACTTTTTATTTTGATTTCCGTTCGACACTTATCTCGTTTTAAATCCTATCTAAGCGCCAATCTGACTTAATAGAATTAAAGTGACCCACAATGGAAATGTTGGCCCCAAAATGGCAATAAACATGTTAAAGCTTATGAACCTTTTCAGTTTTCTTCAATTTGTTAGTTGTTCAAAGTAGTATAGAACAATATTTAACTTAATATTAAAACTAAATAATATAAGTAAAGGTTTTAATGCTGCACCACGGAATTGAGTTGTTTTTATCTCGTTTAAAATTCTTAAAAATGTGTCTAAAAACGTGCCTCATTGTGATTCAAGGTGCAGCTTGCAACTGACAGGTGCAAATGACGCATTTGCCATACTTGTGAAAAGTTGCAAGCTGCAACACAAACATCTTTTGACTCCCTTTCATCAACTAGTTTAAGATGCTGAACATAAAAATAACACACACACACACACATACACACATAGAGAGTACGTAAAGTTTTTCTTTCCCGGTATAGGTCTTAAGTCGGCAACTTAGTCTTTGGCAACTTTGTGTGTGTGTTTCACAGGATGGCAGAAGAGCAAAGTTGACGATAAAAAGAGGTTGAACTAATGACAAACGATGCCTTGACAAAAGCCAACGTACAGCGGCAAAACTCTTTCTTTAAAGGTGACAACTTTAATTGCTGACATGACGACACGAAATGTCACGAATCTCAGTATCAACAATACAAATGTGATCAAAACTCTCGAAGAATTCTCAAATCGCAGCAGCTCGAATAGCAGAAATCTTGAAGCTTTTGGTGTTATATGAAAAAATACCATGAATTTTATGCGTTTTTACACTTAAAATTTCATACGTTTTAATATGTTTAGAGCACAATCACTGAAGTCTAAAATATAATACCATATTAGTCATCGTTTTGGTCCATGTTATCGTTATCGTCCGTTTTCAGATACAAAACAGCTGGTTCAGTATCAATTTCATTGTCAATGGCATCATCATGAATGTCGGTCGGGTTCATGTCAGGCATCTTCTCAGAATTCTTCTTGTTTTTGTTCAACACTTTCTAGGTTTTCTCCAGCTCGTTGGCCCGCTTCAGCAGAACCCTGAAACGTTCATCGATTTCAACGAAACGACCAGCCATAGGTTTTGACATATCACCCATGTCCCCGTCAGCAGTTTCAGTTTCTTTTATTGGCGTCGACATAATAACAGTTGTTCTTGAAATATTTTATTTTCCATTTTGCTTTTATGTTGACGAAATCTGTGTGTGGAAATGTTTTGAACTATCTTAAAACATCTACTTACATATTGAACCTGGCCAACTCTGTGAAAAACATTATCGAGACAATTCTGAATAAATCTTTATTAAGTATGTGTGCATTCTCACTTTAAGACAATCTAAATGAAAATGATAATTAGTTTCATTTAGTCAACTTTCAATCTTGAAATGTAAATGTAAAGTATTCGAATCGTTTAATTGCATTTACCTTAGGATCAAAGCGAATAAATTAAGAGCGTTCGTTTTTGATTTATCCACGGTAATTGGTCGTCGCATGTCACAGGAAATTCGAGCAATCAGCAGGGTGGGAAGAAAAACGCGTTAAGACGACATATGTGTGATAAATTTCGATTTTCAATTCATGATACACACGACACACCACACACTTCCACATGCCACGTGCCACGTGACTTAAGGCATGCGATATGTGTGTACGCTCTTTGTCAGTTTATTCTTTTGTGCACAGAGACAGAGAGAGACAGACAGAGAGAGACAATAACAGACAGAGAGAGATAGAGAGAGACTGAGAGGAACAGAGCGGGAGAGCATCGTCAAAGCGGCATCCGTTTCCGTAAAATACTTTAAAAAAGCAAATGTATTCAAAACAACAGCATCAATGTCCCAGCCATGAGCTGATGATGAAATGATGATGATCAATGCACATTCCGTGTCATCATCATCATTTTGCTGGAGCTGGAGCTTGATACTGCTGTCACATACTAACATATATAAAATAAATGTGAAAGGCGCATGGTGCGTATAAGTGATATACTTGTTGAAGCAAGTGCATATGACAGACCTCAACGGCCCTCTAGTAGCTTTTCTGTTTTTCATCAATCAATTGAGAACTTTTGTCAACAAAAAGATACACAAATTTATTGAAAGTTCAACTTACAAATAAAACTTAAGGGGATTCAGATAATTTTGTGTATAAGTGAGTGTATAATGTTTTTTGATTGTATATATTCTTGATCAGCATCAATAGCCAATCTATTATAGCCAGGTCTATCTATCTGGCTGTCCCTTAAGTTTCTGATTTGTTTCTGCTAGAAAACTGAATTTTAATCTGTCAGCTTTCTAATAATGCTATGAGATGAGCAAAAATTCATTCACATTTCTAATGCTGAACAACAAACGGACGAAACTGAATTTGCTGATGAATTCATATTGCAGGATTGCTCGATTTTCTATTTGCCATTTGTCATTTTACAAAGGGAATTGCCAAGTTACATATATGTGTGTGTGTGTGTGTGTGTGTGTGGGTAACAATATAATCTTGAATGTGTGCTCTACGCCAAGACAGTGATATCAAATGAATTTCAATTGAATACTTCATCAACTACTTATAAACACTCTCTGTGTGCTTAACTTACATAAGTATATTAAGTGTTGCACATAAACGACTTCCCGTTTATGGCAACACATTTCGCACAAATGCCACAGAGTAGCAAATGTTAAGCAAAAAAAACATATTTGAGAGTGTTGTTGTGTGTTGATAGTTGACAAATAAATACCCTGTAAAATGTCTGTCTAGATGGTTTAAGATGTGAACAATGTCTTGTCGCTTCGGTAGAGTAGCAAGCATCTCACTTCATTGGAAATTTAGATATACTCCAGGGTATAATAACGAGATATGATGATATTCCGTTTGTTTGTGTCTCTCTCTGTCTGTGTGTGTGTGTGTCCTTTGTAACCTCACTAGCAGCTAATCAAAATTTTACGGCTTTTGTGCAATTAAAGTCGCATCATTGAGGACACAACACACAGCCCAAAAACACACAGACTCTACATCTACAGTGTCTGCCATTTGTATTCATGTCACACACACACACACACACACACACATACACAGACACTACTCGAGTGTATATACATATGAGTCACTTATTTGGCATAATGTTATGAGTAAGTTTTGTATATGATGAAACGCAAAAAAATAAGAATTTTTATTAAAGTGAGTTTTTCTTCACTTTGACAACAATTTCAAGTGAAATTCCATGCATGATTCAAAAAATATATCATATAATAAATGACTTCAGCTGCCCTTACGAATGAAGCGAATCGATCTGTTCTATCAAGGGTATTCAGACATCGGTATACCAATCCCGTCTTTTGGCTTAGCTTTGTCAGCATCACGCGTTGTCAACTTTTCTTGTATGCAAATGGAAGACATGACGGTGACACAGGAAGTTTCTTTTTTTTATTTTTGGTTTTTTTCGCTATCCATGTGCTATGTGCGGCGGCCAATGACATGACAAGTATGATAGAAAAAAAAGAGAAGAAGAAACAAACACCACGAAAATTAAAGAAAACACAGAAAAAATAACAAGTGATGATTTAAAGAACACAACTTTATATTAAAAAAGACAACTTCTTGGCCTTTGAATTGAAAAGATTATAAATTGAACTTAATCTAATGGAAATTGACTTTAAAGTCATGTCAAACTGAATCTAATGTGGACATACTAGAACTTTCTTTCTTTTTTCAATATTAAGCCAATGACTGACTCACATTCCTATGGACTAGTGAATAATGCACGTACACCATTTGCCCGTTTGTCCGTTTATCTGTTTGCCACACCGAATGCTAATGCCCTTCGCAGCTGGTGTCGGCCGCAAAGTACATGCCAACACCCCGGGAGAGAAGTGAAGTTAGAACTTTCGACAATGCGCACGCATTTTGCATATTTGCACATCAATTTGGACCCAACAAAAGGGTCACGGACAGCAAAAGAGGGGTAAGAGGCAAGCAAAAGTGGAAAGTATGTTCAAGGACTTTGGCGTTTCCTAAGGGACTGCAAGGAAATTGCAGTGCGTGCTTAATTTATGGCACCACATCGTCGATCAAACTCAAACTGCAATTAGTTGAGACGCGCTTGAGACTATAACTTATGCACTTGCCACATGCCACACGCCACATGTCACACGCCCGTTTGACGCAGCTGATGGCACTATTAACCGAACGATTAATCAAGAAAATGCAGCATGCAACAAACTTTAAGTAAACTTAAATGCAATATATCGCTAATGAAAATAACATTTTTTGCATGCACTCTGCGAAGCAGAAAAACGCAAGTCAAGTGTCATACACATATACCAATATGTACATGTATGTGTGTGTGTGTGTATGTGCCACAAACGAAATATGTTGCAAAGGCAAATTGCTTACGCTCACAAGATGCTGGCAAAGTTTACGCATGTTTGTGTAGTAATTAAAAAGAAATTTTCCTTCGCTTTTGCGTGCTTTTCAATCTTTTCTTCGTCTTAGACCCAAACAACTTTTTCGCCCAACTCAACACAGCGCTTGATTTTGATGCCATTTCATAAATCAAGACCCAAACAAAGTCTTTCACAACGTTGCGGCTATGTTTTGGGCAAAAGCTTTGCCATTAATCAAATCCCGCTGCTCATCAACGAGGAGAGTGTCTGAAGCGAAAAGAAGAGCAAGCAGAAACAAATGTGTGGCATTTTTAATTTGCGTGCACCAAATGCAACGTGCTTAATAAAGATATTTCATTCACATTCGCTCGCTGCTTGATGCTTGATGCTGGAGTGAACGATGTCATTTTTATTGCGACTTCAATTTTTCCCCTCTTCTTTGGCACGAAACTCTTTGTTCAACACTCAAGGAGCGAGTGCAAGTGCAAGTAAAATTCGTCATACGCCCCATTGCCAGCGTTGGACAATAGCAAGCAAACTTCTCTCCATCTCTCTGCCTGTATGTCTGTGTGTGTGTGTGTGTCAAGGAAAAACTGTCGTTAAAAACTGTTGCTGTTGATTCCACTTGGAAGACATTGAAAGTTGGTCAACGGCACGAACAAAGTCAATAACAATGCGATTGCAACCAGCATTTGCACCATGAACAACAAACGAATAAAACATTTACTATATAAAATAAGAAAGAAAAGAATTCTTCAGAATAATGTGGCCCATGAATTTTTTTTTGCCATTCTTTATTGACAGTAAAAGCAAGGCAACATCAACCCCTCCCGACCTATATAAAAAAAATCAAAGCTACGACAAAAAATAAAAGGAAAAAAAGAGCTAACAAAATACACACACAGAGAGAAGAACAAGAAGGAAGCTAAAAATCCACGCAAATCTAGTGGAAAATTAAAATTTTACCAATTTATGTGTGCAAAAGAGACAGCAAATGGCAGCCAGACCGTGACAGAGACAAAGGCAGCGCCTACAAACAAAAAAAACAAAACAAAATAATGGCTGCAAATTGGGGCATACTACTGATTTGGATTGCCAAGGGGAATGCCACAAAAGGCTTTTGTACAAATTTTCTTTGATTTGCCGTTAGGCAATGGCAGATTCCAATGCTTTAAGTCAAATGTGGCGACAGACGCACATGCTTCCGACGACCCTTAACCCCCCAACTCCCGCCCGTCCCACACCATTTGTTACCATCAACACATCCGCCTTTGTATTTGTTTTCAACGCAACCTGTCACACAGCATCCATGAAAGACTCTTTGTCATACTTAGCTCCTGTGGCTTCATCTGCTGCTGCTGCTTCTCGGTCTACGCGTTTGATGCTGGGCCCAGCTGAGGTTGGGAACCGACCCACAACCAATTAGTATTTACAATAATTATTATTAAATGTCCCAATTATGTAATAGTGCTTGAATGTTGTCATTAAGAGTGCAGAGGGTGAACCCAAGCATAGCAAGCCATAAAAGTCAGCAACTAATTGATTATTTAATTGTGCAGTAATTTTCTTAAGCAGCTTACGTTACATTACATTATGCAAACGGAGGCAAATCAATGAAATGACCTTTCGATTCATTTTGTTCCCTATTCAACAAATATTGTATTGTATAACCTTTTGTGGCAAGTTGTAATGGCGCATCGATTGTTCTTCAACTAAAAAACTAAGGATTCAAAAATTACATGCAAATTGCCCGCAAGCATGAAATAAGAAAAATATATAGCATACTTTTAAGCGCCAAACAAAAATTTCATATTGCAGTCAATGAGAATATTTAACGGACTTAAATTAAAAAAAAAATGATGAAATATATACATATACAACAATTATATATAAAGTTATTAAATTGTTAAGTTTTTCATACTGCAAATATTAACGGAGCATCACCAAACAAATTGCATCAATGGTTAAAACAAAATTCCATTTCGAAATTCGGATTAAATTTTTAACCGATGCCTGCTTTAATGTCGGACCGTAGAGATTTAAATGACATTTATGTGGCACGCCGTTAAAATAGTAGGCATAGTGTTATTATAGTCTTTAGTCTCGCTCTAAAGCGATTGAAATATTAATATTAACAATTTTTTTAAATTTTACAAATTTTTTACATCAATAAAATTCTTTTAGTTTTTGTGATAAGCCTCTTTCGTACAGTGTGGTTATATATAATGGCGATGGTGATTGTGAACGTAACAGAGAAAAACAGAATTCATATTGAGCAAAGACCTTATCCGGACTCTAAAATGTTTAACATTACGGAAAAGGTCTGGCGATTTGTCTATCCGCCACACAAAAACATTTATACAGTGGTTCCGATCGAAGCTCAAAAACAACAAAAGCAACAATCTCAGACAGCTTTTGATATCGTAATGGCGATATTAATAGTGTCTTTTATGATAACTTGCTTTTGCGCCGCTATGCAAGTATGGGTAAGTACAATCGCATCATTTATGTACAATGTACATGAATATTTTCAAGGAAAATCCTCATGCAGAATCGCAAAAGGCGCTTGACTCAGGCTAATTCAGATGCTCAGGTTGTGGCAATAAAGCAACCCATAACTGAAACCAACCCATTCGGTTTAGAATTTATGTTCGAACCTGAACTTATGTTCGAACCTGAACTTATGTTGGAACCTGAACTTATGTTCGAACCTGAACTTCAACTCATGCACAATGGCGAAGAGCGCTTGAATCAGGATATTTCAGATGCTCAGGTTGTGGCAGTCGAGCAACCCTTAACTGAAACCAACCCATTCAGTTCAGAATTTATGATCGAAGAACCTCAAATTCCTGACATTCCTAAGGAAGAGGTAAACTTATTAATATATTATCATAATCACTCACTTTATAAGTAAATGTTAAAAATTAAGGATGAAATCGAGGAAATATTTTTCAAGCTAATTGATATCGCTACAATGACTTCTAACGCTGACATTAGGGCTTTCGCTAATAATGCCATTCCCAATGCAGAAGACGACGACCTTATTATGCCATCTGGATCCAAGAAGAATAATAACAATACTACAACACAGCCACGCTCAAAGGCTCTACATAAAAAGTTTATCATTAAGCCAACACCGCGTTGGCATTAAGTTAAATGCATATTTTTAGAGAAATTTAAATGTTTTAAAAATAAAGTTTGAATTAAATGCGTTAGCAACCAATCTACTGCAAAAGTTTCTGCATAAAACACAAACATCTTGCAACATTCATTATGTCTGTTGACATTCAAATAAAATGCTTTGTTGCGATGAGAAGGAGTTGAGAGAGAACGAAGAAAAATACAATTGTTTACTAATACGACAGCAAGATGCTGCAGTTTGCCAAAAAGCCAATCAATAAAATATAACAATGATAGCTGACAAGTTAACGAAATCTGCAAAAAGTAGTCTTAACAGCATATCCCATTCTTTTCACCTTCAAAGCTTACAATCCGCACTCAAAAACACGTATATCAACACGTAAGCAAGTAGCTGAAAAAAATGCTGTGAGCATGCCATTGGATGTATCCCCGGTCTTAGACAGCAATGGCTGGGCTGGGCTGGGCTGAGCTGGGATGGGATACATTTGGGAAGGTCATGCCATTTTCCTGTTGTTTACCAATAATTGAATCGAGCTACAACACATGTGCTGCTTGTGTGTTGTTAAGTAAACAAGCAAAAGTCAAATCATTAAGAATTTATAAAAGTGCCAAAACAGAAGGCGTATTTGTTTTCATTACAATGGCAAATGGCATATGTTGCTGATCAATACTCATAGGTTATTCAAACATGGAACTGATTTTGAAGAGCATAGTGAAAGTTATGTATTTCATGGTCACGCTACAGTAGCTACGTAGTATCTGATGGTCGGGTTAGAGTCATGTACACAGTTTTTCTGCTTGTTGATGCCGTATTTACGTCTTTTACTTCAGTTTCCTATCTCCTGTTGCTCTTTTTCCGTACGTTATCATTACACGCGCGAACAGTTCGTGTTTTCTTTGTACATTTCGACGTCGAGGTCGGTATCAGTGTCGATGTCGATGTCGGTGTTTTTCTGATACTGGGACAAACAATACCAAGCACACAATATAAGACAACAACAACACCTTGTTGTTATTAAAAGGGTTAACTGTCCGTTATTCGGTGAATTCGGCAAGCCCTGAAATATAAGCTTTACTAATGCGAACTAAGCTGCTCGAATAAATGTTTGACAAAGTCGATAAACACGAATTGATACAGCTGCCATATGTGATGCACATAGTTTTAGGCTGCGTTGAATGGAATCCGCCAATCGGCTTGTCAGAAATTGTGATGCATGCCACAATAAAGCAACTTAGCAACCGGGCTGTGTATCAATTTGAATTGCAAAATGTTATGAGAGCGCACAACCATACAAACCGAGTGGACACAGAGACACTCAAACCTAGAGACAGACGGACAAACAAAACAAAACAGACCCTCATCAGCGGCATTTAGTGCGCCTGGCTTGTGGCATGCAGCATGTGGTCTTGCAATAGTTGCGGTTTTCATCCGTTACCCTTTACCCTTTACCCTTTACGCTTTACCCTTACTAAAGGTCCCTAACTACAAGAATTGTATAAAATGTGAAGGGTAATAATGTTTTCAGAAAAAAAACTAAAAAACCAAATTCACAAATTTTTCTAATAATTCTCTAATTTTGGTTATCTTTAAATTCTTTATTTAACAAATTTACTTATAATACTCCAAATGTTTGCAAGAGTATTAAACTTTCACTAACTAAAAGAGAAAAAAATCGCTTGGTTTTTGTCCTTCGTCCTTTGTCCTTCCTTCCTAATATTGGCATTTTTTTATTCGTTGCTTAAATATTTAATATCTATCCCAATTCCAAGCAATCGTATATAAGTATTCACACATGCCTGAGGATATTATGGGAATATATATGATTGTGTGTGTGTGTTGTTTGGGACTTTGAACTTGGGCTTGGGCTCGGGCATTTGGGATAGCCAGTCGACGAACTTACCACCAGACAAAAGATAGACAATTGGAATGAGGTAATGAAACCGCCGCTCGGACCACTGAGTAAGCCACTGAGTAAGAACCGTCTGGCAAAAGTTTTTGCCGAGTGTCTAATTGATTAGAAATATTTGTTATGTTCACAACCACAAGTACACAATTATGTACATATGCAATAAGCGTAAGAAACGCTCGATTGAAGCTGTCAATAATTGACAAAGTGCATAACTGATCAGCATATAATAGAGCTGTCACTCAAATACATATTTTGTTTGCTCACTTTGTCCAAGCCCAAGCCCAAGGTTCATTCAAATGCCGAGACAGAGTAACAAAAAATATGCTAGTCATGACCTAAATGAGTTGATACAAACAGGGAGAAAGGGGAGAGAAAGTGCCAAAGGGGCGGGCAACAAGTGGAGTTGCTCTTTATGCGATTAGCCTTTAAGTTGAAATACTTTTCTGTTGCCACTTAATGACTGCGATGTGCACCAAGAGCACCAAAGAGCTTGCTACTTGTGGCCAAAAGGGCTTTTGAATTGCTTAGCAATGGGAAAAAAACCTGCAATTTAAATTAATTGTCATTTGAGAAGACCACAAGAAAGAGATAGAAGACAGAGAGAGAGAGAGAGCGAGAAAAGTTCAGTAATTGAAATAGGTTGCTATTTAGCTGATGGGTCGATGGGTTTGTAGGTTATGCTTCGGTCTGTGGCTTAGTTTCCCCATTGGTTGTCAAGGTGTCATTGGCAGGAACGAAACGGAATGGAACGGGAACGGGTGGGTAGGCAAAAGTAGTGATGGACCGCTAATTAGTAGGACTGGCAGCGGGATGCATACAAACGAAATGCTCATTAATTAAAAACGGATTTGGCGTAACCTAAGCTGTCATTTTATCTATCTCTGCATTGGCCATCGGCCATTAGCTACCCCAACATAGGAAGTATGTGTGCGTATGTGTGTGTGTGTGTGTAGATATATTCAGACAGCCGCTTTGCATGCTGGTGACAACGTGTTCTGAGTAATTGGCAGCAAGTGAATAGGTCCCAGCGATGGTTCAAACATTACCTGTGGGACAAAGAAATCAAAGCAAACCATTAGCCGTATTCATGAGCCATATACAGATGGGAACGATTCATGCCGACTTCATGAGAGCGATTCAAAGTGATTTGATTTTGGTCTGTGCGAGTATGTCCTAGGCTTAACTTTATATGTTTAGCTTGTAAGCACTTAAAGTTTTTACTAACAAGGCTTACATTAAGTTTTCCCTTGCCTATCTGTAACTGAATTCATTTATTTTTGTAAAGCCGTCTTGTTTAATACCATAAACATATGTATTTATAAAGAAGTGGTACACCAAGAAAAAAAAAAGAAAAACAACTATGAGAAATGTTTTTAAATATGAAACGTATTTAGTTAAGTTATAAGCTATGTTTGTTTAACTATATACATAGTTAAAATGAAATATAATATATTTAAATCAAAGACTAGTTAATTTAGCTTTAAATAATATTTAATCCAACTCTATATTCATATTAAAAAATAAGTATTTGACATGAGATATTCGATTTAAAGCAAAAAAATATTTATTTCAAATACTTATCATATTAAGCGGAATTAATAATAATATGGAGAAAAAACTAAAATTGAATAAAAAATAATAGTGTTCTATATTACAATTGATTACGAATGGTATTTGAATCTAATATATTCGTGTATTAATTTTAATACGTCGATACTTTAAGTGAAATGCTTATTATACCGTTTCATAGTAATTTCCAATTTTACACTTTCAAATTTTAAGTAAAGCACGAATATGTTTATTTTTGCACTACGTTTTTCGTTAAATGTATGAAACAGTGCACTTAAAGCGCTACACCAAAAACCACAAAAGTTAACAACAACCGAAAAGAACGCTAAAGACAACCATTAAAGGTCGTGAACAAGATAAAGGACCGAAACGAGCAAAAGGCGCAAAGACAGCCAAATGAGCCAAATGAGCATTCACTGGCGACACGTGGGTTGCCCAGATACACAGATACACAGATACAAACAGAGCAGTTGCTTTGCCACCAAACAAAAAAATGAAAAAACAAAAACAAAAATAAAACCAAACAAAACAAAACATAAAGTGTAACCCGCATTAGCAGCCCAATTCCCATTCCCGGACTACAAATGACTTCAACTGTTGTTTTGGGCGCCATGCGAAATTATCATAAAATGGCGTCTTAAAATATTTAAGTTTGTTTTTCTTCATCTTTTGTTCTGCCGTTGCATATTCGCTCATTCGCTTCTTCATCTTCTTGTTATTATTATTTTTTTTTTTTTTTTTTTTTTGTGCTCCGCTGTTTAAACATTGATAAGCTGCGAACATCTGCAAAATGGCTGCAGATGGCAAAGCCGCACTGAGTTCTTACTCCTTGAATAACCTTAAGGCCTTTCGGCTGGTCACCGTTCATTTTATTTCACTTTTTATGTACTTAAAAGTTCAGACATTAATTTCAAACCGGTGCAGCGGTGCAAAAATGTTACGCTCCTTGCTCCGAAAAATGTTGATGCTTAAAAACCGGAAGACCGGTTAATAAAAACATTTGTGTTTTAGGCATCTCGTGTGAAGCACTCATTATACCCTTAACCCGTGTAATGGGTAAAAATATGGTATAATGGTTTTGTGCAAAAGTATGTAACAGGCAAAAGGTAGATTCGCCGACTCCCAGCATCAACAGGCGAGTCGATTTAGCCGTCTGCCCGTCCGTCTGTCCGTCCGTCTGTATGAACGCGTCGATGTAGTTCCTGTTACAGTAGCTAGACTCTCCAGATTTTGGGTATGAAGTCGTCTAATCCCTATCATATATCATATATATCATAGCATATCAAGTTTTTTTTTCAATATAATGAAGATCAGTGAAATATTTATTAAAATCGGTTAAGAAACACCGGAGATATGAAACTATCTCAGTCCGACTGTCTGTCCGTCTGTCCTTGGTCAAGGGTTAAGGGTATCTTCTAGTTGAGCTTACTCGACTAGAGCCTTCTTACTTGCTTTGCTGTTGGTTAGTCTAAGGCAATAGATCTTATGAGTCTTTCATCAACCTCCAGAACTCCACACAAACACAGCTAATCGCTAGCCGGAAGTGACTAGGAAACTATTATATTTAGCCTAAGGAAAATATGTGAGAATACTTAGCGTAACTTAGATTAATATTAATAATAGCTATATGTATACACAATGGATAAAGCATACATTTTAATTATGATCAGCTAACTTATCTTACAATCTGCGACAGGCACAAGAGAGTTTGTCGCGTTTACACTTTGTCAACAACAACTAACTGTAACAAGTATAACAACAACAACAACAGGTGCAGCAACATCAACAAACAAACAAAATTCTCGCAAATTGGAGTGCACTTTACCTAAGACGCGAAGCTCTGGCAGCAAAAATGTTGTGTAATGGTTAGAGACAAAGTTTTGCTGCAAGCAAAGGCTGTTGTATAAAGGTAAACATTACGAAAATCGCATTACCGTACATTCACACACACCCAGGCACACAGACACACAAAGTCACGCAACCCCAAAAACGAATTATCTCCTGCTTCTGCAGTTTTTTTCCTTCGTTTTTATTGTAGCTAGAACAATCAATAGTCCGGATGTATGCTCTTAAGCTGTTAGATATTGTCTTAATAGTCGAATAAATTTCAGCCCTAAAAGTTTCAGAAATAATGAGCTATAGATCTTACAATATATAATACCTCGAAATTGGGTATTAGTATTAAGTTTTTTTTGTTTAAATCTTATAATAACTGAACCTTTTTTTTATGTTTGATGTTTTTGGCATTTGACCCGTGACAAAGCTTGTGTATTTGAGAGCAGACAACATATTTGTATATTCTGCCAAAAGTTTATCTCAACCAAACCGAAATAATAATTTCAAACTATATTCCCAGCGGAAATATAAATTTGTGAGTGTCGCTCCGTTTGACAGTTATTGTCTGTTTGTGCGACTAAAAGTGGCAAACATTATTTTGTGTCTGGTAATTAAATTCGTAAGCAGACAAGCTGCCAAAACGAGAGGAAAGTTCGCGTGCCACTTGGGTGTGGCAAGAGTGTGTTTGCGACCAACTGGAGGGAATTAAAGTTCAGTTGCACGTGTGTATTAAGAATGTCTTTAACTATTCCCATATCGATTGCTCTGCTCTGCTCTTCGAACTGGGAATAACAATTCATTTCGCCTACCTGATTGAATGCTCAGCCATGAATGATGCCACAGCAATCAAGCAAAATTAAAATCAAGTCAAAGCTCGTCGTCACTCGTTCAAATCTCAAAATGCTCATATGTTCAAATGGGGTATATACATATATATAAGAACATGTGTTGTTGCTTGAAAACATGTCAAACTAGTCAAACAATAAGCATCAATCAACGCCCCCGCCACATCTGTATAAAATCAGGATTCACTGTGTTTTGAACATATTTATTTGTAAAGTTCATTCGAGTCGAGACTTAGTTTCAGTTTTTCTAAATGTAAATATCATACAATATCATATATATTTGTATCACACCGAATCGATTAGCATTTGTTTTAGATTATTTCACGTATTACATTGAAAAATCATGAGCAGTGATTGATTCTGTAGCCAAACGATGTTTGTTTGCGTTTCTCGCTGCTTGCTTTTATGAGCTGTCGTTTATCAAATGACACCTAAATGGTTTTCAGCCAGGTGATAAAATTAAACACTCATAGCACTTCTCTGCGTCTCCGTCTGTGTATGTGAGTGTGAGTGTGAGTGTGTGTGTGTGTGTGCACCAACACAACACAACACAAATTTGCCTGCTTGTTCAATTTCAAGTTGAGCAAGTTTATGACATTTGCTCGTTAAGACAATGCGTTGTCGTCGCCGTCGAAGTTAATGCCAAAAACAACAACAATAAGAGCAACAAAAACAACAATAACAACAAAATGGAAGCAATTTGCCTGCATATGCCGCCACACACCAGGCAGAAGCCGTAAAGGTTGCGTACACTCAGTAAAAAAAAACACCACCCATGGTGTTTGCCATCGGAGTTATTAATGAATAAAGAAAGCTCGGTAATGAAATGTTGCATGACTTCAGGGTACACACACACACACACACATGGTAAGCACACAAAATATGTTGTATTTGTTACAAAAATTAAGACAATTGTTAAGAGCTAAGCTGAAGTTTTGAAGCATCTGCTTAGTAAGGGACTGGAATAGTTCTTCTTTGGTTCCCGGCAAAAGAAAATGGTTTTCCACATTCGTTTGAATAATAATTTCTATATTTCTAGTTGTCTGAAAATGTTTGACAACAACTTAAACATCACTATGATTCACACTTCTGTTCCAAAACATTAGGTTATTAACAATGTTCTGCGAACGAAAAACTATATCTAACTGACTCTGGTAAACAAATGATTTGGCACTCTGTTTTCTCTCCGTGTAGACGGTTGTTGGGTTGTTGCCATTTGATTTATTTGGACAAGATGTCACACACGTCGTAATGTATGCACAAAAATATGCAGAAGAAACGCTTTTATATATGTATGTATGAGGGAAGGCGTATACTTAATGTCAATTTAAAGGGTGACTTAAACAAAGTCTGTTACCTATGCATATAAAACGTAAATCAATATTTATCATTTGTTACGTTATGACGTAGTATTCAGCATGCATGTTGGAACATGCAAAGAGTAGATCATGATTTAAGCGCTCCTTTAACCCAAATAGCTACGAGGTAGCATGTGTGCAGGCTTGTCTGTATGTGTGTGTGTGCGTCTGAGTTTATCTTTGCTTTGGTCAAAAAATGAAAAAATGAAAGAAACAAAACACAAACGTGCGACGCCTATTAAAATGCGCATCGGCGGAGTCTGCAACATGGCATTGTTTGGACACAGTCCGCACTGGCGATGGGAGTGGAGATGGGGAGGGGGAAAGGGACAGGGGTGAACGAGTGGGGGTAGCCGCATAAACAAATATTAAATATTGCTGCGCAAAAAGCAAACACAACCAACTACAATAGACAACACTCTATGCGAAAAAGACCGACTAGCAGATACCCTAATTCCTACACAGCAAGAAGACCAAAC
Source organism: Scaptomyza parva (assembly GCA_035044645.1). NCBI lineage: Eukaryota > Metazoa > Arthropoda > Insecta > Diptera > Drosophilidae > Scaptomyza > Scaptomyza parva. The sequence continues at coordinate 16,430,741 of JAWNNT010000139.1, forward strand.
AGTAAAATGTTTAAATCAAACACGATTCAAATTTCTAATTTGCAGCCGAACTCTGATTTATTAACGTTTTCAAATAGAGTATTGTGACCAGCTGCAGGTTTCGATTCTTCAAGCAAAAATATCTCAACTCCTCGTCTTTGTTAATCGATGTCAACTTCCATAGCCTCATCGAGACAATCGGTCGCATCCATTCGATCAGCCTCATCCATATTATAATCCTGTATTATACCATCTGCAATGCCATTCCTGTTGTTTAGTTCCTCGTCCAGGTCCATGTCGATGATGTCCTGCTGAAATGTTTTATTTGTTTTGAATTGTTTGTGCAACGATTTCTTCACCCGAAGAGCCGTCTTTAACAATCTCCTTACGCGCTTTTCCATATCATCAAAGCTCTTGAACAGCAACTGATTCTTCTTAGTACTCCTCTTCGGTATCTTCACTTTCTCAGCTTTAACCTTGGTCTCTTTCAATGGCGTAGACATGATAAAAGTTAATCAGATATCTCGACTTTATTTCGATTTGTGATAATACACAAGTGAGAATAACAAAAAAAAAATACTTTATTTCGCCAATCATAACAATGAAAAAAAAACCTGGCCAACTTAGTTTGTCATCGAGACCCAAAACAAAGAGTTTCTATCTAGGCAAATCCAAAAACTATGGAAAACTCGTCTCACACAACCATTATTATTAACTAAAGTAAGTGCTATAATGTCCTAAGAGCGAATTTTTGAACTCAAGTTGATGAGAAAATGATGTCAAGTAATAAATGTAATGAATTCGCCAAAGATAAACTCGCAAACGTTGCCAAATAACATTTCATATATATTTTTTTATTAACTCAAGCTGCACTTAATGAAGCTTCTTTTGCAAATTCCAATATTCCTCAGAAACCGAAAGAGAGCCTCCACAGAGACCGGGAGACCCAGAGACCCACAGACCCACAGACCAGAGTCAACACCCAAAAGAGAATGCCAGTCGACGAGCTTAATGAACTTAACTACGTGGCTGGATGGTGGATAAGCGGGGGGGAGACGAAGAAAAAAATATTGTGAGTTTTCTTTTTGGGTTTTTTTGTTTTAAGCTTTCGGGACGGATTGTCGATTTCTTTATTGTTGTTAAGTTGTCTCGATTTATGTATTTAGCGCCCTTTGCCCTTGCCCCCTGGCCCCTTGCGCTTATCCGCGAAAATTTACTACTGCACTTTGTGGAGCATATTTTAAGCTTACTGAGGATAAAAGACAACAAAGATAGAGGAACAAGAGGAACAACAACTGAAAGAGCAAAAAGGCAGCACCAACAGCACCAAAAGCAACAGAAGTAATAACAATAATAATAATAAAAGGCCATAAAATGTTCTCTGTAGCAGCCACCAAAAACGATGTAAAGAATATGGCACAAACAAAATCACAGTGCAAACTCAAATAAAAGTTTTTTGTTTTTCTGTTCTTTTTTTCGATTCTTTTTCGTTCACGCACCAACAACATTTTCTGCAATGAAACCAATGAACGAAAGAATTGTTCACTCAAGTCAATAAACAAAAGGGCAAGGCAAACGCAAACCTTCCTTGGGGCTTGGACTCCCAAAAAGGTATCTCAAAGCATTTGGAAAGTGCGCTATAAATAAAGTACGAGCCCTGGTACAATAAGTACCTGTACAGCTGTTGGTGGACTGAAGACCTTGTTGGCTTTAAGCCTAAACAGATGCCTCTTTACCTAAAAACAGCAACAACAACAACAACATCATTATGCAAGGGCAATCAATGCAAGCTGCATTATCTCTCGCATTCATCTCTCCTCTTTCACTTTACCCCCACATTCATAAAGTGGCTAGCACTTCATAAACTAGCTTAAAACTAACTTGTTCAGGTGTCAGAGCAAAGTTCATTGGCATTAAGCTTCAACTCTGACCTCAACACTCGCTTACGGCCATGTCAGAACTTAATCCTAGTGCTTAGATGTAAGGGTTGTGAATATTGAAAGAGTTAATGGCAAAAGCAGATTAAGCTTAAAAGTTAACTTGTTAGATTATATTCAATATCTACTTTTGAGCTAATTAACCCAAATTCACCTAATTAACTCCTTTTTCACAGTTATCTGCTTTTTTTTAGAGAAGAACTTTCGTTTTTTTCCTTAATGCTTTTAACTGAGTTAGCCATGATTAAGCTAGTCTCATTCATGTTTTAAATATTCTCAATGGAGTATTTTCATAAATCAAAATATTTTTATTAATTTTGATCATGTCAGTTAAAGATACTACAGCGAAGATTCCTAAACCTATAAATAAACTACAGTCCGAAAGTATTGATGAAATGAGAAAACGCGTAAAGAATTTGGGCAAGACGGCGGTTGGGGTACAGAAATTGTTGAAACAAACAACACAAATTGTGAGCAGGCTACTGACATGGACTTATCCCAGACAAAGGACGATGAGATAGGTGTAAAAGCAGAAAATGCTATGACTATGAATGATGAGGTAATGGAAGTTGACATTGATGATAATGAACCAGCTAGTTTAGCGACAGATACTCAATAGATTGCTTATCCGATTTTGGAACTCAACGAAATAATTAACAATAACATAATGCGACAGAGTTTAATACACTTCAAAAATAAGCTATTTAAATGGTAATAATCTGAACTTATATTGTTAAAGAAAAGAACCCTTAATATGATCATACTTGTAAGTAGTTGGTAAATCGGGTGAGGTTTTTTATACCCCTGTTAAATGGCTAAAATGGCTTACGATATGATTTTCGAAAACTTGGAAAGTAGAAAAATGAATTAAGGGTATCTTCTTGTCGAGCTTACTCAACTAGAGCCTTCTTACTTGTTTTTTTTAGTGCAAACTGTCGGAAATTTGAGCCACAACAAAAATGACCCAAAAACAATCAAATCAAAACAAAACAAAACAAGAAGAGAACAAAAATTAAAGCGACGCCAGCAGCCAAAAAGCAACAAATGGGGATAATATAATTAAAATAATTAAAGGACAAAGTAAATAAATAAATCGAGTGTATGCTATGACCGGAAATCTAAAAAAGTTGCCAAGCGAACTCTTAACTGAAAAATCTTGGCGAATTCGGATGAGTTTAATTAATGCAACGGCATTATTTATGTGCCCGGACAAGTTTGCCTTTTGGGGCCCTTTTCGAGGTTTAATTGAATTAGTCACTTTTTTTTAAATAAACAGAGACAAAGAGAGAGAGAGAGGAAGAATCAACAATATAGATAAGCTTTGGCTGACTTTTAGAAATGGCTTGATTTAAAGTGCAAAATGTTAAGTTTCACTTTTGTGGGTTGAATTTCCACTTGATTTATAAAGAAAAAACGCAGACTAGCTAGACTTCAATGTATCCTATAAACATTAGCTGTTGCTTTTGAAAAGAAAAAAGTAAAAGTTCGCAGTATGCCACGCAAAGAGAAATAACTGAAACAAAACTGAAAACAACATTGGCAACTTTATCGAGACGACGGTGTCAGCGAACAAACAAAGCAAAACGTTGCTTGAATAATGAGCTAAAGGTGTAAACAAGTGGAAGCCATCTCCGACACGGTAATTAACTTGACAAATGTGTTGTCCTTTTCACTGCCTGATACACTAATTACAATAATGTGGTTTGGGGCGCTCGACCAGGTCGCTCTCAAGGATAAACAATGCGCCGATTCCGGTTTACTGCGGACGGCAAACTTTTGCTTTTATTATGCAAATCTTTGTCAAGTAACTTAGATATGTAAATGCTCAACTGATTACAAAATATGGCGGCAATTAATCATTTTAGGCTTATAATTGTACAAAAACAACTAAACTAGCTGAAAACAAATAAAGTTTGATTGATGGTCATAAAATGTCACATTTAATATGTAAAACATGAAAAACACCTTTAATAAATTGCGGCAATAGCCAATTCCAACTCCAATTTGAGCGTTGTCAACAAACTCTGATTATTGCATCGGGTAAATATGCAAATATCGTGGTGTATTTGTTTGCCTATGGGGAGTGCACCGCAGGCAAGTCACACTTAAATGTTGACAGTAGTAAGCAACAAGTCCGTTGTCAACATGTTGCCAAGATGTTGTTCACGACTGTGGTGAATTTGGTGGTGAATCTTTTGCTGCCAAGCATCAGTTCTTTTCATAGGCACATCACCAGAACAAGAACAGCAAGAACGAAATTCCGGCGTTCAGTGCACGACGAAGTCTTCGAGACAGCGGCACACGGCGCGGCTACCGCTGATTAAACAGTTGGTTTGTCGCTTGCTTCGTTTGCCGGTCAATTTGAAAATACAGCAATCGTTTTATTTGTACTGTTTTTTGTTGTTCTTATTGGTGCTGTTGGTGTTATTGTTGTTGTGGTCGGTGTCGGTTTTGAATTGAGATTTCGATTAAGAGACAGCCTCACGATTGGCGCCATTATCAACTATCGTCAGCTGCTGTCTGCGCTCGCGCCGCTGGCAACGAATGCTGCACTCCAGCTAAACGCTAGCTATGGTGCTATCCAGCTTTACGACAATGCCAGCGGCAGCGGCAGCGGCAGCGGCAGTGACAGTGGCAACGATATCTTCAACGGCAGTGATCTTTACGTATACAGCAACGAGTTGCATCTCGAAGAGAGCTCATCGTCATCGGCATCATTATCGGTATCGGAATCAACAGTACCGCTGGTTACGACGACAACAGCAGCAACAGTTGCAGCAACAGTTGCAGCAACTATGGCATCGGCAACAGCCGTTAATCGCAGCATGTCACGCGTGATAGCCGATGTACCCATTTGGGTGGTACCCTGCTACAGTATCATATTACTCTGCGCCGTCGTTGGCAATCTGCTGGTCGTGTTAACCCTGATACAGAATCGTCGCATGCGCACCATCACCAATGTCTTTCTGCTCAATCTGGCCATATCCGATATACTCCTGGGTGTACTCTGCATGCCCGTGACCCTTGTGGGCACTCTGCTCCGTAACTTCATCTTTGGCAAGTTCCTCTGCAAGCTTATCCCGTTTGCACAAGGTAAGTTCTCCCAGAGCTGACCTGCTTAACCTCTGTTCCATTGTTCCATTCCGACTACTCTATTATATTCACATATACACTATTATAGCTTTATTATGCGATTTGGGTGCGAACATTTGAATTGTAAATGCCATGCAGCGATGGAAGTCTAAATGTGTGTTTTTTATTGCCAACTAAAGTGAAATAGTCAAGCGTATTTTTTGGTTTAGTCTTTGTTTAGCCTGTGTGTGTGTGTGCGTGTGTCTGTATTCCCAATGCTAATTGCCACAATCTGGGGCATGCGTGTGTGTGTGTGTGGGGGAGTTTTCACCTGATGCCACTCTAAAATGAGCTACTATTAACACTGAATGTTTCCTGGGTCTTAAATAAAATGAAATCAAATGAAATGGGTTCATGGCTCCTGGCTTATCTTAATGACCGAGCTTGACAACTTTTGGCAAAATGTTTTTTAACGATCTAATCGACTTATACTTTTTTAAACACAGCCAAACATTCATGCAATCGTATGTACAGTGTGTCACAGCGTTTTTGGGACAATTAAATTGCAAGTTAGATTAGACTATAAACAAAAAAAAAACTAAACTGACAACAAAGGAATATTCAACCGCGAATATTCAAACTTAGTTAAGAAAATCGGTGTTTTATGGCACCCAGGTGTCCATAATAAAGCTGTCCCAAATAAGTTTTGACCTGAAATTAGGGTCACACATAACCCGGCTTATCAATCCCCAGTTTTTTTATTATAATATATTAATCAGAGTTTTTGAAAAATAACGAAAAATTCTGGCAACCAATTAAATTTTTTGCTCGAGACTGTTGCAAACAGCCTGTGAGACACTGTATGTATTTACCAATACTTAAAGTTTGTGCTTAAAGCTGGTGCTGTGATATTGTATTAGCAAATTTATATGGGTCATTTGAAGGCCAGCTTATATAGACAGCTTAAAACAAATGACTGAAGAGATTTTCAGTTGGTTTGCTTAGAGACTTATTCAATGAGAATTGGGATTTCATGAGAATGAATAGTGAAAAACGTTATATTCAAACCTATGAGCACCGCTTTAAGGATCTCCTTCAAAAGATGACGAGAAGCATATCATAATAATTTCTATTGCTACATCACATCAATAAAAAGTTTCTCGTCTAGTGTAATTGGTGCTTAAAGCAAGCCCACTTGACCTTGGTAAGCATCAACTGTCAAGAACATAAAAAATATGTCAAGAACATAAAAATATGTATCAAATGTCTGCGCTATAAACCGCAAGCCCAGACACACTCACACACACACACATATGCACAAATTTGGTACTTAAGTACATATTAAGTACCATATTAAAAACGCCTTAAACTAAGCAAATTAGTCAGCCACTTAGTTTCTGCCACCACCAATCAGCAATGAGCAATCAGCAATAAGCACTTAAAAGCCGTTAACTTTGATTTATGCACATGTTAAGAACTTTGTCTATTGAATTTTTATGCTATTTGATTTTATGACCACTTTTTATCGACACAACGCTCTATCTCTCTCTCTCTCTCTCTCTCTCTCTCTCTCTCCAATAACTGTTTATGAATAGTGAATTACATTTTTGTTGCCACAAAAGCTTTTTAATTTAGAGTAATGGTCATATTTTGTTGCTTGAGTGCATAAGCAGTCATTACCGATTTCCTATACCCTATATACCGTTGACAGTATCAGTCAATATCTTTCCAGATGTGTGAGTAAGGAAGTTTTATAGGATATGCACTAGTTGATCATTTCCTTCATCTGCATTGCATATTTTTTCCTACTTCATCTAGAGCTAGAGAGTTGTCGAGCCGGCAAACGACGGCCGGCGAGCCATTGCACAAAAGTTATTACGATGGACGAACCAAGGGTTCAAAAGTTGAAATATGCACACGCACAGAAAGGAAATAACCGACTATGGAGAAAGCACTCACTTGTGAAAGTAGTTTCATAAAGCTGGAACAAAAAACAAAGAGCTTTTTCACACAACGCCACAACGTCAAAGACTCATGGTTCGCTATTTAATGGGTTTTGTTTTTTGTCACCATCACCCGGGCAAAAAAGAGAAAGATAGCGAGCGAGAGTGCGAGTGAGAGATGACGACCTTTTGTGTTGGTTGTTGGTGGTGTTTATGTTGAGCCACACAGAGAAGAAAGGAAGTGTCGTGTGAGGCAGCCAAATGTCAATCATCTCGGCTTTGATAAGCAAACTAATACCAATACCTTCTCCATCTCCTCCAGCAATGTTAACAAGAGCTTAGGGAATTTGTTTTGGCACCTGTCACCAATGCTTATCAATTGTTGAACTTCATCAAAAGCCAAAAAGCACTTTTAGTGCCAAAGACCACCAAGGCAAACCCAAAGGGTTGACAGATCCACCAAACTGCAGCAAACTTTCAAAACAAAATATAATGCCATAACAACCTTAAAGCGACAACCTTCAAGAGTCGCAGAGGCAGACAGACAGACAGACAGTCAGACAAACAGAGAGACAGACTGCTTTAAATACAGATAAAGAATCGACTACAGATGCTGTTGGCTTCTGGCTTCTGGGTTCTGGTCGCGACCTGCATTTGAACCTCTCTAAGTCAAGGCGAATGCCTTGCCAAAGCCAGTTACAATGAGTCTGTTGTTAGGCTTAATGCGAGGCAAATCCTCATTTTCAATGCGAATTAGGCAACTCTTGGCAAAACGTGAGAGCCTCGAACCTTGTGCCAAAAAAAAATATATATATATATATTTTTTATTTTTGTGGAAACGGTGTGACATGTGCAAATGTCGTCATGTGTCTTGAGTGTGTGTGTGTGTGTGTGTGTGTATATGTATATATATAGCATTATTAGCATTGCTTGGACGATTTGAGAATGTGCGTCTGATTTCAATTGTTGCACGTTGAGGCAAAGACTTAAAGTCAAGTATATGCTAATGCTAGACGCTTTCACACACACCCACACACATACCTACACACACACCTACACACACACACCTACACACATACCCACACGCAGACCCACGCACACATCTAGCAAGAAAGAAAAAGATAAGCACGATAGCTTTGAAAAGGGACTGAAGTACGTTATTGTTTCTATTATATAAAAATAGTAAAATGAACTTGCAGCTTTGTGTTTATTTCTTCTGCTCGTTGGCTTTTCAGGTCAGAGAGCTTTCTTAGTGTTTTCTTTTTCTTTTTTTTTCTCAAATAAATTCCATCTTAATAGTCCTTTTCCATGAAACAGAAAAGAAGGACCTGCTTATGTTGTTTCATATTATGGAAATTTTCCATTTCCTTATGTTAAATATTTTGATATATGTATAATGTATCGTTGAAATATGCGTGATTATTTCGCGTTGGCAATGCTGTTGACGTTTGCTTCATGCTGCAACTTTATGACTGATTTCCGTTTCCGTTGCTGCTACAAATTGTGTACCGAATGTTGTTTACTTTGTTTGGCTGAGCAAAACCAACATTGTGTTCGAGCTAACTTTGTTCAGCTGAATTGAAAGTCGTGCCAAACCAATTTTATGACTTTTAACTCAACCAACTTATTAACAGCACAAAAACAAACAGCTCTCAATCTCCCCCTCTCGCCCTCTTGGCAAATCAATATTTGCCACAAATTGGTTGCTGCTTTTTGGGCTACATCTGTTGCACAGTTCCAGAAGCGTCAGCTTGCAGACTGTCCGTGCCCATGCCCGTGCTCATAAATTGTGACGCTGATCGGCTTGACACTCCAATTTATTGCCATCATTATGTCAAGGTGCAACACTTGTGCTGCTGCAATCGGTTGCGGAAGCAATTTTACACAAGAAAAATTCGTTTATTGTCACGCTCGACTGTCAAATATCAATTTGTCTGCCAATTTTCAATACTCAAAGCCAACCCAATCCCAAACCCCCAAATCCCAAACCCCAACCTTAACCAGTAATACAAATCAAATCCTCAATTTCATGGCTTATGACGGCTGTCAATTTTACCGACTGTGAATGCGATTGCGATTGCGATTGAGAGTGCGAGTGCGAATGCGGAACTTCTTGTGCTGCTTCCCACGCAGCTAAGTGTGTCAGATGCCCCAAAATGTATGCTACACATTTTTATTCAACTTAATACGCCGTCAATCCTCCACTCGACAAGAATAAAGCCACACCTAACTCACATGAGTGCTTAATTACTTATACTAAGCAATCTATACTAAGACCGTGGAACAACCAGAAGCTGTTCGCTGTTCGCTGTTCGCTGCTCGTTGCTCGTTGTTCAATGTTGTTCATTGTGCTTGTCGGCAAAAGTTCTCGGTCTTATTCAAAGCGTTGACGTCAAACGAATTAATAAATAATTGGATTTTTCTATACACTTTGCTCTAGCTGTGTAATAGTTTAAGTTTTAATACCATTAAGCCATGAAATGGGTGGAGAAGGGTATAATGGTTTTGTGCAACAGTATGTAACAGGAAACATCTTCGACCCCATTAAGTAAATATATATTCTTGATCAGCATCAAGAGCCAATCCAATATATGCAGATCACACCGGAGATATGAAAGATTGAAGTTAAGTCAGCAAGTTTTGGTAGAGTAGTTAATACAAGGGTTAAGAATCGTCTTAAGAACCTTCTTCTCTTCGTGCACGTCCATCAATGGCAATGCAGCACAATGCAAGCGCCTCGTACATCATGTTGAACCAAAATCATCCAGAATATGGCCATTTTAACGCATTCATTTTGAAATCATTCTGCACTTAAATGTGTTTTCATTAAAAACTTGGTCGAAACTTTTTGTGCTCATTTGTTTTGTGTTTTTTTTTTGCTTTGCCAGCCTCATTACTATTGTTGTTGTTGATGTTTGCCCCTGTTGGTGTGTGTGTGTGCGTGTTTTAATAAGAGTTAACCAACCGCTAATGTACAACATCGAGTGAAAGGCAGACACCGGTTTTACCGCAGCTGCCTGCATATACCTGCATATACCTGCCTGCCTCCCTCTGTGTCTGTGTGTCTGCCCCGGCGCACAGCTTATTGTGCGGGAGCACTCAGGTTATGCACATCATAAAACATTTTTGCCAACATCGCGCAACGGCAAACTCTCAACGGCTTGCAAATTTAAGCTAGGTTAATAATTCTGTTCCGCTGAAAGGCACTTGTAGTGCTAAGGGATTAGCAGCGTGTACGCTGTAGAAGCAGTTTCCACGAAACACCAAAGCATGCCAGATATATACAAAATAATGCTATTAGTATGAGCAAAGTGCAACTCATGGCATTTGTGGCATAGGTGAAATAAAAATGTGTCAGATAATGTTATTTGGGCATTTCAAAAACTATTGATTTTGTACATTTTGTTGTACATTTTTTGACAGTGTGATATGATTTTTTTTCTCCAATAAACATTTATTGTTATGTTAATATTCCAGTTTTGCCGCTGTCAGCCGTAAATAACAGACTTAACCTATTTTATTGTATTATTATTTGTTCTTATTTATTTGATATACGCGTTTTCACAATGAAACTGTTTGTCCAGTTGTGTCTTATCGACTAGAAAACTATATACATATATATAGATAGTATATGTTCATATTTCTGGCGACTAACGAACCATGTTCATGCATTAATTGACTTACTTTATGGGAATGCGTTGTCGTTTTTGATGTCGAAAGAACTTAAATAAAGAAAATAAAACGTTTAAATCAACTTTATTAGTTATGATAAACGTTAAACAAATTGGCTTCAAAAGGCTTGCTGGCAATTGTGAATACGTAAATTTGTCTGAAATAAAATAAATAAAAGAAAAAAATGTATATGCATATAAATATTAATTTTCAATAGTTTTTTTGCTGTAAGTTTTGTTTTATTTATTTAATTTTCCATTTCATTGCAGTCTTATCACATCAATCTTCAAATCTGTCTTTCTTAAACGAACAATTCAATGCGAAAGCATTTTCTTGTACCTTGCAACCTGCCTCTATATGTGTGCCACAGCCCGTGCCACTTGACATTAAGGTGTGACTAATATGCTGAAGCAGCTCGCATACCCCAAAGCTGAATTAGATTAATGTGTAGCACCGAGGAAATAGACAGTGCATAAAGAGAATAAGGAAAAACACAAAGTGACGCTGTGTATATGTGTGTGTGTGTGTGTGTTTGTGTGTGTGAGAGAGAGTGTGTGTGCTTGCTGTTGTCACATGACACAAAAGCATACAAATGAGCTGCCATTTCTGAAGGGGAACAAAAAAAAAACATTTGCGTTAAGGCAATTTAAACTTTTGCAAGATTTTGATTTGGTTCATATTTTGACAAAGGTATTCCAAGCTGAGCTGAGTAAGATGGCTCCAGTCGAGTAAGCTCGACTAGCAGATGCCCTTTTAACCCTTCACCTTACAAATACGGTCATGACTGCTCGACTCTCCGGATTTTCTCAACAGATTTTGAAAGTTTTTACAGATTCTCATTATTTTGTTAATGTTTTCAAACCCCATTTATAAGTTTTTCGAAATTAAATATTACTGTTATCGATTTAGATGCATATGTCAAATGCCGAAAGAGTTATCGAAACTGCCTAGGGATCTGGAGTCCGTATCTCTTATGTTTCCAGAGATCGACGCGTTCATAGCTATATCGTCGACTCGATTGTGGAAGCTGATCAAGAAGATATGTATATACTTTATGGCGTCAGAGATGCTTCCTTCTGCCTGTTATGTACTTCTGCTCCAAGCCATTATACCCTTACTTACCCGTTTAACGGGTAAAGGGTATAAAAATGCATATAGTTCTATATGGCATCTGTTTAACTTTCTCCAAGCTCCTTGCCCAACCATGTATGTACTCTTCTGTTCTGTGTGTGTGGAAAAATGTCTGATTGAAAAAGGCTTGACTCAAAATGGCAATTGGACTTTGCTGCCACATGCCACATGCCAAATGCCACAAAGCAGCTCGACCACTTTGGCACACAAAATATATTTTTCAATTTATTGCGAGCAGCAAAAAGTTTTTGAGACTTCCGCTCAACTCAACTCAGTTCAGCTCAGCTCAGTTATTCAGCCAATCATCCAGCTGCCTTCAATCAAAAAAAATACACAAATAAAATGAAGAAGATTGAACGCCAAGCCTGCATATTGGAATGCCTTTGCGCCGTCGTCTTGGATCATCTCGTACTCGTTCGCTGTTCTTGTACAAAGATTGTTTGCATTTTCCATTGTATCCCAGCAGGTATCAGAACTTAAAACTTGGCCATGTTTGAATGGCGGCAAGCACCGTTAACGAAAGCAAATGCCAGAATTTAGTTTCCCAATAGTTTTGTATCTAGACAGTTTCCTTTCATTTCGTTTCGTTTGGTTTCGTTTCGTTTTGTCATATTATGATAGCGCAAAAAGACAACTCAAAAGTTCTTATCCAAGTTACGGATAAACTCAATTTGGCAACAGTTCAACTGCACTTCAAATGTTCAACAAACTATCACCCTCTCCCTCTCTCTCTTTCTCTTTTTAGTCGAGCAAACAAAATTCATTTTTGAATTTAAACAAACACATATTCAGGTTTCAGTTGCAGTTGCAGTTGCAGTAATACTTACTGGTTACGACTGAGTATTCACTGATCAAAATTCAGAATCAGAAAAAAACATATTGATAGGTGGCTTCAGGTTTAGGTTTCTGCCTTGGATTAGTTGTAGTTCGAAGTGGAACTCGAATAGCTCGAGAATATTAATTGGCAATCAGTGCACTAATCAAAAAGCGAAATCAACTTGAACAAAATATCTGCCGGCATTTTTTTTATCGTAACAAAGACAATTAACTTTTCTCGTTTGCTCTCGTTTGAGATTGTCAAAATGTCTATTTTTATACCCTTAACCCATGAAATTGTTAAAAAAAAGGGTATAATGGTTTTGTTTCCTTTTAATATTTAAAGTGGGAATTTGAACAAACGTTTGAAAATTTCACATCTTAATTAAACGACGTTGAATATCGAATGTGTGCCCCTCACACACACACCCTTCTCCCCCCTCCTCCCTCCTCCCTCCTCCCTCCTCCCTCCTCGCTCTCTTACTCACCCCATCACACTGCCTTTGGCAAATAAAAATATCTGTCCTCTGTGATGTTGAGCCGCGCCATCTCGACCAATTTGTTTATCATGTATGTGTGTGTGTGTGAGTGAGTGTGTGAGTGAGTGTGTTTGTGTATATCCGATTTTAATTTGTTATGTTTTACATTGCGCTTGATAACAACATCATTGCATATGTCTCTGTATGTGTATGTGGAGCACCCCTAGAAATAACATACATACTATATGATATGTACGGCCAATAAAATGTTGCCCCTGGCATTTGGCATGATTGTTGATTCGGCCTGTTCGATTCGCTTTTCGCTTTTTATTTTATGTCCGCCTGCACGCCTCCCGCTCCCGCTACCGCCCACTTGCCCTGTCAATAAAATACGAATACAAAAAAAACAGAAAAACAATGGAAACAAATTTCTTATATAATTTCACAATTTTCAAGTCGGATGGGAAAAATGAAAGAAACAAAACAAAAGACACCAACAAGAAAAGCACAAGAAAACACATTTAAAACTTATTCCAAGTGTGAGAAATGGCGCATTCTCGCATACCCTGTGTGTGTGGAATTGTGTGTGTGTGGCATGTCTGTGTGACATAAATAAATCTCTGGGAAATTGGGTAAGGAGCATCTCATTGTTCGTTCGTTCCTTGTCAACGGGTAGGACAGGGCAGGGCATCATCTTATATTATATTTTGCGTTGTCTGAAACTTTTTGCGATGCCATTTTTTATTGTTAACTCAAATTTGAAATGATTTTTATTGATATCCAGAAACCCACATACAGATAGAGAGAGATAGGAAACTGGATGAGCTTTTCATTGTCATGGACAAAGATTCAATTTCTATTTTCAATTGTAACGAAAGGAAACCCGATAGCATGCCCAGTCCATAAAATCGCCGTTATGGCTACCAGTTACCAGTTTTCAGCTACCGGCTGGCTAAAAATGACAAAAATATCCATGCGCTAAATCAAAATCAACAACACAGACAACGACGCCCTTGCCCTTCGCCGCTTACCCATACATGCCAAAGCATACCCTTACTTAGCCAAACACTCTCTCTATCTATCCTATGGAGAGATGAGAAGTATAGTCGTTTAAAACGGGACATCGATATGTCAATATGTCGAAATTTGAATGTCAGCTGAAAGAAAGAATTTTTTATTTCTTTCACATTCGCATGCAAATGATTTATGCTCTAAACAATTCTCAATTCTCTGTCTCAATGTTCTGAATGCATTTTCAATATTTATGCTATTTCCCATTTGCGACATCGACATGCAATTGACAAAATATCTGTCTGTTGACAGTCGAAACAATATGAAGATATTTACCAGCTCTGTGAATTGGTCATGTTTAACTGATATAAGTGGAAGAATGTGGAAGAACATTTTTGTGTACAGATTGAGTTGTTGTTGTGAAAATCTCTCATGTCTCAACAACTCAAGGTAAAGCACAGAAGAATGTATTTGAGAAATATTTTACCTTTTACTCAGATTGTAAAGAAGAAATAAACCCCACAATCGCATTCAATAAATATAAATGATTAATTTCAATACAAAGTTCTGCAGAAATGCAATCGCAATTGCAATCGAGAGTTAATGAGTTCGAGTGAACTACATTTTCTTCACGGTAGGTGGTAAATAAATTTGACTTGTTTTACTTTTGGTTCGAAAGCAGTCCTCCATCCATCCATCCTTCACATCCTTTCTTTGGTCTGTCATTGAAGTGAGTTTTAAGCTTCTGATGTAGTTGTAGTTGAGAGTTAGTTCTTGGTTCTTGGTTCTATGTTTGGGGGATTGTGAACCAAACAAGTTTATGCATTGAGCTTGTTTACTCTTTGAACTTGATGCATTTCTTTACTTAAGCATTTACAGCTAGACGACTTCTTCTTCTTTGCTTCTTTGATGGCACTTGCTTTGCTTTATAATGGCATAACTCATTGTGCAAATTGATGGTTAGCCACCGTTAAGCGATAAAACATGGCTGTAGTTGCACCCAATTTGCCCTTTGCTCCTGGCAAACGGAGAGCAAAAAAATAAAGGTCAAGTGGATGTTAAGCTGTATTTTTGCGGTGTTTAGCCAAATTGAATGAAACTTGTTATCCCAGGTTGAACTAACCAGCTCCTCCTTAAGCGGTAAAAAGTCAAGATTGGTTGCCCAATTTCACACAGCAAAACACACATCTCCACAGATCCTGTTTCTGTTCCTAGCAGCTAGGTGTCGGGTAAACCAATAGCAATGGCCAATGGCTAATGGCGGGGGCGTTTAAAAAATTGTTTTACTTTTCATGTCGTGTCGTTTCGTTTCGTTTCGACATTTTCCAACTTGTTTGTTTCTCTTAGTTTTTTGTTGTGTTTTCTTTTATCGCTTTCTGTAAAAGTGCCCAGAGCAATTATTTGTTATACAACACTTGGTTGGTTCACTTTTTATACTGCAGCTAAAAGCCATTGCACAACAAACAGAAATACTTTGCTCAACAATTTACTTTGCACACTTTTATGGACATGGTCATGGACATGGTCATGGTGGAGCATAGGGTAAAATGAGTCAATGCATTTTTGCTCACACAAAAACACAAAAACTACAGTGAAATTGAAAGCCAGTTGTAAAATGGATAGCCAATAAATAGTGAGTGGCAATTTGTTAGCAATCTTGGAAGAAGATTAACTTAAGTTTGGCTAAAGCGAAAGGTGGGAAAAGCGTTTTCATCGCCGTTTTCATTACATCGCAACAGCAACTGCGTGGACAATTAAAAGTTTTACCAACAATTGGCTGCTGGACTCGAAGTAGCATTTAATATGTTCGTAATGAACGTTATTAAAATCTTCTTAATAAACGTTTAATATCTTGCAGAAGCAAGCGGACTTAAACCAAACTCTCAGATCAGCATTAACCGAAAAGTAATCTTTTCAATAATTGTAAAGTAATACAGAAGGAATCACATTCAAAGCGCACTTTCGGGGCGAAAACTTTCGACTTCTTCTGACCAAATCACAAATCTTTCTCGCAACACCCAAGTTGCGTATGTCAATATATGTATAAGATGTTCTTCCGACTCCGGATTGTATACATTTGCTGTACGATGATACACTAGAACAATGCACTTAAATACGCCCATTTGGGCTTTTTCTTTGGCAATGAAATCATTTTAGTCATATGTGTTTCGATGATGCAGATGCAGATATCATAAATATAAATAAATTCATGTAGTAATAACAAAGATAAAATTGAGGAAAACCTAATGAGGTGCAATGATGAAGTATTTAAACCGTTCGTATCCATTCTTTGATACATTCATTTGGCAGGAGACAACCGGAGGACCATCCAAATTTATCTGAAAGTGGACAAAGCGAAGACTTATCCAAATTATTTAAAACTCTACAAACGCAATCATTTGTCGGTTAAATAATTCCCATTTGTTGTGTTATTGCATTGGTTATTTTTCAAGAATATCAATAACATAACTCAATCAAAATAATAAAAAAAAATAGCCAATGACAAATAATTGGCAATATATTTGATATGTTTGCATTGCAGGAACTATTGGCATATAAAGTCAATTTTTAGTTGGCAATATATTGGATTTTGTTATGAGCAATGTGCTGATGGTCAGCCAATGTTATTAAAATAAATGAGACAAATGTGGAAAATTCCTGAAATGATTTCAAATGAAATGACGAAATTGCATTCGACACAACTCAAAAAAAAGGCAAATTTGAGGGCGCGCTGCGCTGTGTTGGCATGTGGCATGCAACAGCAACAAAAACAAAGCTAAATGAACAACCACTGAAATGGGAAATAGGAAACTTGCATAATCATCAGCCATCAACCACAAAGCGCCGCCCACACGCAACTTCATTTTACCAATTTACAATTCAATGTGCCAGCATTTGTTCCTTAAATCCAAAATTTCATTCCCAGTTGACTTGACTCTAACGATGTCCAACTCGAAATTTATGTACACAATACCAAAAAATTAAAATACCATGCGTGTTTATTTATTTTGCGAATTTTAAATCCTGTTTATTGCCGGAATTCAGTAGAGTAACAGTAGCCTTAACCGGCGGCAGTGCCATCTGTTCCCAAATAGGGGGCAAAAAAAAGCATTAAATCCAATAAACTTTATTGATTCTGAATCCAAATTAAGCATATTTTCTTTATAACCTAAAGCTGTAATCCAGTCGTAATGTAATCCAATGCTCTGGGACCATCAGATACTTATTCAGTATTTTTTAGCCTAAGAAAAAAACCTGGAAGACCTAAAAGATGACAATTAGGTTAATTAGGCCTTATTATTTCGATTTAAACCGTTATGAAAATCAACAAGAATATTTTGATTCATACTAAGCGAAAGAAATTTAAATATTCCTACGAAGTAGAGGAACAGAAGACTGGGCAAATACATTCCTCCCTTCGGACATTTTTTTAATACTGAATCCATTAATTGTTGCATTTTGAAGCTGAGTGTTCCCTCGGCTCGCTGGCCATGAATTTATAATTAACGCAGTCCAAATGAACGTTTTAATTGCAAGTTCAACAAATATTAAAAACCAATAAAAAAAATAAATAAAAGTCGCTGTCAAGTGCAATCGGTTTATGTTCTGGACAAGGGTAAGAATGATTGAGTTAAAAGGTTGCTTTGAAATGCTGAACGCGGAAAGCCACATCAAGGAAGCTTTATTATATCTTATTGATTTCAAACAGGGCCATGGACTCGAATAAAGTGAGCAATCTTTGACGAATTCACTTTCAAGTACAAGAATCATCTATTCATTAAATTCATTAACCTTAAGCTGAATTTAAACTCAAATATTGGTTGCTAATGCATTTTCTCGCTATTTTATTTTCAACATTTAACTTTAAAATTGCAACGGTTTGGCTTATCTTGCTCCAATTATAATCATTTTCATTTCATTTAATGCCAACGCGGTGTCGGTTTTGGCGGCTTAAATTTGATTGCTGGACTTAAAATGCGTGGTTTTTTAATAGTCTTAGAATTGTTTGCGCTTTTAGACCCAGAAGGCATCATAGTTTCGTCATCAATGGGCTTGGCATTTTCATCGGTACCCTTAATATCAGTTTGCGGAATCAAATCGTTGATTTCATTCGGACTCTCAGCTTCTTCGGTAGATTCTTCAACCTTTTCCTGTAACATATATTAATAAAGTGATTGTATAGTTGTGATCTGATATAAGAAACTTACATCTGACTGCTCCTGGTCGACGAGAGGTATTATAGATTGGAAAGTTGAACCTGAGTGAGTGCTGCTGAAATTATCATCATTATCATCATCCTCATATAATGGCTGGTTAACCCAATCAGGAATTTCGGGTTCGGCCATCAATTCTAAACCATCTTGATTAGTTTCAGCAATGGGTTGCTTATCTGCCACAACCTGAGCATCTAAGTTATTGTTATTGAACCACTTAAAGAAATGCTGAATGAAGATTTTTCATGAAAATATGTACATTTACAGGGATACGATATTACTTACCTTTGCCAGCAAGAAACCCAAAGAACCAAGAAGGACAACTGCTAATAGCGATACCATCAATGAGATATAGAAGCCAGTCTGAGATGGTGGCTTTTCTATTTCCACATCTTTTGGAACTACAATAAAAATGTATTTATATGGTGGATAGACAAAACGAAATATTTTGTGTTTGATATGAGCTATTAGTGAGTCCGGTTCTGTACGTGGAAATACTTGGATTTCATTTAGAGTTGTCGGTATTATTGGGCTTGCCATATTTGGTTTTAGTCAATTTCCGATTCACACAAAATATACGAATTAAAATATACAAAATATATCTTTGACTTTAGAAAATTTAAAATTTTTTTGTATACTACAGAAAGCAGCTGCAAAACAATAATACTATGCCTACTATTTTAACTACTTAAAGCTTGAAACTGTCATGAAGAAACACGAGTTGATTACAAGTGTATTGCCTTTTATTAAAGAACTTGCCCTAAAACAATTTAATTGCAACTCTTATTAAATACATTTTTTTTGATAACCAAAAACCAATACCAGCATACTTTTTTATATTAAAAACCTTGTTACACATAGCATAAAAAAAAAATTAAATAGCTATAAGCTCTTGAAAACCAATTTTTAATCCGTTTGTGGAACATAACTACAAAATGCAGGTCAAATTCCAAGAATTTTTACCAAACCGTATTAAGCCAGTTGTTTTAATGGAGCTTTAGTTAAGCCCTTTCAGAGAAAACAAAAACTTTTATAAAACTATATGAAAAAAAAATATTTTGTTCAGCTTTTAATAATGTACTAATTATTAATGAATTAAGCTTTCCGAAAGTTCCCAACTAAATATAAAATAATCAAACATTAACTCTCATAAAAAAGTCTTAAATCATTTTTGTCTTGATTTTTATTTAACACAAGAGCCACCATTATGATTATGTATGACATTGGCAATGCCATTAACATATTCCAACTTTTTTCAAAGAGAGCAACTTCAATCGCTGTTCATACAGATAGCTGAGTGTCCACTTCGCATTTTCTATATACATTCCCTTGGCTCGCTCTTTATATTACTTTACCATGAATTTATAATGAACATTTTAATTGCAAGCTCAACAAATGGCAACAAATGTTAAAAAACGTAGAACAAAAAAATCGCCGTCAGGTGCAAGCGGTTTATGTTCTGGACAAGGGTTAAAACGTTTGAATTAAAAGCAATGCGGAATAGTGTGAAATGAGGAAAGCGTCATTAACCAATACAAACTGTGACTGGGACGAAAGCTGTATTTTTTGCCTCATAACTACAGTCAAACAGGGCTAGGGACTTCAGCTGAATTGAAACTAAAATATATGTTGCTTACGCAGTTTCAACAAATTTGGTTTATCTTGCCATTTTCATATTATTTCATGGTGGTGGAACTGTTATTGTTCATCTTGGATTCTTCTACTTAGATTCAGAAGGCATCAAAGTGTCGTCTTGATCGTGTTTGGCATTTTCAGATAAACACTCAATGGCAGCTTGGTTCGATTCCGCAATTGGTTGCATGTTTTTCTCATCCTGACCTTTTGAGTTATTGGTATTGATCAACTTATTGCGTTTCTGCATGAAAACTTTCCATGATAATATCTACATGGGGATACGATAATACTAACTTTAGAATCGGAAATCCATCTAGCTTCGGACTGCAGTCACACCATTTGAACACAAGAACTTGGATGGAACTCCAACAATCCATGGAGGAATATGGAGGAACAAAGACATTTAATCTTAAATTCAGTTAACAAATTTTCATATTGTCCCCATTGCTTGAATGAGCCTTAAGTTTTAATACCAAATTGTCAAATGAAGCAAATAGTATGGTTTAAATACAACAAATTTAGAAACATATTTAACGCTTTCGGCAAAAACTTTTGGCATTAGCTAATGTATAATGTGAAGCCGCTTTGCTTCCCTTTCGGGGGGGCGGATGGATGCTGAAGGATGGTAGAATTAAATATTTTAAAAGCAAAGAGATAAAAATCGGATGTGCATACATATATAAACATATTTAAAGAGCGTGACATATTTAAGCCAACAACAAGGAACTAACTTTAATATTGTTTTGTTACAATTTCGAATTTATTTTGGGGTTGGCGAGTTCATTTCCGTTCTGAAGAAGTTTCATAGAAATAAAAGTCACGTTTTTCCTCATTATTTTTTGGCTACCTTAAAGCTTCACTCGAAATCGGAGTCGGAGTCGAAGTTGGAGACGAAGAGGACTCGGAGACGGTGTCGGGTTTTTGTCGCAGTGAGAATTTTCCTATATTTGGAATTGCCATAAAATTTGCATGTTTATTTGCGGGCAAGCTCATTGAACCATGGCCAACCATGGACATGGCCAGAAAGCGGTGGAGCTAAATTTAATTTTGTTATTTTGTTAATGAGCTTGGCTTGTTTAACAATTTTGCCCACGCCCAGCTAATGGGTTGCCACACACACACATACACAGACACAGACAGACGCACACAGAGATAGAGACACCCTTTTGACTTTGGTTTGGGTGAAAAGCATAAACATTGTCAACTTATGCGACGCATTTAAATTGAGCACCAAACTCCAGTGTCTCCCAGCCCACCTCAACCCAACCCCTCCGTTATTCCTTTGATAGCGTCCAACTCAACTTTTAACGATGCTTTTTGTATCTGTGTTCTGTGTGTGTGTTTGTCTAGGAGACAATTTGAATTCGCTTGGTGCGTCGTTCTGCATGTGCGTTGGGAATATGAGGAAAGCGGCTTTATGCTAATATCAATGGAGATCTCTCTCGAGCGAGAAAGTATTGCTTTCAATCAGTTTCACTCCTTTTGACTGGTAATCAGCAAGAGCAGCAGTCTAGGTCAAATACTAGATATCTCTCTATGTTTATGTATGCAGGATGATGAATTGTCCAACCAAGCTGTCCAAGCCACAACGCCAGGAGAAGCACACACGTATAAGTTCATTAGTGGGGCGTGGTGCGTGGGCCGTGGGGCATGTGGCACGTGTAGTGGCAAGCGACTGGCATGCAAATGAAGTTCAACTGCTGGCCAAATGTTGGCCAATGTTGGCCAACTCTGGCTATGTTGTAACATTATCATTACCGTTAACGTTGTCGTCGCTGTTCTCGCTGTTCTCGCTGCCCAAATGGATCACATTTGTTATGCCAACAAGAGCCGACAAAACAAGTTCAGTATCTATGGATACATGGACCAGGCCGTGGCCATGGCCGTGGCATTAAATTAGCATTTTAATGATGCCGAATGATGACGAATTATTATGCTCTGGTCTTTTTCACGCGAATAGTAAATTCAATCGACAGAAACGAATCAGATTTTGTTTGTTTGTTTGTGTAAACTGAAATCTGACCCACGCATAGGAAGTTATATTAATCAGTTTGAACTATGTTTTTTGTGTTTGATGTTTTTATAGCTGCTTCGGTTGCTGTGTCCTCCTGGACATTGGTGGCCATATCCTGTGAACGTTACTATGCCATCTGTCATCCGCTGAGATCTCGCACCTGGCAGACAATCAATCATGCCAACAAAATCATTGCATTCATCTGGCTGGGCAGCCTCTTTTGCATGGCTCCAATTGCTGTCTTTAGCCAACTGAAGCCGACTAGTCGACCAGGTTTGTCATTAAACTGCACACCCACGATACCTAATATAATCATTTGGTGAATCATTTCAGGCTTGCACAAGTGTCGGGAACAGTGGCCCCTCGGCTCTCTTGTCTATGAGCGTGCATACAATATCTTTCTGGATTTGGCCCTTCTGGTTTTGCCTCTGCTGGCACTCAGCTTTGCCTACATGTTCATCACACGCACTCTCTATGTGAGCATGCGGAATGAGCGTGCCATGAACTTTGGCAGCAGCGGCCCGGACGACAGTGGACAACTTGGCATGGGCAACAGTGGCAATGGCAGCGGCAGTGGCAGTGGCAGCGGCAGCGGCAGCGGCAGTGGCATTGGCAAAACTATCGGTTGCAATGGATTTCGTCGCAACAAAGGTAATCCGAATCCGAATACGAATCCGAGCTCGAATCAGTCGATGCGTCAAAAGATGCGCCACGAGGCATTGGGTATGGATGGCGATATGCAGCAGCAGCAACAATTTGGGGCACCTCAATACTATTACGGTAAGTTCTAAGTTCTATATTCAATAGCTTGTGCAATTCAATTCTCAGCTTGCCGGCGGCTTCCGCCGTCACTTTCCGTCCATTTTCTGCTCTCGTAACCGTAACTAAAAGGATATCCATTCATCTTTCCACACCGTTACCTCCCGCCCCCCCGTCACCACCCACGCACATACACACACATTTGCATGGAAAAACTCATTGACGCGCGAAATGTGATTCAGCCAGAGTTGTGTTGTATTTTTTTCCCTCTGCTGCTGCTGCTAGTTGTGGTGGCACGTTACTCATACGCCCCGTGTGTGTGTGTGTGTGTGACGATAAATTGCAACATTCGATTCAATTTGATGCCAAGCACTGATAATTTCAGCTTCAACCACTCTTAAACAAGCCTTTAATTTGCATTCATTTTGGTTTTCTCAGTATTGGCAACCATTATCACGGCCTGTAGGCTTTTTTTGTGTTTTTGGCTGTTTTCTGTAAAAGTGAACTTTAACCTTTGTAATTCGAACTGGAACTGTGGAAACAACACACACACACACACACATCTAGTTATCTACTGAAGAGTTCTTCAGAGTTCTTCTCTTCATATTCAAGTTTAATTAAAAACAAAAATAATTTATACAATTTTCAAAAAATTTATACTATCGTTTATTTTCTGCCTATTATTTCTAGTTGTAAAGTTCCTTTCTAAACCCATTTTTAATTGGTTCACTTTTTAGAAAAGGACACACGTTTACACCATTTACCATTTACCATTTACCGTTAACCAACCCTTTGCAAAGGGTAAACAGAAATTGCATATTAGCATAAACTTTCGTTTATGTTTCGAGAGCTTTTTAATGCATATACCTCAACGCTGTAGATAATGAATTATCACAGAGTGCCACCATTAAGGACACTCAGTTTTGTTTTTTTTCGCTCGAGGCCCAACACACACTTACACACACACACACAGACAATGAAGTTGGAGTGTTCTTGTCTCACAGTAGTAATTGCAGTGCCATTCAGAACGAACGAAAGCGAAAGCGAAACGAAGGGTCAAATTAAATACAGTAGTAAATTATGTTTGGGTCGAGCATTTAAATGCTCGTTAAATGCCGTTATCTCTTGAGTTCATCGACCAAAAGTTGACGACGGCCCAGTTGAATTTAGTAGTTTGGCAAATGGTGACACATTTTCATATTTTCTTACTTGCCCCATTTGCCACATGCCACATTCCCACAAATATGTGTGCAATGTGAATTTGTTCAACTTTAATGCGAGTCGGTGATAAGTTTGATTTAATTTTTCTAGAGAAGAAAAAGCCGATGCAATTTACGGCCGGCACTTAACATTTCTGTGTCATAAATTACAATGTAAAACTCGCATCCAGCCACCGGCAGTACAGGCAGTTAGTCAGTCATTCTTTATGCCACTTGCCGCTTGCCACTTGCCACTTTGCCCTACTCGCTGGGAAAAAGAAAAATGTTTTATTGCCGAGAAGCTTGTCGTGGCAATTTGCATAGAGCGAGCCAAGCAAGCTATATATATAATTAGATCCCTAATCCCGTTATATTTTGTAGGCGCTGCGCTCATTAAAGTCACTAAGGCATAGAGTATAACAGTATAACAGTTCGCGCACGAATTACGAATTGTGAAAGATATTATGCTAAACACTAGATAAACAATTCAAATGAAGTCAATATAAAAGTAATTAACTGATTATCTTAATAAGACTAACTTTATGTGCAAGAAAGTGTATTTAATAGTCTTGTTAGCTCAACATCTTTATTCGTTTATTGCCTAACATTTTTTATTTATCTCGCCCAGGCCTTTCAGAGTTTGAGAGTCATGTTTTATTCAAACTTTTGCACAAATTATATTAGCATATTTTTTCACTTTGCACAAATTAATTAAGTCATAATTCAAATTCATTAAATAATTGAGCGGATGTCACATTAATTTTTTTTTATTTTTGTATAAACATTCATTAAACATCAAATATTATAATAAAATGAATTAGGAAAAGTGCTCCAAACAAGTTTTTATCAATATTACTTTCGGATATTGTGCTTTAGGTTATAGTTATCAGCATCGATCAGTTCTAGGTAGAAATAGCATCGTTAGTTTCGGAAAAAACGTTATAAAATTCATTTCTTTACCCTTTTCATCCATGCAACCCGGCGAGACTATCGAGTCCACCAGACTGGGATCGCCATGTCGTTCGGCCTCCGATGCATGTGCCACAATGTGAGCAAGCTCTTGGGCGATCTCCAGACGCTGCTTAAGATCCAAATGCTGATCGTGTTCTGCGTTGGCCTTCATAACGCTGCGATGTATGAAACGCATCATGCGATTGCTTTTGGCCGCTTCTGCTTTGGCCAGCTCGTTTTGATCATGCTGTCTTTTGGCCAATGCATCCATAGACAGTTTGGCACAAAATCCGGCTGTTAATTCCGTTTCATGAACGTTTCGCAGTGAACGAGATATAACTTAACTTACCCCAAAAGATAATCAATAGAAAGAGCAAAACCTGTAGACAAACACGCCAGCAATACATTGTCATCTCCTCTCGTCTCGTTTCGTCTGTGTTTTTGGCTTGACTTACTTTTTTGTTGTGTTCCGTTTTTTAAACAGCACGTAGCATTTAGTTCATTTATTTTTAAGGCCTGCTTGCTTTCAAAATGAGTACATACTAAACACACACAGAGAGAAAGAGAGAGAGAGAGAGAGAGAGCGAGGGAGAGAGAGAGAGAGTTCATAGGTCAACAGCATGTTTAAGCACTCACAGGACAATGGCCTTTTCGTTCGCCAGTTTGTTTGTTTTTGTGTTGCTTCAGAATAAATATTCTACCATAATCTTAAGCTAATAAACAAGAAAATAAATATAAATGCCCCTCAATATATACGCGAGATAAAAATAACCTAAATTGCATATTTTCTACCCTTCGAACAAACAAACAAGAGCATATTATTAGCATACTTTTAAAATTGGAGCAATAACAAAAATAAAACTCGCTTCAACAACTAAATGGCTTACACATTGTATAACATCAAGTACGTCAATACAATAGATAAATAAACATAACTATATACAGTTCCGGCGCTGGCTTATACGCATTTGAGCCAATTAGCATTGAAAGGTTTCTTTTCCACGAGCACGAGGACGGCAACAAAGGATATAATAGCACTTAAAGCTTCCTAGTCCCAGCTGATGCTTGCCTTTTGAACAGTTGTTAGATGTCTGTAAGATATGATTGAAAATGTCTTCTTCCAAGACATCAACTTACAACAATATATTGCATTTCAATAATTGAAGAACTAAGAATGCCTCGAAGAATCGTTGACAATACTTCTTTCGATATACTATGTGTCTAATGTTGGCTCATTAGAGGCACGACAGGTGTCAGACAAATGTCTTTTTGGCCAACTCGTTATCGATATGAATAACTAATGTTAAATGTATACAAAGGGTAAAAGCTGTTACATCTTAAAAAAAAAATGAATTAGTAAAACAATTGTTGCTTAATAATAACCATTGATACTTATGTGCTGAATATTAAGAGAAGTATAATCAGAGGAAAGTGTTATATATGTTTGTTTTTTTGTCTCTGTTTCTCCCTCAATGTCTTCAAATACTTAAGTTCCAAAGAAAATCTTTAAAATTAATTACTCTAAAAATATAAAATTATCCAATTAGAATATATTTTCATTAAATGCATTAAAATAGCTAAAAGCTTCCTGACACTGATTACGCTCAAGTTAACAAAATTTGACTCAGAAAATTGTTCAGACAAATGACTAAAGGCTTATTGCTTGAAAGAGTAAATCAATACACTCAATTAAGTATTAATAATAATAATAAATTAAAATTTTAAATAATAAATTTAACACATATGTTGAATAATCAGCAAAATAGTATTGAAGTATTCAAGTGTGAAATTGCCAAACAATAAATATTTACTTAAATGCAAAAGGTTGGATTAAGTTTCAATTGCTCCAAATGAAACGGCTTAGTTGTTGTTCACTTAAGCTCAACTCTGGCAATAGTCAGTTGCTCGAAAGGATTTATTGTTCGATTCAATTGTTTATAACACTTTAAATAATTGTTGCCGATTTATGTGTCCTTTGCATCATTTATGTCCTTGTCCTTGTCCTGGCTTCAGACTATTTGTTGTTGTTTTATTTCCATTTTAATCCTTATTCTGTTTTTATAGCAGATGGTTATATTCATGGCAGCAGTAAGCGTCGCCTCTTTTGCTCCGCCAATGGACGCCAGCATCTTTACTGTATGCGCAGTGCTTCGGTTAAATCCGTGCGACATCAGCAACACCAGCAGCAGCAACAGCAGCAGCAACAACAACAACAACAGGTTACCGGAACCGTTGACTGTTGTGCTCGATTACAGCGTTTGAGGCATCAACACCAGCAGCAACATCTCATTATGAGCATGGCCAACGCCGAGGGCGAGAATCGCAAATCTCTGTCCCAGCCCAGTTTACGTATCACCGAGGCAACATTACGCAGGTAAGTCAATATTACAGTATACAGTGTCTGACAGACAAGTTATGGCTGCAATATATAATATCCGACACAGATCGAACGATACCAAGAGCTTGGAGAGCAAGAAGCGTGTGGTCAAGATGCTGTTTGTGCTGGTGCTGGAGTTCTTCATTTGCTGGACACCGCTATACGTGATCAATACGCTTACCATGTTGATTGGGCCTGCTGTGTATGAGTATGTGGATTATACGGCGATTAGTTTCCTCCAGCTGCTGGCCTACTCCTCGAGCTGCTGTAATCCCATTACCTATTGCTTCATGAACGCCAGCTTTCGGCGTTCATTCGTGGACACGTTTAAGGGCATGCGGTTGTGGGATGGCGGACGCTTGAGATTCTGCCGGGATCGGTCCAAGAATGAGACGAATCTATCGGTGGCCGGGAACTCAATTGCGCTGGCCAATTCGGCCATGTCCGGCCATACGGTCTTGGAGAGTCCACGCCTCTGAGCCACCATCAGTCTGCGTCAGCATCAAAGCATCAAGTCGCGCAGTGGCAAGCCGGTAGGAGGGGTTCGGGCGGCGGGCAGGGAGGCGGGGAGTGTTATAAGTGAGCGAGTCATGGAAACGGAGTCGCTATAGAATACAACAAGTATGTGATGTGTAAGAAACTAAAACTGTGGTTGTCAACGATTCTATACTACAAGTAAATTGTATGAATTGTCCTTGGTATGAATACATATATAAATATAAATAATATTTGGTATTAGTGAACCCCAAACTAAATACTAACTGTAATAATCAACTCACTTTGGCTATCTAATTGTTAAATGTAAAATAAATTGTTAGATTTCTTCGTCTTTGCCATTGGACATTTGACAGGCGGCTGCGTTTAAATGTTTTTAGAAAATGTAAATGGGATTATACCCTTAACTTAATGAATTGGGTAAAAAAGGGAATAATGGTTTTGTGCAAAAGTATGTAACAGGCAGAAGTATACATATTTTCTTGATCGCCATCAACAGGCGAGTCGAGCCATGTCCCTCCGTCTGTCAGTCTGTCTGGTTAAGGGTTAAGGGTATCTTCTAGTCGAGCTTACTCGAGTAGAGCCATCTTACTTGTTTATGTTTGTTTTATTTTGGAGATTACATGTGTCGGTGGCAGATATATTTAAAACGTTTGGTTTAAATGTGCAAGCAATCAAGTATGAGAAGCGAAGAAAAAGCGACAAATTGAATAATTAATGTATTTATTTAGGCATAAGAAGCGTTCATGTGAAATGAAAAAGAAAATGAAAATAAAAGCAATCACACACACACACACAGCTACACAAATCCAATTAAATGACGAATTTTTGATGATTACAAATCTCGAAGCAACATACATTAAACACTTTAAATTCAAAATCTAAATGTATTTGATGAGAAAGATTTGCATTGGCAAACGATGAGAATAAACCTACCGAGAAAACCATTAAAGAAAACCAAAACATAAACATCGGCGTGTTTGAAACCGTCCGAAAATCTGTTTCCTAAACTCTTTTTATTTTGTTCAAGCAGTTTGAAAATCAGCTACAAAAAGTACAACTAGAAAATGTTGAGCTTCACAAACTGGTCCAAGTTTATTGTCCCAAACAAATGATTTTAAGCCTCTAATACAATAAGCAAAACAAAATTATACTTGAGTACCATAAATAATGGCAAATTATTGATGTGAACCAAATACAAAAAGATAACTAATAAAATGTATATGTGTGTGTTAAATAAAATTTTAAAATATTTTTTTTCACTACTATAAATACTTCAACGAACTTAACAAATGCAAATTAATGCGAAAAATAAATGTTTTATGTAAATATAAGAAGTAACACAACAAATCATTGCATACTTTTAGGCAGCACATAAAAAGCAAAAATTACCGAATACAACAACCCAAGCAGTAGTTAATTAATTGTCTGCCAGCAATAAGGTCACATATCGAAAGAAAAAAAGCCATGAATAAGCTCCCTCCATCACGCAACATATGTGGCCGTGAATGCAAAATACTTCCTTGGAATTGATTGCCCATTTTCAGTTAACGAGCAGCGCATAAATTCTGTACAAATTTCCGATTCTTGTGGATTACCACCCACTCTCACTCATTCTCTCTCACTCTCACTCACACTCTCTTGTCTTTTTTTTTTTTTTGATGGCCATTAAGCTGTCAAACACATTTACAACACCAGCTACATAAATTACGGCAATGATAGAGGAGAGAATCGCCCGACACTCGCTTTAAGTACATACAATTCCGCACGTGCTTGTGGTCAAGTGAAATCAATTTCCGCTTGACCACCATAACAAATAAATCGGGTGCAATTGTTTTTAACCGTTTCCGCTGACTGTTTCTCCTTTATATGACACACTGATGTTGATGAACTTGATGGATTTTTATCAATGGGGTAAACTAATGTGCGTAAAAGTTAGTTGCATCTGCAACTGAAAACTGCAAATTTATAATATCCCTATGAAATATTTATGACAGGAAATGTATCTGACAAGGGATGGATCTCACTCGTCAAGGACGCCACGTTGTCAAGATTAACATATTGGTCAGTTGGTATACATACCTCCTCCCCCTCCCTCCATTTCTTACACATTCATTCATTCAGTAAAAGTTGATTGTTTATTATTGAATACACTTGCTGTGAATGCTTCTCAATAATCAAATTTTGTCCATTGCTAATGCGACTGCGATGGAACAGCTGTTGTTGGTGTTGCTGTTGTTGCTATCCATTAGCACATTTTCCATTATCACAAATTCCCATCTCGATTTGTCACAATTGCCTCAGCCCAAGTATCTGAGTGCTTGCATGAGCTTGCGTGTATGTGAGTACATCAGCTGTTCAAGTGTCCTCGCTTGTATGTAGTTTGATGTCTCTTTCCCTGTTTGCCCGTTTCTGTGTTGTATGTGTTGTACGTGACAATTACTACAGATGTTGCTGACGTAATGAGCAGAGCAGCAGCAGCAGCAATGAGCAAATCCCTGAAACCACATCTGGTAATTTCTTTTTCTGTTGCTTATTGTTGTTGTGGCCCAGCTGCATTGTGATAAAAACCTTTTTGGAATTATAATCAGATCACGGCCAACAAGCAGACGGAAAGCATTTATGCACGAATGTATTTAAGTATGAAAGTTTGTTGCTGTTGCTGTATGCAAAAGATCATTTATTGGATTATCCTTGAACAGACAGATAGACAGACAGTTGCCCCGAATGAAATTCAAATGCAAGCATGCAAATTATTTAAGAGATGGCCTTGCCGAACGCCCTGTACTAACTTATTTGCTTATTTATTTATAAAGTATTTATTGCCTGCGGCTGTTGCGTGGGGCAGCACATGCCAAGAACTCATGTCCACACACACACACTGACACACTTTTCCGCACTGTTTTCTTTCTAACTCTTACCTTTGATACTTTGTGCAAACGCTTAATATTTGAGTAGGTTTATTTTCTGTTGTTGTTGCTGTTGCTGTTGTTGTTGCCCCGTGTCCTTTCACAGCTGGCGTAGGAGGCAGTATTTGCCCTCTTAACCGTATTACTGTTGATGTTTCTTCTTTTTGCTTTTTTGCCAGAAGTTAAGCAGAGTGTGTGGCCATTAATTAGAATGCGTACAAACAAAAACATTTCTTCTTCTGGATGCCCAAACTACTTACAAAGAAGCCATTACTAATAAATTATCTTAGTGTACGTATATGTATGTGCAAATATTTATAATTATAAACATATGTACGTGGCATTTGCATTATAACACAAATATGGCACGTGCCCACGTGCCTAGCAACGAAATAAAAGATGTTAATTCCTAATTATATTCTAGCTCTTCAATATGTTCTATGAGAAACGAGTTAGAGGGCGAGGAAACGAGAAAGCTACAAGCTCGACTGGGATATACACTTAAGAGGATAAACTGTTTGCTCTAACAACAATCTTCAATAATCTTTAGTGTTTCTCAATGGACTTCTATGAACATTTCACAGTAGTTATACCAAATATTTTCTACATTTCATTCAAATTCTTACTTGGAAAACCGAAAAAAGTTATCGATAATTTGGAACAAACTTGAACTGCCTGTGAATTTGGAGTCTCTAGCTAATCAAGAAAATATGCTTAATGGGTTCGAAAATACATCCTTCTGTCTGTCAAATACTTTAGTACAAAGTCATTGTAACCTTTCTTGTCCTTCATTTCAAGGCTTCAGGGTGTGAAAATTAGCGTGAACGGAAAGAAAGTAGTATGAGGAATTTTTGCACATCAGCACTCAAATAAGCAATGCATAGTTGTCGCCTTTCCTTGTACGATTGTCATACATCTGGAAAAAATATAACAGATATTAAATTTATAACATTTATATAGATTTAGCTCGTTAATTCTTTAAGCTGAAAGGAAAAAGGAGAAAATTCATATTTACATTTCCTTTTGAAACACTTTTCTCTCTCTCTTTATCCCACTTATTCTGAGATGTCTTCTTCTGCTAATTGCACGCAGTAAATATTACCACTTGCAACAACTTTTAATTGGCCCCGAGCGTATTGAATTGTAAGTAATAATAAACAAGAGGTCAGTGGCCAGCCAGTGGTAAGTGTTTGTTATATAACTCGACGGCCATTGGGCCGAGTTCACTAAAGGAGGCTTTCTACTTTGAGCAGGTGATTACGACATTACTTACTGACTGAACTCAATACATTTTTAATGCATATAGTATTCACTTTCAAGTGACAACAACTAACAAACTATATATAAGTTGTTGAAGGTGTTAAGAGGCGTATTGCCTAATAATGTCAGCGCCTGTTGCTCGACAAGTATACGCATGGAGGGCCCGTAACGGCAAAACGACATGGCAACATGGCAACGACCTTGACCAGCTTTTTACAACTCTAGCCCATTAAATTGGGTATAAAAAGGGTATAATGGATTTGTGCAAAAGTATGTAACAGGCAGAAGAAAGCTTCTCCAAAACTATAAAAGCTAGAAACTCCATATTTTGGATATAAGTTTCCTTATTCCTAGGCATAGCAAGTTTGTTTTAAATTTTCGATAACTTTTTAGGTTTGCGATATACACATGGAACCGATAACAAAACAATCTTGATTTTCTAAAAATTGAAAATGAGGATTTAAACTATTAATAAAATAATCAACAGCTGTGAAATTTTGATATTTGATATTTTGATAATTGAGATATGATGCCATCAAGCATTGGTACAGTAGTACACGTATGTGTATGTCTGTTAGTTCCACCGTCTGTCAGTATGTCTGGTTAAGGGTTAAGGGTATCTTCTAGTCGAGCTAACTCGACTAGAGAAGGCTCTACTTGTTATTTCTTCGTATTGTACTTATGGTTTATTTTATGTTTTCTGTTTTTTTTTCGGTTGTTTTTGTCGTCTTCGATGGCAATTGCGATTGCGAGACTTTAAGGCAGATTTGCGCAATGGACGCGCCCTTTTTAGCTTAATTATACAATTGGTGCTGTGCTGCCCGTTAGCTTGGATTACGCCGGTGTTCACTTCAGACTTCACTTGAAACGGGTTATTCGCAATGTATATTAATTATACTGCGTATCTGTCGCAATTTTTTGAAACGTGGCTCAGCTATTTTTGGGTTTAACTTTATTATTATATTTTGGAGAAGTCTCGCGTCACATTTCAGCCAGTTGACCTTCGAAAACAGCGAAATTTTGTTTTTGGTTTATATCACATTTTGTGCATATGCTTTAAACGAATTTCTTCTTCTTCTCTTTGCTTGAATGTGTAATGCCTACAATTGTAATTTAAGCAGGGTGAAAGTTTTTTTTCGTTGTGTCTACCTTAAAAAGGCTATAAGAAATATAATAAACCAACTTCATTTCGCTTACCCAATCGAATGGTATTCATACATATTAATGCTTAATATTGCTTAGTAATATTATTAAGCTGACGCCCTCTAGCGGTAAGATTTGGTAAAATGTTTTGCTATAGCCAAGAACCGAACCTCTCTGAAAATATTGACTCAAGCACACTTTTCACAATGGTTTCTAAATGCAACAAGTAAGATATCCTTAACCCTTGACATTACACATACGGTCACACCTAATACGGTCATATCTACACTAAAGCCTGATGATTTAACTTCAATTTTTCATATCTGCGGTGTTTCTCAACCGATTTGATAAATTTTTTTGCAAATTTGCATTATTTTGCCTATAATTTCAATTCTTATTTTGCAATTTTCTACATTCTATTTGTTTATGGGGCTTCGGAGAGCTCATATCTGGAGTCTCTAGTTACAGACGGATGGACGGGCATGGCTATATCGACTCGGCTGTTGATGCTGAATAAGAATATATATACTTTATGGGGTTGAAGATGCTTCCTTTTGCCTCTTACATTTCATTTTTACTACATCATCAAATCCGTTTTTACCCTTTTCATGAGTTAAGAATATAAAAAGGCATAAAAAGTTGATTTCAAATTGGAGACTTGCAAGAGCAAAAGTTTTTAAGATTGTTTTAAGATTGTTTCAGACTTTATGTTTGAGATTATTCAATGATTTTCGTTATGCACCACGATGCGTATGAGTAATAGTCATACAATCTGAGATATTATTGATATCAACTCTAAAGCTAATCACTTACGACGTTCTGTCGTAACGGTAGGTCAATGAATTTATTTATCTAGTTAATCGTATTGTGAAATCAACAAACAATAACAAGTACAAGTATAACAAGTTGAAATACTATAATGTAAATCAGTTATTGAACTCATACACACACCTGACATTTACGTAAGTGAGTTGGAAATTCCCCCTGTTAACTTGTTTAATCAGATTAACAATAGTTCAAAGTCTTAAACGATACCAAAGCTGCTCTCATAGTGATCGAATTTCCTTTAAATCGGTATTAGTAATCATAGATATTTATATATCAATGCACTAAGCACGTTTTAAGCTCAAGCTTATCACAAATAATACTGAGAATTATGTGTGTTTGTTTAAAGTTGCAAGCATTGCTCAACAATCGTCGGCTCAAAGGTAAAGTTGTGACAGACAAACAAACAAACAAATATACATATATATATATATTGCTGAATTACCGAATAAGTCATTAATACTACAAGTACAACAACAACAACACCAGCGAGAAAAGCATAACACACCATAACAACATGATATTATTGTACGCCATTGTTAATGACAATGACCCATCGAAGGGTTGTCATTCAAGTGGGGAATGAGTTCTGTTTATTAATGATTCTTCCAATGGTTCTTATTACATACTTTCTTACTTACTTTGTGCTTCTCAGGCCATTTAACGGAAATGTTTTTGATGACATTGCATTTGAGAATGCATTTGGTTTTGGGACTTTTTTGATATCAATGGAACATTGATTCGTTCTTATTGCCTGCACAATTGGTCAATGACATTACAAACTGAAGACCACACACAGAAATCAAATCATCATAGGAACTTCTAGTATGGCAAATCTATCGATCGATCGATCGATCTATCTATCTATCGCGAGGTACGGTACGCAACTCATTTGCATGTTGATTTGCGATTTGTGATTTGTGAAACCAAATAGGTCAATGGACATGAAAACAAGAGTAACCTTGAATACAAATATCCAAATATCATCACAATCAAAACATAAACACTTGGGATACGCGCCAGAAAAGACACCAGAAACAAAAACAAAAACCAACAACAAAAAAAATCTCTAAAGTGTCACTACCCAGAGAGAGAGAGAAAGAGAGTGGAGGGGATGAGAAGATGGAGGTAGCGACCACACCACGCGGTTTTTGTTTTGCTCTTTAAGATTCTTTTTTTTTTTTGTTTTCTATTTCATTTTTTTTTTTGTGGTTTTTACAACTCGAAATTTCAATGAACAAACACACAAGCACACATACACAGTGTGAACGGGGAGGGGTAGGCGGTGTTTGGCGGGGTTTAGGCCCAGCTACGCTTCATTCAAAGATGGCGAAAAAAACCCAAAGATCTTTCAGTCATACTGGGCTCCAAGCTTGGAAACGAAACTTGGCAGCAGCAGCGGCGGGGCAAGACGAACTCGAGCTCGAACTCTTTTGGGACAAACTCTCTCGGCTTCTGATCGGGCGGGCAACCAGATCGTTCAGATCAGATCAGAACAGATTCAAACTAATCCGGAAATCTAAGCGCTTGTCTCATTCACAGTCGGCTAGAAGGCAGAAAGAAGCGTGTTTTTTTATTAGGAACAGGAATAATATCATACAGAATAGAATTTCAGTTGTTTTGATGGAATTCGCATTGTTTTAATGCGTTATTATAAATGCAGATATTTTTTTTATTTATTTATTTTTTTTTTTTTTTGTGTAGTTTATTCTTTTCATTTTGTATTTTTTTTTTCGCCAATTGACGCAAATTGAACGCGTTTCAAAAAGACAACACAGAAATAAATAAGAGCTGTCTATATGGCTTACAGGTCTGGAATATTTTAATTTATGCTCGAGGAAGTGGCGCAGCACTACTACCACTACCAGCACTACCACTACCACTACCACTACTATGGCTATGACTACTTGAACTGTGTAAGATCGGCTCGTAGTCGTAGCTGGTGCTACCAGCTGCCAATCTTTGAGGTGGTTGAACTCCTCCCCCTTCCCTCCCCGCCCCACTACACACACCACACACACATACAGACAGAGAGACAGACAATCTATAATATTAGCCTGCAGCTGAACGATTCTGAACGATTCCAGCCTGGTTATGGCCGTTATGGCGCAGTAGCAGCAAGAATGCTAAACGAAACCGCTCAAGACCTGACTCGTGGAATCGGTATCGGAATCAAAATCGTGTTGGAGCTGCTGCTGTGTGTGGCTTGATGCTGCTGTTGCCGTTGCTGTTGCTGTTGCTGTTGCTGCTGCTGTTGGCTAACTGGCATTTTTTTTTTTAGGGGGGCTGGAGATGTCAGCGTACGCTCTCAAGGTTGTGCTGGCTATGGCTATGGCTATGGCTATGACTCTGACTCTGGCTATGGCTCTGTGGTTCTGTAGCTATGGCTATGGTATGGGTATGGGTATGGGTATGAGTATGGCGCATCGATTGACATTATATAATCGCGTTCAGGTTGAGCTCAGGTTGGACATTTTAATGAACGTAGTAGTAGTAGAGTCGAAGTAGTAGTAGTAGTAGTAAAAGTAGTAGTAGTAGTAGTAGTAGTAGTAGTCGAAGTAGTAGTAATAGTAGTAGTAGTAGTAGAAGTAGTAGTCGAAGTAGTAGTAGCAGTAGTAGAGGGGTTAGAGGAGGTAGCGCATGTGTACATCTCATGCCGCCTACAAAGTTCATTGCTACCAATCAATTGGCGCGAAAATCACACACACGTTGTGTCCGCATCTAATAGATACTATGTAGATATAATAGCTTGGCCGTATACGCTTAATCAATCAGTAGAAGTTTAGTAAAGATGTTGCTGTTGGCGTTTAGGGCCAACATGTGTTTTGGTTGATGGGTCCCCCCTTTTTTTTGTTTTTTCTTTCTTCTTTCTGTAAGCATGAGTCAACAATCTCTGGCAGACAGAGTCAGACTAATAGATCCGGCCGGCTTTTGTGTTGGCTTCGACGGCAACAGGTTGGATGCTGCTGACTGCGGCGCCCTTTTCAAGAAGTTCTTCTTGTTGTTCTTTTTGTTTTTGTTATTATCGATTAATTAAGGCGAAGCAACGACAACAAAAAAAACAGCCAAAAACATAAACAGAAAATGAAATGTCGCAGTTTTTTTTTCGCTTTTTCGTTTTCGGTCGAGCCCTTATACATAGTACTACTACAACTGGCTACTACGATTGCTACTACTATAACGGCCACCCCCGCCCCACTATACCCCGCTAATAATAATGATGTTATTGTGGTTGCCGCTCAGCTACTCAGAGTCAGTTTAATGAACTTATAGACGTTGACAGCAGCCAACTCTAGCAATAATAATATTCGTACGCACATTCTTCGCATATTTACGAGTCACACGCAGATTTGAATGGTGTTGTATCTAGACGGGCTTCGATTGGTGCCAACTTCCCCTGGCGTCAGTGGCGTTGGCGGGGGTGGGGGCTAAGCTAAGCTCCAATTACATCATGCCGAGCACAATGGCAATATTTTTAGCGACGGGTTCAATGAATTCCCAACATTTCACACGCCTTTTCGGATTCTCAGTATTTTTGTGTGCAGTTTTTGTTTTTTTTTCTCTCTTCGTTTTTTTTTGCCTTTTTTTGTGTCCCTTTTATTCCTCATATACCCTGCAATGAAGAATCAACGAGAAAGTATAGGAAATACCACAACTTTTCAACCACCGAGTACTAGACCAATCACATAAATATCTTCAAAACTTATAGTCTACATTTCATTTCCAACTTTTAGCTTTATTCTTGTAAAATTTCATTAAGATCCATTTAGAAGTTTTAGCCTGAAAGACATATTGAACATAAAGAGCAATGCGAGGTATTTAAAAGTGCGTCACATGAGAATCATAAGAATACTAAAGAATGACTTTTTTTGCATAGACATGCACATACATATAGTTATAATCGCTGACGGTTTGCATTTTGGGAGGCGGTTTGGTTCGGTGCGGTTCGGTGCGGTGCGGTTCGGTTTGAAACTCACTTTGCACTTACGTAAACAACAATTATGTTGTTTATGATCTGTATTCTGTGTTGGCGTCGGGTTTCGTCAGTGTCCCCGGACTGACTACTACGTAGTAAGTTTGTTATTATTTATTTTTAAATATTATGCATAAAAAGAACTTTCTAAATATTCTAAAGAGGAAAACAAAAATCGAAACCGAAGATAAGACACAAAATCAAATCAATTTTTATTCCAAATGCAATTCATGAAGAACTCTTAATACGCTACAAATAGAAATTAAGAAAGAAATGAAAAGGTTCGTTTACATGTGAAATATTTCTTATATATATATATGAAGAGATATGGAATTAGATTTATTTTGTTGGGTGTAGCGCATTCGAGATAGATTAAGACTTACTGTTACTGTTACTATTACCAGAACGAACCTCTTTTTGGGCTGTGAAATTCTCAAGATTCGAGATGTCTCAAGTGGAATGGCTGGCTTTTTTTTTGGCATTTTTTCTTTTGCGTCGCGACATCACCGATTTGTCAGCGAGTTCGTTCGTTGCGTCAAGTTTGAATTAATGAGTTTTCAAGGCCAAAAGGATGAGAAAGACGTCAAGAGTGAGAGAAAGAGAGAGAGAGATAGATAAGAGAGAGTGCCAGAGATACTTGGTATAAGTAGTATACAAAAAAACGAAAGAGGGGGAAGAGATTTATTTTTGTTTTCGTCGCTAATTTCATAATATTCCATAATATACCAATCAGCTAAGGCTGAAGATATATGTTTTGGTCAGGCAGGTGCCTGTTGATCATTATGATGATGATGGCAATGATGATGATGGTACTACGCTCTTTCTCTGATTTGTTACTGTTGTTGTTGTTGTTGTCGTTGTTATTCTTGCCGCCAATTCTATTTTTTCTGCGTTGTCATGTGGCTTGATTTTTGTTATTGATTTTTTTTTTCTTTTTTTTTTTTTTGTATTTTTCTTTGCTTTTGTTTTTGTTGAGTTTTGGTACCAGGAATTCACAATGCTGTTTTCAAGTTCAAGTTCAATAAAAAATAATAATAACAAAAACAACATTTAACTATTTAGCATACCTTTGATGTCTTAGGACAATTTAACACATTCTTTTGCGTAGAACTTTCGTGAAGCATTCATCAACAAGAAACAACAAATAACAACAACAACAAATATTGTTTACATATAAACATTTAATTGGATGGAAATCGTTGAAATTTATATCATTATCATTATAGAGTATTATTGTTTACGAAACTAAAAGAAAGCATTTTTATCTCTGATGTTTAATGTTATTTAACTCTAAAAATAACTATGAAATATTTGTTTATCACATTTTAAACTTGCTAAATGATTCACTCAAGAAATGGATATCAGATCAGAAGATATTGTACACATTGGTCTAAGAGTAATCTAGTTTATTTGTAGCTGGGAAAAAGGCAGATTAAGTTCTTAACGTTCTTAAAGTTATTCATTTTTATTTGTAGATACTGATAGATTTGGAGTTTTCCAGGCCTAAGTGTGTTCCAAGAAATAAAATGAAATCAGTTTTAGTATAAAAAAAAGGAAACGGATTTTCATATTATGTTTGAACTCCAATTAGCTTATATATCAGAATAACATATAAGCTGAGAGGATAAGAAGTAAATAATTTACCAATGAATAATGTTTATTACAAAATGGCGTAAAATGTATAATATTTAAACATATTCAACTACTCATGCAAAAGCATGAATGTGTTTAAATTGTGCTAAAATAATATATATTAGTTTTTAATGGTAAGACGAAATGTCTTATAAACATATTTAATTACTCATGTTTAAGCATGAATGTGTTTAAATCATATAAATATATTTAAGTATGTATTTGTATGATTAAACAAAATATTAGGCATAGAAAACGAACAACTTCTCCAAGCTAAATTAATGATTAATTTGCTTTCTAATCTTCCTCATTTTTCACACTTTTACTTGTTATAAGAACTTTATTTGTCCAAATTCGCTAATCTTTTCACTTTAATTCCTACCCTTCCTGCTCATCGCACAAGAATTAAACACTTAAAGCAAGCAAACGAATACAAAATATATTTAATTTTGCGAAATAAAATTCGAAAGCACAAAACTTTGCGCTTGTTCCATAATTAAATTATGTATAAGGGCATTTGTATTTAATGCAGCGAACAACAATTATTCAGTATTTAACCAGTCCCTCGGCGAAGTAGCTTTCCCTGCCTCTCCTGCTTCCCCTGCTTCTCTGTTCTCTGCCAATCGACATTTTCATAATGTATTTTTCTGGTATTATTTCGGTAGAATTGTGTTTGGTTTTTTTTTGTTGCCGGATAATTGGTTATTTATAGCCAAATATCCGTTTATATATATATATATATATATATGTATGTAGATAGGTTCTAAAACGTGTGCATGGCTAATTACGTATGCATTTTGAATGATACTTAGTGTGTACACTGCGCGAAAACACAATCAAATCAAATGTTTCACTCAATCTTAATTGATTGATTGAACTTCATTTAACATTCTTCTTTTCTTTCCACTTAAAGTGGTTGCGATTGACAATCTTATCGCATTTTCTGTCTGTGTATAATATGTGGATGGATACCTGATAATTGTAGCGCATTTTACAAATGATGCCTCGTTTTGCCAATTCAAGGTCGCCCAATCATCAAATCATCAAATAAAAAGTGTAAAAAAAAAAAACACAACACAACCATTCCAAATATTGCATCACGAAAAAATGAAATAATGATTTAAATAATGAAGTTTAAATACACTTTCAGTTTCAGCTGTACCATATATGGGGTATGGACTTGTGAAAGGATTCGATTTCGATTAGGTACGAGTATAAGCTTTAAGCCTTTAAAGGTTTTATTAAGCCTGGCTTGGATAGGACTACAATAACAAACAAACTGAAATTGAAGCTAAATGAAAATGTTTCTAGAAAACACACAGAAACTTTGAGCTATTTCAGTCAACAATTTCTGAAGAAAAACAGAAAAGTACTCTCACAGCTAATATTTGTTTTTCTTTCCTTATTTCC
Organism: Scaptomyza parva; assembly: GCA_035044645.1. Lineage (NCBI taxonomy): Eukaryota > Metazoa > Arthropoda > Insecta > Diptera > Drosophilidae > Scaptomyza > Scaptomyza parva. The sequence goes on from JAWNNT010000139.1 coordinate 16,471,577, forward strand.
GTATGCGCTTGCTTTAAGGATTCATTGGGGAAATCTATTCATTTGAATTTTAAATGTCAAACTTTGTGCAATATTCGTTATGCCTTCAATTCTCTAGCTATGGTCAAGTTCTATACTCTTCTCAAACAACAACAATATATATATAAATGAATTCGCACAAAATTCATTTAATGGATTTTGGGGGGATATGCGAAAAAAAAAACCGAATCGAATCGAATAGCAATCATTTGTGCATTAATTCAAAATTCACTCATGAAAAGCCAAAATCGAATTCCACACACATTAAAAAATAAAAAAAAAAAACATTTTAGTCAATTCATAGTATTATGCATAAATAAATAAAATACAATTTGAAGTAGATGTGCGTGTGTGTGTTGTTATGTTAATGGCTAAATTTTGTATAAATATTTATTTTTTGTTTTTTTCTCGAGAGGGGGGGATTTTGTCGTTTGTTTTGGCATCGGCTTTATAATTAATGAACAATAATTTGGCTCTCGAAGTGCAACTGACTTTTTTTTTCTTTTTTTCATGTTCACGTTTTCGCGTTACCTTTTTCGCGCATCCATTCAGAATCAGTTTCAGATTCAGTTTCAGATTCAGATTCAGATTGAGATTGAGTAAACCAGTTGGATTGTCCCCCCTTTGGCAGAACAGAACAGAATCGCTGCCACACACACACAGACAGTGCCACACATTGCTAGTGCCACATATTTGTGCACTGACTCATGTCCGGCATCCTTGACGCACATGCCACACTACTCTACTCACCACTACACACTACACATGGAGAGACTGTACAAGTGTGTGGTGCAGCAACTAGCAACATTTAGGTTTTGGGTTTGAGTGTTCTCTCGAGTTCTCGATTTCTCTTGATATTGACTTTCGGTTTCGGTTTTGGTTTTTTCCTTTCCTTTTCCTTTTTTTCACCTAGCAGTCATTAGCCTTTGAGCAGCGGCGTCTTCTCTGTTGTCTCTTCCAGCAGTTCCTGGAAACATCTTTCTCTCGCTCTCTCTTTTTCGCTCCCTTTCTCTCTCGCTCTCTCTTTCACTGTGCCCTGTGTTTTGCTCTGGGATCTTTGGGATCTGTGTCTGGGCCAATGACCGTATTCAAGGCCACACTACACACACACACACACACTGAAACAGAAACACACACATCGCAACAGTTCTCCCGTTCTCATTTTTCACGTGTGCTTCAAGCGCACATGTGTGTGTGTCTGTGTGTGTGTGTGTGTTGATCCTTAAGTGGCCAGCACTATTACACTCAGAGAAAACATATTTTTTCATTATTTCTTATCATCAACTTTGTTTTCTCATTATAATTTTTAATGTTATTACATAATAGACTTCTAAATGAACTTATAAAAATTTGAAAAAATATAATTTTTAAGAATATCAAAGACACAAATTGTGAAATAATATATTATATATAAGTTATCTTCAGAGAGAGCTGGTACCTTGGTATCTCTGATAAGCTCGCTCGTTGCGAATGCTTTTCTCTCAGTGCATTTAGGCAAGTGCACTTGCATACATCCCAGTTTCATTCTATAGTTTTGTTGTCCTGTGCGCTGCAACGGGTGCATTGACCCAGCGACCATTGTCTCAAGTGTTGATTTCCTAGAGGCCGTCGCCGCATTCCTTTTTTGCCTTTTTGCCTGTTGCCAGTTGCCAGTTGCAACTTGATGCATCCTAGTTTTGCAGCTGTTGCTGCTGACAGTTCAATGACTTGAATACGCTTTAATCGCTGCCACTTAATGTGGCCTGTGGCCTGTGGCTCTGGCTGTTGCTGTTGCTGTTGCTGGCTGTACAACAACAGTTGCTGGTTGCTGTTGCTGGTTGCTGTTGCTGGTTGCTTGTTGCTGTTGCTTGTTGCTGTTTCTGTTGCTATGCGAGATTTGTTTTGATCTTTATTTTTTATGTGTATTATTTTGTAACTCAGACCCGAAGGCATCCTGCATATCATCAATGTTTAGCTTTAACCTTGATAATTCAGTTTCACATTTGGCATTTGCTTAATATTCATTCTTACTTATTTTAATGACCCAAAACACCGTTTGAGAGACTGAAACTGGGTTTGGGACTGCGAGTGGGACTGCGACTGGGAACGCTGTTGGTGGCCACAGGTTTTAGGTTTTGTTGTGCAACAAATCTGAGGATTAATTGTTAAAATGATTATGCAAATTTCAATCGAAATCGAATCGAATCGAATCGAGAACAACAGACAGCGATGGCAATATACAAAGAGCGAGAGAGAGAGAGACAGACTGCTGATTATAAAAGTTGAATTGAATTTAAGTGGACGCAAATTAGTTGATTAACAGCTTGTACTTAAAAAAAAAAAGCAAAAAAAGAAATTCGTTTGATAAAAAGTACTGCAGAAAATGAAGTGTTCGATTAGAAATTACACTAAAAGCTTGGCTAAAGAAAGCTTAAGTATTTGCGAGTCTTGATTGAAGTACCAATTACTTTAAAGTACCAAATACTTGAAATGAGTATAAAAATCATTGATTCAACCAGAAGTTTGAAGCTACTTAAATCGAGTAAAAAGATTCCTAAAATAAACACAAGTGAACTTGAATCGAAAATAACTATAGTATATAAGGTAAATCATAACAAAAATACCATAAACAATATTCTTAACTTGTTTTTTGCTGTGCTTCCAAATCTTAATCTAATCTTATGCTATAAGTTGGATATAAGTTTTTTATTGTCGCTTTTCACATACACTTTTCAGATTTCTGTGCTTACAGGGTATTAAACAAGGCAACAAGCTAACATACAACAAGTAAGAAGGCTCTAATCGAGTAAGCTCCACTACAAGATACCCTTAACCCTTCACCATACAGACGGACAGACGGTCGGGCTACCGTACCAATGCTTAAGGGTTTCATATCTCCGGATCGACTCGTCAGTTGATGCTGATCAATAATATATATACCTTATGGGGTCGGAGAAGCTTCCTTCTGCCTGTTACATACTTTTGCACAAAACCATTATACCCTTCTTTACCAATTTCATGGGTTAAGGGTATAAAAGTACTAATTAGCTGAGAGATTTTTAGAAATTATTTCGACTGTGTTTGATCATTGCAAACCTCTTGATATGACGTATTAATATGTATAATGTACAATAACATTAGACAGTTCGCCCTGGTTTTTTTTTCTCTTATCAATTACTTCCAAAGAAAAAAAAATTATAAATATACAATAAGTATTCGGGTTTTTCTATTTAAAAAACATATAATAAAACAAATAAGAAGCCTCTAGTCGAGTAGGCTCGACTAGAAGAAACCCCTAACCCTTGGCCATACAGACAGACATACACATACGTGTAGTACCGGACCAATGCTTGATGGTTTCATATCTCTGGTGTTTCGTGACCGATTTTAATATAAATTTCACAGATGTTCATTGTTTTATTAAAAGCTTCAATACCTATTATCGAGTTTTTGAAATTCAAGATTTTGTTGTTATCGATTACATGTTATTGAAAATTTACAATAAACTTGCTATACCCAGGGATTAGGAGAAATCATATCAAAAATCTGGAGACTCTAGCTTTTGTAGTTCCTGAGATTGAAGTCCGTTCTACCCTTCTTTACCCATTTCATGGGTTAAGGGTATAAAAATCCCTTTTCACACTCCTTATAAAAATATCCTTGTAGTCAATTATTATACATAAATATTTTTTTTTTACTTTTCGTATCAGAATGCAGCAGCTTAATGAGGTGGAATAAATTTAAATCATAATTGTGCAACTGAAAAAACAAATTCAATTGATTAAATCGCGTAAATTATAATTGAATTGCACACTTCAAACTAATTTCATTATTATAAGAGGAGGGAAAAAATCGATATCAAAATCAATCAAATGCACTTAATTTAACATAAAGTGTTTAATGTATATTAGATAATTGACTTTTGTATGATATGAAACCATCAAGCATTGGTACATTAGTACACGAATGCCTGTCCGGCCGACCCACTGCATGGTAAACGGTTAAGGGTATCTTCTAGTCGAGCTTACTCAATTAAAACCTTCTTACTTGTTTCCCGTCAATTTTTTGATAAGCTCATTATTAAGCTTCTATATAGTACACACATATTATGCGTAGAAGAGAATAGTAAAATTTGCATGTATAGTATTTGTTTCGTTTGAATGCCTGAATGAATGAAGAATGACTGATGGAATGATTGATATCAATACACAGCCCAAACCATTGAAGTTTCCTAGATGAAACTTTTCACAAAAGAAAGGATTTTGGCCTAGCCATTAACTATAATATGTAAATGAAACTTTATACATAAAAAACCCTATTGATTATAATATTGAATATTATATATGTATAATATATAGTTCCAAATGATTTTCTTGTTTCTGGTTCCGTTTCTGTTCTTTTTGTTCAGTCAGTCTTCAGTGTCTTTTGGTTTCTGTCTGCAGTCTTCTGCGTCGTCTACGTGTCAATGCTGAGGGTCAAATGTTGTCCTTAAGGCCAGAAAAATATTAATATAAATATACTATATAGAAAAAAACACAGAAAAAACAGAAACAGAAACCGGCATTCGGTTAAACCCAAAAACCAAATCAATGAATAAAACGTGAGCTAAACGAAAACAAAATAAAACAAAAAAAATCGAAAGGCATCGAAACTTCTGCAGAATTCATTACAAATGCATTTTAATTTTGAATTTTAAAAGTCAACATTGTCTTCTTCTTCTGCTTCTGCTGCTGCTCGTCTGCTTCTTCTTGTTTTAGCTTCTTGTTTATGATGGTTTTTTGTTAATGAAATTTTTGAACTTGAATGCGTTGGTTGATAAGGCTAACTAAGGCTCTGACGTCATTCCCCGCTAATGGTAGATCGTGTCTGGATTGTGTTAAATGAAATATTAACAAATTCGATTTATTATATTACTCTCAACACAACAATGTTAGTTGTTGTTTCCTACTGCAGCTCTGCATAGATCAGTTGCCGAAGGCTAAGCAAATTGACCCAAAATGCAAATTGACCGTTGAATTTTGAGTATATTTCGGTTATTTCTTGGTTTTCGGTTGGTTTTTTGTGTGATATTGTTGTGTGTGGATTGTTGATGATGTTGTCCACTGCAACTGCTTCCGCATGCTGCTATGTGGAATCTTATCCACATACACTCAGACATATAAAAAGCGGCGCCAAGCGGCAATCGTTGCAACTTGGCAAAGTTCCATTTGGTAACGCTTAGTTCCGGCATAGATCGGATCGGTTCGGAGCAATGGTTTGTTGGTAAGAGGGTTTTTGACAAAAAAAATGGGAAACAGTTTGTAAGCTTGGGCATAAGTTCGCTTATCAATCGAAATTGCTGATAAGCGCAATAATGGTATACACCTGCAACTCTCAACTGCCGAGCGGCGAGCGTCGACTATCGTCGATCGACGGCCGAATGCCGACTGGCATCTCTCTTGGTGTGCTCTTGAGCTTGGCTTGTGTGTGCTTTGAAAAACATAAACAGAGAAGACGCACTCAAAACAAAAAACCGACGGCATTGAGCGGCTGTTTGAGCTCAAACATGTTCGCTGTTCGCAGCGGCAACGGCAACGGCAGCGATGGCGAACATGTTAGCGCTACGCTAAAATTGAGTGAAAAACAAAGCAAAACAGAAAAAACCAAAAAAAAAAAACAAAAAAAAAATGCCGAGCGTAGCGGCGTGCTGCTCTGCTCATTGGTAACTTGTTGATTTGGCGCTGTTTGGCTTTATGATCAGCGGCTGGTGGGGCTAACGTTGGTTGGCGGCAGCAGCGGTGGCGGCGGCGTCGGTGGCTGCGACGACTGATACGACGAGACTGAGATATGGCGCCGGCAGAGACGTCAGCAGTAGCAGCAGCGGTTGCAGCTCAGTTCAGCTCAGCTCAGCTTTTAACTATCAGATTCTGTCCCCACCGTCGTCAGTCAGTCACATTCACAGTCACAGTCAGAGTCAGAGTCAGAGCCAAAGCGCTGCGACGCGACGCAACGCGACGCTCTGCTCGTCGTGTGAGCGCAGCTCAAATACATTGCAGACAGCGACGTCGCAATCGGTCGTCGTCGTCGTTGTCGTTGCTGTTGTTGCTGTTGTCGTTGTCGTCGTCGTCGCCGTCGTCGGCTTTGGCTGCTGTCTCTGACTGTGGCTGTGCTGTGCTGTGGCTGTGGCTGTGGCTGCTGCTGTCTCTGGCTCTGGCGAGTGTGCGCGCGCTTGAAGCGGCCGAGCCGCGATTGCCGTCGATCACTCGTTCGCGTTCGGCGCTGCTCTGCGAAGCGGCGGGGCCGAGTTGTTATAAAAGTGGCAAGGACATACGCTCGAACCATTAGTCGAAAACTATAAACGCTTGACGCGAAATCGTCTCCGAGTCTCGTCGTCTACTTCTTCGACTCCAGCCAGTACGCAACTATTTTGATATATACAATATATATTTTTTTTTCTGTTAGCTCTGCTACTCAACAATATTCAAGCGTTTTGTTTTTTTTTTTGGTTTAAATTCGATACCAAATCGCCAAGCAAATAAATACAAAAAAAGCTACAATTTTGGGCTATATTTTGAAAAATCAAAAACAATTTTTTTTTGCATCCCAAACACACAGACAATAATTGCAAAATTACAAAAATTACAAAAATTAAAAACATTTTGACCAAAACTCAAAAGTCAAGCCGCAAGTAAAAGCAAAAGTGACAACAAATGGCTTCCAAGTGCAACAAATAATAAACCAAAAAAAAACTTTAAAAACGGCAAAAACAAACTTAATACAAGAACAACAAGGACTCGCTCTCCTTGTATCTGTGAAACAAAACAAACAAAAACCCACCCGCAACAATCCCGCCCCTCCAAAAGTAATACACTGTTTATACGTCGATCCATTGATCCGAAATCCAAAGATCGGCAATATGTTGGCCGACTCGTATCTAATTAAGTTTGTGCTGCGCCAGCTACAAATGGAACAGCAGGATGCCCAGCATCTCCTACTCGTCTTCCTTACCTTCCTGACGTTGATCAGCCTGCTGCAGTGGCTCCTGCGTCACTATCAGGAGCTCCGTAAGCTGCCACCGGGTCCCTGGGGTCTGCCGGTCATCGGTTATCTGCTCTTCATGGGCAACGAGAAGCATACACGCTTCATGGAGCTGGCCACCCGCTATGGCTCGCTCTTCTCCACGAGATTGGGCAGCCAGCTGACAGTCGTGATGAGTGATTATAAGATGATTCGGGAATGTTTTCGCCGTGAGGAGTTCACAGGACGACCGGATACGCCGTTCATGCAGACCCTCAACGGTTATGGTGAGTACAAAAACCCAAATCAAATGGGAAAAAAATAAATATTCAAATAGTTTTTTTTTATAGTAATTTTTACTATAATCATTTTTACGTAAATTTACAACCGATTCCATAGAAAAACAAACATAACAATTTGTCAAATCAGCAAATTATTCTATAATACTAGATAAGCAAACCCGTAATAAACACAAATGTGTATATATATAGTATATAGTATATTGTAAAGTGCATGCTATTATGCATTTTTTTTGTTGAGCTTGAAACTAAAAACAAGTAAAAATTTGAAGAAACGGAAAAATACTCGAACTGAAAATCAGTTGAATTGCATTTCTTTATTGCTTGTTTCAATATCAATTCGGATTCGGATTCGGATCTCTTTAAGTAGCTTTTGTGTATATAAAGAGTTTTAATGTCCAAACGAAATGAAAAGAAACGAATTGTGAATTTCATTTCTGGTATTTTGTGTTTTTTTTTTTATTTGTTTTTGGCAATGTAGGTTAAAAAAAAACTCTGCCCCGAGCCTACCTCAATTAAACAAAACAAAAAACCCAAAAAGAAAAAGAAAAGAAAGAAATATGTATGAGAATTAAGTTAAGTGCACAACTCTCGAGCTTAACAAAAATATCTTTTCAATATGTTTTCACAGGCATTATCAATAGCACCGGCAAACTGTGGAAGGATCAGAGACGCTTTCTGCACGACAAATTGAGACAATTTGGTATGACCTACATGGGAAATGGCAAACAGCAGATGCAAAAACGTATTATGGTGAGTAGAGTACCCTAACGCGAACCCGAACGCCAACCCCAACACCCTTACTAAACAATACACTCTTTCTTTTCGGGGAATTTTGATTTTTGTTTTCAGACTGAGGTACATGAATTTATTGGACATTTGCATGCCAGCGATGGTCAACCGATTGACCTATCGCCGGTCATTTCGGTGGCAGTGAGCAATGTGATCTGTAGCCTGATGATGTCGACCCGATTCAGTATCGATGATCCCAAGTTTAGACGCTTCAATTTTCTCATTGAGGAGGGCATGCGTCTATTCGGTGAGATCCATACCGTTGACTATATACCGACACTGCAATGCTTTCCCAGCATATCGACCGCAAAGAATAAGATAGCACAGAATCGTGCCGAGATGCAAAAGTTCTATCAGGATGTGATTGATGAGCACAAGCGTACCTTTGATCCCAGCAATGTTCGGGATCTGGTCGATTACTATCTGTGTGAAATTGAGAAGGCCAAGGCCGATGGCACCGATGCCGAACTCTTCGATGGCAAGAATCATGGTAAGTAAAAAAACTCTCCAACTTTCAACTACTTTTCATTTTCTCAGTTTGTCAAACAGTCAGTTTAGTTATTAATCCTTTTTGCTTTCCCTCTTTCAATCCCTCCCTCTTTCTGTAGAGGAACAACTGGTTCAAGTGATCATTGATCTATTCTCGGCGGGCATGGAAACGATTAAGACAACCCTGCTGTGGATCAATGTGTTCATGTTGCGTAATCCCAAGGATATGCGTCGTGTACAGGATGAACTTGATCAGGTTGTGGGACGTCATCGTTTGCCCACCATCGAGGATCTGCAATATCTACCCGTTACAGAATCCACAATACTCGAATCTATGCGTCGTTCCAGCATTGTGCCATTGGCCACCACACACTCACCTACCCGGTAAGCACTTACTTCATCCATTACTATGACAGATGACAGAAATCGGTTATCAGTACACACACTAGTTTGTGTATATTATTGTGCCACGCCCACATTCTAAGCGCCTTCGATTGCTTACGCAAATGATCAAATGACTCGGTCGAGGTCCATGCGTTCATTCACACCAGCTCCACTGGTGTTCAATGTGTGTTCAGTGTGTGTGTGAATAGAAAATAAAATGGCTTTGGCACTGGCAAACTGGGAAACTAGCTTTCATTCATTCACACACGCACACACACACACACACCCCTCTGACGGTGATGATGATGATCATGCTTCGATCGATTGCATTGCGTTTTCAGTTTCCTTTGCGTCGCAGCTTGGCCCAGTTTCGGTTCTACGCACTTGATACCACACACTGATTAGACTTGATACTGATAACCACCACGAACAACGAGCCTCAAGCCTCGAGCCACGAGCCACGAGCCATATGCCATATCAATATCAAATACAAATACACAAATACATATATATATACAAAATGCATCATGAACTAACACCAAACTCTCTCTCCATCTCCATCTCTCTCTCTCTCCCTTTCTATCTGTACTCGATGTGTAGAGATGTGGAACTTAATGGGTATACCATACCGGCCGGCTCTCACGTTATACCATTGATCAATGGCGTTCACATGGATCCCAATTTGTGGGACAAGCCCGAAGAGTTTCGCCCCGCACGCTTCATCGATACGGAGGGTAAGGTGCGTAAGCCCGAATACTTTATACCCTTCGGTGTGGGTCGTCGCATGTGCCTAGGCGATGTCCTGGCACGCATGGAACTCTTCCTTTTCTTTGCATCGTTCATGCATTGCTTTGACATTGCATTGCCCGAGGGTCAGCCATTGCCCAGTCTCAAGGGCAATGTCGGCGCTACCATAACGCCCGAATCGTTTAAGGTGTGCCTCAAGCGGCGTCCTCTGGCGCCAACTGCCGCTGCCGAACCCCATCAAGTGAGAAATGTGGGCGCCAATTGAGCAACGAGCGCACCCAAGGAGCGCCCAAGGAGAGAAGGGTTCACCCAGAGCACGGTTTTGTTCCTAGACAAAAAAAATATTGTTTACTATTTTTTTTTTTATTATTAATCTAGTTTTAGCCATATATATATATATATATATATATTCACATAGATTTTTAGGACAAATTTAACAAATTTAAGTTTTAAGTTCGTTCTAAGTTTAGTTTCAAGTTCAAAATGCAAAAAGCAACAACAAATAGAATGAGAAAGAGAAGCTTTTCAAGGCTAAGAAACAACAACAACGACAAGAAACGCCTTATATCGTTACTATATCTCGTTATATAGAGTAAATTTGTATAAAAAGCAAAAAACAACAAACAAAAAACAACAAAAAAAAAAAAACCAACCAACCAATTCTATTCTTTCAACCCCAAGAAGCTGTGTTCAGTTAATTATTGCATTCATTAATTAGCATAATTGTAATGCATTACATTAATTATAATCTAGCAATTGAATTAGCCAAGTTACAATTAATCTGTTTTTTAAACATTAATTATACAAATCCATTCGCTATATATATATATTTTTTTTTTGTACCTAGCTCTTAACTAATTAGTTGATGTTTTTTTTTTTTATTTGTTTATTTTTTTATTTTATTAAGTTAATCATTAAGGCAACAAACAAAAAATACAAACTGTGGTCTAGTTTTATTCACACACACATACAAACAAAAACAAAATATATAGGAAAAAAGTTGAGAAAAAAATACAATAAAATCAATAAGAAAAAAATTGATTTTTCCTTAGATAGTTATGGTTTTTTTTTTATTTTTTTTGTGCAAACACCGCTTTAATTAGGCTTTTTACAATATATAGTAATAATTGAATTAAACAACAGAATAAAAGTTATATATATATATATTTATAATTATGTGCCACTTTAATTGTTTTTACTCTAAAAAAAAAACAAAAAAAAAATTATTAGCCAAATTGTAAATTTGCAGGCAAGAAATAAAACTAAAGGACAAAAAAAAAAACACAAAAAATAAATGAAAAAAATTCACAAACAACCAAATACAATATTTATTCATTCCCTTTTGGGGGGAAGATTATCGGGTGCCCCTCCTTGATTTTGCTAAAGCGTAGCTTGAAGTGTGCCGGAGCCAAAGTAATGCCACATTCGCCATCCATATTCACGTCATTGCCGTCAGTTGCATCCAGTTCCACGTGGAACCGTCTCAGAATGCGACCCGCGTAGAGGGTGAGCATCATGCGAGCGAGCTCATCGCCCGGACACATGCGTCTGCCCGTCTGGAAGGGTATGAATTGGGTTGGTGTCACATACTCTCCGCCATCGGCATTGAGGAAACGCTCCGGCCGGTACTGTTCCGGTTCGGGAAATGAGTCCGGATTCATGTGTATGGCCCATTGGAGTACGAGCACCATGCTGCCACTAGCCAAATGATATTTTCCAATGGTCACATCCTGCTCGACGCCATGTGGTATGCCCAGTGGCACCACCGAGCGAATACGCTGCACCTCCGAGATGCAGGCACGCAAATAGCTCAGCGGTTCCAGTTCCGCCAGCGTTGGACTGCGACTCAACTTGTTCAGTTCCGAGTGCAATCGCTGCTGGCAACGCTGCTCCCGTGCCATATACAGCAAGAACCAGCGGAGCGTGGCCAGCGCCGTATCCACTCCGGCTCCAAAGAGATCGGCCAACAGATGACGCAGTTGCTCGTCGCAATACTGCTGCGCGTATGGCTGACGTTCCGACAAGAAGTGCTCCAATACGCTAGACGGCTCCGCCGGTGGACACTGCTCCCGCTGTCGCTGTTCCATCTGTCGCTCCATCCGCTTCTCGCAGCGATTCACAATTCGATCGTAGAGCTGATGCGTCTTGGCCTTGCCATCGAGCAGAAACTGTATGCAACGCTTGTTGCCCGGCAGATGACGCAGCCAGGGCAAGAAGTTCACCACACCGGAGACACCAATCAGCTTGACACCCTGCTCCTGCAACTGCTGCAGATACACCCAGTTGGCATCCTTTCGCTCATAGGTCTCTCCGAACACAATGTCATTGATTATGTTGCCCAGTGTATGTTGCAAGGTATGCATCGGATCCAGCACTCCATTACTTGCTTCCGTTTCAAATGACTAAGCGGCCGGGAAGGCACAGGGCGAGAGCGAGAGAGAGGGAGAGAGAGAGAAATAGTGAGTGAGAGAGTGAAAAGTGTAAAAAGCGAAAGGGGGAAAAACAGAAATGAACAAAATTGCAAAGCAAAGCAGCAACAAAAAGAGCAAGTCGAAAAAAAAAGAATCAAAAACAGTTACTGTTGTCAAACCGTACATAAAATACCCTTACTGAACAGTTGTCATGAGCAAAAAACGTTTCTAAAGAGCTTCAGAAAAAGAAAGATATTTCACAAATGTAATGTTTTTAAAAGAGCTTCAGAAAACTTTAAGATAAGACCTCAGAATCTGCAATGCGTTACAAATTGATATACAAAATAATAATACTCCTCGCTAGAGTATTCAAAATTAGCAAATTTCAAATTTATGCGTCGTCGTCGTCGCAGCAACAGCAGCAACAGCAACAGCAACAGCAACAACAGCAACAACAGCAACAGCAGAATCAGACAACGGACGTCGAGTGATGACCACAACGGAAAGTGAATGTCCGTCTGTCCGTTTGTCTGTCTGTCTGTCTCTTCTGACTGTCTGTCTCTTCTGACTGTATGTCTGTCTGTCTGTCTGTCAGTCCATTTAACAACGACAACAGCAGCAGAAGCAGCAGAGACGAACAACACTGAAACGATGACGATGACGCGTAGGACCTTCACTTTCATGATTCTTGGAATTTTGCTGAGTAGCAGCAGCAGCAGAAGCAGCAGGCCGGCCGGCCGGCCAGTTAGCCAATTAGTCAGAGATACTCCAGACACTCCAGACACTTTAGACTTCAGACAGAGACAGAGACAGACAGGCAGACACACACACACACACACACACACAGAGAGACACCGACAAAGAGAAAAAGAGAAAGAGAGAGAAAGAGAGAGAGAGAGAGACAAACACTCACCTGGACACATTCGTTGACGCCGCGACTGATTCGCTGCTCCAGCTGAGCACGCGTTTCGCACTGTTTGCGCGTCATGCCCAGCGCCTTGAGCCATTCGATAAGCTGGCGTCTCTGGTATTTCCAGATATCGCCGGCAGCTCCAATGATGCCTGCAATACAACAAAAAACACATACATGTACATACAAACAATATACAACAAACATATTAACAAAGTTGCTGTCTTAAGTCATTTGTACTGTTAAATTGTTCTCTTTCTGTAGAGATTTGTCTATGTTTTTCTATACCATACACTTGAAAAAATTGTTGCAACGAATTATATATTATTATTATGAATTTTTACTAGAGATTTTTCTATGTTTTTCTTTATCATACACTTGAAAAAAAGGTTAAGAATATTACATTCTATAGATAAGACAGCTTTTCGCATGCACAAAATGAAAAAGTGAACTTCAACTTTGATTGAAAACTTTTTGCCTTCCGATTATGACGAGTGTAGCTGGCCGACTGGTTGACTGGCTTACCATAACCGCCCATAATGCCGTGGGTTATATAGAGTGGAGCACGTGCCGTTAGCTCATCGTAACGCAGGAACTCACGCACGAGCCGTGCATCCGATAGCACCACCGTGCTCACCCGACCCATGCTCAGCTGATAGATGCCGCCATAGCGTTTGGCCAGAGCCTGCAATGACTTGTGCGGTGCACGCCGATCCAGAAACGGTAGATAACCCAATAGTGGTAGACCCCAGGGACCGGGTGGTGTACGTCCAAAGAGACGTACATTTCGGCGATGACAAATCAACGATACGAATATAACGATAATTCCCAAGAGGATACCCAACACCATTAGTCCACGTCGATCCGACTCGTCCAACCATTCAGCCATATTGTGGCCAGTTCTGGTGTCTCTCAATTCAAATGGGATGACCGATTGGTAGATAGATAGATTGAGCTGTGCCGCCTGGAACGTCTGTTCGGCAGCAAGGTTCTTCAATTACTGACCATTCCATTGAAATTGAAACGTGTCGGGAGCCCGTAATGTAATGCAATATGATGAAAACGAAACACAGACAGGCAGACAGAAAGCCAGACAGACAGACAGACAGCCAAACAGACGGGCAGGAACAACTGAAGGCCACACAAACACAAACACACACATACGCACACACATGGTTTATGTATGTAGCGTTTATTCAAGAAAGTTCTTGCTTCTCTTCCTTTGACTTACAAAAATACAAAAAATTTGAAATTCAACAATTGCCAACATCTGAAAAAAAAGAAACACAAAGCAAAAATGCTATGTACATATATTTACACAAACACACGTATGTATATGTGTATTTTTTTATTTTTTTTTTGTTTTTAGAATATCATTGAAGCAATCACACAATTTGTACTAAACAAATCGTTCGTCGTTTGATTCGAGTTCGCTTGACTCTGAATCTATTGCATATCATTTCTGTTTCTGTTTCGCTGTCTTTTTTTCCTTCTTTCTTTCTGTTTAGTTTCTTTGATTTGATTTTCATTTCGTTAATGAATAAATGTTTGCGATTTGTTAACCCTTTACCAGCGATCCCGATCTGACAGTCAATATTATGTGAAAACTGAACTGAAAATCGGGTTAAGGTTAGATTGTTTCAGGAGAGATCACTTTCCCTATCAACAAGGCATGTTAATACTAATCACTCCTCATATAGTGTAATATCATTTAGTGTAGAAAACAAAAAAGGTTAAGCAAATACATAGTATAGTATACAGGAATCAAAGAATCAAATTGTAATCATGAAACTGTTGGACGAACGCAAGGAGGCCGTCGAGTATCTGGATCGCAAATTACGCACATTGATGGTTAGCTTTGAGGATGATTGCGATTTGGCCTTTGCGGGTGCCGCTAGTTGGCTGAGCGAATACGAAGTCAACGATATGGCCGATTACCTCAAGTCGATGGAGAACTTTAATGCCAATGCCCCGGTGCTGAAATGGAACGGCGCAGACGATCATATCGAGGTGCATTATCCGAACGATCTGGACGGTGGAGTCTATGAAATGCCGCTGGCCAAATATACCGAAGTGGCCATCAATCTGAGGGCGGACAAAATCAATTTGCCCCGAAAGATGGCCTACTATATGCAAGAGATGCTGAATGGTGCTCGTTGCCTCGATAAGCTGGCCGTCGAGGGTGAACTGAAGGATTTGAAACCCATTGTGGATGAACTATTGTTTCTGGCCGAAAGGATTGAGATGTTTCATTATTTGGTATATTATCTGTTGCCATGGTATCGCGACAACATAACTCTGGAGGCAAATTGAGTTTTTTGTCTATTCTATTGCTTTTTCAAATTAATTTGTTAATTTTTATTCATTCATTTCGTTTTGATTTGATGTGTGCGTGTGTGTGTGTGCGAGTGTGTCTGTGTGTGTTTGATTAAAGTTTAAGTTTTAAGTTGATTATTCAGTTTGACTTTAAACTGAGTCTCAGTTGCTGATTCACGCTTACTAGCTTACTAGCTGGGGCTGGCTTGATATCAACAACAATGGACCAGAAAACAAGTTCAGGGCTAAAATAGAACTCGAGAACACATCGTGCCATTGACTTTTTTGCCACAAAGGACCAAGCGAAAACTGACAACGGGCAACTGGCAACAAGAGATGTACGACTGCTTTTGCCACAACTGTGTGGCATTAACATTTACGAGTTACGAGTTACCAATATTATTTTATTCTTTATTCTTCCTTTTTGTCGTTGTTGCTGTTGTTTTTTTTTTTGCGTTTTTGCTTAATGAACAGCCGTCTGACGGTAGCCATCCCAAATCCATGCACATGTCTGCCAATGAACCGCAACAATCCACGCAAACTACCAACTTACTAGCTTTAACTTTAGAGAGTTGAGCAGTTTTTTCCCGCTAAACATCTAGCTGAAATAAAGAGGAAATCTCTCCGCTATGCTATAAAGTATCCGTTGATCCAGAGTTCATACTTTTTACCACTATATTCTAGCTAAAACTCCCTCGTAATATATAATAAATGTACGTAGATCCCAGAGTTAATCGTTAAGAATCCGTTAAGAATTAATCTCCTTTACTCTCGTTATATAGATATATATATATATATAAATGTCCGTAGATTAATAGCAAACAACAAAATATTATAATTAAACTGTATAATTATTAAGCTATATCGATGATTTGATTAATTTTGTGTTATAGTTAACCGATAAGTAAGCAAAAGTAATCTTTATCAATATGTAAACAATTAATTTTAAGAACATTTACATTCATAGCTAAATACATTTATTTTATTATTAAGCGTCTTTTCTGTTGGCTTTTTTTTTTGGTGTGGTGCTAATTTGCACAACACTGATTTAAATTACAAAAGACCCTCGGTCGCCGAACCTTTCTTATTATTGTTGCCAACGCGTCTTACCAAGGGCTGCCGTTTCGAGAAGCCCAAATAAGGTTTTTTTTCGCTCCGAACTCCGAGCTCCGACTCAATGAACTGCTTATGTCTGCGGGCAACACAAAAAAAAAAAAGAATGCGCAACAACAACAACAACAAGAGCATCTACGCCATGCGTGAGGAAAGACACGAACATGCTCTTAACAACAGGCAACAGGTTCAATCTAGCAAAAGATCATTGGCCGGGCAACATCCTATGGAAAGGACATGAACTCCAAGACTCAGACTCAGACCGAGACTCAGACTCAGAGTCAGACTCGATCTTCTGCTTTTTATGTGCGATGTGCGATCAGTGAACCAATTTTTTGGATTTTTGAAACTGCCACTAACGCATTTATTATGAGTGTATACTCATGGCACACACACACACACACATACACACACACACACACACTCTAATGTCTAATCAGCGCATTGCGCATACAAAAATTTTGGTTTCGGAAAATGGGGACAGCTTTGGCTTCAGTTTTAGTCTGGCTCACGTGGCGTATACGCGTTCCTCTTATCATTTCCACATTCTTCAAAAGTAAGCATTCGTTTGTGCTTACACATTGTACACACACACACACACACATACAGAAACTGTGTGTACTTGTGTAAATTTCGTAAAAGCAATTTTTATTACAATTGCAACAACAGCAACAACAAGAAGAAGAAGAATAACAATATTCATTTCTCGCTAGCTACACATTATTTGTGATATGGGGGATGGCAAACCATGCAACCGCGGACCATTCCGCAGCAGCGAGCCCCCCGCCGAGCACGTGTACGCCCCGCCAAACCCCTTTCCCCATACACATACACACACACACCCATCTTCATAGCGGTCACTGTTTGCTCATCAATCCAATCAATGTATGTTTGTTTGTGTATATATATATATATATATATATAATTTCGAAAGCACAAGCTCGGAAAATGTGTCAAGGTAGTTTGCATGTTTTATTTCTTAACCCAATTTTTCTCATTGCGCTTTACAATTGCTGTTGATATTTATATGTATATATATATATATATATATAGACATGTATGTTTATTTGATTGCCGCTGTCGTTGTCACTATTCTATGTACACATATTTACACTCTTACTCACACACACACAAACACACAGATATTTGCTGTGCTTTGTGGTACATTTTGATGAGTGTCCAATTGTCGCTTGTGGCTGCAAAAACAGCAAACGCTTGCAGATATTTCACTATTAATGGAACGCATCTCACATTAATCGCCCCGCGTTGCATTTATCGTTCGCCCGAATTGACCAAAGTCCAAGGTTGTGTGGCGTCGGCTCAAATTACGACGCTTAACACCTGCCTGACCTTTTTTCGAATTCGAATCGATTCGATTCGATTCGGTTCAGTTGAGCTCAGTTTTGTTTTTTGATAGTTATGAGGATTTTCATTCAATGAGCAACAAACAAAATATGCACTTGACTCACAAAAGTAGAAAGTTTCGCTGGTTTGGTTTATTTATTTATCAACTAAACCTGTAGGAAATTCTCATCGTTATTCTCCTCTTCGTTCAAGCAATCTGATCCTAGAACCAAACATTTTGAAATGGTTAAATTTTTCACTAACTTTGAAAGATATTTTACTATCATAGTTTACTATAACATATCAGAAAATTACAATCATGCACAATTTAAAGGTTAGAGTTGCCTAACATATCATATTTATTGTTAAAAAAAATCGAGGTTCAATAAATCCACCTAAATTATTTATTTTATCCTATCATTGAAGCATTTGTTTCCCAGTTTGTTTAGTTGTTGGCTAATACACTTTGGAAGTGATTCAGCCAAAGACTAACATATGAAGTAAGAATAATTATTTAGACCTTTGACCATATCAAAAAACTTTTCACGCTTTCACAAACTAATGGAATGAGAATTCTTAGCTGTTTCTTGCTCCACAGTCAAATGCGTTTTGCCCAGTAACAACAAAATGAAATTATTATCATTTTTAGCTGTTCTATTGACCAATAGAACAGGCGTTTCATCAAGGAACCCGTATAGAAAGCCCATAACTTGTGCTGACTCCAAGTGCCCCGCCCGATGCGTTTTATCCAGTAATTGAAGCGACCTTCGTTAAGATCAACATATATATATACTGCCAGCACGACCGGATCCATTTCTTCAAAGTAGATTCGTTATCTGATTCTAAACAATCTTCAAAATCCTCCTCCTCCTCCTCGCTTTCGGATGAGGGACAAAACGGTGGCCTCTCCAGTTGGTGGCACTCAAGTCGCAAGGGAATCGGATGCACTGACCTAGTTCTGAGGGGAGCGATCATTGTCGGTGTAAAGCGGTTAAGAAAGTTTTCATCGTAAATGCCGCCCAAATAGGGTGGCAGATATTTGTTGTTGCTACGAGAAGTGTTTCTTCTCATTTTGATTTCAATTTTTGTATTATAAAAATATAAAATTTTGTTTAAAATTAAAAATTTCAATGTTTTCAGCCGAAACCCCTAAAACAAATGATGATTATATGAAATATACAAGCGTCGCCTTCTCATTCTATGAAATGTTTTGTGGAAACAAAAATCAAGAAACAAATAGTTCTTTCATTCCGTTATCAATAGAGAATTTACCTGATTTTGTCTAAAATTCATCAAGAAATACACACAAAAAAAGAACAATTAGCAAAAAACATCTTTCAGATGCAACTGCGCATTATTTGTTACTGTACTTGTCTCTGGGTTTGGTTTTTGCGCACAATGATTGTGATTAGCGTACAAAATCAAATACAAAATTTTACAATACCTTGACATCTTTCATAGACAAATCGAACGTTCATTTAACTCATCTAACAAGAACGTGCCAACAGCACCAACAACAACTCTATACACACACAGATACATGCTGTCTATGTATTTACGTCGTAGATACTTGTAATGCTTAAGAACAAGCAGCAAAAACTGCAACAACAACAGCAACAAGAACAACGTTGCCAATAAATTGTAAACAACAACAAGAAAAATATTCAAAACATTTTCCATTTGGTCACATATTTGATATCATTTTCGATTTCAATTTCGATTTCAATTTTAATTTCAATTTCGATTTCGATGGCTGGCCAACGCACTTGGCAGTCCCCAAAAAAGAAACCCCCTAACCAAGCCTCAAAAATGTATCGCTTGTTTGGTTTGCTGCACAAATTAGCATATAACACACACACACACACACGCACGCAGAGACACATACTGATTGACTAACTGACTGACTGACTGACGAGCAATTCACAAATTGCCTATTCAAAAAAGTTCTGTTGTCCGAATGTTTTGGAGTGGAGTTACCTGGGCCTCCCCGGGCTTGCACCAAAAGCTGACGATGCTGATGCTGATGTTGTTGTTGATGTTGATGTTGATGCTGTCTGAGCCGAAAACACACAAAAACCAAACCGAACCGAACTAACACACACACATACAAAGATTGCAACTTGTTGTTGCACCGTTGCAATGGTGCGCAGTTCAATGGCTTTTGCGCCATTTTAAGATCAATGCACCCCGCGCACTGCAACAAAACGCCGCTCTAACAATTAAGCAGCAACAGCAGCGGGTGAGGGTGGGAGGTACGGCCATGCCACCGGCCGGCCCGGCTCGGCTTGGTTTGACTCGACTCGACTCGATGCCAGTCTAGGCCAGGCCTAAAGCAAGCCTAACTCACACAAACTCACGAAAAAAAAAAACCCCACCAATCGAATCGAATTCGAAGCTTGGTGTTGGCAGAAAACCTTGCGCATGAACGAATCCATGGACATGGACACTCAGACTCAGACTCACTGGCAATTGACGTCGTTGCCGTCCTCATAACCCACCCCGCCCCGCCCCGCACCACCCCACCTGCCGCTGCCGCAGTACCCCACCACGCTGATTAGCAACCCGGTTGCAGCCAAGACGCTGTCAAGCCGCTCGGCTGAACTGAGGGGCTTTTGACCAAAACAAAAATTGAGAGCTCACGGGAATTTGTTTATGTCATTTGGGGGGGGATTTTTTTTTGGTTTGGTTGGGTTGGGTTATGTGTGTAATTTTTGGAATTTTTGTAAGATGCGAGTATGCAAAAAATGCAAAATGCATTTCGAATGTAAAATGTGTAAAATGGTGACCGACCGGGCTGCGTGTCTAGCCGGTTACTGTTGCCGGTTGACAAATTGCCAACTCAACTTGTTCTGACATTTTTATATGACTCGTTTGTTGTTGTTGTTTATGTTTGTGTTTGTGTTGTTGTTTGTTGTTGTTTGTTGTTGTTGTTTTTGGTGTTGGTCGTCTAATGAATGGTGCAACATTCTAATTCAAATTGCGCTCCACACATTGTTTCGACACCTGTTCAATAGGCACACACACACACACATACACACGCACAAAACACACACACACCAACAAGAAGAGGCGTTTTTTATTTGTTTTTTGTCGCAGTGTAATGAAGTCATCAAAAGAAATAAGTTAATTTGAATAGTTGATCGTGATTACTTGCGTTTATAATCGTATGAATGCTAATTATGAGACTTTAATCGATGCCTAGGCACAATATGAATCTAAATTTGTTTCGTATTGTGAATGTTCGACATCAATCTACATAATTCTAGGAATCACTATATTAAATCAAATGACTTTTCGTTTCGTTTTTTATCGCAATTGCAATTAAAGGTAAATCTAATCTGTTAGTCTAATTAAATAAATCAATAAGCTATTACGCAATGAATTCTACATCTGAGTTTTGTTTTAATTCAGATTTGAAGGGGATTTCCATAGTTATCTATCTACCAAATTTGGTGACTTTAGCTCAAAAACTATGGAAGATATGAGAATACCTGTATGAAAAAGGGCGGCTGGTTGTGTGGGCGTGGCATGTAAACTATTGATGCAAACTTCTGTAAAAAGTCACCAGCTATCTTTCCACCAAATTTAGTGACTTTAGCTATTAAAATGTCGAAAATTTGTTGTTCTTATCGAGATGTATTGACTTGTTATCGATTTCCCAGCCCCGCCAGTGGACGTTACTACCTAATTTTAACACTTTGTATGACAAACACTTGCACCAAAATATTTGCAAAGTTTCAGCTTTAAGGGAATGGGAAAGGGACAGCATGACCTAACCTTCATATGATGTGATATGATGCTTCTTGCCCATATAATCATAACAAAATTTGTACAGTTGATCAAAATTATGTCAAACTTGAAAAAGAAGCTGACAAATCTCAAAAGCTTAAGTTTTTTACTGTCATCTATGGTCGAATGGGTTTAAATCGGGAAAATGTTGTTTAATAAAGTGTCATAAAAATCGAAAATACGAAAAGCTATTTTCAATCGAAGTAATTGCTCGAAAGGAATTTAAGCATTTCATTATAATAGTTATGGTATTCAACAATGGATTTTTTACCGGTTACAACACAAAACCTATATGACGGCAATTTGGGCAAAGGTGGGGTAAGGGAAGTGATGTTAAGTGCTGCTGGTCACATTTGCTAGTTGGTCTGTTTCATAATAATGTAATGACCGTTTTGTAATGAGTCAGCACATTTTCGTAGACAAACCTAACCGAAATAGTAACAAAAGATTTGTATTGTGTTTCCAACGGCAACGGGCAACGGTTCGAACCATACCGAAAACCAAAACGATAGCAAATAATAATGATAATATGTAGAAATGAAATGATAGAGAGAGAATACACTTCATACTGCTCAAATGGTGTTTGGTGTAGTGTATTTGAATTCGGCTATTAGATTAGATGTGTTGTGTTATGTTTGTTGTTGTTTCGAGCCGCAGTTAAAGCCCGAGCCAGCCAGCCGGACTTATGTGGAGCAACAGCGTTTTATGCAAATTTCAAGGTTCTGCATTGGTTGGGTCAACGAATCGTATCGATTTAATGTCGATGTCGATGCCGATTCGAATTGAATTGAATCGGATCGGATCGGATCGAAACAAATCAAATGAAATGACATCAAATGAAATGAAATGTAATGAAATCAAATCGATTCGATTTGATTCGATTCGTATCGTATCGTTTCGATTGTATTGAATACAACTTAAATCGGAGCGCCCTAATCGCTAATAATAACTAATGCGACAACTAATCAATCCAGCCTTACCATATCAATAACAAAACAAAACAAATGACAAATGTTTTGTTTGTTCCAATGTTCGATTTCGATTTCGATTTCCTATTGAAAGCGTTCATTGATCTTTAATGTAAGTTCTGTTGTTGCTGATGTTGATGTTGTTGACTGTTGAAGAATTCAAAATGCTTGGCGATGAACTGCTGCTGAAGCTATTACAAAATCGAAAATATTCAAGGCTTTGTTTACTGTTTACTGTTTACAATTTATGACCCAGCTTCCTACTAGGGCAGTGGAAATATGTTTGAAGGTTAGCCAGACAGCCAGCCGGAAAGCAACTTGACCCATGGCAACAACATTTGTCACAAATAAAGAATATATGTTGGCCATGCCATCAGGCCAATCAGGTTTGAAAAGGGCTCGATCGACAAACAAACAAAACAAAACAAAACAAATACATTAGCTAAATCACAATATGCAACTAAATACAACGAGTATTATTATAAGGAATTATCATATTGTGTTTGTATGATTGCCTTGGACTAGGCATTGGCTAATGTCAAACAGGATCGATCGCATTAGTTGACAAGCTCAATGATTCTAATTGTGTAACGCACTCCATGGGGCTTGGGGCTTGGTGCATGGGACTCCCCCCAAGTTGACACATACATATTTAGCAGTAATATCATCTGTATAGTCATTTTGTATTTACATGAATTGCGCTTGAGCAATTACAATGTCAGCCATTGACAATTCAATTACAACGATAAATTTCAATTCTAATGTGTCACTTGAATAACAAACGCACTAAATGCACAACAAGCCGGGCCACGAATCGAGCGAGCCGAATCACAGATACCCTTGCTAATTGACTAACGCCTAACGCTTGTGCTAAAGCGTGTGAGCAAGTCCATTGCTGAGCAAGTCCAATTGCAATGGAAAACATTTCAAGCCAAGCCGTCAACAGGTCGTATACGCTACTTAATATGTATGGAGCCCAATGCATGTGTGCGGTTGCCATCATTGAGAGATACGGGGAAGCACATTACACACATTGTGGTTGTGTGTGTGAGCGGAGGAGGGTTGGGAGGGAGGAGGGAGGATGCTAACAATAACTAGTCCCATTATATAAACTGACAAACCAAACTTCAATCAAATTGACGGACGCTAGCGCAGGCGACGCATGCTAATCAAAATCAAAATGCAATTGCGTATTTCATGTGTCCCAATGCAAAGTCCATTTACACCCACACATACTGCTCTCTAGTGTGAGTATTTGCGTGTGTGTGGTCTCTGAATGTGTGTGTGGGTGTGTGTGCAATTGACATGGCAAATAGTATTTGACAACACGTGAGCCGAAAGTGGGGGGAGGTACAAGTCAAACAATATTATTGTTCTTCAACACACATTTCATCAATTTGTGAATGCAACCTAAATACACACAGTTTACTTGATTAATCTAAACATCTAATCATAAACTATTTATGCTTGATCACATTTCTTGCTTCTTAGCTTCAACACGGAGGGATTTAAGAGGGTTGCCAATTAGAAACCTGACATAAAGATATTGCTGATGAAGAATAATCATTTAAACTTCATATATCCATTTTAAGATATTGTAAGCTGTTTACATCAACTTAGAGACGACATTGTTTGAATTTGCTTAAGAAGTTGTCGAGTTTTGTTAACTGAAGTCATTAAATTTGATTATTAGTCAATTTCTCTGCTGCTCTTCGTCTAATGAGAACACCAAAACTGTTGCTCTTGACACTTTGGGTCACTTTGGGTTTGGGGCAGCAGATTTGAGGACAGCTTTCGTGTTGGTGGCAGCAACAAGCACAACCATTTCTGCAACAAACTTGCATTCAATTTAAGAATCCACAAAAAACAGAAGAAGAAGAAGAAGATGAAGACTTGCCACTACTGACTGCTAACCTCCAGCGGGCATTTATTGCTGATGACCCGGGTCATGTGGAATGGCAATCAGGTACATTTAGCGTTTAACAGGTAACAGCAGCAGCATCAGCAGCAGCAGCAGCACTAAAAATCGAGATGCCAGGTACAAAGTGGAACTGCCAGTGGTCCCTTGTCCCTGCTGCCTGGTTCCCTGGTATTTCCAGCTGCTGCTGCTGCTTCTGCTGCTTCTGCTGGCAGTTTTCACCTTATGGCAAAAATTGACGCTTGAATACACAGACACATGCAAACAGTTGGTAACATTTTTTTTGAGGCCAAATTTAATTGCAACAACGACAGCCACGACGTTCGGCATGAAATGTAGAAAATTGGCAACTGTGCATGAGAGCAGCTGCCAAGTGGACAGCGGTGAGCGGTGAGTGTATGCGTATGTGTGTGTGTGTTTGTTGGGGCGGCCAGTTGGAAATGGTGTGCTGCTGGAATGGATCGCACAGAAAGTCGCAAACATCATCAGCATCAGCAACAGCAGCAGCAGCAGCAATGGGCGGCAGCTTCAATAAGTGCCGAATTCTGTGTCTGTTGTGTCGTGTTGCTTTTCTCATTATTATTTTAATAAACAGTTTTGTTTTTTGGTTTTTTGGGGTTTGTTGATTGTTTTTTTGTTATTTGGTATTGGATTGTTGCTGTTGCTGTTGTTGTTATTTTGTAGCTTCTTGTGCAAAGCAATTGACATCAATTTGACCAAATGGAGCGATATCGGATAATGCGTTTCCCAAATATTCAATAGATATACTATCCAAGATAAAAAGGATATGCTTAAGTTTAGTATGTGTCAGTTTGAATACAGCTGAGGCAGTGAAAAGAATTTTGTGAGGCTGCAGCTTAGCGACATGGTCAAATGACAAGTTGGTTCAGTGGGCCGTTCAACTGGTTGCTTGACGTTAAGCTGCTGTTGCTGTTGCTGTTGGTGCTGCTGCTATTGATGTTGTTGCTGCTGCCGATGTTGCTGCTGCTGTTGGTGCTGTTGTTGCTTTTTTGTCTGTTAGCGATGTTCGGTCGTTGACCGCTGGCCTACAACTGTAGGCTATGGCACAACTTACCGCAACTTGGGCCAACATCAAATAATAATAAGCCTTCAAATGCCCTACGACGCCCACATCAACAGCAACAGCAGTACCAGCAGCAACAGCGGCAGCTGCAGCAGCAACAACAATCAACATTAACATTAGCTATTGATTTCTTTTATTTCTTTCTCCATTTGTTCGCTCTCTTTCGCTTTTGCATTCTAATGGCGTCAGCATTGATTTTGAAAATGTCAGTCATTAAGTCAATCCATTTTCCGGTCACTGTGCCAACGACATTGTCTCACATGCGATCCATGCAACAACAACAACTCACACACACACTCGCACACACACACAGATCAATAGCGAGATCAATGCACTGGCTGGCTGTGTTGACAGTGAGGTTATTGCCTAATGCAGCGCCGCATTGCAAAAAGGTTAGAAACAACGACAACAACATAACCAACAACAACATCCGCAACAGCAATAACAACAGCAACATCAACAACAACAACAAACCCGGCCTGGCAAGTGGCTTACCTACATTCCCAAATGCAGCTGTGTTGGTGTGAATTGCACACACAAGACGCGACGCCCCCACGGCAGCAGCAACAGCAGCAACAGCACAACAACAACATCAACAACAACAACAGCAGCGCTGCAAGCGGATCAGACGTCAACGTCGGAGCACAACGGAGTTCATTGACTTTTGCGCAAACGCACAAGCCTCCAACTCCAATTCAATGCACATAACGCGCCACTCGCACGTAGGCCGTCAACTTGTCCAACGAGTTGGGTAGACGACGCAGCAACAGCAACAGCAGCAGCAGTAGCAGCAGCAACAGCGGCGGCAGCAGCAACAGCAGCAGCTAACGATGACGACGCCAAACTGAGACTCTCTCGCTCCCGTTCACTTGCTCTCTATCTCTCTCTCTTTCTACCTCTCTGTCTCTGAAGCTCTCTCTCTCTCTCTCTCTTAGACTTCGTCACTGTCCCTCTCTCTCTGTATTTGCTTCTGTCTGTCTAGCTAAGCTTTATGTGTGTTATTGCACTGTTTAGTTAGTCAGGATAACCGCGACAACAGCAACAACAGCATAAGCAACAACAACAACAGCAACAGAAGCCGCTTCAACGGCCATGCCAATGGCAGCGGCGTCAGTGAGTCTCAGCTGCAACGGTCAATGACCGACCGACTAAAAAGCACACACATACACCAACACCAACACACACACCAACACCAACACACACACTCATGTTACTGTTGCTGGCATCGCTGCCAACAACGCTGCTGTTACTGCCGCGGCTGTTGCTGCTGCTGCTGCCGCTGTCACT
The DNA here is from genome assembly GCA_035044645.1 of Scaptomyza parva. Taxonomy (NCBI): domain Eukaryota; kingdom Metazoa; phylum Arthropoda; class Insecta; order Diptera; family Drosophilidae; genus Scaptomyza; species Scaptomyza parva. Next base: position 16,498,421 of record JAWNNT010000139.1, read on the forward strand.
TCCGAGGCAACAGCAATGGCAAAATCCTTGCCGTTCATTTACATTTTAAATTGTTGTGGTTGCTGCTTCAATGTCAAGGAAGTTGAGCACACGCGACTTCCTTATGCGCTGCACACGAGCAACAGTCGCAACAACCGCATCAACAACAACTACAGCAACGGCAACGGCAACAGCAACAGCAACAACAGGCTGGCATGACTCAACCTCAACCTCAACAAGTCGAGGAGCCATTCACAGTGGTTCGCATGCTTGCCAAAATGCAGCGTAAATCAGCTGACTCCCAATACCAAACCACTGTGCGAGTTGGTCTCTTTTATTTTTCCATATCATCATCCATCCAATTGTCTGTCTCTTCGTCTCGCTGTTCGTCTGTCTGTTCGTCTGTCTGTCTGTCGGTCTGTTTGCCAGGCTGTGCGTGTGTGTGAGAAGCATTTCAAATGCGCGTCGCTGTTTCTGCCGTCTCTCTGCCGCTGTCGCTGCCGCCGCTGCGCTGCTGCTGTTGCTGTTGCGACTGCGCGACGGCTGCCGGCAGCGGCGTTGATTTGTAAACAGAAAAGTTCGTAAACCTTTAAAAGTGAAAGTAAAATCGGACGTAGACCTACATATACAAATGTAAAAATGCGGCGACTGCGCAGCCGTCGCTTATATCTGTGTATGCGTGTATGCGTATATGTGTGTGCCAAGAAGCAGCAGCTGCCAAACCAGAAAGCAACACACACGCACAAAGCACCAACAACAACACAAACAGAGCACATGAAGTCTTGATGTTGCTGTTGCTCTTAGTGTGACTGGCAACGAACGACGCCAGCAGCAACAGCAGCAGCAGCAGCGATAGCAGCAACAACTTCCACAGCGGCAGCAACATTCCCGCGGAATTCCCAGCTACCGCTCCCGGCTTCAGTTCCCGGCCGCTAGAAACGAAAGACTTGGTGTGTTACAAACTTTTTAGATTTAGCTGTTAATTCAAATTAGTTTTGCTTACTTCTTTTCGCATTGAATGTCCGTTTGATGTATGTTTCTTTAGGTATTCTCAAAAGTATTTACTCAATCTTTTTTGATTGATTTTTTGTTGTCTGTAATTGAAGTTCAACTGAAGTTTTGGGCAATAATTAAAGAAGTTCTTATTTAAAAACTTATAAGCTATCAGCTAAGTTTACGTTCAGAGCAAACTTTTTTGATACATTTTGGTAAACTTATTAGATAGTTAGAAGAGCATAAGAAGAGAAGAGAATAGAAGAGAAGAAGCGGCTAAAGTTAAGTTCAAAATTGAATTGAAACTGAAGCACGTGCTGCGACAAAATGTTCAGCAATGACCCCGAACAAATCAAATGACCGATACTGTCAAACAAAAAACTAAACACAAAACTTGAAGCTGGCCGGCATTGAATAAACTATTTCTTAGCTCCTGGCGCAACACCAGCAACATCAACAACAAGCGATAACAACAGCAGCAACAGCAGCAACAGCAGCAGCGACGACAACAACTTCCTGTCGATACCGTTACGTATGCATTATGAGCAGTCAAAAGCAACAGCGGTGAATTGTATTGCGCAAACGCCAACAACACCAACACCAACAACAATAACAACAACAACACAAAACCATTACCCACCCCAACAATAATGCGTTGGGATCAAAAGCCAATAAACTTTATATGTATTCAATGAATTTTTGGTTGTTTGGCTGGAGATTTTGTGATTGTTGTTGTTGTTCGTTTCAGATATATATAGTATATTCTGTTTTTGTTTTTATTTCGAATAACTTTCACGTGCGGGTGGATCTGATTGCTGCTGCTGCTGTTGGTGTTGCTGTTGCTGGGACTGCGAATCAAGGGTCAAAAACTTTCCTCAACAAACAATTTCAATAGAGTAGTCTCAAAAAAGTAAAACATATATGGGTTTTGTTTATGTATATTATATAACCTGAGCTGAGACCGCAACAACAAGTCAGGTTAACCAGCTGATCTGAGAGACATAAAAGGTTGTCAACCCCATTGGCAAACAGCAGCAGCAGCAGCAACAGCAGCAGCAGCAATAACAACAATGCATACAAATAAAGTTAAAAAATGTTTATACATAACAACAAATAATACATAAAACAAGAAAATACAAAATACAAAATACAAAAAGCCCAAAAATAATAAAAATGGCATTTCATTGGCCCTGGCCAGCTCGAATGGAGGTGGGCGGAAAAGGTCATCGACGCGACGTCGCACCGGAAGCGTGCCAAAAATATCAAACAAATCTCTAAAAATAAAAACGGGCTCACCACACCACCAAAAGCTCACACACACAGACGCTCAATTTGCGAATTGCCAATTTGTAAATTTGTTGTGTGTTGTTGTTGTTGCTGGCTGTTATCGCCACTATTGCCAATCTCACAAAACAGAAACAGAAACAACACAAAAGAAACCGACACAAGCTGAAAAAAGCGGAAGCAGGGCTCAGAACAGCTGATCGGTTAGCTACAAATGCAAAAAATAAAAAAAATATAAAATACTCACGTTTTCTACTACTATTCGAGAGAGCTATTGCTGTTGTTGTTAGTGTTGGTGTTGGTGTTGGTGTTGGTGTTGGTGTTGCTGATAAATGTTTGTTGTTCCTGGTTGCATATTTGGCATATTGAAAGCGGCCAAGCGGCCAAGCGGCCAACTGGCGAAGCCACCAAGCGCAGCAATAAACTTCAAAAACCTCAACGGTCAACGAACTTGTCGCTGGCTTTAAGCCAAGACGCTGGCCATGTCTCTGGTGACGACGTCACAGTTAACGTAGCTGTTGCTGTTGCTGTCGACGTCGCCGCCGCAGCAGCACCAACACTTTTGCCAATCTTTAACAGCTTTAACAGCAACAGCTTAAGCTGTCGACGTTGCAGTCGACGTCGCAGTCGCAGTCGCCGTCAACGTTGACAGCATTGGAGAACGTTGACCATTTTGGTAGCCGCAAACCAATGTAGCATCAGCTGCTGCTGCTGCTGCTGCTGTCAAGCTCACAGCTGGTGGGGCAACCTTAATAATACAAAAAGACAAAAACAACAACAACAACAACGCTAGCAAAAGAAAAAACCATGCTACAATGGCCCACCTCTCACATTGGCCCAAATGAAACGTCATAGGCAAACTCTCGCTTCTTCACTTTTTAGTAGGTCTTTCGCTTATGTGATTTCAATATGTAAGCAATGCCATTGAACTCCGCTGACTTCTTACCCACTTGTCCCCATACATACATATACATATATTAACTTTAAGAGATAAAAAGCTTGAGTTCTGCCGATTTTCTAAATGTTGGCTTCTGTTTTCCTTCTTCTTCTGGTCTTTAGAACAACAAAATATTCCTTGAACCCAACCAACCAAAACTTAACCCCAACTAGGATAATAGAAAATGGTTTTCCTTTAGTCACCTAAATGTTTATGAAATATATTTTAATCACTTTAACCGATTATAGAAGTCATTCTTTAAGGATTTTTACTTCTTTTGGACGACACACTAATTCTATATATTAGAATATTATTCTAATTTGAATATATTCAAGAACTATTTGTATTGCTGTACAACAATCTTAGAAAGCCACAACACACACACACAAACACACACACACATAAAGTTTAAGTTAACGTATAGAATCAAAATCAGCTGGCCAAAAAAACGAAAGCTAAAGTTTTGTAGACCTTCAGTGGAGCGCAGCGACAACAACAACAACAACAACGAATCCAAGATTCTCTTCTAACATATTGACTATCGGCTGAATGGCTGATGGCCGATGGCTGATGGTCAATGGCTGATGGGCCATGGCCCAGTCGTGGCATCGACTGTTTGACTTTTTGATTAAATAAACCATTTCACCTGGCGAGAAAGTTTTGGTTATACATTGCTTTTAGGCAGCCGCCGCCGACGTTGCGCACCAAAATTAAGAAATTAATGGCATTTTGGGTGGATGGGTGGATGCGGGGGGGATGGGGCCGAAGTTCAGGCTAGTTGAGGGTGGCTTGCGATGCATCCTGCGGAGGCAACACTTCGTCGAGGCCTGATAAACAAGTATATATATATACGAATAGTTTTGTAGCTGGCAGCTGACAGTGCATTGACTCTCGAAAGCACATACATACATATATATGTATGTACATACATATATTGTGGCCAATGGCCAATCACTCATACGCACCGGATTCAGATTCAGATTCGGATTCGGATTCAGATTGAGATACAGAGATATTAATTCTGGGCAGACTCGCTTCGCTGACTCGCTTAGCCAACTGGCTTGGCAAGAATTGCATTTTTCTTAACATCACGAAGCACACACACAACATGTTGCAGCAGCAGCAGCAGCAGCGGTGGCAGCAATAATAATAATACTATGTACATATGTCACAAATCAACGCATACATGCCTAAATACTTATATGTATACATACAAATATATATAAAAATTAATATATATATGTATATATATATTCACAGACATGGAACATGTGAAAAACACACGACAAAACGACTGCGTTGAACAGTTGCCGCTTGCCACTTTGCCAGTCGCCTTTTAATACCCTATAAAAAAAAGGATAAAAGGATTTTCATTTTTCTGAAATTAAAAGCATTTTTAACATATTTTTACTATATTTTGTGTAATAGCTTTGAAAACTTTTCATCATATCGAACATGTCTTATTTAGTATATGTTTATTTTGGCATATGATTACAGTTTAATGTTTATCTACTATTTATTATTATTTTTATATTTTTATAAAACATTTTCTATGTATTACTGAATACAAATCTCAGCTTCTTCTTACTGTTTATTTATCAATTATCTATTTTGTTTTTCTGATCAAAAATCTCAGCTTCTTTATTTCGAATGCCTTTCAAGACTGCATTTTACAAAAATAATTTCAAGGCAAAATGTTTTCTAAAAAAACCATTTGGTTTGCACTCAAAATGCATTCAAAATATCAAACAGGGTATTGAAATATCGAGCGATCTCGACTAGAGAATTCTTAGTTGTTTTTTACTCGTTTTGTTTAGTTGTTTTTTTTTTTTGTTCGAAAAGACACTTTAGTTTATTGAACTTTTGTGCTGCATACTTTGAGATTGAGCTGAGCCCAGCTTGTCCAGCTTGCCCAGCTTGGCTTGGCTTGGCTCACCTCGCCAACTTCACACGCTCGATGCGTTGGCGTTGGCGTTAATGTTGACGCTGCTGACGCTGACGTTGACGTCGTGGTGGTGGCTCCCACCTCACCTACCCTTCTACTTGCCATCACATCACCGCCCGCCCCACCATAGAGTGTTAAGAGCAGCTCCGCTATTGCGAATGCCTAGCCTCGTTCGCAGCTCATTTCATGCAAATGGCCTTCAGAAAGATAATTCAAGCGCTTAAATGGTATCTACACTCTTTGCAAAGTTTATTCAACTTTAGCGCTGAGCTAAAGCTGAGCTGCGCTTGGATGCTGACAAGATTTGCTGCTGCTGGTCACTCACAACGGGTGTTGTTGCATTCAGCGAGCAACACACACAGTGTGTGTGTGTGTGTGTTTGGGGCAAGAATTATGGCGGCATAGCCAGAGCATAGCCCTTGTTAAACAGGGGGAAACTCTCATGTGAGAGAGACAATTAAAAATGCGTCCCTATATCATCCCATAATTTCATCATTTTATAGTCAAATCTGTAACGCAGAGACAAAAAGGCCCAGTCCCTTCCACAACAACAACAACAACAGCACTCTGTTGCAGGGGCAGCATATTAATACGTATAATGAACATAACGCCGAAAGCAACGGCAAATGTGAAGATTATTGCCATAACTCAGGAAATCATAAATCAAAATGCCGCTTGACCCATTTGCTTTTTGCAAAAAAAACCAAAGAACCAAAAAATAACCTATGTGCTTACTTACATTAAAAACAAATATTTATGGCAATATATACATATATATTAAGTGTGATTCTCAGCTTAGGTTTTTTCTGTCTGTTTCTGTCTGTTTCTGTGCTTTCTTTTTCACATAGTCTTTCGGTTGGCAACAGCTTTTTAGGTTAATCTCTGGTCTGATTGCCTATTGCACATCCTGTTGACCCCATTTGTATACACAAATCATCTCGGAAATTAATCACATAATAAAACAAGTCAGAAGGCTCTAGTCGAGTAAGCTCGACTAGAAGATACCCTTAACCATTGGCCATATAGACGGAGAGACGGTCAGGCTACCGTACCAATGGTTGATGGTTTCATAACTCCGGTGTTTCTTAACCGATTTTAATCAAAATTGGACATATGTTCATTCTTTTCTTAATAGTTTCAATACTTTTCAATACAATTTTTGAAATGTAAGATTTTTTTGTTATCGATTCCATGTGTATATCGTAAACCTGAAAAGTTGTCGAAAATGATATCCAATATCAGGAGTCTAGCTATTGTAGTTCCTGAGATCGACAAGTTTATACATACAGACAGCCAGACGAATGGACGGACAGACGAACTCGGCTGTAGATGCTAATCAAGATTATATATACTTTATGGGGTCGGAGAAGCTTCCGTCTGCCTGCCTGTTACATACTTTTGCTCAAAACCATTCTACCCATTTTTTACCCATTTCATGGGTTAAGGGTATAGAAAGGGTTCAAGCAAAAATAAAACTGATGTTTTCAGCTCACAAAAAAAATGAATAAGCTTCCACAAAATGCGGATTTAATTTCACCAAGCAACTTATAAGTCAAAAATCATATTTTGGCTTAAGTCGAATGAAGCAGCAAAGTAAGTATTTCGGGAATACAACGAAATCAAGAGCAGATTTAACAGTTCAGTGTTTTGATTCCATATATTTTCATACACATTCTTGACATTTTTGTAATATAATATAAGAAAATACGTACTTGTTGTAATATGTAAGTAGAATGTAAAAGTTGCGCTTGGTTTTTTATTGTAAGTTCTTGAAATATCTTAGATTTCTTGTTAAGATTTTCAAATTTATTTAGCATTTAAATATTGTAAAAGAATAATATATCTAATTATTATTTTTATAATTACTTTTGTACCGACAAAGTCTAGTGCGCTTTAGGTGTAATATATAAAAATATATTAATATATATAAAAAGCGAGCTTCTTTCCTGAGACCTGTTCATAGATCCTAAAGAAGAATGACAAACATCACCAGTTCCGATTTTCTTCGATATCAAAGCTGCAATGCCCGCAATTCTTATCATTATCTAAATCAATATGCTGGAAAATGAATGTAAAGCCGCGTGGAAATAGTTTACGATTGATCGAAGCCTTAATGTCCGAAAACTCAAATAAAGTGTCAATAATCAATGTTAAGTAATTTAAGCGGAAATAATACAGTTTTCATTCATTCATTCTTTCCTCTTCCTATAACCTATAAGACTTGCCTAGCATTCTAGCCAACGAATTGTAACTTGTATCTTTTTTTAGATTTTGCAAATGCATATTCAAGCGATAAATACGTATACACTCATATTCGAAAATCGGAGACAAAAGCGATTATTTAATTTAATTTTAATTGGAGAAAGTGCAAAGCCCCTCAAACACACACGCGCAAACACACGCAACAACAACAACAACAACACAACACAACCAAAAAAAAGGTTGTGGGCTCAAAAACCCAATCCCAAGCAAAAAATGTAAAAAAAAAAACCAAAATATATATATTAAAAAATGCTTAATCTATCCAAATTACAAACGCATTTGAATGATAAATTATAAATGTTGACACCGACGAACAGAGCCAAACCAAAGACAAACCAAAGTCAAACCAAATCCAAAACCAAAGACAAAGACAAACCAAAACCGAAGACAAACCAAAAGACAACAAACACTTTGCAAACGAACGCATTCGAATTTTTAACCCGTTTTCGAAGTGAAAAATGAAAATAAATAAATTTAATGGCCGCAATGCCAATGAAATGCAAATAAAAATCAATATAATATCACAAATCAAACACAAACACAAAAAACACCCGAAAAAAAAAATACCAATTTCTACTTATGCAAAGCAGAAATATTGCTTAAAGTGGCACCGCTGTAGGCGACCGACCCTAAAACCATGTCACAATATCTGCCCAACAAAATGATCATAAAAAAAAAAGTTATAATAATAAAAAAAAAATAAAAAAAATATAAAAATAGTAAGCAGAAGGCGCAGCCGCATTCGAGCGCCAGTTACATTAATTTTTTTTCTGCCTTTTTTTTTTTCTTTTGATAGGCATTTTTATTATGCAAAACATGGAAAATACTGAATTTTAATTCGTTCGCCCAACTATAACTTAATTTCGATTTGCTTAAATACAGTGCGAACGTTGATCTTCGACTGTGTTTGTTGCTGGGGTTTGATTTTTTTTTTTTTTTTTTGGGCCCATCATATCTTTTTGGGGGCGTTCGCGTGCGCGTTTTTTCGATATGTATTCGATGGGTATTTGGTATTGGATATTGTTGTTACTGGGACTTTGTATTGAACAATATGCGACAATCAAAATGGAATTCATTGGAGCATTCAATGACTTTGTTTCGTACCACACACAAAAGGGCTAAAACTCTCTTCGTTTTTGGTTTCAAAAAAAAAAAAAAAAAAAAAACTTTTTTACGTAAGGCCCTTGAACGTGCAGCGCTCGTTAACTAAAATGCGGTGAAATTTTTTTTTTTTTTCAACTTTTTTTCAACAACTGATTGTTTCTCTGGGCCAGTCTCTGTCTCTGGTCAAGTATGTGTGCGCTTTTTATTTACCTGTAACCACATTAATACTTTGTCCGTCCCGTCGTCAGTCACTTAGTCACATAATAGCTAAAGCCCAAAGCCAAAAGCCAAAACCCAACAGCTGATTGTCATCGATTGTCATTGTCGGCGTCGTCGTCGTCGTCGTCGTCGTCGTCGTCGTCACTGTTGAGGCGGCCTGGCTTCGTAACCAAACGACGATCATCACCGACGACGGAACACTTAACACTGAACCTTGAACATCACCCGAGCACCGAGACCCGAGAAACCCGACAGACCCCCCTCATCATACTGAACCGAACCGAACCGAACCGAATAGGGAGCCGAACTGAGAATAGCGTTTATGTAAATGATAGGATCGTATATCTTGGGCCATCTCTTACGCAATTGTGCACTTATTCAATATTAAAATGTATTTGTATAAGCAAGATATATGCGTGTTTTGAACATATGATTACGTACAAGTACATACTTATTTTATTGAGTAACTTACGGTAATACGGTTATTAACGTGAAAAACATTATCAGACAAAACGCATACAACAATAATACAGTTTAACTTTAATAAGTTTCACGAGTGAATATTGGATGTGTTTATAAAAGTTTTATATCGAATAGGTCATAGGTCAAAGGCGAAAAAAGCACTCAGAACTCAGAAGAAAGAAACAAAATGTTAAGAATCATGAATACACATGTACATACATATATACTCATACATATTTATGTGTTGTTGATTGAATTACGCTCGATTTGCTTTCAATTAATATTGCTGCTCGCTGCTTGCACCTGACCAAAATGCATATATACATATATGTATATGATTGTGTGAGTACATAAATGAAATGAATGAAAACGCGAAAATGGCTTTGACACGATGTCAACAAGTGTTCGTTGTTTATTTGTTGTTGTTGTTGTTTATCAGATTCATATAACGCAAAGTCAGCATCAAGTTGAAAGCAGTGCAGTGCAGTATCTATCCTAAGTAGCGTGTAGCGTGGCCGGACAACGTGCTTCACTCACTGTAAGTTGAGAAGACAGACAAGAATATATATATAGAGTACATATATTCGTTATATGTGGGTATATATATATGGGTGTGTCTGTTTCTGCTGCTGTTTCTGCTGCTGTTTCTGATTGTTATTGAGTGTGAGTGCAAGTACAAGTTGAAGTGCGAGTGCGAATATTAAAGTGAATTGATTTTGCACTTTATTCTGTGAAATCCTACAGCCCTTCCTCACCCACCCCACCCCACATCGATCACGTGGTACACCCACTGGGGTCTGATTAAATCACCAACCCCCCCCAGAGACCATACCTTACCTTACACCGTAACTTACCTTTCCTTTCCACTCGTCTCGTTTCCCTTATGTTGGTATGCTGCATTGAGCTCTCAAATTACTCAGTCACCGTCACCGTCACCGTCACCGATGGCGATGGCGATGTCGATGGCGTTGGTGCAGTTTCAATATTTGTCGTTGCAGCGCAAACAAGGCAAGCTTTTTGACCAACTTTTGGACGAGTCGTCGTATCGTGTATGTGATTACATACAGCTTTATGGGCACTCGCACTTGAAATCGCAATCGTTGTTGTTGTTATCGTTGTTGGTGTTGTTGTTGTTGGTGTTGGTGTTGTTGATAAGCATCGCCAGCAAACACGGCGCTCGATGTAAAGAAAAACCAGGCGCCAAAATAAAGTAAATAAATACGCAGTAAAAATTAAAAACAAAAAACAACAACAACAACAGAGAAAAAAGAACTCCCGGACCTCTCTTTGTCATCGCTTCGGCTGCGGCTTCGGCCAAACCAATCCAAACCAAACCAGTGAAATTATAAACATTTGTTAATTTATTACGTGCTTTAATTTTGATTATTATCGAACGTGTTGCAAATCGTTTCGGCGACTTTCGTTTCGTATTCACATTAACTTAACACATTTCTTCTTAAAGGTCTCGTGCAGGACATTGTTGTTTTTGCTGCTGCTGCTGCTGATGTTGCTGTTGTTGCTGTTGCTGTTGTTGTTGTTGTTTGGTTGTGGAATGCTCATTAAAAGTTAGCTGGTTGAAAGGTTTAAGATACATATACATATAAATAAAATGTGGTACGAAAGTATTTAACATGCAAATGAATTAATTTTTTGGTTACTTTTCCATAATTTTTTTTAGTTGTAATAAATTAATCTTTGATTTTTATTTAACATTTATTCCATACAGAAACAATTATTGTTAAACATTATTGATGAGACTAGATATCTATGATCCAACTACTATTATGATGTTCTTTGTGGTTCTTATCGTTCTTATCTTAACGTTCAACAATCTTAACTTTTGACTATGATGGCTTAAAAGTGATGGCTTGAATGGCTTGGCTTGGCTTGGCCAAGTAGTAGCCAAAGATGAACGAATTGATAAATTGATGACGATTGCGGAGAAAGTCTCTTGGCGATCGATGCGTGCCCCTTCGGCAACGGCTGATTTGCCGCTCTATGGCAACTCCAACGGCAGCGGCAGCAGCGGCAACGATGACGGATCCAACCGTCGACCAGCTGAGAGATCAGACCTGAGAACTGTTAAAAGTTCAATAAACTTGTCTGTTTGCCAAAAACAAAAAAAAAAAACAAAAAACCCAAAAGCAAACTTTAGCGGCGTTGCCGACAGTAACGCTCGCGACGGCAGCAGCAGCAGCAACGGCAACAGCAACAGCAGCAACAGCAGCAGCAGCAGTAACGGCAGCAACGGCAGCAACCACAACAGCAACATACAACCTAAAGCAACGTGCAACGTTTGTGAAAGCAACCAAAACGCCAAATTGTAAGTGCGTTTACGTTTGCATTACGATGACATCGACATCGACGACATCGTCAGCGTCAGCATCGACCATCGATGCTGATGTTGGTGTTGGTGTTGTAGATGCCATGCAAACGTGGCCGCAGCGGCAGCAGCAACATACAGAAAGAGAGACTGGCAATGCTGTCGGCGTCTGGCGTCTGGCGTCAACGTCGCTGTTGTTGCTGTTGCGGCTGTTGCTGCTGCTGCTGCTGCCGCTGCTGTTGCTGTTGCTGTTGCTGCCATCGCGGCCGCAGTAAGCGTCTGCGCGACAGCGTTCGTTGACTTAACGTACTACTAACTCAGTGCCACAGTCACCGACTTTTGAAATGTGTGTTGTAAACACACAGAGACACAAAACACACACATACAGCTGTGTTCGCTCTCTGTATGTGTATCTGTGTGTGTGTATGTTTCATTTTTCACCATTATTTATGCTAATGTTCACGTTGTTGCTTTTGCTTTTGCTTCGGTTTTGCCTCTGTTTTTTTTTTTTTCTTGTATTTTATTTAATATTTTTTGTTTTATGATATTTTTTTCTTCTGTTTTTTTTTTTCATTATTGCCACACTGATACAGCGCCAACAACAGATATGAACAGAGATATAGATAGGTGAATATTGTCAATATTATTATTATTGATCAAGTGGCAAACTCTTTCCTTCGCTTGACTGTTGTTGTCAATCAATGTATCTCTCAGGCAGCAGCAACAGTTGCTATTGCAACTGCAATATGTCTGCTTTGTTGCTCGTAGTTAGATGTTCGAGTCGTTCCGAGTCGCGTTGCATACGGAATATTATTTTTGTTTTTGGTTTTTTTTTTTGAGGTTTTTTGATGGGCTACATAAGCAAAAGCAAGAGCAGCTGCCAAAATTTGTATTTTTTTTTTTTTTTTTTTGGTATGGAAGTGAAAGCATCTCCGAAAGTTGTAAAATATTAATGTGCTTAACATCAGCAACAGCAGCAGCAGCAGCAACAGCAGCAGAAGTCAGTATAAGTTGTCGTTATGGTTGGCAATAGCCGAATCGTGTTGCGCTACACCAGAGATAAACCAGATAATAATCCAATTGCTCTTCTTACTAACTAACTGATAAACCAATATTAGACCTAAGCTGATGAGGCTTCAAAAGGCAAAGCTTTCGTTTTTCCCTACCCAACATAAACCCACAGAAAAAAAGCTAAAATCAAAAATCAAAAAGCAACAAGGAAGTGAAATTTAGCACTTCTCATTACTTGATGAATATCTTGTAATTGATTTTGATTAATGTGATTTCTAATCAACAACGGATTGTGCCAAAAATTATAATCATACCTTCACTCTGCAAACAATTCAATACATATATGTATTGGATAGGTATGTTAGCTGGCAAATACACATAGTTACGCCCTGTTATGCCGCAGGGCTGGCTAGATAGCTGGCTGGCCAAACACTTTGGGCTAGCAACAATAAGTGTGTAGAGATCGGTGTGTGTGAAAGAAAGCCCACACCGAGCGACGAGTGACGAGCCCACATCGCATAGGCCTTTTACAAATTACAAATTAGTCAAAAAAGTTGGCGATGGCCAAAGAAGGCAACGGTAAATTTGACCAAACAACCGTAATACAACAAGCAAACACTCAACGGACAAACCGACACCAAACAAACAGACAGACAAAAAGACAGACAGACAGACGGAGCAAACAGACAGAGCAAAAGCAAAACGCAGCTCGACAACTTTTTAATTGCCCTCAAAAAGCAACTCCAAAAAAACCAAAACCTAAGCAACACCATCGTCATTGCCATTATCATCACCATCATGATCATGATCATGATCATTATTATCATTTGGACATTAAATGCCAGCCCAGAATCGTAGACGGGCCCTTTAGCAGCAACAGCAAAAACAACAACAGCAGCAACAACAACAACACAATCCGAATAGGCCGTAAAATTTCTTTTTTGCTGCTGCAGATTCTGCGCGCAACAGCAACAGCAGCAGCAGCAGCAGCAACCGCAACTGTCTGCCTTTTTTTTTTTTTTTGTAAATTTAACATCTTTTCTCACACTTTAGAAAGTTTTTTTTTTCTTTTTTTGTTGTCAAAAAGTTTCTTAAGAGCAGCCTAAAGGATTTCTTTGTTGTTGCTGTCGTTGCCATAATAGGAAATTCCAAGTCCCGAAAGTAAAAGTATTCAAAATAGAATTGCCGCAGCAACTTGTAGCAGCAACAGCAACAGCAACATCAACAGCAGCAGCGACAGCGACAACGACAGCAGTAGCAGCCGCAGCCGCAGCCGCAGCAGCAGCAGCAGAATTTCATTCATATATCAAGTATATTTTTAGTATTCGAATTTGAATACAAGTAGGTGAAATGTCATTGAACTCGCAACCGCAACGGCAGCGGCAACGGCAGCGGCAACGGCAACAGCAACGCCGGCCGACCAACGACTAGAAGACAGCAGCGATGAGAGACGGCGAAACAATAACAACAACATGTTGCTGCTGCTGTTGCTCTTAACATAAAAGTTGGCCAATACAAATACATATGCAAACAGAGATATGCAACTAATGTCCTGTAAAAATGCACTTTATTTATTTGGCATACATTTTGTCTTAGTTATTTTTATCAACAACTGTTGCATGTTGCTTGCCGCCTGCTACTTGCCACTTGCACGGCTGCGCGTGCACGTCTTTGTGCTACGACGACGCGCTGGCGAATGGCATGCAGCGGCGGCCGCTTGGGCTAATCACAAGTGATAACAGCAGCAGCAGCAGCAACTTGCAACCAGCTCAAACATGTTTGAGATAAAATAGCTGAAAAAGCGCTCAACAACGGCAACAGCTAAGAGAGCGATCCACCAAGTGAGTGAGATAGAGACCGAGAGAGAGCGCATGAAAAGAGCAGGCTAAGAGCATAAACAGCTGATCGGTGGCAGGTCGCGAGTCCCACGCGGCGTATGCGCAACGCAAATCACAAAAACAAAAACCAAAACCAAAAAAAAACCGAAAAAAACGAAAAAATGCCACAAAGATGGCACCAAAAGTGGGACAAACACACACACACACACACACCGACTTGTGTGTATTGGTTAGGTTAGGCTGTAAGAGGAAGCAATAGCCAAAGCCACATCCGCCTCAATGTCAGCGAGCGCCCCTCGTGTCCTACATTTTTAAAGATTTGGCACAGCAGCAACAGCAACGGCAACGGCAGCAGCAGCAGCAACAGCAGCAATAAAAAAAAAGAAAACTTTGCCATATGCAAAACTACTGTAGAGTGCAACGAGACGGATGTTGCAGCAACGTTGCCACTGTTGTTGTGGTTGTTGCTGTTGTTGCTGTTGTTGTAATTTATGCATGCAAAGTTCATTAACATTTGGTAAGAGGCGGAAGAGTGGTGTGTCGCTCCGGGAGTGCTGGGGGAGGGGGGGTGAGGTGGGGGGATAGGCTGCGCTGATGTTGCCTTCACTTTGCATAGAAAATCAAATGTTCTGCTTTCGCTCTGCAACATTTCAGACAATTTAATAACATGTCCATGCCCCACTCTTCCTCTCTCTTCCTCTCTCTGTCACTCAATCGCTCTGGCTCTCGCTCATTTCATGTCTCAAGCTCAGTTAGCTCTTTCTCTTTTCAGTGAGTGTTTGTGTGTGTGTGTGTGTGTGTGTGTCGCTCAGAATCATTTGAAATTGCAGATATTATAATATCCGTAGGAGTAGAAAGTTGGTAATCAATCAAGTGGAAGATAACTTTCGCTCAGCTTGCAAATTGTTGCAAGTTTTCTAGCAAGTTCGTTGCCTAAGTCTTTCGTATTTGCAAACTCTCAAACAGTGAAAATTCCGGAAATGCACCAGAATATGGCACACATGCATTTC
Organism: Scaptomyza parva; assembly: GCA_035044645.1. Lineage (NCBI taxonomy): Eukaryota > Metazoa > Arthropoda > Insecta > Diptera > Drosophilidae > Scaptomyza > Scaptomyza parva. The sequence continues at coordinate 16,513,788 of JAWNNT010000139.1, forward strand.
CCTCAATCAACATCTGCATCTGCATCTGAATCGCCAATTACCATTATCATAATAATGCTTTCGATGCAAATATTTTGAAAGCAAAACGAGAGAGTTTTTCTTAATGAATATTACAATCATTAAGAACTTGTTAGGATTTGCTTGAAAAAGTTAAGTTTTTTATATACTTTCAAACAGAAGTCGACAAATTATTAATATTATTGACAACTTATAATATACTCTCTCAGATATTAGGATGATTGGAAAAGAGATTTGCTATGGAATATATGACTGCATCTTTCACAGTAAGCTCTTTAGTATATTATCGATAAATACGTAGTCAAAAGGTTTCCGCAAGAAAACAAATATTTTTTCCCGTTTATTAATATATTTTAATCTCTTTTACTTTTTGTGTTTTGTTGTTTTCATGCACTTGAAAAGTGTAACTTTCGACTCCATAAAGGATAAACGTATGTTCGAGTCGACTTAGACATATCCGTCTCTCCGTCTGTTCCTATGTTTCTATTCTATTGATGAGCTGCTATTGAGCTAAAACTTTGCTCAAATTCTTGTTTTTTTTTTGTTGCAGCTAGACTGTTTTGACAAAATCTGAAAGATCGCGTTCCTATATAATATATCTAACATAATGGGCGATCTTTAATAAGAGTTTATATAATATTTGGCATGCCCTAGCTAGCTTTCCTACTTGATAAACTTAAATGAAATAAGAAAACAAATAATCCAAATACGATCGATGTACTATATGAAGCTAATTTAGTTTATATGCACAAAAAACCATATGTTAAGTCTTAAAATAAGCATATATATATTAAATCACTATTATTTATTCAAATTAAAAGTTATTTACTTATACGAGACACACCATTATGTATAATAATTGAATTATACTTGCCTAACATCAATTTCAAAAAGTTAATACAACTAGCTTAGGGAAATTACATGACCTTACATGGCAAAGTACATCAATTCACATATTTATTATAGTTTTAATAAAATAAAAACCCAATTAAATATATCCTTTTACATCTCAAACAAATATTTTAGTATTTAAAAAGATCAACTTTCCTGAAAAAAAATTAAATTTTTTTCACATTAAAAAATAAAATATTTTTTTGGTACAACCAAAATGAATAACAATATGAATAAGGCTATTTTTAAATACTTTCTGTAGCGTATGATTTAGTTGTCCACATACATATATATATATGCCAGAAAGGCGCTTTTTAAGTGTCACCAACATACTTTCGCCAAATGCGTACCACAGAAAAAATAAATTAAAACAAAAGACAACACAAAAAAAATTGAATTTCCCCAATTAAACTAATGTTAAATTGACGATAGAAATTTCTTGGAAAAAGTCTACCTGTCAGACGGGCCAGACGACCAGTCACCATTCCGTAGGCAGCCAAATGTTGCCCGAGCATAAGAGGCAACTAAAAATATAAAAAAAAAATCATAAAAATGGGAAGCAACTGAATGCAACAGCAACAACTAAAACTGCAACTGCAACTTGAAAAATGTGTGTATATATATAGAAGAAAAGCGAACAAAAACCAAAACAAAACAAAACCAAAAAAAAAAATAGGTAAAATTGCACACAAAAAAAAAAAAATCAACTATCTGCAACACAACTGAACTAGCAACAATCAACAAAACAACAAAACAACAACAAGATGATTACAAATCATTGCCGCCACATGCCGTCAATGCAGTCAGTCATGGACAACGACGATGGCGACGGTGGCGACGGCAACTTCAACTTGCGCTGTTGCCGTTGTTGCTGCATCCACTACTGACACAGTGACTCCATGCTGTGTTTTTGTTGCAACTGTGTTGCATGTCTATCTCTTTATGTGTGTGTGTATTTTTTTTTGTGCAAATTTGTGACCATGAACGTGAAACAAAAACAACAAAAACAGCAAAGTGAAAAATAATTGATTCCGGAAGGAAACTGCCTCAACTGGTTTTGTGCATTAGGATTTTGTGTTTTTGGATTGGTTTGCAAGCTGCTGCTGCTGTTGTTGTTGTTGTTGCTGTTGTTGTTGATTTCATTTAAGCAAATGTTTTGCTGCTGTTTCTGTTGCAGCTGTTGTTGTTGTTGTTGGTGTTGTTGTTGTTGCACTTTGCATTTGATGGCGTAACAGTGAAATGCATCGCCTTTTAACAAACTAACTTTCCGGACGAGCGAAACTCTTGCTCTTAAATCGTTGTCACATATTTCTGGTCAATTATAAGAAAAATTCAAAATAAAAACAACAATTTTTATCATTTTTTTATATATATTTTACCTTTTTACGGCGCGCACATCTATTGTTGTTGTTATTGTTGTTGTTGTGCAGTGATTAAATTTGCCATTGCTGTCGGCTGTTGCTGTTGCTGTCGATGTTGATGTTGCTGTTGTTGTTATTACACTTGACATTCGCTCAGAGGCTTCAGCAATTGCTGATATGTTGATGACAGTTTTGTGTCAGCCATCGATGCGCTTTTGCTATGTTGACTATATTATTATTGTTTTTTTTATTTATTTATTTTTTTTTTTACACACAATTGCTGTTCATTGCTGTTGACGCTAAAAGGAAGTGGAGAAATCTGAGCCAGTACCCATACAAATCGCTAATAAGCTGCAAAACATTTGTTCATTGCAATATATTTTTGATCGCATCTTGACTATACTACTATACTATTACTATATGTTGAACGGCATTAATCTTTATAATGATTTTAAATATGATTTTCATATCTATACAATAGCTCGAATCCTTTCAAGTAAAATACTTGGAAAAAATAAGAATTATTAGACAAGCAACGGGATACTGGGGAATGGTTAATATTTCTATTGAAAAGTTAGATCGATTGAATTTGATGGTTTTTGAGAGCAAATGAATTTCTCTACAAGATTACAACTAAGCACGTGAAAATTATCTAACAATTTTTGTGCTAATGCAAAAAATGAATAAAAATATCAAATACTTATAATTATAAGATCAAACTTATCAACATTAATACATTTGTATATTCTCTCTTTTTGTTTTAGTATAAACTTTATCAAATTATAAAAACAAATGGAACTGCTGATCTTAGAGCTAATATACTTAAGCTTTTAATAGTTAAGTAAGGTAAACTAACTAGCTTGAGTCATGCTTGACACTATTGCACTATGATGACTACCTTCCATTACTCAAGCATTTCTTAACCGATTTCAATTCAAATTATACAGATTTTCATAGTTTCGTCTTGTGTCTTCCAAATTCAAGATTTTATTGTTATCGATAACACGTTTGTGTCGTAAGCCGAAAAGTTATCGATAATGTGAATACATAAACTGTTTTGCCTATGGCGTAAGGGAAATTATATTCCAAATATTAAGTCTATACCTCTTATAGTCTTTAAGATCGCAGCGTTCATACGTACGGACGGACAGATCGACTTGACTGTTCAAGAATATATACATACATATTTTTTCACTTATATAGTAATGCTGTATAACGCCCACGACACGACTATTTGAAATGTTCTCATCGCATTCAAGAACTGATTTCCGATTGCAGCAAAATAAAAACAAAAAAAACCAAATAAAATAATGAAAAAAAAACTTGACTTCAGGTTGGGCATCTGCACGTCTGTCTGCACGATGCTGTGCTTGTCTAAAATTTGCAATCTTTGCCGGCGAAACTTTCTCAAATTGAAAATTGCATTTGAGTTTATTTTTATGTTTTTGATGCCCCAGCTGGTGGTGTGGGAAGGGGAGAGGCGGTGGGAAATGGGTGGTGGATGGTTGTGCCATTGGTAGTGGCAACAACGTCTGCGATTTCCCTCGAATTTTCCGCGGCTTGGCTTCAAGCTAAGACTATAGCTAAAAGCTGGAGCTGAAGCTGAGGCTGGAACTGTTAATGTTGTTGCTCGTTGTTGTTGTTGTTGGTGTTGTCGGCTATTGTTGTTGTAGCTGGAAGTCGTTGCCACCAGTCGCTGACCGAAAAATGTGTGTCAAGTTTTCGACAAAGATCAAGTACATCAAATGAGTTATACTGTTGTTGTTGTTGCTGTTGTTGGTAGTGGTTGCTGGTGGTATTTGCGTTTCGGTTGCTGCTGCTATTGCTGATGTTGCTGATGTTGTTGCTGTTGATGCATCCGCTGAACGGGCAATTCCAGTTGCCATGACCAAAATGTTCTCAAAATCGCAGCGTTTTGGCTTAGATTTTGGCGCAATTATCTTGTTGCACGCTGTGTGTTGCAGTTGCAGTGAAAGTGCAGCCAACCAACAACTAGAAATGTGTGGCATACAACTGCTGCCCCAAACGATCAGTTAGACCTATTAAACGCAACTAAAATATGTACAAGCTAGAATTTTTAACTTATTCAAATATAAGTATCTTAATGAACGAACAAATTGTCCAAGGCATAGGAAAAAGAGCTAAACTGTAAGTTAGTATATAGCACGAGGTCAATGTACCGTTATGATGGCTATGGTTGGGGTCAGTGCGCCAACTGGTGGGCGTTTTGTGGCTTGTGGCTTGCGGCTTGCGGCTGGGTTCAGGTTCGGTCATCTCTCTTTAAGCTAGCAAACATATACATATGTACATCTGTCCATCTGTACTTTGACGACCTACATATTTGGGTTTCGTCTACACTGACCTACTGCTGCTACAAGGTGCTGCTGCTGTTGCAGGTCTGGGTCAGAGAAAGGGAGAACTTGTTTGTGGTGAGTGTTCACTTTTGCCACTGTTACTGCCACTGTGACTCCGACTCTGACTCTGACTCTGAGTCTGACTCTGACTCTGACTGTTACTGTTACTGCCACACAATCGACAGACGCTTGCAGTGATTGCTCAATCGAAAAAGAAGAAATTAGCCAACGAAGAGCAAGAGCATTCCAGCACACATCAAGTTCAGCACTGGCCAAAAACGGACACCTGCACCAATCAGAGCGGCAATCAATCGGCATCGGCATCGTCCAAACACACACACACAGAGGCCCCCCGCACCATACACATACATACATACAGGTTCAAAGAACTTTTTTGATCAACCATTCACTGTCGTTGTTGCTGCTGCTCGATTCTTGATTAGGCTTTCACGACATCACCTGTCGACGTGAGGCACGTTAAGTCGGGTACGTCGCTAATGTAGACCATCTTATAAGAATATTGCAAACTATTCTTACCTTATTTGTTTAGACTCTTTATCAGAGTCTCTTCTGGATTAATCTTTGTTATTAAGCAGAAATGATCATTTGAACTTTATTTCAAGATCTTTTTATTTAAAACTATTTTGATAAAAATACAAAATTTGTCGTAAGAATGGTGAGAATAGCGGGCTTGGAAAATTCCAACGGAATTGTGGTAAATTCACGAAGAACGATTTGAAATCCTTTTTATATAATTCTTAATACGATATCTGCGAAATACAAAGTAATAGCATAATCGAACTAGGTAGACTTAAATTCACATACGTCTATATCTTTTTGTATAAATCACTTTAGATTTTGCATGCCACTTTTCAAATCTCAAAAAAATCGTGCACTTGCATGGTAATGGACTAAAGATACAAAAGAAAATAATGTTTTGATACTATTTTATTATATTTCCTTATTTAAAAATATATTTCTAATTAAAAATATTTTCAGTTTTCAATTTCGTATTCGAATAATAATTTTTAGTGTCACGCTTAAAACAAAATTGTCACGCTACCATCTCTAGATCAAATAGTAGCAGGGCGATGGCGCCTGGTGCTGGTGCTGGTGACTGTGCTATTTTCATATGCGAACACTGTTGCCGCTGATAACCCCATATCCCAGTTAAATATGAAATCAAAAGAGGTAAAAGGCGAGGGAATTTCAATACGCAGGCAGCGAGCGCCGAAAGAGAGAGCACAAAGTCAATTACTTCAAAGACACAATACCACATTACTGCAATATGTATACTATGTCACAGCTTATTTTGAACATTTTTGAGCAAAACAGTTTAAATACCTGCTATTATCGTATTTCACTTTATTTTTCGAATATTTCACGAACCCATGCCCACCAAAACGCATATTTGAACGCAATGAATGGGGTTTTGCCCACCGACTAGGTTGGGTTATATAATAAGTACTATAGTTTCAGGACCGATTTTTTACCTGAGTTCGAATATTTTGGGTATAAATAGACTAATCCTTCGTAGTCAGTTTAGTTATATCGTGGATCTCGAGTGCAACAAGCCATGCATGTCTATGGGCCAACGGACTACCAATGAGCAACGAAATCGCGTCCTGGAACACTTCAAAAACGAATTTTCACAGATCCGAATAGGCGAAATGGTCAATCTGAGCATCTTAACTATGAATAACATCATTTGGCACTTCATCCGCGAAAATCGGATGGGGAACAAGGGCAGAATGGCATCAAACAAGATTTTCACCGAAGAAAATGAGCGAGGGATCAAAAAATCCTTTGGACAAATATTTGTACTCCTGGCACACAGTCAACTTTGAAGGCGAGTCCAAATTCTACATTTATTGCTCAAACAGACCATTTTATGTATCACTTAAATACAACAGTCAAGCACGGTGGAGCCTTATATTTACCTCAATATTCTTAAGAAAATTGACTTCAATGTGCCGAGAAGCTGGGAATCCGGAGTACTTTGCGGTTCTTCCAAAACAACGACCCGATGCATAAGGCCGGAGTAGTACAGACCTGGCTTATCTGGAACTGTCCATACATGATACTTTCACCGGTCCAGTCTCCAGATTTAACTGCTATTGAGAATTTGGGATAAAAGGGATCTCAATGCTTTACTGTATGAAAGAAACTACCCAGAAGCTGGTATCTTTTGGATGGCTAAAGCAAATAAAAATAAGTATTTACTGTCCTATTTAAGCTGTTATTCGTCAAATATGTTACCTTTTAAAAATATCCAAAATATGCTGTGACCTAATTTTTAGATATGTTTTGAGTTGTTAGCTAATTATTATAACGCAATATTTAAAAAAAAAAATAAAGTTACTTTTTGTATACCACAAGACAAATTGGCGTTTAAACATTTATCGTTTTTTGCCTGGCTTGGACATTATAGCACTTGTTATTTTTTGGTGAACAAAATTCTCAATAAGTTGTGACGTACTGTATGTACCTACCATGGGTTTTTGGAATTTTTTAAAAATATTGCGAAATAAGGATATGGGAGGTACTTAATCTGTTTGGTCGACACCATCCCAAATAAACTGTGACTTACTGTATTGATTATTATATTGAAGACGTTGCAATAAACAAACATACATACAGAAGCGCTCTTATGCACAGGCAGAAGGACACATCTCCAATCCCATAAAGTATATATATTATTGATTAACTTGAACAGACGAGATGATATAGCCATTTCCGTCTGTTGACTGTATGTATGATGAACGTGTATGCAGAGTGTTAGTATATAAATTTGTAGAATATTTTTTACAAATCGACCAACCATTTACCGAACAATTTCGATTATTCAAAGATGTGCATAACAGAAGGAATCGCCCTAGACTCCATACTTCTTACACTCTTCATCTATACAGTTGGAGCTTAGGTCCGAGACTTCTCTATGTTCTGCAAATATATAATTTGTTTAAAATCGGCCTGATAATATTTTCCACCGAGTGCTCAAGATGGTTTAATGTATTAAATTTCGAAACTCTCTTACGCTTGTAATAAACGGAAAGAAGCTGCTGGCAAGTAATCTTTAGAGACATGTCCCCAATGTTTATCTGTAACAGGCAATCACATAGTAAAAATATTACGTTTCACATAAAACGATTGTTACGTATAAAGTTTAATATATGTATGTACATACATGCAGGTGTTAGCTAAAAAACATTTCTGTACATACACATGATTAACAAAAAAAATGTATTTGGCTTTTGAATTACATATATACAGCTAAATGTGAGTATTCGTTTATTTTTTTAAATACAATTACATGCGAGAAATAATTTGAAATAACTATGCAGTCTTTTGATAAAAATACATATATGTACACAAATATATCTTAATAGTTGCGTACTTATTCATCATCCACATCGCTAGAAGAATCAGTTTCATAGTCCTCTTCGCTGGCACTGGAACGATTTAAACGCAACATTTCTTGGAACTCGTGCACACGGATCTTTTCGGGCACAATTTGAAGCAGAAACTCCAGATTTTTGCTTTTGTTAACCAGTTGCGATAAATGCTCGTATTTGAGTGTTTCGCCGCTCTTCTCGGGAAAGGCAGCCTTGTACGCCTCCCGGGCCAAGTACTGTACAAATAGCTCTGTGGACTTGGTCATCAGAAAGAGTACCTCGTTGGTAATTAGGCCCGTGTCCATGGAGCTCTTTATGATGGTGCGCACTCGGCTTTGAGGTAACTGCAATTGTGCCTGTTGCGATTTATTGATATCAGCCATAATAATTTATTTAATGTAATTGTTATATATGTTTCAGCAACTGTCCTTTTGGCGCTTTATTCTTGATGCGTCTCAATGCGTTTCGTTGTTAAGTACAATTTTTATAATCGACAACAAAATGCAGATGATATATCGGTCAGTCGTGACTATCGATATAAGCAATTAATATGCTGCCGTTGCTGTGCAGCCCTGTGATTAATCATAGCAACACTGCGATTTCTTTTCAGCCTCCTTTTTGGCTGCTGTTTCGTGTGTTGACCAATAAATTTTTCGTACGCAGCATATTTTTTTTTTAATACTTCTCAATTACAAAAGCCCCAAATACGTATATAAACCGCATAACTTGCTTGCGAGTCTGGCTTAGCGGATATCATTGGGCAACGCACACAATAATATTACATGCAGCTCGCGTAAAACACGTACACAAAGTAACAACACAAGACGGTAAAATAAAACAGGCAAAGGAAACTCCGACCGACACTGAAACGTGAATGTGAAAGAGAATCCCCGCGGCAAGGAAGTGCAGCACACAAACGCAGCCACACATAACACAACAACGCAAAGATAAACATATGTTGCTATAAACAAAAAGAACTGGAAGAACATTTCATGCTTATTAAATTCAAAATTTTCCAGACTGTTGTGTAAACAATTGCCAATCGGCTTAAATCACCTATACAGCGAACAACATCAACAAAAGTGTTGATAGCATCAATTGCAATTCTCCGATCCATATAGCCTATACATATACATACAGACATAAATATACACATACATAGACATTTATATATCTCGTGTTATCAATAACATCACATCGGAAGTCGTTGAAGAATTGCAGCGAGAGCGATAATTAAAAATGGCCACCGCTGCCACAGCCGACGTTGTAAATGCAGTGAATGACTGCTTCAGTATCGGGTCCACAGTGCTCTGTACGAATTGTTTTAAGGAGGAAGTGGAGGGAGAGGTGCTTGCATTCGATCATAACACAAAAATGCTTATATTGAGTATCCTTTTTTAAAGAAATAAGAACTAAATTTTGTTCGCCACACTACTGCAACTTGAGCTTGCAAAGTAGAAGTTGGTTTGTATTGTGAAATTGCTAAAAATGATTGCGAATATTATAGATTGTTTTCTTTTAAGCTTGGTGAACTTACATCAATTTCGAAATCCCTTGCGTTGCTTTTCCCTTTCTTTCTGTTTTTTATTTTTTGTTTTGCCCAACCAGAATGTCATTCGAAAACGACAGAGGATCTAAGTGATGTATATGTGATGAACTTATCGCTTTGCAGTAACGTGCAGGTAATCAAGGAATGCAATGGCAATTTCATTGATGATCCGCAAAAGCTCAACCTGGAACAGGTACCTAAATCAATAAATATGATCATGCATTATATTGGTTAGAATTTGTATTTATCTAGTTGTTTGCTTCGCAGGTTAAAATGCGTCTTCGTAAAACATTGGAGAGAAGGCAAGATTATCTCAAGTCAAAAAATGCCGATGTCAGTCCAGAAGCACAAGAGCTCTACAGAGCGATAGCCAAACAACTTGGGGTTAGCAAAAAATTTGTCAGAATTGCTCAACATTAATTTGTAAAACATGTGCTTTGTTTTGTTTGTTTTTTCCTTTTGCAGTCCCATGAAGTGTCCTGGCAAGGGCAGAACATTCAAATATTAAACGAGGTAACCGTCTCGCCACCATACAGGGTGGACAATGTAGCATCCACTTCGGATAATGAGACTGCGTGCAACTACATCAAACGAATTGTAAGAGCGCAATCAACAAATGTGTGCTGTCTTTCACAACATTTATAATTGCAGATCAAACAATTCTTCATCACGAGACCTTCAGCGGCCCTGGAAAATACGCATGGTACGGCCAGCTCATCGTCGGCTTCCGTGTCGCCATCGTCTTCATCTCTATCATCGAGTAATGCAGCTTCAGGATCGCCGGTTCCCGCTAACTAATAATAAACAAAACAAAAAAAACCTATTTGCATCAGAAATGTATGAAAAAATCATAGTAATCATTGATTGCACTGTGTGAAACTAGACTTCACCAGCTGGGGACCTCGATGAAGGGAATTTTGAATTGTACATAACATTAAATATTTTATTTTTTTTTTTTTGCAAATGGAGTTTGCAAATCGAATGACTCGATAACAATGGAGGCCTTTATTATACGGCGGCTCGCCATTTTATCGGCACATTTTTGTGACGTAACAGTAAATAAACAAATGAGATGCTTTTTCAATCAGGTTTTGTGTGCAACAAAATTTAAAAAAATATCAAGTAATATGTGGGGATTAATACTGTTTGGTGTAAAAAGCAGAACACCGAAATGTATCGGCATAATTTTGCTAATTATCGATATCGATTGTATTGAACTGAATGGCATAAACTTCTATTCGCTGTGAATGGCAAATTATTAGCCGCTTTTACTTTAGAGGTTTTCGTTTGTTCATGTTGTTCTTTTTATATAAAATAAACTATTTTATTGACTGACACACACACATTATTATGGAAGATGTGCAAAAGCATAGCGTGCACACGCTTATTTTTCGATCACTCAAACGCACACACGATCTGTTTGTATCGAATCAGGGCAATTTGCCGGATATTGATGACCGTCTGTAAGTTTATACTGACAACTTAATATACGTTTAAACTAACTAAATTGCATATTTGTATTGAAGAGAAAAACTGAGGCGCTCCATTAAAACGCGGGACACCTATGGATTGGTGCTTGACCGCGCAGTCAAATCGTTGGAAGCCAAAAAGTTGGCCGGCGACAAAATGTTGGCAATCACTGATGGCAACTCCTCCGACTTGGCCACAATGGCCGCCATAGAGGGCGGCAGTATGGTTCGATACAATCGGGAGAAGGCATCACTAAATAGCAACACCTCGTTAGTGCGGGCATCGATGCCCAACAGCAGCAGTGGTGCCGGCGGTGCAAGCAACGTTCAACTGATACCAAAGAAAGCACCAACAATACCGAAACCCAGATGGCATGCGCCATGGAAATTGTCGCGTGTCATCTCTGGCCATTTGGGCTGGGTACGCTGTATTGCCGTTGAGCCGGGCAACGAATGGTTTGCCACCGGCGCTGGCGATCGTGTCATCAAAATTTGGGATTTGGCCAGCGGCAAGCTAAAGCTATCGCTAACCGGTCATGTAAGCACCGTGCGCGGTGTGGCAGTCAGTACAAAGCATCCTTACTTGTTTAGTTGCGGCGAGGATCGTCAGGTGAAGTGCTGGGATCTAGAGTACAACAAAGTGATACGCCACTATCACGGCCATCTATCTGCCGTTTACTCATTGGCACTGCATCCCACCATTGATGTTCTGGCCACCTCCGGGCGTGACTCAACGGCACGTATCTGGGATATGCGGACCAAAGCGAATGTCCACACATTGACGGGTCACACGAACACAGTGGCCAGTGTTGTGGCCCAGGCAACAAATCCACAGATTATAACCGGTTCACATGACTCCACCGTACGTTTATGGGATCTGGCTGCCGGCAAAAGCGTTTGCACACTAACCAATCACAAGAAGTCTGTGCGCAGTATTGTCCTGCATCCATCACTGTATATGTTCGCGTCCGCCTCGCCGGATAACATCAAACAGTGGCGCTGTCCGGAGGGTAACTTTGTGCAAAACATCTCTGGCCATACGGCCATTGTCAATTGCATGGCAGCCAATACGGATGGAGTGCTTGTATCTGGTGGCGACAATGGCACAATGTTTTTTTGGGATTGGCGCACCGGCTACAATTTCCAACGCTTTCAGGCGCCTGTCCAGCCCGGCTCAATGGACAGCGAGGCGGGCATATTTTCCATGTGCTTCGATCAATCCGGGACGCGTCTCATCACCGCCGAGGCGGACAAAACCATCAAGGTGTATAAAGAGGATGATGAAGCCAGCGAAGAGACACATCCCATCAACTGGCGACCAGAGTTGCTCAAGCGTCGAAAATTCTAAGATCCTGTCTAATTATTATGTAATCCAAATATAAAATAAATTAAGCTTTTTGTACTACGAACTTTTTTAATTGTTTATGATATCGAACAGGAGATAAAGGATGATCTAAACGCCACCCCAATAGCAGGAAAAATACATAGTGATTTTCTTTGTGTTTTACATATTGTATTTTATATACCATTTATATATATATATTTATATATATATATCTACAGGTTTGATCAACATCTATATCTGCTGCAAGTTTTTAAACAACTGTTCAATTTATGGATATTTTATTTGCTTGTTTTTTTTTTTGTGTTTTTGCCTTTGTTTTTACACATAAATATTTGTAATTATCTTCTTCATAAATCAAAATAGCAAATACTATTTGTTTTCGCATTTTCCTGGTTTGTGTAAGTAATGTACTGCGTTAAAAGTTTTCCTGTTATTGTTTTTATGTTTTGTGTTGTTTTAGGTTGTTTTATATATTTTTTAATGCTATAGATAGTTAACAAAGTAAAAGCACTAACTGTTTATTAATTTTCTCATCCTTCATGTTTGTGTTATATAGTATTTTATGATTAACATTATTGTTTATTATAAGTAGGGCTCTCTCTCTCTCTCGCTCTCTCTAGACATTTGCATAAACATTATTATTAGTATTAATCTTTATCATTTCATGTAGTAAAATCACAAATAATTGTTTGAAACAAATCTTTTCTTTTTTCCTTTTTTTTTTGTTTTGTTTTGTTTTGTGTTCTTTTCTTTTTCTTTAAAGTTCGATTTTGCTTTCGTTATATGTTTTTGTAGGTAGTTTATATATATATGTATATATATATCATTATACAACTAAATATACATATTTGAATATGCATATAAGTATATACATATATATTCATATCTCTGAACTTTTTTTTTTAAACTCTTTTCCTCTCTCTCTCTCTCTCTCTCTTTCTACATGGTGTCAACTTCAAACAAAAAAACGTCTGGAAAAAATCAGCCTGGACCTTTAATATTTGTAATTCTATCATTAAAGGCGGCATACGATTTTTGACACTGTTTGTCTGTTTGGATGACTGTGTCCTATATATAGATATATATATGTGTAATTTTATAACTCTTTAATTGGTTTGTTTTTGTTTTCGCAGCCACTCATGCTACGTACATATGTAGGTGTAATATGCAATACTTGCAACTCATATTTACAGTAAGCCTCGACCTTTTAGGAGTCTGGCAACGGTTATTTTGTTTGTGTTAATAAGATAAACATTCATATGTAATTCATATAGCTTAAAAAATAGTACACGAAAAAAACCACACGCACAAAGATTCAACACAATTTAGGCACAAACACTCACACTCATACACACAAACACCAATACGATAAATAGGTACGGCTTAAAAACAGTTTTAATCAGTTTTAACTGGTTATATGGTTGGTTAGGCATTATTTCACTTCAGAGTTGGCGCCCATTTTTGACATCTTTTGGAAGAGTGGGAGCCGTGTTGTATTTTGTGTTTGGTGTGTGTGTATGGGAGCTTAATGATTTGTCCTGTTTGTATGTGTGTGTGTGTGCAATGTATTTGGAGTGTGGAACGTGAGTGTTGTTGGTCAGTGAACAAATATGCAATACGACAGCAAATCAACAAAACATATAAGTTAGATTTATATATATTTGTTGTGCTGCGTCTTGTATGTTACTATTGTTGTTATGATTATTGAATATTGATTGTTGAACGTAAAACAAAAAATAAAATATTAATAATTGATGACTTAGATGTAACTGCATATTTAAAGAGTAAAAGTTGCAAAAAAAAAAATAAAATGTGAAAAATGTGTGTAGGTGTGTGTTTTAACAGTTTAAAGCAATAAAATACAATTTATTAAAATTAAAAAAAATTATTGATATTTTAACAATTGTGGCATTAATGAACTTTCTGTTTTTTTTTTTTCTTTTTGCCGATTGAATTTGGTAGTGTTGTTGGAGTGTTGTCGGTGTTGTTGTTGTTGATGTGTCGATGATGTGGCTGTGTAGTTGTGGAAAGTGTGCTTCTGCTTCACTACACGCCTCTGCTTGGCACACATACACAGACCCACTACACGCTCACAATCTCTCACACACACGCATACACACATACAAACTTGCATACATACACAATATCACGCTGAATATTTTGCTGCAGTTTTTGTTTTTATATATTATGTTGTCATTATTATTATGATTATATATTTTTCTTGTTTTAGTTGGTTTCTTTGTTGTTCATCTAATAATTTAGTTGTAGATTTTGATTGCCTTTTCGGAAAAATTGAGTGAGCTACGCTTTCGCGACTTATTAATATGATCGAGACCAAAGAACGGCATCTGCCCGCCCGTCCATGTGCGATACACCTCCAGATCGATCAGTGAATTGTCATTGATATCATTGGTGTGTCCGTTGGCAATGACAGCAAATTTATAATTCTCCCATTCCTTGTCCGGAACATTAAGGCGCTTTTGTATGCGCTGCTTAAGAGCACCGTAATGTTCATTGTGGCGCGCCTTGATCAGAAATGGTACACCGAACGAATTGTAGAGATCTTTGCTGTAGTGCGCCACTGGAATAAGTAGCTCATTTTCGGCCAGCTGTAACTCGTCATTCGGAAACTCTTCGATGCGATAAATTTTCTGTGTACCCTGTGTTGTTGTTATCGATTCGTTTGTCTTGATCAACGTATCTAACGGAATATCATCCTTGCATATGGCAACAATCTTATGATTGCCGACCTTCATGAGGCGCAACTTCTTGCGGCTATTCTCGGCAAATGTAATCGATTTGGCCGCCTCATCTAGCAGACCTTTAACCGTACCATTCTTATTTGGATATAAAACTAGCTCTTTTTCCTCCTTTAGATCATTGGATACCCAAATACATTTGAATAACTTTTTGTTATCCAGCTCGTGAATGCTTAGTGATAATCTCTGATAGAAAATCCGTTTGGGCATGCTCTGCTTTGTGTATGATAGCAGATCCTTTATATTACCCTGCACAAAAAAAAAAAATATATATAATATAAATTATTTAAAATTGGATTCGTTTAGTAGTTACTGACCTTGTATGTGTAGGGCACCGCATTGCCGGCTGTTTCCTTAAAGTTGCTAATGCATAGGAAGAACTGAAGCTTTTGTGGATCTGTATTGAGGCGTTCGGCAACGGCGTTTGTCAACTGATCATAATTGTAGCGATTTGATAACTCGAGCGTAAAGTCGGGCTCATTGGGATTGCATTTGTCGCTGAAGATAATCTCGATGCGATAGACCAGATCCAAAAAGTAATCCTCAACAGTGGGCAAATCAAGCTTGACATCTACATTCTCGCGCTCAAATATCAAAATGGGTCCTTGCAAATGATCCTGGGGCATATACAGAACATTCTCGATTGGCTCATTAATGTTGGGTATCTTCTTATCGGCATATTCATCGAACACCGTCAATTCAGTGTCCGGCTCAAAGCCAAGTTTACGATTGATCTCCGGCACCAGATCACACAGACGACGACTTAACGGCTGCTGTGTGCATCCAATATAATTAAGACGCTTATTGGGCGCATCGTAATACTTAAGGAAGAGTAGGACATCAACTTTGGGATTGAATGGCAGCAATGGCCCAGTGCTATCGGGCGGTGCCAGTTCAAGAAATATGAACCAAGGCTTTTGCGATGTGGGTATCTGTTCAATAGTGCGCGATGCCTCCGCCTCGAAGTCAAAGTAAAGGAACTTTTGGGTTTGGGCCGTGCACATGTTCCACATGCGCATACGATCGCGCGGCACACCAAATGCCTTAACGAACATATCGACCATCTCGTTAACTGTTTGGTTTTGCTTAAGTTTGAAGGGACGCTGATGTGTCTTTTCCAAATCGAATAGACGACGCTTTTGCTGCGCCTCAAAGTACTCTTCGAGTATAACATGTATGGGCACATAGAGATTGGCTTCACTTCGCTCCTTGCGGCGCGCCATTTCGATGCGTTTCTCTAAATCGAGACGCTCCACCAGATCGCTGGATATCTCACTCTCTGGTATTTCCTCGAGTACACGATCCAGTTCCGATTGCCGTATATAGACGAGCATATAGGCATTGCTGCATTTGGCATGAAACGAGATCTCATCATCCATGCCACCATAATTCTGTTCGATAGCCTCCTGTTTGCGGCAACTGGAGACCACATCGTCATCGAACTTATACCAACGACCATCCGCTTTCGGATTGATAAATACGACATAGTGACCGCCGTGATTGTCACCCGAATGGACGAGCACGGCATGCAGCACATAATCGGCTAGTGTCTTCTCCGGTTCCGCCAGATACCGATCCAAATTGATTTGCTCATAAAACTCAAAGCGATCGTTGTACTTGATGGAGCTATCCGTAATTGGATCATATTGGAACCGCATCAAATGCAAATGCAGCACCGGCGGGAATGATGTGAATATGACGCCCTTGCTTGCCTCCTGTATGGATGCAAAAACCAAAAAACAGACATAAATTAATGTTTTTAAAGAACTTTTAACAATTGTTATTTTTTATATATTTAATCAAGAATATTAATTAGTTTTGAAGAAGGTCAAAAAATATTATCGTAATCCTTTGCAATTGTATGTGTGCAATTGTGCGGGTTGCATTATGTATAAAACCTTGATCCACATTTAACAAGTAAGACGGCTCTAGTAAAGTTAGCTGGACTAGAAGATACCCTTAACCCTTGACCATACAGGCGGACAGAATTCCATGTGTATATCGTAAACCTGGAATATTATCAAACATCTGAAACAAACTTATCCTCCCTAGGAGTAAAGATAACTCATATCCCAAGCATGGAGGGTTTAGCTTTTGAGATCGACGCGTTCATACATACATACAGACAAACGAACGGACATTGCTATATCGACTCGACTGATGATGCTGATCAAAAATATATATACATTATGGGGTTGGAGAAGCTTTCCTCTGATTGTTAAATACTTTTACACATATTCATTATACCCTTTTTTACCCATTTCATGGCTTAAGGGTATAGCTTTTATATTTTAGCCTAGCTTTTAGTATTATTGTAAGCAACACAGTTAAGGATTACGCAGATCGAATTCTCCCAGCAGCAGGGAAGCTCGGTCAAGTGAAAATAGATTTAAAGAATAACGAATTCCTAGAGTGTGTGTATATTAACGATTGACATATAACGGATTTATCGCAATTCAAAGCAAAACTGCTTAATTTTAGGAGCATATTGGAAGGTATTTCGCTCTTTCGCAGTCAACCATGCATGATGTATATATAAATTTGTACCTAACTGAAAGACCATAGAACGCGCAATGCGCAAAAAATTTAAAACGAACGAGGAGTATTAACACACCTGAAGACCGTGAACACCGGCATCGTATTTGTTGTCACCCTCGAGCGTCTCGGAAGCAACATAGTCCTGAAATGAATCGTAGATGTTTTTCTTGTCTTTGATATTTAGCTGAATATCGTAGAAGGTCTCGTAGCGTGTGCTGTTATAATCGACATTTTTGCATTTAATGTACGATGACATTTTGCCCTCGAATAGACCAGGAATGGTGCCCTCGAGGCATGTGCCCTTCATTTTCGACTCCAACTTGTCGAGCAACACACGAAGAAACTCTTGAACATCGTGTTGCATGAACGAATCGAGAGTTTCCCATCCAAACGATTTGGTTAGCTTCTTGGTGCCTACGGGACGATCGGCGAACTGCAGCTCATGGAAGACGCGCTGCAATGATAAGCCCACAGATTTGGTGCTATCATCCGCCTCCGTCGGTATGCGATAAACGCTTAAACGCAATGAATTGGTAAAATAGAGCGTCTGCAGTAGTGAGTTCATATAGCAGGTGGCACCTTGGTTCTTGAGGCCCACATAACCGGTATGCTTCTTGGAGTCCCACAATACGCCATGCGGTGCATCGGCAATGACATGCACTTCAAGCGTAATACTCCCATTATGCACATAGTATTTATCGGGATCTTGCAGCTCCTGCCATGTTATAAAATTCGAATAACCATAGTCGTTCTCCTTCGAGTAGAATAAATGCTTTATTCGCGCGCGCGTAAATGGCGGCGAATCGGGCTTGTGGCATTTGAGGCGAAGCTCAGCAATGGCATTGCATGACCAGGTGGGCGAATCATTCTCACCATTGCACTGGAGAAAGAAGCCCAATGCTCGATCGTTTGGTATAACCATTATCTTCCATGGCAGCATACGCACATAGACCGGCTGCGACAGATGCTGTTGCTTTATTTGTGTAACATTCTCCACGGTATAAGAGAATGTTGTCTCTGAACGGAATTGATCCTCCTTTGTCTCGTCGTCCATTGGCATCTCTTGCTCGTTGCCAAACGATGTCGAACTGCTCTCCGCTAATAGTTGCTGCGGCGGAACGTTACCGTTCTCACTGGGTAGCTGTTGCTGCTGTTGTTGTTGCAGCTGTGGATGAATTAGATTCTTAAATTTGGGCAATTGTGGCGGAGAATTTGTTTGTTGTTGATTCTGTTGTTGTTGCTGTTGCTGCTGTAGGTCACTTGTAATTATTTCGACCTCTTGGGTATCTTGGGTGTCCATTGCTTCGATAGACTGATCTGTTTCAATGTCCATCGTATTCGGAACTAGAATTTTGATATAAGTCGGCTACCGCAAACGCCACCGCTGCTACTGCTGTCGCCACTGTTTCTGA
Organism: Scaptomyza parva; assembly: GCA_035044645.1. NCBI lineage: Eukaryota > Metazoa > Arthropoda > Insecta > Diptera > Drosophilidae > Scaptomyza > Scaptomyza parva. The sequence goes on from JAWNNT010000139.1 coordinate 16,532,879, forward strand.
TCGTTTTTTGTCCCTTCCTTCTAGTGTCTTCGATTATTTGCAAATTTAGGTTTCTTTTTTGGCGTGTTGAGTGGTTCAATTCTGTTGTTATCGTATTCACATTCGATTTCGATTTTGATTTCGATAGTGTTTCGCTAAATGTTGCAACAGCCGCCTGAATGGAAAATGGGTAACAGGAGAAGGAGAAACATCGATAAATAAACATACAAAAACGCACACACGCACATTCATATGTATATAAAATATACATAAATCGTCGTATTTGTGTTTGTGTGTTGGTCACAAGCTTGCAATTTTTAAATGCACATACATACATACAGAGGCATATATGCATGTTCATACGCGTATGTCATATCATTTCATTATGCACGTAAGTATGCTTGTTTTATGCAATTACATTCATACATACATATGTATGTATGATGTTAAATTCGCTCACGCTAAATTGTAGTGCGCCGCATCGCTTTGTCCCATCATACATACACAAATACACACAAATTTACAAAAACACATTCGCACGCACGCACGAACGCATAAAAGCCCCAACGCTCTATACATTTACCCCCTCTTGATATACTCGGGCATCTAAACTTTACGAACAGCAAGCTCCTCCGTATACACAAATGCAATGAATTTTATTCATTTTGCTTACCTTCGAAAATGTCAAGAATTTTATGGTATATTTAGGCCTTGGCCGCAGGCTGGTTGGATGGCTGGCAGCTGTAGGCTCAAAAATGCGAACGAACACAAGCGCCAACCGTCAAGAAAAAACTTGCAAAATTTTCTTCGTATTTTTCTTTCCAACCTACACACTTATTTATGGCGTTCTCTTCATCGATAGTGTGTATGCGGCACAACGCTTTTTCTTTACGGTAGCAAAAAAAAATTCGGAAACATAAATTTTAATGTAACTGTCCAAATAATTTTTTTACAACACTTCTGACGTATTTCACTCGGCACTGCATTTGCGTTTCCGATTCATTTAAGGAAAGGTGCAAAATTGTAACTTCAATCTATCAAGCAAATGTTACTGCTCTACTCAAAATGGCACTGCAAAGCTCAATGCTGGAACTCATCTCTCGAAGCTGTTATGTCAAAAAAGAACTGTCAATGGCATAAACCGAAATTCTCTAAATATGTAGTAGCGATAGTTTGATGTTGTTGTGTACAATCGATTAATTATTATCGATAAGTCTTGACATATTTTTTTAATTTTGTTTCCATTTCCATCAATTTATTAAGGGTTTATGCGCTAACCAGTTGGCAATCCCCATATGCTTATTGTTATCGATCTACTCAAGAAATTATTTAAGTTATCGCTTAAAATAAATAAGTCTCTCCTGAACAACCAAACGTTGTGGATGGATGTGGTTTGTGGATCAGCGCACTCGCCCACATAACCATTTTAATAAAACAATAAACAACTTTTCCCAAATTGCGCTTCAACTATGCAAATGTCTCAATGGATATAATAAAATAAATATATATTTGTATAATTTATAAAATTAACATGAATCTGTCGTCAATCGCTTGAGGTAAACATTTGCTAACAATTTTGGTTACTAACAGGATTACATTTTACACATTTTATTTATATATAATTTAATCGTTTTTAGCTGGTTAGCTGCTTGCGTCCCTGCAGCCGTTCACAACGTAGGCAGTTGCTAGCCCTGTTGGATTTCCAGCAATTGTAATGGACACAGGCGCCACACTGGTCACAACGTTGCACCTTCCGCTGCCATGGATAAATAAGCTGGCGACTTTTACACAGCTCACATACAAAGGCGCGACCAGTACAGAGCTGCAAGAGATTGCATTGATTGTATTGGATTTGATTAAAGAGATATCGAACTTACCACACAACTATATACATGTTGTTCGTTTAGTGTAATCAGCTCGTCGATCGATCGGCTCATGCTATTGTTTTGTACATCAACAAAATCACACAAAGACCACATGTCCGGATCATTGGTAATGTGCTCCGGTATTGCATTAAAAAACGTCTGCTCCCTGTTTTTTTAAACGAATAATTAATACGTATAGTAGCGTTCGAGCTCGTTACCGCAGAAACAAAAATTGGGAAAAGTTAAGGTCGACAGAGAAAGCTATCTTATCCAATAGTCTAGCAGAAAGCATTAAGAAGGACCGAAATAAGGTAAAAAGTAGCTTAAGAGCTACGAATTAAGCTAGACAATCTGGGATCACACTCAGGCTGGCTCTTAAATCGGTCCAAGTTCATGTTAATATAGGGGACCTTTTTTATACCTCTTCAGTCGCAGTGCAACATCTGGGAACATTACATGTACATTACTTACCTAATGGCAAAACGACAAGCGGCAATAAAATCGCGTACATATTTTAATTGTTGGCGACGTCGTCGCGCTTGTGCCAGCACCTTTTGCTTTAAATAAAGCTGAGCATTCAGGCCAGGCACATGGAACAGCGGAAATGTGTACATCTGTTCAATCAGGCGATAGGCAAACGAACTCACGGCATAACAGCGAAAATCCCAGGAGTGCAAGATTTTGGCTGGCAACGCTGACAACTGATTCCGATGGCAGCCGGTGCACAAATATTTTCCCAAATAATTGCAATAGCGAAAATAATGCTGATACTGTTTTGTCACATGCATGCCGCAGCCGGCGCACCGATAATGCTGTCGCATCAGAAGCTCTGTTCGACTAGCCGAAGCATGTTCCGTGAAGATGATTTGTTGGCGTGGTGGAGCCCACGTTTTGGTCCCTCGTGTTAAACCCGCCTGCGCCTCTTCGCACTCTAGCATTTGCTTTTGCTGATACTGCTCGTTGGACTTGGGCATGGGCAACAATTGTTGCGGTGCATCCTGCTCGGACACAAGCCATTTCAGATCACCCAATTTGGGTAGCTGCTGATCATTGAAGCGTGATATCAATTGCAGACCCACTGCCTCCGCGCTGTTGTTGTTGTTGTTGTTAGTATTATTGCCACTATTATTCGCATTATGCTGCTCCACATATGGCATTAGCATTGCATCAATACCGGCCGCACTGCTGCCACCAGACTCCGCCTCCATGGTCGTTGCAGACGTTGCACCTCGACTCCATTTAACATGCTCAATGGCTGCAATGCATGCCTCAGAAATGCGGAAGTGTGCATTCTCTTTCTCCAGTTCTGTATTGTTGTGCGTATATCGTGACATTTGTAGAAATGCCGCAAAGCTTTGATTGTCCATTTTATTATTACCGCTGCTTTGCTGGCTATCACTGCTCAGACTGCACGTGGTTGTGCTGCCGGTTGATGTGCTGGGGCCCACAATATCTAATGGTGCAGTTTGCCCACTACAATTCGTATCTGGCTGACATTGATTATTGTCGTCCAGCATGCTGATACCCTCGAATAGGGATTGATGCTGGCGTTTGTCAAGTTTGCGTCCATTGATGGGCAAAAAGTTATCCAGCACACTGCAAGCCTTATCATCCTGAACCAGGCCACTCCTATACCAGCTGGTATAAAGGGGTGGTGAGCCAAACATATTGCTCAGAAAGCTATTGAACGGAGCGGCACGCGTCTTTGTTGACGATGGTTCAGTTGCTTCATCTCTAGTTGGAGGCGTTGTTGTTCCTGGACAGCTGCTACTGCTGCTGTTTGTTTGATCTGTCCAAATCTTGATGTCATCGCAATTAATCACCTGAATATGACGTGGCGGAGACACCTGACTGCAGCTTCTGACAGCACTGAAGATGCTGCAGCCGCCTATCTCACGGGAGCAAACTGTACGCGGGCTCCCGCTAAGCGTTTGGCAACGTGGTCTCGTCATCGTATTTCCATTACCATCGCTCTGATACAGGCAGGGTAAACTTTTAATGCGTCGCAACAGTTTGGATGACTGGGAATGATGGTGATGTGAAAACTTTCGCTGCAGTTGTTGATACTGCTGATACTGATACCGTTGATGTGAATCCTCTGGATCCTCCTGCACCACATGCAATCTATGCGTTATGCTAAAGTTTGGATGAGAACTGGTGCGTCGATGCCGTCCACATCTATTCACTGGCTCCAGCTGACTAAGCAGGCTACTCTGGTCCAGCTCGATAGCTGTTAGACACACAAGAAGCGCTGTCGCATAGCCGCTTTGACGCAAATACGCCACATCATGCTGATAGTAAGCATCGAGCAGCTCCCTGTCTGCCAAAAGTAATTGTATGCAACGCGACAAACAACGTTCACGTAGACATCGTGCAATCCAGTGCTGCAGAAAGTCTGGCACGCTGGTTGCAGTTGTAACTGATTTCGAGGTACGAGTACGAGGTGATATTGGCGTTAACTGTTGCTCCGTGAGACGCAGAAATTCAAAGTCTTCGAAAAGACGCTATGAAATGAGATTATGAAATTGTTTAAAGATAATATTGCGAAAACAAACCACACTCAAAATTACATATTATATGTGATCACATATGTATGTGTAGCATAGATAGAACAACTGTTTTTCTTTTTAAACATAAAGTAAAGGGCGTTTGAAACAGCTGCTTATCAGATTAAAAAAAAAAAACTTACCAGCGTTTCTTTGTCAGTTGGCTGGAGTAGGCCGTGCAGCAGGATCTGTTGGCATGTCTGCACCAGTAGCTGGAAACTATCGTCGCTTTTGGTTTGAAACCAATGATTGACGGCTAGCTTTAATTCTGACAGCAGGGTGGAGAGCAGGTGTTGGCATTGTTTAAGTTTGATGTCACGTTCTTGTTGTTGTTGTTTTTGAGTACGCCTTTGCGTGTCACAGCTCCAAACTGTTGGCACAGCTGATGATTGCGTTTCTTGTGTTGTTGTTACTGTTGTTGCTGTTGGTGTTGCACTGGTAAACATTTCCGTAAGTGTTGCTTTTGCGACTACGGTTAAGCAATTGGGTTACTCCGAACATATTTGTCGTCCATGTACATGTATGTAATTGCATTTCGATCTTGCACTATTTATGCACTTGCGTTACTCATCATGCATACAATCGATATCAATATACATAAAAAAAAGTGCATTTATCGAAAATCAGCTGAGCACAAGATTTAATTTTAAAGTGGCAGCCGAAATAGGATATGCGCTTTGAGCAAGATGGTACATGTTCAGAAAACAGCTGATCGTCACTTAGGTCTGAGTCGCATTTAAAATAAATACAAACAAGGCAACTGCTTGTTTGGTTACAATGCCCGAAGGGAAAGCACAGCAACCTAAAATAACATAAATGCTTGACTTTTTGAGCCTTGCGCTCAGCAATAAGCTTGAAAGGAATTGTTTAGAAAGCTTTTAGCCTTCTTTTGCTAGACAAATTAAGCAATAAATTATTAAATAGTTGCATTCATAATTACTTTTAAAAGGCCCTTTAATGCTCTACATCTATTTAATATTATTTCTTAACTATTTTAAGAAATTGGCATGTTTTGCAATTATTAACAGACATAAGTATTCGATAATATTATCGATAGTGTCTGCTGCCAGCCGATTTCGTTTTACATTGTTTTGTAGTTGCTTGCCCGTGCGTCTAGCAACAATTTGACGGTTAAGAGAAAAAAAGCCGCAAGTGTTGACTGAAAATGAGTACGCCGACTAAAATAAATGGCACCGGCCTGGAAGAAGTCAATATACCAGGCCAAGCATATTTGCGCGAGGCGCTTACCTCGTGCACCGACCCACTTAAAGCCATCGAAAGTTTTCAGGTTTGTTTATGTCGTAAAATTTCGCGATAAATTCACTAATCTTAAAGAATTTATAGTTGGAGAATGGCGTCCTGTTGCCTTCGCTGCGACCCATGCTGCCGCTGTTGGATTTGCATGGCGTGCGTCGTCTAGACTTTCATACTTCCTTAATGGAGGAGCTGCGCGAAAAGCTGATTGCGCACATCAACGAACTGAGCCAGAAGGAACCACGTGAGCGTGAGAAGAAACTAAAGGAACTGCTGGCCAAGAGCTTTCCCGTTGTGCGTGTCAAATCACTGCGTCCCGTCGTTATGGCCATTTTGCGCAACACCCAACACATCGAGGAGAAATATTTACGTGTTTTGGTCAGAGATCGTGAGCTATACGCTGATACAGACACGGAGGTGAAACGCCAGATATGGCGCGACAATCAGTCGCTGTTTGGTGACGAGGTCTCACCACTACTGTCGCAATATATTCGCGAAAAGGAGCACATTCTTTTCGATCACACCAATCTCAATAATTTGTTTTTTCAACCAACGCCAAAGGTGCGACGTCAAGGCGAAGTAGTTCAAAAGCTAGCTAACATGATTGGCACGAGCGTGAAGCTCTATGACATGGTCTTACAATTTTTGCGCACACTCTTCCTGCGCACTCGCAATGTACACTATTGTACGCTGCGCGCGGAGCTGCTAATGGCCCTGCATGACCTAGAGGTTCAGGAGATAATTTCAATTGATCCGTGCCATAAGTTTACATGGTGCCTGGATGCTTGCATTCGTGAAAAGAATGTTGATATCAAACGTTCACGCGAACTTCAGGGCTTTCTGGACAATATCAAGCGTGGCCAGGAGCAGGTGCTGGGTGATCTTTCAATGACTCTATGCGATCCGTATGCCATTAACTTTTTGGCTAGCTCGGCCATCAAGATATTGCATCATCTCATCAATAATGAGAGCATGCCGCGTGATAACCAAGTTCTAATACTGCTGCTGCGCATGCTGGCATTGGGACTTAGCGCCTGGGTAATGATTGACTCGCAGGACTTTAAGGAGCCCAAGCTCGATTGCCAGGTGGTCACCAAATTTCTGCCCGCACTCATGTCACTCATGGTCGACGATCAGTGCCGAGGCCTGCATGGCAAACTGCCGCCCGATGAACGTGAATCCGCATTGACCACCATAGAGCACTCAGGTCCAGCTCCCGATGCAGTTGAGGCATACATACAGGAGAGTGCTGTGGCCAGCATTCTGGCCATGTATTACACATTGCATTCGGCACGCACCAAGGATCGTGTTGGTGTGCTGCGCGTCCTGGCCATTCTGTCCGTCTGCAAGGATGATCGCGCCTACGAGGATCCCTTTCTCCATTCGCTTATTGCCCTGCTCATACCGATGAGTGAAGAGTTTGCCACCGAAGATTTTTGCACAACGCTCTTCGATGAGTTCATTTTCGCTGGGCTAACTCGCGAGAATGTCACCTCACGTCACATGATGAAGCTTCTGTGGTATGTCCACAACAAGCTGCCCGCCGGCCGTTTGGCCACACTGATGAAGGCCATGCAGCCGACAGCGGCACACAACGAGCATATTCACAAATTGTACGAATCGCTGCAAGAGCGCATTGGCAGCGCCATTACCCCAACAGCAGAGATACCGCCCCCTATTGAATCGACTCCGCCCGCAGAGTTTGAATCGCCATTGAAGAGTGTGCCAACACCGGGACCCCATTACAGTCCCCAATAACAGGAGGCAACAGCGGCATCGGTTGTTGTTACTCCTGTTGCTGCTGCTGTATCAGTTATTGCCACACTTTCCTCGTTAGGAGGTGGATAATGGAAATGCATGAATAACTACAGTTGAACTAGCCATTAGGTGACTAGCTATCGCATATCAAATATATATAGAATATAAGCAACTTTTTTACTTTAGTTTATATTAAAACATATTCGGAATCCTTTTGGATTTGTGAAATTTTTTAACCTACATAATATGTACTTATTAAAATGACTTTAAAGCTAACCATAATATAGATATATCTCTAACCAAATCACAAACTAGCTACATTATATGTAATAAAACTATATGTATATCAAACAACATATAAACTTTGCTCTAATGGCTTAATTCTTATGATACCCATACTCTAAACTACACAAAAATTTCATTCTAATATACATAAACTTTAAAAAGCCATACCTTTTTATATAATGATAACTATTTGATGTCTATTAGATAACCAAAAACAAAGCTTCACTTGAATTAACATATCCCAAAGTCAAAATACTTTTGACATTATTTTTATAAGTGTCTCCATATTATTAATTTGAATAAAGTATACAATATATGTATATTGTAAATATATATCCAAGCTACAAAATTGATTATTATTTTTGCTTATAGCCAGGTCCTTAGAAGTAATTCAAATCCACAAAACTAATATAACACAAAGGTGTTTGGTATGCAGACGCTTTTTAATATCGACATATATGTATGTATAAAAAAATAAAAACAAAACATTGCCGAGAAATGCTTAAACAAAAAAAGAAGGACTTTTACAATTTAAATATATATACTATATGCGTTTTAAACTTAATGACATTATACTGTAAGGAATATATGTTCAATATCTTACGGTGCCAAAGAACAGAATGGTAAAACGATAAGAAAGATAGGACCTCTTTGCTCCTTCTCTTCCTTTTGTTTTTTTGCTTTATCAGTTTTTGTCCGTTTCGTTTTCATTGGGAGCGGTCTCTGGCGATGCCGGCGGTGAGGATGATGAGGATTCAGTTTCCCCCGTTTCGGGTTCGATGCTTGTTTGTGGCGAAGCCGGCGTCGCTGCCGGTGACGATGGTTCCGCCGTTAGCAGTGCTTCAATAGCTGCCGCCGCAGCAGCCGCTGCTCTCGTCCGTGGCACAGGTGCGGTGGTTAGCGGATAAGAGCCTACCGATGATTGTGGAGGTGTCGTGGATTCAACATAATTATCCCCTTCCAAGTCATACGAATCTACATATTCATTGTAAACGTGTTCCCATTGAGTATGCGGCTCCAGCGCATCCATAACACACTGTCTCAGTTCGAATTTAGCTTTTGTCTGCAAGTGGGATATCAAATTGATAAGGGAATACATTTGTGACTACAGATGAATCGTTACCGTCATCGGTTGCTGTTCCTCATTGTCAGCATTGTCAAGCAGGGTATCCATGAAGAGCCGCAAACGCTTCTCTGTGCCGTAGGTGGCCAATTGAAAAGTTAACATCACATGCCAATGCTTAAGTTCTTCAAATGCTTCCAACTCTTCGCACAGCTTGATTTGATTTTCCAGAAAAAGCACCTTGGCTGTTTGTTGCCAACTCTCCGGATCGCTAGAAACAAAGGTACGTGATACAATGAGATTGCTTCTCCCCAAGCAACTAATCTGTATAACTTACATTTCGACTGCACCGCGCAGACTAAGATAGTTTTGTGTTCTGGCCTGCATGCTGAGCAGCGGAAACTTACGGTTCACATGCTCCAGATCACGTGGCAGGGAGCCGCGTATGCCATTGAACATGATGGCATCGCCAGTGGCCAAGACCAGCCATGACTTTAGATGCGTTGAATACGAATAGGAATTGCCACCGGGAAACCCAATCAATGGCATACCCTGATCCGTAATCGCAAACTGCAGTGTCATTCCATGCTTATTAAGCAAATCCATGCAATTGGTGGACAAACGAACGCGTCGCTTCGCAATGTTCCAAATGCGCAGCAGTCCACATTCGGTCAACACTCCAACCATCTGATTATCGCTACTGAAGGTGCAATGCAATGCTGCACTGGCCAACGAGATGGCGGGAAAGACTGGCGAGCCCGTCTGCATGTCCACAAGTCTCATGCTGCCATCCAGGGAGCAGAGCATCACATATTTGCTGCACAGATTCACAGTGACCACCGGCGAACCAACATACATGTCCCACAGTTGTTCTCGACTCAGCTGTGCTGTTACCTTAGCCACCATGCCGTAGCCCGTCTTCAGATGTCCATTCTGCACATGGACGCGATAGTCTTGTGAGGATTTATTTATTTCGAATTTACTATTCGCTGTTATCTGCAGCTTTGGGGCCAGCATACTGCTGCTGCTGTTGCGTCTAGGTGAGATTGCTGCAGGTGCTGCTGCAGCTGGTGGCAGCATAAGACGTCCTCCCTGATCTGGTCGCAAGTACTGCGACTCTGGTTCCATGCTGTTTCCGCTGTTAGTGTTGTTGCTGCTACTGCTGTTAATGTGAAAACAAGAAAAGATATACGTTACAAAATCATAAAGAAACACAGAAGGTTTTTGATTGACCCACCTCTTGATAGGGCTGTTTATGCTGCTGGAGATTGGCTCATTTAGCTCATTGAGTGGTATAAACATGGGCGTAATGCGTCGCTTGCCATCCTTAGTACGCGTCTCCGTCTGTTTGCTAATGCTGACGCGCGCTGGTGATGCAGCGCCTGCTTGTGCCGTCACCTGAACGGGCAGCCGGCGCTCCATGGCAGCATTGGGCAGAGCATAGCTGCTCGGTTCGGGCAGTGTACGTATTATCTGTTTATTGGGTATATGCTGAGGATGCTCCAGATAACCGCCATATTTGCGCTTAAATATACTATTTCGTTCCGTTTCGGAGACACGAGCGCCCAGCTCTCCTTCGCTGAATAGAAGGCAAGCGATGGTGCCGTCGCCACTGCAGGCCATCAGCAGACACTGTTGTGGGCCCCAGGAAATGTCCAAAATGCTGTCGTTGAACAGCTCATGGATAACGACCATTGGTCGCTGAAGCCCTGTTACCCATACGGAAAGCGATCGATCCCGGGACCCCACAGCGATCACACAATACTGCAGGAGCTTATTATCATCAGTCAATGTGCGGGTAAGTATCGAATTGTGGAATCGGACGCAGGTGACCGCCTTGCGGTGGCCCACGAAATCCTGGTCACATCTCCAACCCTCGCGCTCAATGATTTGTGCTGTGGGTCCGCTACCGTTCATAGCATGCGCAGAGACTAGATACTGCCCATCGGGAGACCAGGAAAGCCGTAGGATATGTGTGGTGCCACCGCAATGTTGAAAAGGTTCTGTTATCGTTGTGTTGCACGACCAATCCGTCGTCTGCCAGATTTTAATGCTGCGATCATCGGACTGGGAGGCTAAAAACCGGCCAACCGGATCCCAGGCAACACCTTTTACCAGGCCCGTATGCCCTTTGAGCTTCTGGAGAACATTGGGCAATGCACGCGCATCCCACACTATAATTGTATTGTCTATGCTACAGCTGGCCAGAAAATAATCATTGGGTGACCACGCCAAATCAAGAATATCGCCATCATGGCCGCGTAGTGTGTGTATGCATTTATAGGATTCGGGATTCTGTTGCATGCCACCGGTGCCAAAAACGCCGCTGGGTCCCAGCGCTTTTCGCCATATCATAATTAGTTTATCATCCGAACCGGAGGCGAGCAGCTGTCCATTCTGCGACCAGCGCACACAGTTGACACACGCCAAGTGTTGATCCATTTGGCAGAGCACCTTCGGCACAGACGCATCCTGCTCATCCTTCTCAGACAGTACCGGCTTCAAGTTCCAAATAACAATGCGACCAGAGTCGTTGCCCTGTCCTCCAGTCGCGAATTTCGTGCAGTCCTGATGCACGTCCACCGAGAAGATTGGTTTATCTACACCAAACATGATACAATCGTTAGCATTTCGATAATGAGGCTGAAGGGATTCTTACCGTCATGGTGCACCCAACCGGGCTTCACGAGCCTCATTGATGCGCGCCTACAGTCAGTTGATTAAGGAATTCCGCGGTTTTAATTGCCCCACGCAACTGTGTTTGCCGGCAATATGGATGTAAATAACAAAACGAAATTTATCGAATATATCCATTACTTAGCAATTATGTCGTCTTGTATTTGATCGATATGTACTTATCGATCTATTTTAAATAAAAAATCCTACTTAAAGGAAATGCATAGTTAAGCAACAAAAAGCAAAATTTATATAAAAAATACATTTACAAATATTTGATTTGTCAAATTGTCATTACACAAGGCGTTGCCATTTCTGCACAGCATTTGAACTCGCGCATGTTCAATGAACATGTCAAAATTGGCACTTATCGAGTGCTGTAAATACCCTAAATAAAACCAAAAGTGTGAAACAAACAGTTGTCGGTGTTTATATTTACATCTCCACGAAAATTGTTTTGGATGTTTTCGTTCCGAGCTTGTGTGACAGCCATCAATTAGCTGTATCGAGTCGCCAAACGCGACTCCCTTTTGCATATCAAATGCATGATGCGTCTCTGTCATTTGCTAGTTGCCGCCTGCTCCATCCACGTGCTTATTGCCAGTAACCATTGGGTGTTGAAGGATGAAAACATTGTACAGAAACTTGATTCGCCGTTCTTCATGCGAGAGCCACACAATCTGATTGCATTCCTCGAGCAGATTCGCTACAATGAGTACGTGGAGCGCAGCTATTTGGAGCTGCTGCGTAAGCGAGAGCAAATCGTTGAACACCTGCGCTTCTCTATGAGATTTGGCGAAGACCTTGCCGAACAGGCCAAATGCGCTATGGACTACTATCTGATGGAGAAGCGTATGTCATATCTAAAAATCACCCCAGATCAGTTAAAACGCATAAATCTGCCGGATCAACGTGAACTGCAACGGGCTGCAATTCGCACGAAAATCGAAAACACAATCGAACCGATATGCAACAATTACTATGAGCTGAGCGTGGGCCCAGCCACATACGATCACCTCGAGAGTTTTCGGCCAGAGGTGCTTAACTCAGCGTATGTGGAGCGCGAGTATGACAGCAACATTGGCACCGCCACTGTCGAACTGACTCGCCGCTTTGCCCTGGAGGGACTGCAGCGTCAGCCGGACTCATGGAAATTTCACACGCTAAGCTCCTACTATTGGCGTATGCGCGGTAACGCACTTCAGGCGCTTCCCTGTGCACGGTTGGCTACCATGCTAGCGCCGCCAGAACACAAGGATATACCACTACTTAGCCTGGGCACAATACTCTTTCGAATGGGCCGGCTAGTCGATGCGGATCTAATTTTGACCGCAGCCGTTGAGCATGCTCCGCGAGTGGCCGAGAATCATGTTGTCCTTGCATCGGCTTTAGCCATGAAGCACGATTTCAATCGATCGCAGCAGCATTTCGATGTCGCCGAGCGTCTAGATCCCAGCACTCTGCCGCGCACGCAGCAGGTTAGGAATTTTATCACCTGCCTGGAGAACCTCACCAAAAAAACCTCCAAGATGTATAGCTATGTCAAGTACATGAAGAACGAGGTGAAAGAGTTCAAGAAACTCAAATATCACATATCGCAAAATCATGAGCGGCTCATACAGCAACAGTTACCACTGGGAGCACGTCGCTTCCTCGACTCTAGAGCCAATAATGATGATCTGCATCGGCGTGGCCAATACTGTAGTACGCGCACACCCAACGGGTCCGATGAGCCCGTGCTCTTCTGTGACTTCTATTCGGACATGCAAATGCGTCTCGAAAGCAAAGATATCGATATAGATGTCCTTGAACGCGATCTCATGGCAAACACTGAAAGTGTTATCCGTCAGGTGTCCACAGAAATACGTAAGCAGTTCAATTTGGAGCAGCTGAAGGCGGCGAAAGCTCAAATGCCGGGCAAGGCATCAAAATCCACATAAAGAGATCCATTTGGTACAACTTAAATGCATTCCTTACACACACACAACCACGCACACATTTCGGGTCACAAATTAGAATTTAAATTGTTTGTTTTATCCTTTTATAATACCTCATTTTTTAGTTGCAACTGACTCTTGTTTTGTACATACATATATACCTTAACATAGCTAATAATAATCCTAGGAGATGTAATCATACGTATGTGTATTTAGTTTTATACCTTTTATAGTGTTCATGTGTTATAGTGTTTTCAAGATAAATAACTTTTTAATTTATCCTTCATTAATTGCTTTTTGAGTGTGTAATATAAACAAAATTGGCGTAAAGTTAGGGCATTTAACTCCTCAAAAAATATATAATATACAATAAGAATTTAATTTTCAAATTTTATATTTTTTAAAGTGTTTAAAAGCAATTTCCAAAACGATCAAAGTTTATAAAGACTCAACCAAACCTAGGCATTGTCCTTTTAAAATAAACTAAAAATGTATTTAAAACTGTTCGTTAGTAAGTTAGTAATCTAAACCAAAAGTAATAAATAAACGTAATATATTTATATATACATATATTTTAAAATATAAATATGTTTAATTTATTTTACAACTCCATGCGTCTTCTTCACCAATTAATCTCCTGCGTTTCCAGCGCGCACAACATTTCAGCTAAGCTTTTAAAAGTGTGATTGGCCGCCGCTACAGGTTCAGTCTCCGAATGCGTATGCACCAATAGACTACTCCAGCCGCTATTGCGTGCACCCGTGTAGTCCATGTCATACTTGTTGCCAATGTGCAGAGCTTGTGCCGGTTTAATATTACGATCTTTTAAGGCTATTTCAAATATGCCGGGATCTGGCTTCATGACGCCGGCTTCGTAGGAGGTCAAACAAAAGTCAAATTTGTTGCCCAAGCCCATGGCGTTTAGCACTTGCGGCAGCGACGGATCAAAATTTGAAATAACGCCCACACATTTGCCAGCATCCCGGACGCGTCGTACGAAATCCTCGGCACCGTTAATGTGCGCCCAGCAGGCACTCGTACGGAAAATGGCTAACAATTGCTCCGCAATGGATTTCAACTTGGTCTCGGATAAACTGGCATCCACACAGATGAACGTATTAACAACAAGCTGTATCCACCAAGATTGCCAGTCCATGTTGGGCGTGCAACGACCAAAATTCGAATGCTTCTTGCTCATTAGTTTGAATTGTTGCCTGAAGCAGCATTCCAGTTGTGTTTTGTCTATGGAGGATACTCCACACGCTGCTGCCGTTTGAGCATATTGAGCAACAGGATCTTTCAGCCGGATGAGAGTGTCCGTTACGTCAAACGTTACAAGCCGAAACCGCTGCAAGTTTCGCACGAATTGTGCTGTCAACGGCATTATGGCACTGATACTGCTTCAATTACAGGTTGTACCTAACAGTAAATTTGTTATTGTGACATCACATTTTTAAAAATATTGACAAATATTCGTAATGTGGTGAATATGATATTTGCTGTTGGTGATTATTTTGCCATTGGTTTTAAGCAATACGTATTTAAAGGATTTTTGGCTTTTTTTTTTTTTTGTTGTCTAGATTTTTTATGAAATTCGTAATGTTTATGTTACAATAATTTAATTTTATTTTTATAATAATTAAATTTTATATAAAAGCACCATACTTTTTTTAAAGGGTTTCCATTCAGCATTGGTATTAAAATAATACCACAGTTTGAGAACTTATGCACACTGCAAGCTTGGTCACATCGTTCGTAAAACTGCAATATCATTAGACGGCTTCGATAAATTAAGCGAGAAATTGATGTTTATAAAGTTTTAAAACATTGAACAATTTAAGCTAAAATGACCGTCACCGCTGCACCATCGACGGAAAGTATACGCGAGAAGGCGCTTTCCGATTATAGAAAAAAATTACTTGAGCACAAAGAAGTTGAGGGTCGACTCAAAGAAAGTATGTACATTTGGAATTAACTAAAAATGGTAGCAATCTTAAACATTTTTTTTTGCAGAGCGCGAAGAACTCAAGGAGTTGACTAAGCTGTATGACAAATCAGAGAATGATCTTAAAGCGCTACAAAGTGTTGGCCAAATTGTCGGCGAGGTGCTTAAACAACTGACTGAGGACAAATGTAAGCTAGAATCGTTGTTTTGTCGTAGAACAATTTGTATATTGTTTATTGTTACCTTTTTTTTACAGTTATTGTCAAGGCCACAAATGGGCCCCGTTATGTGGTCGGCTGTCGTCGTCAGCTCGACAAGGCCAAGTTGAAATCGGGCACACGCGTCGCTCTCGACATGACCACACTCACAATTATGCGCTATTTGCCACGCGAAGTTGATCCGCTTGTGTACAATATGTCGCACGAGGATCCTGGAGATGTAACCTATTCAGCCATTGGCGGTCTAACCGAGCAAATTCGCGAGCTACGCGAAGTTATTGAACTGCCGCTGCTTAACCCAGAGCTCTTTTTGCGCGTTGGCATCACACCACCCAAAGGCTGTTTGCTCTATGGACCGCCGGGCACAGGCAAAACACTTCTTGCCCGCGCTGTCGCATCCCAGCTGGACGCAAATTTCCTTAAAGTCGTCTCTTCAGCGATTGTGGACAAGTATATTGGTGAGAGTGCACGTTTAATTCGTGAAATGTTCAACTATGCCCGCGATCATCAGCCCTGCATTATATTTATGGACGAAATCGATGCCATTGGTGGTCGTCGTTTCTCCGAGGGTACATCAGCAGATCGTGAGATTCAGCGAACTCTGATGGAGCTGCTCAATCAAATGGATGGTTTTGATTCTTTGGGTCAAGTCAAAATGATTATGGCCACCAATCGTCCAGATACGCTCGATCCTGCCCTTCTGCGTCCTGGTCGCTTGGATCGTAAAATAGAAATCCCATTGCCCAACGAACAGGCTCGGTAAGCTATGCAACCTAAACACTATATATGAACATATGTTAATCAAGTTATTTTGGTTTTAGTTTGGAAATTCTCAAGATTCATGCATTGAAAATTGCTAAGCATGGTGAGATAGACTATGAGGCCATTGTCAAGTTGTCAGACAATTTCAATGGCGCCGATTTGCGCAACGTCTGCACAGAGGCAGGCCTCTTTGCCATCAGGTAAGCAAGCTGAGTGCTCCCTTATTTATATTTTATATTCCTAATTTGCTTTCATTGCCTTTTGCAGAGCTGAACGTGAATATGTTATTCAGGAGGACTTCATGAAGGCCGTACGCAAGGTTTCAGACAATAAGAAGCTTGAGAGCAAATTGGATTACAAGCCCGTTTAATATAATTTAACTTTCTCTCTTGTCTAACAACAAAAATATTAATTACAAAATACAAACAAACTATTATATTACCTGTACTCATCGACATGTTCTCAATTCGCTAAAACCGGTGGTTGGCAATCAGTAAAATCGACTAAATATCCGAGTTTCATAAAGACTCTAGAATCAAAATATATACCATATTCATCGCATATCCGGTATATGTTTGCGGGAGTTCTAAAAATTGAGAGCCCCAAAAATTGTATATTTTCTATTCATTTTTTTGGTTGATTAATTTACATTTATTTATTGATTAAATAATGTGGACGTTTTATTTCGAGCTACTTAGGTTTGCTCGTCGTGCCACGGAATAAACGGAAACGGAGTATTTCGCGATATATTATACATATATTATACAGAATTTCTTAGGTTAAGTGAAATGTGTTGCGGAGATGCTTTATTTGTGCTGCTGATCCTCGAGGCGACGCTTCTTTCGCTCCATGTAGTCGCTGACATTGTCAAATCGCTTCTTAAACCACACGGACAAATCTTCTGGGACGCAAATCTGTTCAGCAAACTGTTCAGTGACCATTTCCAGCCAGCCCGCTGGAACGGTTTTGGACTGCTCGCCATCGCTGCTGTTGTAGACGCGGAGCGCCAGACGCTCATTTACAGCACCAGTTACGTATATGCGCTCGTTGGTTATTGCAAAATGGGTTATGTTCCAGGTTCCGGCTTCAGCACGGATTAGCCGCTCCCGTGTAATTGTCCAAGTGTCGTTTATGTTATTAAGGTCATACAGACCAATGGCATCTTCGTTATCATAAAACAGGACCGCTGCTTGATATCGCTTAGCCGGCTCTATTTCGCGCATTTGAAGCCGCACAGCTGGCGCGGGGAGATCACGCTGTAACAGCTCTTTGCCAGACAGGTAGTGCCACAGACGAAGTGTCTTGTCGCCGGATACGGACAGCAGGTGCTCTTCGGTAAGCAGGCAGAGACCGGAGACGAACTCCTTGTGACCCAGACAATAGCTGTGTATGTCAAAGGTAGCCGGATAGTTGGTTACTCGTATTTTGTCATCCCGATCAGACGTGATAATGTGCTTTTGATCTGGTGTCCAAACGATGTCGTAAACGATGCTTAAGTGCCCAAGCAGTAATCGCGGCAAAGCTTCGACCTCCACGCAGTCATACTGATAACAATCGCCGGTCTTGTCTGTGATTAGCACAGAGCTTGAGTCCCCGGAAAATGTCAGTGCACTGGAGGCACGTGCAAGTGCGCGCACTGATAGGAGCTTAGCATGCTCGGGCCGACTTTTGTAGACTAGGAGTGCTTTTTGACCCGCAGTGGTGAGCGCAATTAGTTGTCGATCGGGTGAATAGCATATATTAAGTACGGACACCTCCAAACTGGCACTAGAGCTGCCTTTAGCATCACCCGCCGTTTGCTGTTCCTCAGACGTTTCGGTGGCTGCGACTTTAAGTCCACATGTTGTTAGGTCTGCGGGCAATTCGATGTCCTTGAAGATTTGCAAATCGTTTGGATTAAGGAATAGAACCCTGCGACCGTGCGCAAGGACTAGTTCGGGCTCGGCGTAAAAGATTGTTGTCATATTTGAGTCACCAGCGGGTAAAATTTATCTATTCCATGTGGGAGATGAACAATATGTGCAAAACAGTGACTTAATCATTCATAAATATCACGTCGCAGTTACATTGCTACGGATGGCAACGCTGAGTGATGATTGGAATATATTAACACTTTAAAATAAGCACAAGTCCTCAAGCGTCGCAGCTGTGGCGAATAAAAATGTACCCTTGGGTATGTATACTGGAATCGTGGCAGCTGTCACATGTCACGTTAGTGCTTTCTTTCCTCACGCGTTTTTGGTATTTTTTCTTGCATACATATGGCAATTTTGCCTACCTGGTATATGTACATTGACCGTTGTGTTTGAACCTAAGCTTTTTTAACCGCTTTTGTAAAAGTGCATTTAATATTGAGAACATCAAAATTATTTTAGGTATAAGAAATTATTATTTATTATTTGCAGCATATATTAAACATACTGAATAAATGTGATTATTAAACTAAAAAAAAAAAACTTACACATTTTAAAGTAACACACACAAATTGTTTTATTTCCTAAGAATCATAGTTAGTAACTAATAAAAAAAAAGTTAAGCATAAATGTTTATGTACAATGAACACGCATGCCCGGTGAATTGGTTCTACTTGCTACGTGCTTATGCCGATAATCGACTCAATCGAGAAACTTAGCTTTGGTTTCTTGACGGTGGGTGGTGGCGTGGGCGTGTGTGTAAAATGCGGCATTGATGGATATGTTATCTGTTGATGCTGTTGTGCGACAGCTGCTGCTGAAGCAGCAACGGCAACGGTAGCGGCATTGCTCAATAGATCATAAAAGGCGTTACCAATTGCTGTTGGCGGCGTTGGCAAAGGAGATGCTGTAACGCCACAGGCGGAGTTGCCAAGTAGCGTTGTATCCATTGCGTAGTTCAGTTCCGGATCAGCGAACGCTCGTCGCTTACGCATGCGTTCCAGCAGCGGTGAATTGAACGTGGGAAAACGCTGCTTGTACTCTGCAAGTGCATATGAGAAGGTGGGCAGGGCATTAGAATCTAAATTACACGCTATGCGTTTTTGGGGGCGAGATCTCTTTGTTCTTTACGTTGGCGTCAAATCTATTGCTACAAATTGCTTTCAAATTGTCTCAATTCGTTCAACGTATGTATGCACACAATTACATGCATATGTACATGTGTTCGTATGTGTGTGTAATTTGAGCTGCACACAGATGCTAGATGCACCAAACGACTACAACCAGACAGAATGGCACCAAGTTGTCTACGGGATTTTTTTCGTTTACTTAGAAACCAGATGGAAAGATTTGTAAAGTTGATTTTGTCTCCCGCTCATTTTGTTGATGTCGTTGTTTTCGTTGCCCCGTTGACTTTTGCCAGATTTGTGTGTCTTCAAGAGGTTTTTCCGTTTTCATGTATCGATTTACACAATAAAAATTAGGTACTGGTCCTGTTATTGGACATAACGAGCAATATGCGTGCATACGACTCGCTTCCAATTTCAATCTGTGTGTGTATGTGTGTGTCTGACTTGAACACAAATTTACTGCTCTTCTTTGTTGGTATTGTGATTGCTGTTGTTGTCTTTGTTGCTTTTGTAAGGAATCCGTTATTTCCTGTAACTAGGCTACCACTCTCTCCCACTCGCACTAATCGCTCAAATTACAAGCCTTGCCAGACAGTCTGGCACCGTATGTCTGGGTCTGGGTCTGGGTATGGGTATGGGTATGGATGTGGGTCGCAAGGGGTACAAACTTACCTTCCATGGCTGCAGTGATGTGCAATGTTGACTGCTGCAGGTTGCGCAGTCGCTGTTTGTAGATGCGTTTCTGGGCAATCAAGACCTGGCGCGTGCGCAGCGTATTTGCCGCCATCGAGGAGTTGCATTTGGTGGGCGTACTTAATGCGCTGGACGCTAGTAGCTCCTCATCGCTGTGTGCCTCAGCTATGCTTGACGTTTCGTTGTTACTGGCGCTGGCGCTGGTCTCCAACGCCTCCATTGTTTGTTGGCGTCGCAGCGCCACCTGAGCGGCCATTACACGCTGACGATCGACCACTAGCTGACAGTTGGGGCAGCAGCATTCGCGCCAGCGACACAACTTCTTGTGGCCCTTGACGCACGAGATGACACCATGGTTACGACACCGAGCACACTTAGGTGTACGTAGCAAACGACGCTCCTTCGAGCTGATCACATTCGCGGCCAAGTTGCACTGCATTTTGAGTATTCGTAGTAATCGTATTCGTAGTTAATGTTGTTGTTCGTTGTCACTGTTCGTACAGATCGTATCAGTAGCACACGCAGCTATCAACTGAAAGGATCACGCGCACATTTCACACATTTAAATAAGGATTTGTAAGATTGGTCTCGAACTAGCTGGCCGCAGGTACTTGAGTTGACTTGACTTGAGTTGAGTTGTTCTGTTACTTCCCAGACAGACTGTCTGGCAGCGGTCTCGACGTCAAGTGGTCTGGTCTGGGCCTGAGTCTGGGTCTACCCTACCCTACCCTAGATCCATACTGTGGCTGTGTGGATGTGTGTATGTGTCTATTGCGTCAAGTGTGTGCTGCCAGCCCATTGGCTGCTAATCGCTTCGACTAAAAATAGATGGTCCAATGGCAGCACAGCTGGCTGGCATCATACAAATTGGATATTGGAAATTCAATTGAAAACCGCACAAAAAAAGATACAAATGTATCCATCCATCTATCCATCTATCTATCTATCTATACAGCTGTCCAGCTGTCGTTTTTGTTGCCTATGTCCACAAAAGTATCAATTTTAATTGCTTTGTTTTGCTTAAGATTTCACTTATTATACCCTGTAACCCGTGAAGTGTAGTAGCAGAGGGTATAACTAACTTCCACAAACTTTTTTTGTCAATTCTTGAAATTCTTCCGATTCGACTTAAATCAAAGTTTCAGAGAATATTTTCTATGTATATGGTATCTCTGTGTCGATCATGCGATCATTAGTTATTAGTTTTTTTGAAAATGTTTTCTATTGAGTTTTAAGTTTTCCGTTATTTGGTTTTATTTAATATGAATTTTATTATAGTATAACAATTTTTAGCATTTGCATATACATATATAATTTACATTTATCCAATACAGATATATATATATGTATATGTATTTATGTATGTATATATGTTTGTATGTATATCTTTGAATGTATATATAGTTCTTATATGCATATGTATGTATGTAAATACAAATTTAACACGACAAATTAGACTAAATTAAGTTTTCAACAATTTTCGATTAATTTTTATATACCATTTTCTCGATTGTTAGTACAAAATTGATATTCATATAATATTGTTTATTAAATGTTTTTTTTTTGTTTTGGTTTTGATTTCGTTTCTTTTTCATTTTATCAAATATGGGCCTATCCCCAGGGCTTTAAGCATTAGAAGTGTGCTTTAATTTTGATTCTATATATATATAGTATATATTTATGTAGGTTTTATTCAATTGGAATATTAAAGCTGCTAAAAGTTAGGTGCCAGGTTTTTGGATTGTTGTTGGTCATTTAGTATATGTTAGTATATGTAGTTTTGGACAATGCATAGATATTTTTGTAGATCATATACTATATAGTATATTCATGTGCTCGATAAGTTGGGTAGCTTTTCCGAAATGCTGGGTCATTGTGCAGAGCAAGTGGAAATTGGGTTTTTTTGGTAAAGATTTGTAATAAAGTAAGAAAGTGTTTCGGCTTCTTTAATATGGAAAGAGAGAGAGAGAGGATGTTATAGTATTTGATAAATGGTAAATGGTATTATTCTTCATTTTCATTTAAATGCTTGCAAAGTTATTGTCTTTTGCTTTTACTAGGGAACGGGGAAACGGGTAAACTGGAACACAATTATCGGTTTTAATCCTTACTCGTAAGGATTCGCTGTTGTCTCTGAATCTTGAAACTTTTCTGCGTAGTCTGTTGATCTATGGAGCATATAATATTATTGCTAGTTACAAATGAATGCAATAATTGCAATTTAAATGCTATTACAAATACATAGATATATAAATTTAATTTACATCTCAATTATTACATATCACATTGCTTGTATGGGATTCTTTTGTATTTTCCACATCATGCAACTTTACATTTATAAATTTGTTTTGTATTTTTTTGGTATCTCGAAACAATATAAATATTTTTTGATTCATTTTTTTTTGTTTTTGGTTTGTTTTTAATACTTTAACAATCATGATTGCCTGAAAACATTCTATCTATTTAACATTTTTTAAGCTAACAGCTTATTAACTAATTTCTCTATTAGTCTCTACAGTGCATTTCGTAAATAATGTTGTATGTGAGTGTTTTTTTTGGGATCAACAAATTATGTTTTATGTTTTTATGTGTTTGAAACTTGTATACCCTTGCGGAATGTCGCAAAGAAAAAAAGAAAGAAGGAAATTGCTTGGACTTTATAAGCTCCAAAAGGTACAGTGTACTGCTACTTCGATCGAAAGGACCCAAAGAACTTGTTCATTCAATATTCAGAATGAATTTTGATGGAAATGAAAGCTTTTAATGGAGAGTTTTGATAAATTCATAATTGGATCACAATTGAAAGAGCTCACTTAATGTTCCTGCAAGGGTATTTCATATATATATATATATATACACATATATATGGATTCAGCTTATAATTCTTGTAATTAATCGATAACAATCGACAATCGCTAGTATAAATGCTAACAATAAGTGCGTGACGTACATATATGATTAGTAGTAGTCGTACATAGTAGTATATCGGTATCGGTATTTGTATGTGTAAGTATTGTATATATTGTATTTGTTAGGGTTTGTTACAGTATATAAGTATATAGTTACTAGGCTCAATTTGACCTTTGGTGCGGGTTTTAATGAATGAAATAGTTTTAAGGTTAGTAAACTAGGAAATTCCTAGTGCGATTGTTGTTCTTCTTGGTTAGGGTTTGTATAGATTAGAAAAGTAAATGCAATTTAGAGGGGTTCTTGAAAGTGCATTGAGGAAGCGGTCTACTGTATATGGAGTTAAAGGTTAAGGGGTTAGTTCGCTGCACGAAGCTTCAAAATGGACAGCAAAGATTCCAAGGAAGATTGTATCAAAAGGAAAATGCTATTCGGTTCAATATTCAATATTAAATGCAAAGGGAGTTAGTTCCTTGTCTTTGTCCTTGTCCCAGGAGGTCCTAAACGATGCTATTGCGTTTGGCACTTGCCCTTTGCAGTGTGCTCTGCATGGCGGCCACAACAGCCTCGGCGCCACCAACAAATATGGGCTGATTGGCAGCACGCCGGAGTACATGCCACATCGCAACCGGTTTTCGGAGTGAGGAAAGCATCTGGTGCCAGTGGCGTAGACCCTTGCCCACGGCACAGCTTCCGGCCAGAACATGCCCCAGCGGCATTATTCCATTCTCTGTAACGCCAAATACGGTGAGACGCAACTGTACTGTGGTCAGACCCTGGGGCGGCACACTGAAGATCATCGATTCATTAAAGATCGGGCAACGATCTTTGCGTTTCAGCGAAGTACGCTTCTTAAGCACCTTCTTGTCATTGTTCATCAGATAAACCTGCCGAACAGGAGAGAAAGAAGAGAAAACCAATTCTATCTTTATTCCCCCTTTTTGTCTTTCAAGCCGTTCCCGTTCTCTTACCTTGACGAAGACATGCTGCAATGCACCGGCAGTGGGTGACTGACCCTGTGGCTGCTGCTCCGTTTCTCTTTCTGTGTCTGTATCCAGTTCCAGTTTGAGATTACGTGCCTTGACAACGACTATGGTTAGGCGCTCCGCTGTGGGCAAGTAGCTCAACGAGAACATCAGCTCACCCCAACGAGCATTGCACTTTCGTGAATCGGACAGCGGGATCCATGTCGTTATCGGACGAGCCATCTCGCCAATTTCCATCTCAGCCTCACCAATCAGCGTATGGGCAGGCCCATTATGATACAGATGGAACCAGAGCGAGTGTCGACCCGCCTGTCGTTTCAGTCGAAAGTTGAAGGTCTCATTGTAGGCCGGCGTCAGCGATGCCTTCACCACCTAGGGATAGGATAGGATAGGATTGAGATTGGTGGGAGTACAAACGGGTTAACTGCAACTGTTACTGTTTACCTTTGTCTGCATTCCACCGGCATGATCGGGCACCAGATAGATGCGAACGAATGTGTCCAGTGAGTCGAGGCCCATGCTCAGTGGACAGATGAGTCCCTTGGCCTCCAGTACGTTGACAGTCAGATCAAGTTGCTCCTCACCCGGGCTGTGCCTGTCACAGAAAAACGAAAACGGAGCAATGTAATGGGTTCATTGACATTGGAGAACTCATTCATACCTTTCATATTGCAATCCGACGCAGAGGTAACCGGTGATTTGAGTGTAGGGTTGATCCAGCTGATCCAGGCATAAGGAGGATGCGTCTGAGTTGACCGAATCACAGGAAATGGCATGCTCCAGATTAATGCCCTCCATTGAGCCATCCAGCGACATTTGAGAACTGTTCCGTCTACCCAATCCCAGGCTAATGCTCGACTCCTGACGCAGCAGTGATCGCCCAAAGGACCAAGTCGAATTGCCATTGCCATTGCCATTCACATTACCACTGTTGCCGTTGCCAACGAGGCCAATACCATGACCATTGGGAAGTTTTCGGAATAGATAATCCTCCGAAATGGTCTTCTGCAGCATGTGCGGACCCTTGACTCGTTGCGTCAGCCCGGTAAACGGATTGTTTGTGTTGTGCAGCTTTAATAGGCGGCTCGACAAACTCTGGTTCTGGTTCTGGTTCTGAGTCTGGGTTTGGCTCTGGCTCTGGCCATGCACAAAGGGATTGCCATTGTGCGGCATTGGGGTACACATCAGGGGTTCGATCTTTGTCTCGCTCGCTGTTACTGCTTGCGGCAGTTGCTCCGTGGACTCGCACAGGAATGGATTTGTGCTGGAGTTACGACGCGTCAGTGTCGGTGGACGATGCTCCTGCACCAGCTCCAACGTACTCTCACCGGTTGGTGGTGGTGGTGGTATCTGCTGGATCGTTTCCACACCACGATTGATGTGCTGCTGCAGCGAGATCTGTCTCTTTGCCAATGGACGCGGTATGGCCGTGGCGGACAGCGTCACCGAGGCGGATGTCGTAAGTCGCGGCGGTGGTGGCGCCTCCAATGGCTGTGGCACTGCTCCTGCTGCGGCTGCCGCACCCAAACCATTTGTACGCAGTGGTGAACGCAGGCAGGAGCGTGGTTGCTCCACGGCTGGTTGAGCACTGGATGAAGTGAGTGATTCGCTGTTCAACTGACCAAAGGAGAAGGTAACCGATTTGCTGTTGGGGCCGGCACTGTTGGGTGCTGGTGCTGGACGCAACGGCTGTGGCGGTATGCTGACGTCCGCCTGTGGCAGATTCCACAACGGCGTTGTTGACGTTGTCGTTGTGTTGGTGTCGCCTCCATTGGCCAGCAGCAACTGTTGCTGCTGTTGATGGTAGTGTTGCTGCTGTTGTTGCTGTTGCAACTGAGTCTGTTGCTGATCCTCCTTGTCAATGGTATCGAATCGTTTAAAGCTGCCGCTTGTGCTCAGCAAAAATTCAGAGCCAGATTGAATCTGAGAAACAGAAATTATCCATTCCCAGTTAGATAAAGATATTTCCCAGTATGTGGGATAAAGTGGGATACTCACGCTGGCCATGTAACCATTGGGATGGAAGAGCTTTTGCTTATGCTTAGACAGTCCAATCTTCTCCTCCTTGCTGGACCGCATGCGCATCCAGCTGGCCGCACGTGGTCCCAAGCAGTGGCATGCAACCAGGACACACATCAACACCAAAAGCAGCAGTAGCGCCATGCTGGTGAAAGTCAACCCAAGCGGTGTGCCATCCATCTTAAATGCACTTCGTACTACCAGATAGTTAGTTAGGAGCTTTACTTTCCACCTTGCCACCAGCTAGATAGCTAGATAGCTAGCTAGAAGCAGTAGCTTACAATGTGAAGCATTTCCTGTGAAGTTCGTATACGTTAGGTGTTAGGATTAACTTCTTTATCCACAATGAAGCAATTGAGCACGCGCTCAGCTCCAAAGCCACCAACAACAACAGCACTTGGCATAGTTCTTGGGGCTAAATAAAATACTAAAAACTTTTCATTGGAAAGAGATGAAAGCGATGAAAGGAGTAACAAGTTTCTCAAAAGGGAAAGACATGAAAGACAGAGATGGAAACAGCGATAAAGATGACAAGTGCGTTGGGGGGAGGAGGGGTGTGTGAGGCGGTGACAACATCTTCAACACTTTCATCTAGTATCGTTTTACGTTTCCTCTTTCGCTATCAACTCGCAGGCAAGGCGTCTTTTTATAATAATAAATAAATACATATGTACATACATACACGTTCAGGTGTCTGTATTTATGTACATATATATATATATCTATTTTCTCAAACCGCCTCCCCTCCCGCATCAACCACCATCATCCGGCTGACAGTTGACAGTTTTTTTGATTGAATTTGTAACCAAAGCTGCAGCATTTTCACTTCAAAGGCTAAACAGCCGTCCGTCAACGCAACAACAAACGCATCTGACGTTTACTTTGAATGGATCAAAACTATATACATATATTGCCCATTTAGCAATTGTAGCCTCTCCTTCTCCTCCTCGTTCTCGAGCTGGATTGCCACTTACCCAACGACAAAATGAATCCAAATATACACATTATTATTTTGGGATAATTGTATAATAAAAATACTAATAATACCAGCTGTTTTGGTATAACTGTTTTTGTCTGTGTTTATCTGGCAACGATGCGCAAATGGGTCACAATATCATTTTAAACGCTCATAATTAAGGGCGGGGCGGGGTGGGGCGGGTCAGGCATAATTGTGATCTAATAACTTGAAAATGTATAATGAAGGCACTAATTAATTATTGTTGCATTAATAATTGAAAATGGGTAGAATGTTAAAGGGTATCTCGACTCGAACAACACCTTTGGTCCAATTACGCAGCAACTTGAATGCATTTTTAGCTAAATAAGATTTTAATTAGCTCTACATGTGCAATTTACATACATACATACTTATATATATACGACACAGTGTGAGTGCGAGTGAGAGGCAGCCACTTTGGCATCCCAAGAAGCTGCAGAACGTTTTGCAGCGGCAGCAGCAACAGCAACAAATTTCCGTTAACCTACTGCGAGGTCATTCCACTGTGCACATTGTGACAATGATGTAAAAACACACACACACGCACACACACACATATGTATGTATATATGTATTTAGTATTTATCTATGTGATTTATGAAAAAGGCCCAAAGACAAACTAGTATCAATGCCAGCAAGGAGCTGGGTGGTGGGCGATAGGTGGGGGTTGGGGGTTGGCAGAAAAGTGACCTGCTTTCGATGGACAATGGGACAAATGGAACAAATGGAACAACTGGGGCAGGCTGTCCCATTGGCAGGCAGCCCGGCCAAATGAGTTTTCGGTCTAGCCACATTGCTAAAAACTGTGAACACCACCATTTTATAGCTTACACCCACACACACACACCTTCTTCTACCCCAAAAACGCTACGCTATTTAAAAGGAAAAGTTGAGAAAAAAAAACAAAAGCCCAACGAAAGTCAAAGTAATCAAAAGTGAGAGGCAGAAGATAACACGAAATTGGAGCATGTTGGCGAAAGTAGAAAGACAAACACACACACACATGCACATACATTCACCCTTACACACACACACACACACACTCGTTTAATTTGATTGCTTAAAATGCATTTTTTCTTCAATACTTAACAATATTGTATGCAAGATTTTCAGTTATAGCTTATTTACCTTTGATTTGGTTTAAAAATGTTTTTTTTTTTCTTTCGTTTAACGTTCACTTCACAATATCACAGGGCGCAATAGATTTGGACAAGCGAGCTCATCAACAAGGTTCGTTTATTAACAATAACAAATGCCGCCGCGATGATGCTGCTGCTTGAAACGGCAACAACATCAAGAAGAACAGCAACAACAACAATAAGAATGAGAATAACAATCAGAGCAGCGGCAGCGCGTGCAAGCAGAAGAACAACAACAAATAAACGGTTGTAAGCTTAACTCATTGTCCATTGCGTTATCCATGCTGGGCGAAATCTCGCGACCAACTGAAAGAGAACGCGCTAGAAAGCAGGCTACATTATTTTTCTACTTTTCTATTTGGTCGTCTGACAGTTAGTTAACGCAGCGTATGCGCACTCTCTAAAAGCTCTCTCTCTCTCTATCTCGCTCTCGTACTCCTGCAAATGGTTGCTTGTCCTTGCTAGGGTTTTTTATTTATGCCTAAATAGTATAGTTTGAAACCGAATTTTTGGTACAATCTCGACCTGCTATAAAAGTAATTGGTTGGACACTTAGCTAGCGTGTGGGCTGTGGGTTGTCCACACAATCCAAGTTAACGAACTTACATAACAGTTCCACACTCAACGAAATGTTATTAAAAGCTTAAGCTTAGACATAAACCAATTTTATTTCATTATTCAAATACGTTATTTACAGACATTCCTATTTGAATTACATTACTTTGTACAGGATGTCTTATAGTCGATCATTTTATTGAAAATGTTATGCGACTCTTTGTGTTCTTAATGCAACGGACAAATATCCCACTATACAAGCATATAGTGGGTTTTATGGTTTTATTCCAGTTAAAGTTATTTATCCATCATTTTTATCATTTTCATAACTGTAATAAAGTTTGTATAAGCTTATGCTGAGGAATTGATTGCATTTCCCCCAAGCGCAGCCATATAGCATTTTTTGAGGACTTAGCTTAGTTAGTTGAGTTGGGTTTTGTTTTGTTTTGTTTTGGCTTTTGTTCTTGTAACTGTTACTTTTGTTGTTGTTGTTGTTGTGTTTGCAGCTGCCCTGGATTTAGAAATTGAGGCCTGCAATTCCGTTGGCTACAACAATTACAACAATAGCAACAACTAAATGAAATTGTATAATTTTAGCTGCTGTCTGAAAGTTGAAGAGTCAAAGCAAATAAATTGCACAAATTCAAATTGTGCGAATAAAGCGGCGTAAATAATAATATAAATACAAATAAGTTCACAATAATGCAAAACGGCAAATGATTTCAATACAATTTCAATAGAATTTCTGGCAGCTCTGTCCTTTACCCCTTCCGCTTTTACCCCTTTTACGATAAATTCTATCAAATATTCGCTTAACAATGCGTTCAAAGTTTGTGCCTACTAAACAAGAACAACACAAACAAACAATTCAATATATGTACATACGTATGTACATATATATAAACATATGTATGTACATTCATTATGGATAAGTTTTATAAATTGTTGAAATGCAGTTGCACGTTTTTACTGAAGTCCGCTACAATTTGGCATTGGACATCAATGGCAAAACCGTCAAAGTATTAAGTGAGTAGGAATTTGTTCCATTTTACTCTCTTTGTTGTTGATGGCGACCAATTCGACAGTAAATAACGCTACTCTTTGTTAGAGCAGGGCGGTGAACAGATGAGAAAGACACGAAGACAATATGTGTAGTGTTGCCGTCCAATGTCAAATTATGGCAGCTGTGATGGCGACTTGCTTTGGGTGTAGCCCTAATGAATGCAATGAATGCAAACTAATTACATTTGTAATTATAAGTATGCCATTCAAAACGGGACATGCCAAAAGGGAGCCTGCTTGAGTAGGCTTTCAGCCAAGACTCTGTCCATGAATAGCTGTTCATCGGGAGCAGAAACGACACGCGTTTTATTTCTTCTGTTCCAAAGAATTCAGTGTTTATTGCAGCCTTTAGTTGTATATTGTACGTTGTTGAGTAGCCAGATTAAGCGATCGTAATGTACCTTACATATTAACATTTGCATAGATCACCCTGTGACTTACTTTCTGCTCATGGTGTAATAAGCGATATGGCAACGTCTAAAATATATGTCGGAGATACGCCAGTAAACAAAGAGGGAAAAGGAGTGAAAACAGTTCAGCTGCTCACACACTCAAAGCACACACCGAACACACACAGACTCAATAAAGTTAAGCATAGTTATCTGGGCGTTGTTGCATAGCAAAACTGGCAAAGTTATTAAAATCAACAGCAATAAATTAGCATGCTTTGCGTTTTATCGTATAAACAGCAACACCAACACACTGCGATGTGTGTGTGGGTGGTGGACTGGATGAAGAAGCATCTGTAGAAACGGAAGGGGGCTGACCAGGACATTTACAGCGCATCGCATTTTTGGGCCAAAACACAAAGTGCGCATAAATCAGGGCAAAGCAAAGACAAGAGCCAAGAGAACACCCATTCCATCCCCACCCACCATAAACCACCCACCGGACACAGGGTGAAGACTGAGCATCCAATGGCCGCATACATACATATTAAATGAAAATTTCGCTACAATTTGTTGGCCACTCACAAATTTATGTAAAATAATTGTCAACAATGAGAGCAAAGCGAAAAGAAGACGCAAACAAACAGCCCATAAGACGTGAAACACTAAACTAACGCAGTGACTTTGACCCACAGCGAAACTAAATACAATGACAGGGTGTTTGGAGCACACACTGCACAGGATGCACTGTGTAAAGATCATGCACCCTACCCTACTTTACTCTAGTCTACTGTACCTTTGCCATTGCCTTGCCTGGCATCTTTGTTTGTGCTGCACTGCAGCACAATGCGAATGCGATATTATCTTGACATTAATTGCATAATAAAGCACTTTTAATTAGGTTTCAGATGCACTCGGACGGTATTCAGTCACACCCATGTATGGGACCGCAGCAGGAAAAGTGAGCTGGGACACTAAAAATGAAGCTTAAGTTCAAGTTGCAGCCAGCGATGTTGAAAATAATTACAAAAATATTATAACAGGGCCCAAACGAATAACCCCACAATAATTTTACATACATATCAAGTAACTTGCAAGTAACTACGTGATAGTTTGTTGATTAGGGGGGAGGGGGTATTAGCAAGGCACTAACTTTGCACTTTGCCATTGATATTGTTGCTGTTGTTCTTAATGCCGCATAGTTCGGTAAAACGATTCGTTGCTAAACTACCAACTGGCAAAAACTTAAAGCAATCCACATGTGTGGGAGAGGGGTACGCTACTGTGGTGAGGTGGTGCATTCGCAATGTCATGTCGTCAGGACGACCTTGCAGAGAAGCCACAGGCGCAGCCGACGAACAGCCAAGCAGTGAGGCAGTCAACGCTGTTTGTGCTTCAATTATGCCAAAAATGCGCACTGACACGTAAAAATAATGCGTACTTCAAGGCGTGCGCGCGTCCCGCAGAAGCCACATTGAAAAAAATAATACAGCAGCCGCAGCCACAGCAGCAGAAGCAGCAGCAGAGTTGACAATGCCAGTGAAAGACTACGACGACGACCAGCAGCAACCAAGGGGCAACGGCAATGCATATAACATTTTAATTTCCTGCTTATTAGGCAGCCCACACCCACGCCCACCCACACAAGCACACCCACGCAGACACACTCTCGCACATACACATAGACACAAAGAGATGCAACGACAAAGATATTGCGTATGTGTGTGTGTGTGTAAGTGTGTTTGTCATGTCGCCTTGGCGACAAGCAGCCAACCTACAGTACACCCCCTTTCGCTCTAACCACTCACTCCATACACCACCGTGCCATCTTCTTCTTCTTCTACCCATGCGCAGTTTTTCATTACACGTTGCTGTCCATTGCAGCGGAATTTTGAACGCGCTTGCGACTGTGCCAGCCTTCTACTTGCTCGCACGTCTGCTGCACATATAAATCACTGTACGCACATACACACACACACACACACGCTTACATAGGGCAGGCCACAGAGTTGCCCAACTGACCAACAGCATCTCAGGGCAAGGCATTGAAAATTTTGATAATTGAATTTACACGTGAATGATCACATCTTTAAGCCTTTACTCTTCTTTATTGCTATACTGGCAGCAAGCAGCAGCATGAGAACAGCATTCGGCAGCAATGTTTGCCCTGTGCCAGTGGTGGTTGCTTTGTGTTGGCCCTAGATTGAAAGTTTGCGATTTGTGAATGCGCCAAAGGCGAATGGCCAAAACCAAAGCCAAGTAATTATGATCACAAATTGATTAGGTCATTGGGCAATTGGGAGCAGTAACTGCAACCAAAGCCGAATTCCTAAGCGAGACAATTGGGCCACACCGGGTTGGGTAATAAGTTATGTATGTGGACTACATTACATGTGCCCTTCCACTCAGTGAATGAGCATATATGTATGTATGTATGTATATATATGTACATACATATGTACAAACATATAAGAGAATTAAAGTGAACATAAAATTTATGAACACATTTAATGGGCGTTTGCTAGTTGATTAGAAAGAGATAGATAGCTTAAGATCAGTTACACGACGTAGAAAAAGATGCCAAGCTAATGTAGTATTCTCCACTCTTTGTTGTTTGTCCTCTAAGCGGTTTATTATTCATATTAATTTGCCTAAAATATGGTACAAATCTCGACGCCAACAAAAACAAAGCAGCCACAACATGTGATTGATGACACAATCAAGGCGGCAAGAGCAAAGTCGAGGTGTAACTGTAAGAAGGTATTGGTAAGGGGTTGGTGACATGAATAAAACAGAGCGCACACAGAGACATCTGGCAACCCAAATGCAGTCGGCTTCAATAGCAGGTGTATGAGAGACAGAGATGGAAGCCGCCGTTGCCAAATGGAAAATGGATTTCGCTATTAATTTCGCTGACAAGACGACAAGGACGAATGCGAGCAGGTGAACGTAGACGCGAACGTTGACAACGTCAAAAGTAAAGAAATGCTTCTGACGGCACCACGTTCTAATCCTGGTCGCGGTCTATATGTGCATGCATATTCGCAAACACATACACACATAGTTATTAGGTATGTTTGTATGTATGTATGTACATGCCTGCAATGCGCTGCGCTGACAACGACGGCAACGGCTTCCAACGATGCCACCAGCTCAGCTATGTCGGCTTTCGCTTTTATGGCGGACACACCTATTTATAAAAGGGATTTGCAGCATTTGCGGCTAAAGAAAAAACAAAATAAATAAAAAAAAACTTACGCCAACTTGCTCTTTGTTTAGTTTGTTTTTTTCTTTATTTTTGTTTTCCGTGCATACAAAATAAATGGAATATCTTTGTCTTGTTTTCTGGGCTATGCAAATGCCTGAAGGCAAAATATTTGCGCAAAGGAAGCGCATGCATAATGTGGATACATATACATATAAACATATGTATGTATATATGTAAGTATGTCTCAACATTATCATAATAACCAAACAAGACAAAATACTTGTACAATGAGTTTGCTGTTTTATTTAGAAATTACAAATGATCACGCACGTCTGGCCACTTTGCGCTCATGGTAACGGGCAAGAGCAGCATCAAATACTTCTCCGACGGTGCGTTTGCGCCAAATATGACTGCGATCGATGGGTGTTTTCACTACCGTAGGCACAGCGTCCACAGATTGTTTAACCGAATCACTGTCAATTTCGGATTGAGCGGAGGTTTCTACTTTTGGTTCTGGCTTTGTGTCTGACTTTGAGTCAACATTTTTCTGCTTGACCTTGTCAATTTCTTTTCGATTTGACGACGACTTTATTTTAGGCATTGTTTTAACCTCGGTGCTATTAGGTGGTGGCTTTGTTTTTTGTTTGTTCTTCTGCTGCTGTTGCTCCTCATCGCTGGACTCATCGATGCTAAAGTCCGAGTCAGCATCGATGTTATTGGGCAAATGCGCCTTACTGCTGTCTGTTGCTTCAGGTGTCACTTCAGCCGGGACCGCCTTTTCATCATCATCAGAGGAATGACGCCTTCTGTAGCTGCGCTGTTTGCTTGTGCTGGCCACATCAGCCTTGATTGACTTATGGGCTACATCGCTTGTTGTGGTTATATCAGACTTGATTGGCTTATAGGCAACATCGCTTGTGCTGGGTGCAGTTTTCGGCTTGAGCACCGGCTGTTGTGTGCCTAGTTTCTGTTCATAGAGATGTCTGTAAAAACCATCGAGATCCTTTTGTTTTGTTACATCCCCGATAGCTTCTAGGTATTCATCGCGCTCATCTTGCTCTTGCATCTGACGTATAGCTTCAAGCTTCTTGCGATACGACGCTGTCACATACGTGTCCTTTTCTTTGTATGTTTCGCCCTCTGCTTCGCGCTCCTTTTGCACTTGCCGGTCAATACGTAACTCGTTTTCTAGTTTGCGTCGCTCTGCATGCTCCATTAGTCGACCAATGTACTTTGCTTGCCGTGGCTCCTGTCTTTTGGTTTCTTTGGCTTCCTCGCGTTTGTTGTCCATCTCGTCGTAGAGTTCGTCATATTGATAAATGGTTGGGTCCTCGGCCAAGGCTTTTTCCTGCATGCTGCGCGCCTTACGACGCTCCATTAGACTGAGCGCACTAGACACGCCTGGCTTCCCGCTAGTTCGTGTTTTTGGTGCACCGCCATCAACATCACTGACCGAGCTGTTGCTACTCTCATCAAAAATAGAGGGCCTGGTTGGGGGGCGTGTAGGCTTTGAAGGTTCCTTCTTTTGTTGCCCTGGTATTATAAGGCCAAATCTATGGAATTTACTTTAGTTTTTACCAAAATAAACAATAATAATTGTAGTACTTACTGTTTTGACATTGTGTTCGAGTTGTAGTGTTGACAAGTACATAAACTCAGTTAGTGATGGTGAATTTTTCCCAACATCAACACTTCCAAAGTAACTCTGTGTTCAGAGCAACCCTGTTAGTGCGCTCACCACTGACAGCTGCAGCTGTCAAACGCGGCAAGACGGACTTCCTCTTTTCCGATACGTTCGCGGTCGTGTAAATTTGTGTTGAAAAATCACAAAATTAAATCTTAGGTAATCCGCGTTAAAATTTAAAATAAACTTGAAATAAACACGGCATATATTGTAAAAATAACGCTTGCCTTATTTGCGTTATGAATTTTGTGCGTGTGCCTTGGAATTTATGTGCAAAAACCATTTTTTTTATTGTGTATGAAACGAAGTTTTATATTTTGGCGGCGTCGGCGCAACAGCAAAAACTTGGCCAATTTACTATTTCAAAACATTGCCAGTGTCTGTGAGCATTAAAAAACAATGCAATGCAAATGGGTGCACACAATTTTTTATATATTTTTTTTACTGTTTCTGTGAGGCAATTTTAAACTGCCACTGTTCGACCATGTCCAACAGCATCAGCTGTGTTGTTTTTATTGTTGTAACTGTTACTGGCATTTGTGACAGTGCCGGCTAAATGCCAGAATGGGTAATAGAGCCATATTAACAGTAGCATCAAAGAGAACTTATGATTGGACAAATTGGCAACCTTTGCATTGTTGTTGTTTACATAGCCGAACACACGCCGCTTCTTTGTGCAACAATGTTTGACCGCTTGGTCTACTGCTTGCTAGAAGGGGTAGGGGATAGTTAGCACAAGTATATTTCCAAGGCGCCGCACTTGCACGTGTTTTTTTTTTCAATTTTGTTTTTTGTTTGGTGTGAAAAGTACTAATTTGTCCTTAATTGCAGCCATGGTGCGTATGAACGTATTGGCCGATGCCCTGAAGTGCATCAACAATGCCGAGAAGCGCGGAAAGCGACAGGTTCTGTTGCGTCCCTGCTCCAAAGTCATCATCAAGTTCCTGACTGTGATGATGAAGCACGGATACATTGGCGAATTCGAAATTGTTGATGATCATCGCTCCGGCAAGATCGTGGTCAACCTGACTGGTCGTCTCAACAAATGCGGCGTCATCTCGCCACGCTTTGATGTGCCCATCAACGACATCGAGAAGTGGACCAACAATCTACTGCCATCCCGTCAGTTCGGCTATGTCGTGTTGACCACATCCGGCGGCATTATGGATCACGAGGAGGCCAGGAGAAAACATCTGGGAGGCAAAATCCTTGGTTTCTTCTTCTAATTTGTCTCTTGTAGAGCAAGTAGGACGAGCCAACAACATCTTAAAAGCTATTTTGTGTGTGTGGGGAGTTAAAATATGTAAAAATTGTTTTATTACCCCTTCGCGAAAAATTAAAATATGTTATACGTTCGAATGAACAAACAACTACCAACAACGCTCATTCAAAGACAACATGGATGATTTCAAACAAGAAAACGCGAAATAAAATGATTAATACATAATTTTTAAATAAGCGAATTTTTATTTTGTCATAACCAAAATATTTAAAGTGATGAAACTTCCAAATTTGCCAGTAAACAATCAATGTAGTTGTCCGTATAAAGGGACGAGAAATGTTTGTAATCGTAGAATTAAGATTTGCACATGGAAAAGGGTTTTCGCAAAACTGTGTACGATACAACAATGTGACTTGTATGATACAAACATTTTGTCTGAGCTTATCGTTAATGTATAACTCTGTGCTGCTCAAAAAAAGCATAAGGTAATGACGGCCGATAGTGAAACAATAACATAATCAATGTGTTCTTAATGGCGCTAAAAATCATTTATACAGCATTAAGGCGACTTCATGCATCATTCATTATTTACAAAGTGTATTTGAAACAAGTTGGCAGCTCGTTTAATAGTTATGAATTGCGAATTAAAAGAGTTGCATACTTTTAGGGTTACATAATAATCGATAATCAATGAATCGAACTCACCTTTAATTAAAAATAGTTCTTTTTTTTTTCAATATTCAACTGCCGCCTTGCTGCTTCCCCAACGAGTTTGGTGCACGCAAAGCACTTGGATCAATAGCAATTTGCAGTAATTGAACTGTGATTAACTGAAAATTGAAATTGACTAGCAATAGCAACAATGCTTCAGTATTGCGTGTCCCTGAGCAGTCTTGTCTAGATTGATGATTGATTATAGGGGCTAAGGGCTTATTTCAAATTCCATTATCAGATACATATATCCCATGGCAGTTACCAAGCCCATCATACTAGCATTATCTTTCGTGTCGAGAACCCTAAGCATACATAATTACTTTCTTGTACGTGTGCAATTGGCCATATCAATATGAAAATTCATGCCAGATTGGAGACTTGGAGATAGGAATTCACTTTTGCACAAAATGTCAGACATGACACACCAAAAATAGTACGCCTTTTTTTATGGCGTTCTAATGGCGTCTAGAGCAACAGCACCTCTACTCTTATCAGTTTTTGTCTATACGTACATATATTAAATGTATCAAAGCAACCCATAAATTTTATTTTTTTTTTGCTGCAAAAGCAATAACCATTTTTACTGCCGGACAGCCATTCAAAGTTATGTACATACTATGTATTTAAACTATTTATTTAAGGGTGCAATTTATATATAAGTATTTCTATATACGCACATACATATGTATTTGGCATTGCAATGTAATTTCCTGCACTTGTTTATTAGCTTTTGTTTTGTTAATCTCATAAGAAGCTATTGCAGCAGATTTGTATTCGTTATAGTAATTACAAAGTATGAGTTCTAAAAAAAACAAATGGAAAGTTTTCGGTGATCGACTTTCATGACTTGGCAAATTGAAAGCCCTTTGAAGTGCATAACCCTTTATTTTGCGAGTGTTTATAGCTTAACAATCGACACGCCCTCAATTCGTTAAATGAGCGAAATTTTTCTAAGCCACACACTAATGATAACGATAATTATGATGATGATGGTGATGATGTTTCTCCTACTTTGTCTTTTGGCATAGGAAAAGGTAATTGAAGTTTATTGCCATTTCATATAAGGTGGGTGCCTTTCAAATTGCTATTGGTGTTGCTCTTCTCTTGAAAAAGTTCAAGTAATCGTAGACAAGAACTGGAAACAAGAAAGAAAAATAAATGAATCAGCAACCATTAAGATAATTGCTTTGTAAATTATTTAGTTACTTGGGCGCAATTCTAATGCGAATCAATTATTTTTTTTAGTATGGCTGCAAATATACAATTACATTTATAATATATGTATATATATGTGTATATTATTATTAAATTACAAACTAGGATTGAATATGCATTCGTATATGAACTCCAAAACACATACACACATACACAGGCATAAGCGATAACTTTTTCAGCAGCTGTCCGTTATGAATAAGCTCAGTTATAATACATATGTATGTACATAAATACATACATACATCCACGTATATGTATGTTGTTCGTATTTGTTCGTACAATACAAAACATTTGAAAGGGTTTCAGTTTCTAGATGGTTCGACCGAGATAGCAGCCCGCTTAAAGCTTTCTGAGTACATGCGCTCGCTCTGTCTGTGCTGTATGTGTGTGTGTGTGTGCAAAAAAACTAGTTTGGCCAAAGAGACGGGGACGTAGACCTTGTCTTTAAATGGCACAACGCGTGATGCGCTAGAATCACAGCAGCAACAACAACAACAACATCAGTCTAAAGAACAAATCAAGCTTTTATGTCGGCTCAAAGCGAAAGCAGACACCTGGGAGCTGGAAAAAAACACTACAGTATTTACACGATAAGAAGAAACTTGCATTATTATTATTATTATTATCTTATTTTTATTCATTGTATTCTTTACTTATAAAATGGCATAATAAAACCTCTGGCTCACCTTTACTCAAATCAACTTTAATGCCAATGCGTTTCAACTAATATAGACATCACTGTATTAGCGCATCCACACTACCATACGTTGCAGCTGAAACGAAATGGAAATCGAGACCGGTAAATTGCTCTTTAGGGGGACAGTGGGCTACAGAACCAGTGGGGTGGTGGGAAGACGTGCTCATGACGCGTAATTAGTGCGGCGCTGTTGTAGTATTTATTACGCGAATATATCACTAGAATTCACAATTGTTATCACGCCCAGACGGTAAGTTAATTCATAAGTAGGAAGTTAAATGTGCAAAGACGCTTGATAAGGTAGTCGCATTCACTTGAATGAGTGTGTCATCGCCTGGTGTTACCCGGCAACAGCTAATGCGATTCAGGTAGCTAAAAGAAAACCCAAAAACTTGTACAAATATGAAATAAATTATATGATCGAAGGAAGAGACACACGTGTTTGATTTCTATTTAATACGGCGCTTTATTGTTGCAAAAAATGGAACAGAACTTGTTGATATACTTTGCGCTTAAATTACATACATATTTTGTGTGGTAGTTGGTGTGTGGGGGGTAAGGGGCGAGGGTACTTGGTACATTAATGGCTTGAGCCAGCTTAGCATTTATAGTATATATGTGTGTATTATGTTAATATTATTATCATTAAGGTGAGAGAGTGGTTGTTTATTTGTGTATGTGAGCAGCCTCTGTTTTGTGTGTGTTGTGTGCGACGCAATTCGATTTCGTTCTCTTCATTTTCTCTGTCTTTCCCTCTCCTGTCACAACTGCCGGCGTTGAGGCGTCGCACAGCACACAAAAATAGGCAAAGATAAAGATGTTGAGTATACGCCTGATATGCTTAAGATGTGGCGGCAAAGTACTCCTTGGACTTGGTGGGATCGGCCACCATAGTTTTCTGGCCGGGCTTCCAGTTGGCTGGGCACACCTCGCCATACTTGTCGGTATACTGGAAAGCCTGCACCAGACGCAATGTTTCGTCAACGCTGCGACCCACGGGCAAATCATTGATCGTTATCTGGCGCAAGTTTTGCTGATTATCGATGATGAAAAGGCCGCGGAATGGAATGCCGGTGGCCTCATCTAATACTCCATAGTCACGTGCAATCTTCATTGACTTGTCGGCCAACAGGGGAATGTCCATGTCGCCCAGACCGCCCTGTTTGCGTGGTGTATTAATCCAGGCCAGATGAGTGAACTGGCTGTCAGTGGAGCAGCCAATCACCTCGCAGTTGATCTTGCGGAACTCCTCTGCATGCTCAGAGAAGGCAACTATCTCAGTGGGACATACAAATGTAAAGTCCAATGGATAGAAAAAGAGGACCAAATATTTGCCCTTGTAGTCGCTCAATTTAATATCCTTAAATTGTCCTTTGACTACGGCGGTGCCGGAGAATTCGGGTGCTGGCTTCTGCAGTTGTGGCATCTAAGAAACGCAAAAACAACAACAAGAATTACAGTTATGCAACCAATACATCCAATATATATATATATGTATGTACATATGTATATATAATTTGCAAAGGGCTAGTTCAAATATGGCGAAACTTAATCAAACATGGCGGTCCTAAAATTTGAGAGTATGAGATCAAAATGAAATATGCACGAATTGAATGACTTGCAGACTCCATGGACAGGTCACTTTTGTATTTGTTAATTTCGTGATATGTGGCAAATGGCACGATTTTCATATTATTAGTATAGCATATTAATTGTGTGTAATTTGCAAGTGTATGTGCCTAATGCGAAATTACTTTTAAGTCAACAAAATGTATATAAGGAATGTCTACAATTCAGCAGCCGCCATGTCGAATTTTCTGCCGGCTAAAATTGCAAAAAACAACGGAATCGTCTCTAGCTACATAAGTATGTATATACACATGTTTGTACGAATGTGTGTGCGTTTTGTTCGTGCCAATAAAGCTGTGTACATATTGTGTTTGTATGTACATATGTATATCATATGTATTATATAGGCATTGTGCGCAAAACTTGTGAAATAATCTTCATCACAACAACAACCACAG
The DNA here is from genome assembly GCA_035044645.1 of Scaptomyza parva. Taxonomy (NCBI): domain Eukaryota; kingdom Metazoa; phylum Arthropoda; class Insecta; order Diptera; family Drosophilidae; genus Scaptomyza; species Scaptomyza parva. The sequence goes on from JAWNNT010000139.1 coordinate 16,573,724, forward strand.
CTAACAAATTAACATCATTTAAGGCTTACGGTCAGCTGTAACTTCTCTTTAATTTTGTCAATTATTTGCGAAATGTACATAATGAGTTCTGTTCCTGTTGCTAACCTCCTGGTAACAAACTCACTTTAATTTTATTTAATACACTTTAGGTAGCCGCAAGTATTGTTAATTAAACGCGTCGAAGCAAACTTCTTTATTTACTGCGAACGAAAACACCGGAACGTCTACTCGGCTCAGCAATTTAATGTGAATTGTAAGTTTATTTGAAAAAGCACGCGAAACAGACCGATACCCGCGTCAGTGTGCCGTTTGTTTAATCGAAAACGAATGAGAGAAGAGAGAGAGTGAGAGAGACATTTTATGTGAGCTTAACAGAATGAACAATGGGAAAATTACAAAGAGCCCGGAAACACGGTTGCCACTTGAAAAAATATTTTTGTACTATTGATATTGATAAAAATTAAATCATGAACCATTATACACATACGTACGCGGACAATTTACACATATTATAATTTTAGCTTTTAATGCTAGTTTGTACATAACATGAAAATTAATTAAAACTGGCAGTGGCAACTGGTTATATGGCAACACCGTCAAATTTGGCGCCACATTATGAAAATGCCATAAAAAACTTCACAATTGCCAGACTAATCTCCCATTTAAGATATGAATAATTACAACATGCAAAAATGTTATCTGTATGTTAGGTAATCATGCACAAATGCAGGTTGTATGTATTTGTGTTGAAACAAAAAAATGCTAGCTTGCATTGAATGTGTATGGAATTGTGAAATTCACACTTCACCTTAAAAAAATTAATCATAGCTAAACCAAGTTCACATCTACATAAGTGATGAAGTTGCACTGGTCAAAAGTGTAATACAAAATGCGCCCTGATACGTACCAAATAAAAATACAATTTATATACTATATAGTAGTTAGTCAGTGGTATAGTTTTTAATACATCTAGAAAATACGAATTTATTTCACAACACAACTCTTAGAGGGCAAACTCTCGACAACACACGATAATTGCTAAAAACATTTATTCTTCGAAGGCAAGCGCTTTATTTCCATCTAGTAGGGTAAACTGGAAATCTGAGCAGCTTGACTATTTCTTAGATATTAAATGATTCTGGTCTCGATTCTGTCCGAATATGTACAAATAGATGATTATAATTTTGTCAACTTCGCATCAACCTTTAGTTTTGATGTGATAACGAGAGTTTGAGGTTGGGGGACTAATCATTCACATAAGTTGCAGAGTTGCGTTGTGAAGCGCAATTATTTGTTTAGATTTAATCACAGGAACCATCCAGCCATCCATCACGCCACCTTTCATTCACTTTGCTACAGTCAAACAGCGGCTTGCCGAGTTTGTCATTTACACGATTATGAAATTTGCACAGCCAAAGCGCTAAATCCTTTTGTGAATTTACATTAACGGGATTTACTGCGATGCTGTAATAAATAAAAGTAGCATTTCGTAACGTTGTAGCGATTACAGTGTTTTTGGTTCTTACTCTTTACGAAAGTCCTTGGCACAATATTCGCATGGATATAAACGTGAGAGTACATCGAAAAACGTTCGCATATCTCGTTTCTCCGTGTCAGTGGGATTATCCGCATAATATGCTGCCATTGTATGGAGCAGGCCCCAGGTGGAAACACCCAGACGGCTTTTATCCAGTGGACAATCTTCTCGAGGCAGTGAGACTTTTGCAGTTATCTTATCGTTTGCAGCCGCATGTGATTCCTATATTAGACGCCAAAATGTAAATAATAAGCATTGTGGTATACCAACCCTACTTTACCTTTGCAGCCTGCGTGTTCGCGATGAGGCGCTGTTGTTTGGACCATGACTTGAAATCGTTGCAGGTGCGACAGTTGCTGTCCGGTTTACTACTTCTGTGCGCGGTGAATTGCGTGCTATCAGCCGGAGGCTCCTGTTCGGGTGGCTTTTGCTGAAATGTCGATTTTGACATCCTGTAGTCTGGATCTCGTAATGTCCGTAAAACAGCTTTTTGAAGACGGCATATAATCAATCGGGCGCCCTCTCGCTTTGGAGCTACCTTATTATAACAGCTGTGACGTCGAATAAAGTATTTCCACATGGAAAGTCAGCTGCTTTCCTATAACGTAAAATTTTACAGCACTGTTAACAATTTATTTATGTGAACGTGAATTTATGACGCTGTTAATGTACATCCCAGCCAAATCTCTGTTAGCTGCTAAAAATGTGGCAACGCAATATCTGCCGCTAAACTTTTAAGTGTTCACCACTTGATTTCAAAATGTACAATATAAATTTATGAAACTTTTCCATTTCGGCTTATTTGTTTTCAAGTCTAGCTGACAAACAACATTAAAAGAAAAGCCATTAAGGTAAACAGACATAAACATACGAATGTGTTTGCAAAGTCAATATCCACGATTCAAGTCGCAATTGTCAAAAAAAAAATAAATCAAATTGTCAAGGCACATTTATTAATACAATGTAATGTATAAATTCATTTAGTAACAACTACGGCATGGTACCAATGGTAAATACAAGTTAACAATCGGGGGGTTAGCTTTGTGCCGACCACGAACGGCCAACAGCTTTTCAACGGGTTAGACACACACACAATTATATCAATATAAATATAGTTAGGACGCAGGGGTCGTTCGCTGAAGTTAAAATCCATTGACGATCAAGGCATGCATAAATTATGAATTTGTAACAAAGTGATTAGTCGCTGTATCTAAATATAGTTAAGCTCAGGCGTAGTCTCTAAACATGGTGAACAGGCTATAAAGGACACGCAGCGTTGACTTTAAATCCATGTTAACAATATCCTCGGGGCGTGCCTTTGGTTTGGGCAAACCCACATCTTGCATCAGATCGAAGGCAAAAGCCACATTATTGACCATCTGATCAGTATCCTGTGGCGTCAAATGAAACTCGTGCAACGGTACAAAGAAGCCGCCCAGCAGTCCCATTAGCAGGCACAGATAGACACCATCCCGAAAGTCGGTGTTCAGGTCATTGATCTCAAAGTTTAATTTGGCCAAATGCTTGTTGACAAACGTAATCAGTGACTTTTTCACCACAGCTAGCTTGTCGGGTGCACAGTCAATAAGCGTATCAAACGCATCCTTCTCGCAACGCATGCCCAGGTCGTCGTACTCCGACGTGATTTGCTCCTGAAACTTTCTGTATAACAAAAGAAAAACACAAAACAAAAGCTTTTGATTAATAAACCAACTATTTTTAACCGCTTTCAACATACTGTGCATTCATAAATCCAGCGCTCATCTCCGCAATGACCACAGTGACAAAAACATTTTCTGGCAGGCGAACGGGCGCACGAAAATGACGCACCAAAGCAACCAGTAAATGCAATATGGCCACAATATTCTTCGAGTGCACGCTGGCCACTGACCATTTGGGTATCTTTTGATGGAAGCCAAGTGTCTGTGCGAAATATAAGTTATTTATAATATTAAAGAAAGCGAAAGAAAAGAAAGTGTGTGTACTCACATGATTGACAGCTTTTAAAACAATATTAAGTTTCTCTTGTTGACCCTGCTCGGATTGTGTGACCTCTGGTACGTCCAGCTTTTTGCCCGTCAACTTTTCCCAGAGCTTGTGTAGTACCTGACCATCGTACATGTCCTCCTCCAGCTTTTGCACGATGATGCGCTGCTCGGCGAGTTCATCGTTGATCCAATCGATAAGAATCTGTTGTAGTTTAAGCACCTCTGGATCGCTTATAGATTGGGGATCGATAACAGCGCGTTGTTCATGCTCACCTTTAAAGGATTGCGGCTTAGGTAGTGTTTTATACAGTATTCATAGTAATATATTATACTTACGAAGCGCATATTCCTCGGGCGGTATGTCGAACTGGCTTGGTGAGCCTGGGGAGTCGATTGCATATTTGCCTTCCTCTTGGACTTTCTTAACTGTACAACAAAATAGCAGCGTTAATAATGAATTGGAAATTCGTATACAATAGCACAATGTAAACAATGTATGATGACGTCACAGAATGCGTTCAATTATAGTCCCAACACCCATTGCTTGGATACGCCAACACACTAAAGCACATATGCACACACACCTACAGCCCAAACCGATCAGTTTGTTTGTTTGTATGCGTCACAAATGTAAATGACGCAATGTTTTTTATTATCGCTAGCATACAATGCACATCTGTTCTAAGATTTGATGGCCAAGCGCTTGAAATTGGGCTGTGTGTGAGCGATTTTACTGCATGGTCTAATGGAACTGGGTAATCATGCATTTGGCATAGCATTCATGTTTACTGTGCTCCATATTAGGCCATATTGAGAAGATTTCACTGTGGTATCCCAATTAAGAAACTCACCTTCTCGAGTGCCGCGTTTGCGTCCGAGTGTGCTGAATTTGTCCCAGAAGCTATCTTCCTTTTCGCCCTTTTTAATTGTTGTGGGCGTATGTGGTGACTTGGGGCGATTAAACGTCGACATTTCTGGTCACTTGCAAACAAAAACGAATAAAACAAAACGAACAAAGTAATGGAGCTAAGAGACACTCGATTAATGTATCGATGTTGAACTCAAGTGGTGTGCGGTGGGTGCGAAATTATTTTACATTTATGTATGAAAATATCGATGAGTAACAGAAAAATGTTAAAGGTATTTAAGGCTTTCCTACATTTAAATTTATGAACTGTTAGCGTTGTGGTTGTACAAAAAATGTATGTATTTGTATGTTCACAACTTGCTTACAATAATATACAATCATAATAACTTATCATAGACATTTTCATGGATATATGTATAGTTTACAGTTTAGTGTTTTAAATTGAGTTGGGTAGCTGGCAGGCACGTACTGCTACCAATTGCAGCAGCACAAATACGGGGGAAAAGACTTCGCTGTACTCGAGGCCCGTTTTACCCGAGAGTTTGAGGCACAGCAGATATTTAAAGATGGCGATAAGTACTAGGAAATATGTGCTCCACATAAACCGGTGCAATGCCTTTCGTTTGTTATCCGAGTCCAGGTACATGCGTATCCCAACAATAACGCAGAAGTAAGCATTGCAAATATCGATGAAGAACAGTGGGCTGAATATGGTGAACCAGTCACACATTAGATCGGGTAATATATTGTTGAAGGTTCCCGCGATCTTGAAAGCGAGGGTTATTGTGAACACTAGCAGGCCGCAAAGATTTACCAAAATCTCAAACTCCGTTAAGCCGAGCCAACGCACAAGCTCTGATAATTTGAACATGATTTGTTGGTTACTTATGTTTCGGTTTGTTGGGCTTCTTCTGTTGACGTTGCTGCTGATGCTGGGGCTTGCGGTTTGTTTGCTGCTGCTGGTTGTTGCTTGCCGTAATGTCGGGCTGCGCGGGCAGCTTAGGGACGACAATGTCGAAGAGACTGCTATTGAAAATTTTGATGTGCAAGGCGGAATTGTTGCGCTTGCGAAATGTTATATCGTCCTCATCACAAAGTGGGTGCAGCTCATCCACTAGCTGTATGGTGGATGTATTAATCGCGTAGCTGAGTGCCCCGTCCGAATTTTGGATGAGACGCAGTGCCAAGTTAAGAGCACGTGTAATGGAAAAGCCCATGCAGTGCAAATAGATTTCCTTAGCGCCTGAATTTAGTAAATCCTCGCATCGTTTCTGTTGGGCCTAACCAGCAAAAACATTAAGCGTTTAATAATAGATTATCAAATAACACCTCATTGCTTACCTTAATATCTGTTTTGCTTGTAATGTAAATATTATGCCTGTCGTTAGCAGTACGAGGCGGAACCTTGCGCACAACTCGATGGGTTTGATTGTTGCGCTGATGTTGATTATTTCTATTGGTTCTTGGCTTTGCCCCTCGCTCAGTAGGATTGCTGTCCATTATCAAAACAAACAACAGGGGTATATTCAATCACCCATAACTTGACGTCGTTTAATTAAGTTTGCTAAATACACTTGCTGGATAAAGAAATGTAAATGCTAGCACCCGATAGCGATATCGATAAGGCATGCATAACATAACTCGTACTAGAAAATTTACAATTACATTAGTCGACTTCTGGCAACCCTGCTTTAGCTGTCAGTTTTTGGCATTTGGCCGATATTTTCGATTCGTTTGTTCACCACACACACTATAGTTGCTTGATTCGTGCTCGTAACAGCGAGAATCTCCCAGCAGTTAAAAATTTTTCCTTGTACTCTCCGAATCAACAAAGGTATGTTTTTACAATAGTGCAAAATAAACAGAAACGTCAAAACGCAACTAACACAAATTGTAAGCCAGTGGTTTAATTATTGCATTAATGCAATACTACATATACACGAGTATTTGTCATAAGTTCGCACCTACACATACACACACGTACACGAATCACACATACACATTTTGAACGCCGATGGCTGCAAAGGCTTTGGCAGAAGGCTAGAAAAAAGAATTACATAACTTCTAATTTAATTTAAATACACATTGTTGAGGTAAAGTTATATTCTGGCATAAGTAAGTTATGTTTTAAGCAAACATTCTAAGTTTTAGCATAAGTTACATAAGTTGGGAATGTGCGTTAAAACGCAAAATAAAGCAACGCCTATTGGCTTGATGCTGCCCCCATCGTTAAGTATCTGTATCTGTATTCTAACCACAAAGATATACAAAAGTAAAAGAAAATGAGAAAAAGTAATTATAATAAACAAACTCCTTGCACAGCGTTTTGGTCCAAGTAACGTCTTGTATTCATGCGTTCAAGTTCATTTTTCCATGCAGGACGAACAAAATCCGCTCCCAACTGATTTCAGTTAAGCAATGTTACAAAAGCAGCTAAGCAAGCACAAAAACACATAATACCGCACGCGAAGCACCGCACCAACCCCGCGCAACCCAACGACCGAGCCCAGCTGCAGGCTGGCAGGCTGATTAAAAAGGGTGGCAGCCCTTAACGGACAACGTACAAGTACTACAACGGCAATCAATAACATCGGCGGCTTCAATTAACGGTGAACATAACAGCGGCATCAACAGCAGTTGCATCAACAGCAACCGCGGATTAAAGCAAACAAGTAAATTTTACAATTCCTTATTACAAACCAAAAAATCCAAACGAATTCAACTCAATTGCAATTGCATAAGATTATGAATTTAAGTGCAAGTTGTCTAATTGCCTGTTCTACCCTGCCTGCGTGACCATTATATCAATTTAAACATTTTATTTACCGGCCCTGCCATACTTTCTTGAGCACTAATGCTATTTTTGTGTTTAATAGTAGTCTGCTTTCAGTTGTTTCAATTATCCCACATACACGTCGTCCCTTTTACACACACTATCATGTGTGCATTTGTGTATGTCCTCTGAAAGTGAACTTTTTACGTAAAGTTTGCACAAAATGAATGCGGGCCAGTATGGCAACTCTGCAGGTTTATTTTCGCTGTTATTAACAGCCATACCAATACATGGTAAATCGTAAAGCACGCAGATACAACTAATACTGTAATAAAGAATACAGATCAGATGTGTGAAAACACTTAAAAACATTCCGTTATCGCAAGTAGGGAGGCAACAAGGCAACTGGCAAATTGTAAAATACAAGAAGTAAGTCTTAAAACTGACGACAAAGCAGAGGGTGTTGCTAAATCGAATCGAAAGAAACAAAAAAAAAAGTATATTTTGTGTATAGGTATACCGCATACAAATCGTCTGAACTGCAACTGATTGATTTAACGCGGCACAGTTTGAATTGCAGATCAACTACTACCGTCGCAAGTGACTGACTGGCCTTAACGACATGTCGGCAGCACGCTTACCCTACTATCAGCAGCTGCCAGAGGAAGAACAACGCCGGCGAAGCAAAAGCCGTGGACGCGGCGGTCAGCGCGCCAACGGTTCCTATCACGAGCGAAGCACTCGACGCGAACGCAGCCGTTCAGTTGAACGTCGACGATACAGTCGCAGCAGCAGCCGTTCTGCTGAACGTCGCCGTTACAGCCGCAGCCGCAGTCGCTCGATGGAGCGTCAGCGCCGTCGCAATAGCCGCCATCAGCAACATCGTCACCACAAAGATTCACGTGATCGCTCTTGGGATAGGGATACGGACCGTGGTCGTGGCCGTGACCGTGACAGGGACTACACCCGACGCAGCACTTATTATCAACGTGATAGTTGTAGTCGATCGACAACACCACCGTCGTCTTCGTCTGCGCGTCGTCAACAGCCGCATGGTGGCAAACAAAGCAGGATCGGTGGAAGTGGTGGAGACAATGTAGATAATGTGCGCATGCCGTCGCTGCCACCAAACGTGGCTGTCAAGGATAAGGCAATGTCTGCTGTGGGCGCTTATTATAATCTAGACACGGATGAGCCCTTCGACAAGGAACGCATACATCGCGAGATTGAGGAAAAGCTGCGCGAGACTCTGGCACGCGAGGGTAAAGTGTATCCGCCACCGAAAGCAGAGGCATCCCATCCAGTGTTCGCCAACGATGGCTCTTTCATGGAACTCTTTAAAAAAATGCAAGAGGAGCAGCAGCGCCCGCAGCTTACGCTGATGGAGCAACACCGGCTGCACCCAGATGCAGCATTAGCTGCTGCAACAGCAGCAGCAGCTGCCGCCAGCATTGCAGCATTGCGAGATCAACATCAACAGCAGCAGCATTTGGACTATTTACCATCAGTTAGTGCATTTGGTGCACTGCCAGCCATAGCCGCAGGTGCGGCAAGCAGCGCAGCTGCTCCATATATTGCAGCCGCAGCTGCAGGAAAATCGGCACCACCGCCCCCCATGGTAGGACGTCGCCGTGGTGGAAAAATTCTTAAAACTGGCGTTGTGGCCAAACTAAAGGCACCCAATGAACGGGATGTGGATCCCAAGGATTTCTGGTCACTCTATCTGGCCGAAGTTAATAAGTACAAGAGTAATGCTTGCGATACAGATAATGGCAAGCGGCCTCTTGTCAAATAGGATCACACACACATATATATATTCTTACAAATATACACTAAATATGATAACAAAGAAAAGTGAACTTGAACGCAGGCAGGCAGGCAGGCAAGCAATTAAGAAACAACAAACCAACCGCCATGATCAAAATTTGCCTATAATATACACAATCAAATACACACACATACACATACTATAACCATTTACTATTAAGCATCACACAAATTAGCTCAGCTGTTGTGTTCTTTTTGTACGAAAAGCGAAAAGCGTTTGATTTTTGCAGTTCACGCACACAATTTTTATACTCTCAACAATTTGATACGAAAAAATTAAGAAAAGAATAAAAAAGATAACTTTTGATAAATAGCAGAGCTACTAGGTCTCAGTTAATTTAGAATTTAGCATTCATACCATTACTATATAAAACTAATATAAACTTAAATCTGTAACCATACATATACATATATAATATAGATATATATATTTTATAATTGTGGGATCACAAACGGGGACAACGAAAAGGATTTTAATAAAAAATACAGTGCCCCTCTTATGAATAATAATATGTTTAGAACTTAAGCTGTAGTTTGTACAACCAATTTTTTTTTTTTTTCGTTTAACAATTATAATCTGTAAATATGTATTCTGCAACAGCAAACTCAGACTTATGTATATTATTATTACGTATACCAGCCGTGTATACTCACACATTTTTTTTGAAATATCATCAGACATCATTCATACAGGACATGTAGACATGAACTAACGTATTATGATTCTTTGTATATCTCTGTCTCTTCTCTTTCTTTTTGTTTTGCACATCAAACGAAAATTGAATTGAAAATTGACTTAAAAAAATGGATTGTTATTAAAATTATTTAATTTGTATACTTATGATTATGATTTAATGTATAACTATTATATATTTTGTTTAATACATACATATATTTCCATTACACACACACACACACACAACATACATACACTATACCGTTACCTATTGCTATCTCAATATCTGTGTTCAATTTTGCGCCCTGGTTTATATATCTATCTCTGTTTATTTTTTGCTTTTATTCTGTTGAACGTTTTGTTGTTTTTGCTTTTGCTTTTGTGTTTTTGTTTGTTTTACTTTTAACTAAAAGTCAATATATATGCAATTTTTCATGTCCAAAAACAAAAACAGCGATAAGTCGTCAGCCGACAACATGTCCGCCTACAAGATGGAGACCGCGCCCTTCGATCCACGTTTCCCCAACCAGAACGTGACGCGATACTGCTATCAATCCTACATTGATTTCCATCGTTGCCAGAAGAAGCGCGGCGACAACTTTGCTCCATGCAACTACTTCAAGAAGGTGTACAAAACGATGTGCCCCAATGCTTGGGTTGAGAAGTGGGACGATCAGCGCGAGAGCGGCACATTCCCCGGTCGCATTTAAATAGGCCTGTTTTGCTGCCCGCGCCCCCTCGTCTAGCAATACAATACAAAGAAATAGCAACAACAACACCAACAGCATCCAAAATACAAGCATTAATAATACGATGCACTACAAATAGTTAATACACCGTATAGGGGAGGCTTCACACCAATTGCAACAATATCTATATCTATATATAAATATGAAACAAAAAACAACAACAACAAATATAAACATTGTTACAATTTGAAAATTGAAATTCTTTTCGGTTTTTTTAGTTTCTCTTATTCCAATCTACTCCACATATGTATATTGGTAGCTATACAAATCTTTGATCAATGGCATCCAATGTTGTTAAACAAGAACACACAACCAGGCCATCCTATCTGTAGAGTAAATGTTTAATAAATCGAAATCGAAGAAAAACACATTGAGAAATGTATGTATGTTGTTGAGTTTGTTAGTTAATCAATGTTATTATCAGATCATCCCAAGTGTTCGCTTCATTGGGCTGCATCTGCTTCAAACGCACTTTGCCCTGGCTGCACTGAAAGGCGATCGGAGAAATTCTTTCTAGACTTAAGTTGGCTGGCGATAAGCTTTGATTTACCAGGTTTGTGGCAGCCATCAGATAAAGTCCAGGCATGGCCAAATGTTGTTGCTTGCTGGCCAACAACAAATTGGCCATACTTGTGGCACCATTTGGGGACTTTAGACACTTCTCCAGGATATCGGCCTCAATTGATTGCTGGATCGCTTGGGATTCCAATTCTTGATATCGTGCTTCCATTGCAAACTTCTTTCGGCTGGGACAGTTAAGAATCAACTGAATTGCCGGTTTATTCATTGTTTATACTCAGGTTTGCTGATTCCATCAAAAAAGAATATCATTGCATATGTCTTTGGCTCGCATTATTATTTATTTTTATTTAGATTTGGTTTAGGTTTTGGTTTTGTTTTTGTTTTGTTTCGGTTCCGTTTATTGTGCTTAGCCTCTCTCTTTTGCGGGTTACATATTACTATATATGTTTATATTATATATTTATTTATTTTACCTTTTTACTTTTTAAGATGTTTATTATTATATATGGCTACTTTAGTATGCACACCATAAGAAATGGTGTTGTTTTTTTATATTTAGATCATTTATTGATATTAACTATTATTTAGCAACTTTTGTTAGACAATAGTTATGTTGTTTCTTGTTTTCTTTTACCCCCATCTTTTATCCTGTTCGCTAAATGTAAGTTATACAGATTAGACATTGCATGGCATAAATAACTTAAGATAAGTTGGGAAAACAGGAATGGAATAGTTAACGGTAACGATTTTTTTTCAGATACAATTTCAAAATAATTAACAATTGCGGACGGCAGCATTCAAATATATATTGAGGCTGGTAACTGTTTAAACTTAAACATTTCGAATCGTATGTGATATTGTCAATGTCTAATCTGAACTTATTGGGCTGTTCGGAATCCATTTTGAGTTTGTACTGCAGTTTGAATGGATCTTACGACTTAATCTTAGCTTAAACTTAAGATATTGTTTGCTAAAATGGTTTCTGGGCTTGTTATCTTTTATCTGTTAGGGCATACTTTATCAATCCAAAAACTTTTTACTTAGTAAATTCCTAATACGCGAAATCGCATTTTCTTATACATATGCATATATATAATATTGTTTTTTCTATGTATGTGTTGTTTATAATTTTTAACTGAACTGTACAGATTTGGCGTAAAGTTGTTTAATTTAGTTCACTTAAAAACTGGACATAATTTATTGTACTTAATCGGTATGCATATGTTTATATTATAGATATATATATATACTATATGTATGTATTTATGTATTACTTGATCAAAATCAAAGGAAACATCGGTTGTAATTAGTGTATGCTATATACTTATATATATAGATATTTTTTTTCTCAGAATAAGTTTCTAAAACGTTTTGCTTTACGCATTTAAAATAATAATAATCATATATAGGTGGATATACATATATATATAGTATATACACATATATCTTTAATAAGTACATGTTAAACTTGTATAATTATAACACAGATACAAAATCATTAGTAAAAACATTCAATATTGTTGATGTGTGTGAAGCGTATGTATTAGATTTAGATACTAGTTTTAGTTGCCAGTTTATAGAGAGCACACAAGGAATTAGAAACGACTTAAGTAATATATATAATATGTTTATAAGTATTCGCATATATATTTTAAGAGAAACAATGCTTTATTCCAACTGGCCCATCATCACTCTTCGATATACTTTTACGATCACGCAATTTTCTGTGTACTTACTGACTAATTGGAGCGAAAGTCAACTTAACGGAACTCTTTTTGAATTTTTGAATTTGTGACTTATCCAAACATTTCTATATATATGCAATATTCTTAGACTAAAACTCGTTATGGTAGTAAAATGTTTAGTTTTCCATTTCCTATCCTTTTCGGTTTTAAGAAGACTTGAACATTGGGATTCTTATTTATTATTTATATACTTATAAGATAACACAGTTGATCGACTATTCGGACCTGTTTACTGTAGTATTATTATTGGTGCAAAATTCATATTTTGAATATATATTTTTGCAGTGATTTCTCGGATAATCGAGGTTTAACTGTACCAAATATATTATATATGTGTATCTACTCAAAGTGCATTTAAATGCGAGGTTTGGCCTTAATTTTAATCGACCGCGAACCTAGGTAATACCATATACCATAAATCGTTTCTTGCCATTTTTGTGCCATACATTGTAATATTATTCTCTATTATTTTCCAGATTTGCATCATCATTTTGCATTGTGCGTTTTGGCATATTTTTTGCTTTTAATTTAGTTTTTTTTTTCTTTTTCAGTGATTTAGTCAAGATATTTTTGAAATATCATCGTCATAACGTTTTTAGATTTGTGCGAAACCAACCGAATGAATATTGTAAATCTTCTATATCTTATTCTGTAATCTGTAGATTATCAAGTTAAAGCTTGTTCTTCATCAACATTTATTCAATTTTCTTTCCATCATTGTTTTGGCTCGTGTTGCAGCTGGTTTGTTTTACTATGCTTGTTTGCTGCTTTAAAAAAATCCATTAGCTACATGCTCGACTATATCCATATCCGTAATCCATGCTCTATTCCTTTAAATGCGCCCCCGACCAGTGTTCATACTCATTATTTCCCCCCTTACGGATATAGTTACATGTAACTATTGCTTGTTTGTTATCCAATGTCGCGAACGATTTCAATCTTGTCGCACAATTCCGGATCATGAATAGTGGTGAAGTGGGTGCGATCACTGCGGAAGGTGTTACGCTCATTGGAGCTTGTCTTAATCGAGCGTTCCGATGGTGTCTCTGTGCCGCTCAACTGGATGCGTTTCTGCAGTGCCGAGACAAAGTTCTGCAGCACCCAAAAACATTTGATATATGAATATTTGCCATTGTACTGTGTCTTCATATGGAACTCACCTGCGATATGATGTCCCCACGTGCCGTGCGCACCTGATACAGATAGCGGAACTTACGTTGTCGTGCCTCCTCGCGTGTCTCCCGGTTGCGAGATTGTGCCCGTCGCATGGGCACATGGGGATTACCGGGTGCCGGCTGCTGCTGGCCATGCGCCAGATGCGGTCCATGGGGTCCGTGCTGCTGATGGTGGTGCCGCATATAGATGCGTTTGCGATGATCTACACGCCAAGCGGTTATGAAACACTGCACCATTATGCTAATCACAATGGTTACCGGCCAGGCGGTGATCAACAGTCCACCATAGCAGGGCGGTGGCAATGGATGCGGCTTCATACTGAGTATCCAGTTAATCGTCTCCAGGCTGTGCATGAAAAAATCAATCGAACCAATTATCATGGCCGTGCCCACAATGCTCGATGTCAATATGGTGACATATTTGACACAGCAAAGCGTCAGAACCGAACAGATGACGGCTCCACCAACAACAGCCACATAAATTTCGCGATACTGCACCACAACAAAAAAGAGAAGAAGGTACAATGGATTACGAGATGAGACCAACTGCCCGACACAACACAACACAAAACACTTACCCCAAACTCATTGTCCGGCATTGTGGCTACACAGATGGCCATTGCAGCGCCCGATAGCAGTGCACCAGCAAATGCGCTAATCAGCACAGAGGCAACTGGATATGTGGATCCCAGTACGGCGCCAAGCAGACCAGCAACAATGGCCAATGCCGAGTCAGCCGGTTTGCCCAGCCACGTTATTTGAAAATCCTGTAATATGAAAATGGCATTGGCGCCCACCATCAGACCACTGAGAAAGCCAACGGCTCGCAGGCAGCGATAGCCCAGCAGAGCGTAAACAATACCAAATACGGCCATAATGGCCCAAAGTAGGGCAGCCAGTGTATCCGGTGTTGTTGGTGCACATGTCTGACTGTTCTCCAGTATGCCCTGTAGGTCAAACACATATGTAAATTAAATGTAACGTAACGTAACGTAACGTAATACGTAATGGAAATTGTTAATTAAATCATTCAACCATCAACCAAGCAAAAGTCAAATGCGAAAACAAAGGCAGGTTTGCATATGGTTTAGTTTTGCAGGTGCATTTGAAAGGAAATATCCGATATGAAGTTTAATTAAAAATTGGTTTTGGTTTCTAAATTGCACTTTTCTTTTTTAGTTTATGCCAATAACCAATTGAATATGCTGATCTCATGTTTGTCGGAAAATTTCAAATTCAAACCTTCAATTTATCTATGGGAATTGAAATTCTATACGTTCGTATACAGTACGAATTATAAACAAATCCTCTTTGTGGAACAAAAACCCACACACTAACACCTAACACCCTGCACTTGTATATACTTTGCATGCGTATGTAACACATCTGCACATCTGCATTTGGACTCAATGCCACTGACACAGTTGGCGCCACTTGACGCGTTGGCTGGCTGGTTAGCCACTCATTGATGATTCAGTTTGTATGTAACTTGGCTGGTTGACACATAAAACAGCCACTTAAATATGTATGCAAGCACACGCACACACACAAACACGCACGCACAGAAAGGGAGATACAAAAAGAGAGCAAACACATGCATACAGAGCGCACTTCATATTTGCATACAATAGGGGCAACATAACCTCAAATGAAATTTTTGATACGCACCTTTATTAAAAATGGCCAATCCAGATGAGAGACAGTTTTCGCATCATCATCATTTTTCTGGCCATCATATGCTACATCATAGCTATCCAGTGAGTGCAATGCACTGCTTTCCATTCCAGTTCCATTTCCGACAACCCCACCGCCCGCTGCAGATACAACGTCGCCAGCGTCAGTGCCATTTTCCGCTCCACTCATTGTGCACAGATGCCAATGATTATTTCGGTTTTTAGTTTATTTTTCCCTTTCGTTTTTGTTTTTTGCCTAGTTTATCCTGGGATCAGGAACAAGAAATCGGCTGCAACGCCACATCTCCTGGCCGAGCAGCAGCGTTTTTGTGTCAAACTTGCAGCAGAAAATGGGGCGGAGTTGTTTTTAACGCGACAACGACGGCAACCGCTGTAGCAGCATGTCCAACGGCCAGTCCTTCAATGTTTCTGTGTGAAAACTAAGGCTGGCTTAGAATAGACTGAATGTTGATTTCTTGGAATTTTGGTATAGCTTTTCTGTGTTTTAATTTTTTTTCTTAAATGCACTGACACTCACGTTTATTGTGTACACGTATTTGTAATGGAGTTGGAGTTGGACGTTACAATCGGGGCCAAGACAAATTTACTTGTGGTACAACAAAACAGCGCATCGCTGGAACGCTCACATCGGGCTCGAAAGGGACAACCCCAACACAGAAGTGTTTTGCCCTTTGGCCGCAAACAGCAAGAGCAGGACGGCCTTTTGCTGGCTGACTGGCATTGTATGTAACATCAACCCCCGAAAAGAAAGCCCAAAAGCTCAGGCGTCGCTCGCATACTTTTTGTGACATGTAGGCAAAGCTTTTGATAGGGCTTTTACACAGGATAACGGTAATGTAAGTCCAGGTGAATTTACATACAAATGTGTGTATGTGTGCGAATCTGTATAGGTATGCAAATGACAGACATGGAATCGATTATGCCCATTGCGCATTTAGTTGAGAGGGGAGTTTACTGAACCTATAATTAATCGAAATATATCAAATTATGGAATCCTTATGAGCTATTATGAAGTGCTTGTATTCAAAATAATTTTTAATATTTTAGATTGTTTTATCATTTGCATAATGCTCCACCATATTTCTAATATAAATGAACATTTAACGGAGTAGTTTTTATCCTGTTCCATTCCCATACACACCCAAGCAATTCCAACCAGTATAGGGTATATACAAGTCGATTTGAATATAAATATGTGTATGCTATGTATAGGTATATTATTTTATTTGTTGTTGCTAAACACATGCACATGTACAGGACACACATACATTATTGAGAGGATACCCTTAGTATTAAGCGCTTTTTTAAGGGAATTAAAGTTATTAGAATCATAGCTCTCGAACCGCATTCGTCCTAGCGAGTGCTTTTTACACAAAGAAGGTTTAAATTTGGAATGTACCTGAACAATGCCATCGATTGCATCGTGCATTTATTTGCTTAAAGGGGGTGTGGAAATTTTGTATATAGGCAGTTATGATAATATATTGGGGGAATATATGCGAATATAAATATGTATGTATATGTATACATGTCAATATACTTTATGTATGCAATCATAATAGTTAATAGATAATAATAGTAATACAAATTAACTTTTGCGCTAAATTTTGGATTCTCGAGGTGTGTGCTTTAACAGATTTCTCGCATAACATTCAAATAACTACATTAACGTATATAGTAGTATTATTATGTATGTATATAAATCAATTTAAATTGGTAGTTTTTGCTGTTACAATATATGTATAATGTTTAATTTGCTCTTCGAATTCTTTCGTTATTGTATTTTTTGTGGTTGTCCTCTAGAAGTTGTATCAACTTAAGGCGAACGAATGATGGCCTCGTAGGCAGCAAATATAATGTAGGCCACCTCAACGGAACGCGATTTAAGGCTGAGCGTGGCGTCCGGGTTGCCCGGCTGCAGTTTGAGTTCGAGTAGCACCCAAATGTTGTTCGTTAGCTTGAGCGACTGATAGAGCATATCCTGACCCTCAACATTGCGTTTGGCAATTGTGAAAATGTTGTTGGTGGTCATTTTGGAGGCGATGCCGTCAGTAGTGCCAATGACACCACTCAAACTATACTGCAGCTCATTGGCAGCCGGTATCTCCTTCCAAGTGTTGAGGAACACACGCTTATCCAGTTGACCATCCTCGGCGAACAGAACATTTCCATGCACCAGGCAGGCAAAGTAAAAGATATCAATGTTGTTCTTTACGGCCACCTGCAGATTGTTGAGTGGCTCCATACGCTGTATGGGACCACTTGTACCGAGTGCCAGACTAACCTCGGTTGTTTGATTTGGAGGCAGTGGCGGTGCCTGGAGCGGCGAAGCGGGCACCAGACCAAAACTATTTTTATTGAGTTGTATGGCAAAGTTGGTCATTGGTTGCATGGCCTTGTTGGTGAGCGTCATGTCCATGTAGATTTCGCCATTGCGACGCGAGAATGTGCCCTGTATCTCCAGTCCTTTGCCTTTCTCTGCGGGCAGCCAGATGACTTTGGGTATTTGCACGCCCACAGAGAGTGAGGTGCCCGAAAGGCCAAATATGTCGCCTAGCAGACTGGTGGCGCCACCAGGCGCTGTTTCAGTGGCTGTTGTTGGACCACCAAGCAGTATATCTAGACCACCACCAAGTAGATCAACATTGCTGGTTGTGGCGGCTGGAGCAGCAGGCATGGTAGGCGCATTTATATCCATGGAGAGTAGATCACCGATGAGTGAATCCTGATTGGGTATGACCATGGCTTCAGAACCGGCACCGGTTTCGGTTTGCTCGGCATTACCACTACCGGCGCCAGCAGCGCGATTTGGAAGAGATTTGCGTACACCAGCACCGCGACCCTCCACAAAAGCAGTGGGCGGCTTGTGATAAACGCTGGCCAGCGAACTAATGTGACAGATGAGCTCGTCCAGCAGTGTCGGCTCCAACAGATCCGTTTCCTCCGAAATGAGCGGCTTGTCCGCTAACACCACTTCCTTGGCCGCTGCCGGATCCGTGGAAAGCAGACGCCAGTAGATAAAGCCACGATCACGCAAATCTGGATTATCCGAGTCCTGGGTAGCCAGGGACAGTACGTGCTGCACCAGCTCCTGTGTGTCTGATGGGCGCTTCAAGAACAGTTTCACCACAGCGGTCAACAGCTGCAGCTGTACCTGCGCATTCTCATCCTGGAAACCCTCCAGGAAACTGTCGAGCAGTTCATCGGCATTGTCAATACGCTCCGCATACTCTCCAATGATCCATACCATTGAGGCACGCGCCTCAGGCTCATCCAGTGTGTCCAGATTCTCGCACAATGTGCTAATGATGCTCTCGTATTTATTGGGATACTTGCGGAAGATGTCCTTGATGACAACAATGGCTTCTTGGACAACATAGTTCACCTTCGTCTGTATGAGATCCAATAGTGTGGAGACACAACGTTCCGCTGACGGCTCCACTTTGATAGCACATCGCCCGATTGCGCGCACAGCTTTGCGCACAAAATCCACATCCACCTCTGTGGCATATTCTTTAAGCTCACTCAGGACCTGAGCAATATTGCTTTGATTGGCCAGGCGAATCATAATGTCCAGCTTCTCAAGTTTCACATAGATGGGATCATTGTATTTCACAAAGAACACTTTCATTTCGTGCTTAAGGATGTCCGGACGTTTCTGGACAATCAGGTTAATATTACGCAAGGCGACATACTGCACCTCCGGCTCAGAGGAAAGCAGCGTAACTAGCGGCGGTGCCAGCTTTTTGGTGAGCGTGGCACAGAAATCGCTATCACTGGACAACATCTCCAGCAGCTTCATAAGCACCTTGACGGCACTAAGGACTACCGCAGCATTGGCATGGGCCAGTCGCGGTGTGATCCGCTCGCAAATCGACTGCGCCTCGCGTTCATCTTTCGGACTGTAGTTTGCCAGCGAATCCAGGATGAAAACTTGACCCCATTCGGTGCACTCATTCAGGGCTGTTAGCAGCTTGTTAATAGTGACCGAGTTCATCTCGACCAGCGGCTGTCCCGATTGGCTGGCCTCATTGATTTCACTGAGAGCGGCAACTGCATTGGCTACCACCATTGGATTGGAGTCAGATAGCAGATCTTTGAGCTGGTCGAGGAAGCCCTGATCCTCAACCATTGTCGCAGAAATATCATATAACTTGGCAACACAAACGGCTGCTGTTTTGCGCACATACGGATCCTCATCCTTCAAGCATTTACGCAGCGGCTCGCACAAATATTCGGTGATCTTGTCCACTCGTATACAGCCCATGGTCCGCACGGCCAGCGCACGTATCAGCGGATTTGAGTCCTCACAATCCTTCACAAACGTATTGACAGCCATGATGGCCATATCCGGTTGCGATTTGGCGTAGTTCATCAAATACAAATAGACAAGCTTCTTCAGTTCCAGATTGTCCGTTTGCATGCAGTTGACAACGTCCGGAAACAGTGCTGATACATCTTTGCCAACGGTCATGCTGGCAATTACCTTCTTGACCGCCTCCTTCTTCTTTTCCTTCTTGTCATTGTTGAGCTCGGATTTTAGCTCGAAAATCTCTCCCTTTTTTGTGGTCGTGAAATACTTTGAATCTGTCATCTTGCAGTTCTTCTCACACCGGATCTCTCACGTTTGGAACTTGCTGAAATTAATGAGGAATAAGAAAATATATGTATATTATTTCAGTGGAAATAAGTTCTTGTAAAAGCTATAATTCTAAGGAAATCCAAATCCTATAAGCTCACACAAACGATGATTTTGTTTGTTATTGCGTGGGCAACAATCGCATAATCATCATGTCCTAAGGCAAGGGCGTATCAATTTAATTAAACACAAATAATAATAAAAGCACATATATGTACCTATGTAAGACCAAAAGCAACTCAACGCGATGTAATGCTATTGATTTCAACATAACAGCCACTTCCTCTGAAGGGGCGTAGCAGCCCCATAAGAAGCTCCCCCCACACACACACACACATGAGAGGCGAGAGTTTACTCATTGATGGCTTGAACACGTCTCACACTTTTTTTTATCTATAGCAATTTCACACGAAAAACAACACAAATCTCATTGCTTTAACAGTCTGTGGACATATGTGCGCTGACTTATTGTACTCTTGCAGTTCGTCCGAAAATTTACAATCCTTATAATTACCTTAAAATGAGCTTTTCAAAGAATTTGTTTGCTTTTTTCTTCTCTTTTGCTGCTGCTTCTTGCGTGTATATGTCTATGTTTTAACTGTGTTGGAGTTCTTGGTAATGTATGTGCCGCACAGCGTTGCTTGGCGCAATATCGATAGAAATTCCATGTCGATTGGTATTCAAATAGATTTGTATTTTTGATTTTTAAAGACAAAGAGGAGAAATTGCAATAAACTGCAGCTTATGAATAAGAAAATGAATGCCTAAATTGTTTTTAGCTGTTAATTGTTTTCATGTCATTGCGTAACACACGAATTCAAACGGTCTAGTTGCAGCTAATGGTACATACATACATACTTTAACAATAAAATAAATTACTACAAAAGTTACATCTAGTTATCTTTAAATGTATAAACAATGTAGTGCTTTGTGTATTTACCATTATTCATGTACATGTATGTATGTATATATGTACTATGTTGATACCTAATAAATACATACCACACTTGAGCTTATTTCCGTTGACTGACTTTTGTGCAAGTGCATCGAAGCCAAGAAACAATGTTTGTGCCTTCCGTCTATGCGAAAACCCGAAAACAGAAGTTTTCGTGTAACAATAAGAAATCCCACAAAGGAAATCAAAGCAATAAAAACAAAAGAAAACTTTAAGCAAACCGAAACTTTGATACACTTCAACATAAGTAAGCTCCTACAAAACATTAATCATAATCTGTCTGTTGTAAACATAAATCTACAGACTGTAGAGTGTTTATGAAAAATCACAAAGAAAACAACAAAAGCTACAAAATATGGGAACAGAGACGACGAAGTCGAAACAAGAGAAAAACACCCACAATCGACACACAATGATGATAATGATGATAATAATAATTTTGTAACTGCAATATCTCTATCAACAATGCGATTTAATGCGATCAAATCATAAATTGGTGGTTTGCATCGGCGCGTGCGCCTCGCGAATGCTGTTGACGTTTGTGGCCAGCAGCGCACGGAAGCGCAAATCGAGCGACGCCGGCGCATTCCACGCCACCACATTCCACCACCGTTGAAGCATTGGGCTTGGATCATGCATGGATCGTGTTATAAAATAATTTGGCCGCACTATGCCAGCAATCATTCGTTATCGAGCTACTCGAGTGGTCTCATCGTCTTTTTTTTTCCTTAACGCCTCATAAACTCATAAGCAAATGGATAATCGTAGTGTGGTAAGCAAACATTGAGGAAACCAAATGGATATACACATCAAACCACACATCACAAAGGATTAACATAATAAACATTTTGTTTTTTGGTTTTGTTTTCTTTAAATATAGTTGCTGAAGCTATCGGTCTTAGCTGTGTTGGTATTGCTTTTTGTCTGCGTTCAAGAAACTAATGCTGGGTAAATTGCATTTGGAATATGTCGAAGGCAATGGGTTTTAACAATGCTTTTTTCTCCTTGAAGCAGCAGTCCACAAAAAAAGAAGAAGATTGTCATTCATGTGCCAATACACAAAAAGATCGAGAAACATGTGCATACAGTGATAAAGCATGTGCATCATCATCACAAGCCGATTGTCCTAAAGGAGGAAAAGAAAATCATTCACGAAGAGCACCATCCCATACAGATCCATCAGACCAAGGAGCACATTCATCATCATGAGAAGCATGATCATGCTACACACCATGATCATCATGAGCATCATGAGCATCAGCACCATCATCCCATTGAGCATATGCCAATTGAACAAGAAGAGGAGCACATTCACCATCATCATAACTATGAGCACAAGGATGAATATGTTGGCCGCGATGTGGATGCCAGCAGCAGTGAGGAGCGCTAACTGTGCACTGCCCGCACTGAGTGTGGTAATCCACAGCGAAAACGCAGACTGACTGACAAAGAAAAAACGAAATAATAATTTTAAAAAACCAAACTAAGCACAACGTGGCTCAAGAAGTAATGGGTAATGATTTACACTTTGTGATGTAATTCTTAGACTAATATTTTTTTGTTGTTTTTTTTTTCTTGTACATAAGTATTATAACTTAAGAATCGGTGCATTGTAAAAATAAACTGGTACTATAACACACAAAATATGCAATGTTTTCAATATACTGCGTGTTTAAATGCGCGCCATGTTCTCAATTTCTTAGCATCTGTTTCCAACACTTGTACACCCGATAGCGATAAGACGTATCCGATAACTTGACATAGCGACGGCACAGCGAAGACAAGGCAAAATAAAAGAAAAAGCATATGAAACGAGGGAGCATAGGGAGTGAGTGTTACTTTGCAAAAAAGAGAAAAAGAAGAACAAAATCCCAAATAAAGAAAAGTTCAAATTAATAGCTGAAACGATGGAGATTATGTTTTGATAACAACAACAATGACAACTCTCGCATCAAACAGAAAACGGAAAAATCATCACGGACCAACAGTGGCTGCGGTGCAACTGCATCCACGAAGACACCAAAATCAACAGCAACAGCAACTGAATCGAAATCGTAGTGAATTTGTATCGTAATCTCAATATTCGGAGTGCAAGTGCTAACAGCAAGTGCATGAAATCTGCAATATACAGTTACAAGTTTGAGCAGCAACGCCTCGATTTTCATATTTATTTATTATTTTTGCGTTTTGCTTGCGTTGTTTTCGTTTTGCCCATCTCAGCCTCTCTCATTGTGCCAATTCACAATTTACAATTTACACATACTCACGCCTTCACTTTCCCCCCTTTTAAACACGACCAACGATTTACGATTTGCTCTCGAATTTCAACTCCGCTCCGCTGGCATTTTTAAGCTCTGAAAGCTCACGATAACAAACACTGTGTGAGTAAGTGTTGGTGGTGGTGGTTAATTGAGTGGAGATAAGACGGCGATCCTTTCGGTTTTTGACCCACCTTGCCCCCGCTGTCAAGCGTCGTACGCGGGGAGGCATAATAGCAGTAATGCAGTATAGGCCACCATGGGTTCACAGACCTTGGAGATACTGCGCCAGGGCGTGTGGGCCTCACTGACCGGCGGCTACTTTTACGATCCGCATCAGGGCGTCTTCTGCAATGTGGTGCATTTGTATCTATGGCTCTACTTGCTATGTTCGCCCTTTGTCGCCTACCTGGTAAGTGTACCGAGACCCCCCACTACGCCCATAATGCCCATCATGCTCATCTCAATCCATAACTCTAACATAACTTTGAATTTTTCAGTACTTTCCGTGCACATGGCTAACCTGGTTCCTGTACTGTGTACTGACCAGCTGTACCATATTGCTGGTAAAACTTAGCAATTTGGCACTGCATCGATTGTATGATCGGGCACAGACTATGTCCGAGGTGAATCTGAAGAGTCAGTTCTTCAAGGTCACAAGGGAATCGGACTCGCACTGTCGTGACGAGGAGCATGGCATCGAAATGAAAGTTATGCGTGCCGCTGGCGGCGGCTCACGTCTTTCCGAGGAGCAGGCCATCAATGAGGCTAGCGAGGAGAACAGCATCATGTCCATTGACAATGTAAACAGCATTATTGGTACGTACTTACAGTAATGCCCATACATACATATACATATACATAAGCATATACTTGTATAAATTTATGTACATATTGTATACAAATATAATCTCACAGTCTCTCCATTCAAAGATCTTAAAGTTGATGTACATCGCAAGAATAGCTCAGAGTCCATTGAGCTCATGTTCTATGCACCATCGATGCTCTCCGCTGGCAGTCAACAGGATCAGCAGTCCCTAGCTGGTTCAGCCAGTGTCAGCAAATCTATACGCTCCACCATTGCTGCAGGACAGAACAACATGTCCGCCAATGAGCTTTATAACAAGTACCTAACCGTTTATCCCGAAGTTGTCGAGGTTGTTGGCGGCGGTCCTACTCGGACAGATGGAGCCACCAGCAGCGCTGCCGACAACACCAGCACCAGCACCAGATGCCAGCAGCCAAGCACATCGGGAGCATCAGGAGCATCGGGCACTGGCACACCAGCGGGCACAATGCGAACAGGTCATTTGTCGCGCAAGTGCTCCGAGGTGTTCAGTCGACGGCATCGACGACGTCTCGAGCGCCAAAGCAGCCTCGATGCGGGTGGAGCCGCCGATCCAACATTCAATGCCAAGTTAATGCGTAATCAGTCTGACACCATTGCCACAACGACAACAGCAACAACGGCAGCGCCTAGCTTTCTGCACACGAAAGCGGTGCGGCCGCAGGCCAATCCTCGCCAGCATTTCATAGCCGGCGCCCAAGCAGGCGCCGGCTCGTCTGCAGCCAGTGAAACTGCCACAACCTCCTCCTCTGCCGTCATAGTTATGGCTCAGCCAAATACACGTTCCTCTCGCCTACAACGGCATCGCAGTTCAGAGACGCATGACGAGCGCCTAAAGCACCAGAGCCGTGCTGGCCTCTTTCAGTCGATGCAGCAGCAGCATCATCAGCACCATAATCTACAACAGCAGCCTCATGCCCAGCATCAAAACGCCAGCAGTATCTACGATGTTGGCGATATGGAAATGGGTCTGGGCCTGAGTCGTGGCGCTGCCAATGATGCTTGCAATCTTGCATTGCAATCATGGATACTTGGTAAGTCTCCAATGCCAAGCTCTAGTTTTCAGCAGTTGTTCAGTGATTGAGTTATTGTTGCAGATTCCTCATCTGATGTGTACATGGAAGATGACAGTTATACCAAATCAGACCTGGGCATTGAGCAGCAGGCACCGTTTCGAGCCCAGCATCATCATCACCATCATATTCATCAACTGTATCACAATCACCTGCATCATCATCTGGGTGGCGCAATCGTGCGAAAAGATCCCAATAGCACAATGTCCGCGCTGCAGCTGTGCGCCTCCACCAGCTCCTGCACAGGTCGCACCAGTGATTCTGGTCCCACAAACGAATTAAGCAGCGGTGGAGTTCCTGGCAGCAGTCGCAACGGCACCACAGCCGCCATGAAACGACGACGACATTCCAATGCGACCAGCTATCTTAAGCATAGTAGCGGCCAAAGTGGCTCCAAGCCCACGCTGTTGTCCAGCGGTCAACAAGGTGGTGGTAACGGTAGTAGCGGCTCTGGAGCTGCAGGCGGTGGCGTGCGTCGCATCAAAAGCGCCGCTCTAGAGGTGCTTTGCACGCAGCCATCAGTGTCTAATCTTAGCCCGCATCCAAACAGTGTGGAGGCCATCAGTGGTCAGCAGCAGCTGCGCAATCCTCTGCCTCCGCCCAGCAAAAGTCTTGTTCGTAATCAACATCTAAATCTATATTCGCCACGCCTAGTCGATCAGAATTTTACGGAGAGCACCACCGTTGCTGGTGGTGGTGGTGGTGGCGGCGGGAGTAGCTGCAGTAGCGTCATCTTTGGCAGCTCCAGCGCTTGCGGTTCCACCACGGCACTTATAGAGCCGCCCGTTTATCCTATTGTTGAGCATCTGGATGAGAACAGGAACAGTGAACAGGAGTCAGCCATCGGCGTGCAAATCGATGACGACCACAACCACAACCTGGACGACGATGATGAACTCGATGATGTTCCATTGCGAAGACGCACTCGTGCTCTCGGCTGCAGTCAAACGCATCGTAGCGCAGAATCGGATGTGGGTGGCATTTTGGCTGACGATGATGATGATGTCTTTAAGGATTTCGATGACAATCTGGAACACATACTCAGCGAACTGCAGCAAACGCATAGCCAACTGGACAATGTACTCAAAAATCGTGAAATTAATACAGTCACAAACACAGGCGCATCCAGCATTCCAGCCATCGCCGCCGCAGCCGCCGCTGCTGTCGTTGCATCAGTTCCATCCGACGATGAGGAGACGGATAACAATACGGGCTCACGTTCGCCACTGCTCAGCAATCGGCAGCAACAGCAGCAGAGTGCACGCGAACTGGCTGCAGAACAGGCGCTGCGACAGGAGCTCTCACAGCCGGCGCTGCAGCAACAGTTGCTCATCCAGCAGCAGCAGCAGCCAGGAGCGGCGGCAGCTCAGAGTCGCAGTCAGCTGATACGCAGCGAGGCGGATTCGGGCTGTCCGTCTAGCGATTGTGAGCAGGTGAGCGCCAGTTCAAAGGATCAACTGCTAGCTGGTATGGAACAGCAGCCAGTAACTAACCAACAATCACAGCAGCACCAGCAGCAGGACGATGAGGAACAGCCAAGCACTTCGCGCATGGCAGCCCGTAGCCTTGGCGCCATACCCAAAGTAGTTAAATATCGTGAAGTGGATGAACTGCGTCGTCGGCGACTTGTCGGGGATAACAACAACAGCAGCAGTTCCCAACTGGATGGCGGCAACAATGAGCTGGCACTGGTGAAGCGTCAGCCACAATCCAAACTTGCCATGTTGCCTAGCAGCGCCTCACGCAACTCCTCCTCCTCGAATTCGACGCACAGCATCAGCCTAACCGACAGCCTTACCGCCGACATACACAAAATGCTGTGGCTGATGCATGGCGGTGCTGTCGATGATCGGGGCCGACCGATTGCTGGCATTCTACCAGATGGCACAGCGGTGCCGGCCAATTCTAACATTGTGCCACCCAATATGTCCAGTGCGCATTTCCAGTTCTATCAGGATGCCATACAGGCCCTGCAGGGCAGTTATCCCGCGAGCAGTTCCGTGGAGCACATGACCCATATCGAACGTGCCCTTGCCCGCGACAAATTGCATCTGGACGCCAAGCTGGTATGCGAGCAGTTGGCCAATGCCGCTGCTGCGGCCGATGCGGCAGCCGCACACCAATCACACCACCAGGGTGTGCCGCCACCGCCACCCTCATCTGGGCTGGGCATGCTTATGAACAGTTCGGCGGCGCGCAGCAATACAATTGTAACGCCAGCTGGCACTGTCTCTGTGCCAACTGGAGCGGCACAACGCTCCATTCATGGCATGTTCAATGTGTTGCGTAACGAATTGCAGGCAGCACGCAATGATGTACTGCAGCATCATATGAATCATGCAGCAGCAGCGGCGGCCGCAGCTGCCAGTGGCACCGGTCCCGTCAATGCCGATGATCCTGTCTCCCAAGTCATTGCAGCAGCAGCGGCCAGCCGGCACCAGCAACAACAGCAGCAGCTTCAGCTTCAGCACCAGCAACAACAACAACATCAGCTCAGCACGCCAATGCTCAATGTGGATCAACACTTTGCGCCATATTGTGATTATTGGCGACCTGCATGCCTGCTGGCCGCCGAGAAGCCAGTGGCGCCAAAGACATTCTACAAGTATCGTTTCAAGTGGTTTGGACATGAGCATGAGTACAAAATAGCTATGGATCGTTTGGAGCTTTTGGCACTCTTTGATCGTGATCTTCATTGGCTGCATGTGCTGTTGGCCAGTGTTCTCTGCACTTTGGTTGCCATCTTGGGTGCGGCAATACTACAGCATAATCACTACAAGGATTTGTGCGTGTTGCTCTTTTGTGCGGTCATTGCGGGTGCCCAATACTCGCTGGTGAAGAGCGTTCAACCGGATGCAGCATCGCCGGTGCATGGCTTTAACAAAACGGTTGCCTACTCACGTGCCATCTACTTTTGCCTGTGCGGTGGCCTGCTGTTGCTCCTTAAGCGTCTGGATGTGGATTATGCGGAACGACCGCCGGCTGAATTGGTATTCTTTGGCATGCACTATTCGCCGGCGAATCTGGTTTCGCTGCTTTTGCAGTCGCTCTATATTCTGCTGCTCTGCTTTCCCATCATCTTCTCGGTGGGTCTGTGTCCGCAGATCAATACGTTCCTTATGTACCTTCTCGAACAGATCGATATGCATCTGTTTGGTGGCAATGCGGCTAGCAGCCTGTTGGGTAAGTCTTGAAGTCTCACGCATAATCCGATCTGTACTAATCCTATTTGCTTGCTACTTATAACAGGCTCATTTCTATGCCTTTTGCGATCTGTGCTCAGCGTGCTGCTGCTGTATGGACCGCTTTATGCGGCACTGGACGAGCAACGTGGCACTCAATATATACTATTCTCGATATTCTGCGCCATGCTTGTGCCTCTGGGCTATCATTTGTCGCGCTCGGCCAGCGATTTCAGTCATTTGTGGCGACTAATCAAGACCTGCATTGTGAGCACCTATCGCGACGAAGATGATGAGCCCAAACGTGCCTACAAAAGCCACAAATCACATTCACACACTTGCCATACTCAAGCTGGGGGACAGCTGGGGCAGATGGGACAGCAGCAGTTAAGCCGCAGCAAGAGGCAATCATCGGAACAAACGTCCACGGCACAGCCAACGCCCATGATAAGTAGACATCGTCAGCCGGAGCTGATATTGGGGTCGTCGGGGAATAGTAATGAGCACATAGAGCTTAGTTCATTGGAAAAGCTGGCCATTAGTGAGGAGCAACACACGCAGCAGGAGGAGCAAGAGGAAACGGAGACGGATGCACAGCTGGAACATCAGCTAGGTCGCAATAAACATAGCAAATCGAAAGCATCCTCGCTGGGCAGCAGTCAAACGTTGGGTAAAACGCTAACCAGCAGTAAACGTGCAATAACTGCCTCTAGTTCCTTTGCCTCAATTGGCGCTGAAGCTGGAGAGGATGATACGCGAGCCGAGTTGCCTGTCAGCAGTGAACAGCTGGCCAAGCGAACGACGACAACGAGTCCGGACAATGTGTTCGAGACTGGAACTGGAAATGAACCAAAGAGTACCGTACCTGAGCTCTTAGTTGGAGGGATTGGGTTGGTGAACGATCCTCAAGATGATAAAATCTCCAGTTCATCAACCACAAATCCTGGCGATATGTCCACAATGACTGCGGGCGCAGGCACCGCCACCACTGATGTCGATGCTCCGGCCATCGATGCCGAACCAGATCCAGATGCAGATAATCGTACCACAGCCGACTTGGACAACGGTGATCCGGACAATGAGCTACCCGATCCTTTGCCACGCAAACTGCAAGCAACTGTAACGACACGCCTGAAAAACGATCTCGTCGTGATGACCCTGCTCGCTGTGAGCGTTCTCGTTCTCCACTGCAGCACCGTTTTCACTGTTCTTCAGCCGGATCTCAATGTGGTGCTGTATGCCTTCATTGGCACACTCGGCGTCCTGCTCCACTATGCGGTGCCCCAGATGCGTAAGCATATGCCATGGCTCTGCTTTGCCCGTCCCCTGTTGCGTCAGAAGGAGTTTGGCCAGTTCGAGGTACTGAACGCACCACAGATAATGTGGTTTGAGAAGTTCTACATCTATTTGAGTGTTATCGAACGCAATGTACTCTTCCCAGTGCTGGCCATCTCATCGTTAACCGCTGACTCGCAAATAATTGCTGATAAATTTGGTGTACCTTGGGGTACCCTTATCGTTACTGTCTGTGCTCTCAAATGTGAGTATTCCTCTATCTCTATCTCTTTCGTCTTTCGTCTTTCTCTGTCTCGCTCTATTCAATGAGCTAGTACAGAAAATAACGGAAAACAACGAAATTACATTTATCATTTGAATTTTAATTGATTTTCAATTTCCAATTTTTTGTAGTTGTTCGCAATGCCTATTCGGATCCAACCAATCAATATCTGATTATCATATTCACCGTTCTGCTCTTTCGCATTGATTTTGCGATGGCATCGGAAAGTTTCCTAATCGATTATTTCTTTGTATCGCTTGCATTTCGCAAATGCTGTGACTTTTTACTAAAGGCAAGTAATATTTTAATTCATTGTAATTAAAACAAATTTGGAATTCAATATTGAAATATTTCCTTGCAGTTGCAATTCATTGTGACGTACATTGCGCCCTGGCAGATCACTTGGGGCTCTGCATTCCATGCGTTTGCCCAACCGTTCAGTGTGCCGCATTCGGCAATGCTATTTCTGCAGGCGGGCATCTCGGCACTGCTGTCAACACCACTCAATCCATTCCTGGGCAGCGCCATCTTTCTTACCTCGTATGTGCGACCGGTTAAGTTCTGGGAGCGAGATTATAATACGCGTCGCATTGATCACTCGAACACGCGTCTCAGTTCACAGCTGGAGCGTGACTTGGGCGCCGATGACAACAATCTGAACAGCATATTCTATGAGCATTTGACGCGGTCGCTGCAGCATTCGCTGTGTGGTGATCTGCTAATGGGTCGGTGGGGTAATGTCAATCAGGGCGATTGCTTTGGTAAGATTTAACTTATAATCTTCTTAAGAAATCATATTACAATTAGTTTGATGTTGTTTTTTAGTGCTCGCCTCGGATGATCTGAATTGTCTGGTGCACATCATTGAGTTGGGCAACGGCTTGTGCACGTTTCAGATGCGCGGCTTGGAGTTTCGGGGCACCTATTGTCAACAGCGCGAGGTGGAGGCCATTACCGAGGATGTGGAGGATAATGATGGCTGCTGCTGCTGTGATCCGGGTCATTTGCCGCGATTGCTTAGCGCCAACGCTATGTTCTCGACACGTTGGCTGGCCTGGCAGGTTGTTGCCGCTCAGTACGTCATCGAGGGTTATTCCATATCCGATAATTTGGCCAGTGCCACACTGCAAGTCTTCGAATATCGCAAAGTGCTCATCACCTACTACATTAAGGTGAACTAAACTCCATTTACAGTTGAGGGCTTGAAACTAAAGTTTTTCCTTTCTTAATCCCATAGAGCATTATCTATTATGTGGTTAAGAATCCAAAGCTGGAGCAATGGCTAGCCTCTGGACCAATACAGGAGGCATTGCAGCATACACTGAATCGTCAATTCGTTGATCTCGATCCCATATTCAATTTCAATTTGGATGAAGATTTTGATTTTCGTGCCGTTGGCATAACGCGAACCAGCTTCTGTTATGTCTACCTCAAATGGATTAACTATTGTGTGGACAAGCGAAGGGAGGGGCATGCGGGCACTAAAGAGGCGACAGCGCCGCCGCCGCCGTCACAGGCAACAGCAGCTGCAAATGCAACAGCTACAACAATAATAACTGGACCCACACCAGCGACACCCGCTACATCGAATACAGGATTAACTCCACCCATTGTTGCAGCCACAACAGCAGCAGCTACAATAAATGGCACAGCAGGAGCAGCAGCAGCGGTAACAGTTTTAGCGAGTTGCACCACCAGCAACAATACCACCATTACAACAACAACCACAGCCATCCCCCCGATAACGGTACCGGCACAACATGCAAACAGTGCAAACAATACCGCCACGAACAATACTCCGGCACACAATGACTCGAAGAGCACACCGAATCTCTCCTCGCACGGCGGCGGCAGCGCCCCGCAATCCAAATCCCAATCTCAGCAGCAGTTGCGCAGCGTGCGGCCCCAGAAGAGCGCCACGATGAGCGGCAGTGGGAGTGTGAATGCTGCACCTGGCATCAGTGGCGGCATCCAGGAAGGTGGCAGTAGTGTCCTTGGTGGCGTCGATCAACTGAGCAGCTCGCACAGCTTTGCCAACATATCGCGACAGACGTCGGAGAGCGCACCGGGCTTGGGCAACTATGTGGCCTACATGGATCAGAATGTGTTTGTCAAGTTGGCCAAGCCGGCGCCAGGCAAAGCCTTACGCAAAGAGGATTCGCCGCGAGCACAGCCACCCGTCGTTAGCCAGGTGGACACCACTCTGACCAGCATAATGCCCACAGCGTTGCCGACAGTGCAGACGACAACGACGACGACGGCACCGCCGCCGCAGAGACCGGCACTAAAGCTTAAAGTGTCTAGCGTTGCCAAGGATGCGCCGTTGGTGTCGCTGTGTTTGGCGTTGGGTCTGTTAGCACGTCGCTCCCTAGCCACTGCATCGCATAGTTCACTGACTGGTGTGGAGTACTTTCTGCATGGTCTGCATGCGCTGTTCAAGGGTGACTTTCGGATTACATCGCCGCGTGATGAATGGGTATTTGCGGACATGGAGCTGCTGCATTCGGTTGTGGCGCCAGCTGTTAAAATGGCATTGAAATTGCAACAGGATCACATTACCAATCCGGATGAGTTTATCGATCCGAATGCCCTGTACGAGGCCATCGACAGCTGTTCCAAGGAGCTGGTCATCTCGCATGAAGCGGATCCAGTTTGGCGCAGCGCCGTACTGCGCGGTGCACCCAATCTCTTGGCCCTACGTCATGTCATGGAGGATGGCTCCGATGAGTATCGTATCATACGCCTAACCAAAAGGTTTCTCAGCTTTCGGGTCATCAAGTTGAATCGGGAATGTGTACGTGGCTTGTGGGCTGGCCAACAGCAGGAGCTGATCTATCTGCGCAATCGCAATCCGGAACGGGGCAGCATCCAAAACGCCAAGCAGGCATTGCGCAACATTATCAATTCCAGCTGTGATCAGCCAATTGGTTATCCCATCTATGTGTCGCCGCTGACCACATCCTATGCGGACACCAATGCCCAGCTTTGTCAGGTCATCGGTGGCGCCATCACATTGGACACCATTAGACAAACGGTGCTCGATTGGTGGCATCGCATACGGGAACGTTGCCGGCAGGGCTGCAGTTCCGGTTCCGCCATGGAGGCATCCATGCAATTGGGCACCTGCAATTTTGGCAGCGGTGGCAGTGTCATTGGTACTGCCACCGGCTCCACAGCTGGTACGGCACCAGGTGGTACCGTCGCCACAATCGTCTCCTCCGGTATTAACGTTGCCGGCGCTGGCGGCAGCGCTCCGGGCACAGCCAGCAGCACTGGCACTGGCGAATCTGGGGATCTGGCACCGGTGTTCATCTCGGCTCCACTCTACAACACACTCACTGTCAACAGCTACTATGGCGTTCGGTCCGCCAATGTGTCCGGCATGAGCGGCATGGCGGGCAGCCTGGGTGGCAGCTATGTCAGCGATACGCTGGCTGTGGTGCGCGGCGGTTTGGCCGTGATGCCTGTTAAACCCACCTCGACAACGCTTATTGCGGGCCTGCTTAATCGCGAACGGGACCAGGAGGCAGCATCGGGCTCAACGTTGCGCGCCAGCAGCAGCAGTGGACAGCGGAGCAGCAGAAGCGGTGGACAATTGCAAGGCAGCACCAGACGCGCCACATTGCCCAGTGCCAGTGGTGGTGGAGTCGAAATGCTACCATCCAAGGATTCAACGCCAGCACATCCCGAGTTGAACGAAAACGAACCGAGTCCGCGCTCCAACAAGCTCTCTTCGTCATCTGGCAGCTTGGGCATTGGCATGGGCGTTGGCAATATTATAACCACACCGGGTGATTATCCACGCAAGACCAAGGGACCCATCTGTCTGATGAGCAACGAAACCAAGCCGACAACAACAACTATTACAACTACAACAGCAGCCGCTCCACCACCGACAATTGGAGTAACATCTGTTGGAGGAGCGGCTTTTGAACAGCCACGCAAGCCGCGGATTGAAATCTACCGAAAGGTCATCATTGTGGACGATTCTGGGGTAAGTTGATTCACAGCCAGTTTGCAACACAGATTTTGCAATAAAGTTTTTGGTATGCTACAGATTTATGACTGTTTGGATATCATTGATGCTGTTATGTGGCCAACGGAACATATGCGTGCCAATGGTGGACGTTTGAGCTGGAAAGATTGGGAGCCCACCGCCGGCATGGTGGGTCATGTGGTGCATGTCTGGATGCCCAATCACAAGGATATGCTATTTCGCTCGCATGTCGATCATAACGTGTACCTTATTGAGATTGGCGAACACTATGTACCCGTCGAGGAGCCCGGACTGCGTGAGTATAATCAGATAATGACCAGCAGCAACGAGGAGCTGGCCAATTCACGACGCAGCTCCATGCAACGCGACTACGAGTACAGTATGCAATTGAAGCTAGCAGGCATCACACCCATTATGGGCGGACCCAGTGGCAGTCATGGGCATAGACCTAAGATGCGTGCCGTAAGCAGCAGTAGTTCCGAGGATGAAGTTGATGTGGACAATTTGGCTTCTGGTTTAACGGTGGTGAATACTGCCCTGGCAGTAAAGCCATCTACCTCCAAGGTGCTGCCAATCGCAACTGGTCCAGCCGGCATCGATCTAATGAACTTTAATACGCTGCTCAACATGTGGAAACTCATTGCTGATAAGAAGAAGCAGGCACTCAATATTGATACATCAGAACCGTTTGCGGCATTCGATTACACAGGCGATCTACCGCCGGAGCTGATGCGTCAGTTGGAGGAGACTCGTTTGGCACAGCAGCAAATGCTTCAGGAGCAGCAGGAGGAGGAACTGTGCAAACATCTGCAGAAGCTGGAGAATGAGGCGCTTGCACTGGCAGCCGCCGAGCAGGTGACTAATTCTATTTCCGAGCAGCAAATCAAACTGCCCACCAACACCGAAACAGAGGAGCCCTCGCCCGAGACCAGTGGCAGTCCAACGCCAGCAGCATTAGCAACACCACCGCTGACAGCAGAGGAGTCAATGCCAAGGCAAGAAAAAGAGCAGATCGAAGAGGAGGAGGAGGAGGAGAAGAATGAGACTGTGAATGTGGAAGTAGTGGAGCATCTTGAAACAGAAACAACAAAACAGCCCGAAACCGAAACACTCGACGAAGAAGAAGATGACGAAGAGGAGGATGAAGATGAAGATGAAGATGAAGAAGAAGAAGACGTTGAGAAAGAGAGAGAGAGAGAAGAGCAAGAACAGGACAAAACTTCAAATTCAGACAGCGCCAGCGATGAGAATGGAACAACAGTTTAATGCTGTTATATGTCATTTAAAAATCGAAATACAATAACAATGTAGCCCAGCGTTTGCTCAGCCCCAAACTGAAAACAAGAAAAAACAAATTCGAAACGAAAAACAAACAAACAAACAACAACAACAACAAAAATACTTCCAAGATTTCAATGTAGAGTTTTTAAAACAAAACACAAAAAAAAGCGACTGCGTTTTATTTGTACAGTAAATGGATTAATGTAAATACTAATACCATATATATAAATGTATAGTTATAGATTTGTTATATTGTCGCGTGTGTATATAGAGAATATAAAAGTTAAACAAAGATTACTGAATATATATACATAATGCATTGGTTGGATTAGCTTTTTCACTAAAAACTAGCTTAAAAACTTGATTAGAATCATATATATATGTATGTATGTATAGAAATATTTATGTGGCATAGTTAGTAACTTTAGCTATGCTCGCTACACATACATAATTATGTCTTGAAATGGAAAATTTACGACAACAACAAGTGAATATTACAATTTTTCGTTAGTATTACAAATTGATATATGTATCTATGTATATATATATATATATGTATATGGATACTTATGATATATGAAGAAAAGAAAAAGAAAACAAAGTTAAATAACTCAAAACCAAAATGCTTTTCATTAATTTTATATTATATATGGTACATATATATGTATATATATAAATTGGACCTGGATCTGGCGCATTGAACTTTGCCCCTTGTCCCTGTGTCTTATTATTTTCTAACTTTCTCTTCCTGCTCTACTATACAATTAACTAAATATTATAATTATTATGATTGCTTTCCTAGCCAATATACAAAAACAAAAACAAAAACAAAACAATTGATAAGAACTAACAAAGAATTTATATTATAATTATAATTGAAAACAACAACAAAAACAAAGCGAAACACAAAACATACCAAAATTTTATTGTTAATATTATTATTATTATTGATATAATGAAAAAACCAACAACAAATGAATGAACCTATCACTAAATAAATATACCATACATATATGTAAATGTATGTTCAAGTATTTAACAACTAAATTAAGTTGCAAAATTTAAAAAAATACAAATACAACAAAAAAATAACGAAAACTAACAAAAAATCAAATGTGTAAATTTTAAGTAAAATTAACTTTAAATGAATTACAAAAAGATTAATTTTAGTGGAATGTAAGTAAAGAACAATTTGCTGACGACTATAATGTTAATAATGTTGATCAATGATATATATATATATATATATATATATATATGTATCTGTATATGTTGTATATACAGATATATTGAGTATGATGATGATAACGATGATAATGTTAATGAAAATGGAAATGTAAAGCTCTCACGTTGCCTTAATACATTAGACTGATTTTTTCTACACACACACACACAACACACACACACACAAAACACACACACATTCAACTTTACACAAACAGACAAAAAACACAAAACAAATATTCAATACACACACATATGAATGTACTTGTATATGCTACTACTATATTATTATTATATAAACATATATAAGTACATGCATATATATATATAAAGAACACTTGACATATGCATCAAGTATATCTGTAGAAAGATGTTCTACTATATATATATATATAATACATACAAAAAACGAAGTAAAACAAAACACGTTAAAAAACAATTCAAATTATGTATCATATTAAATGTGGTTGCGAGTATTTACATAGCTAAACGAATATATATATATATATGTATATTGGAATCAAAAACGAAAAATAAGATCAATAAATGAATATACCCTATATTACATATTAATACATGTATATGAACAAGGTGCAATGTGCATGCGCTATAAGTATATAAAACACTAGAAAAATGCCGATATAACTTTTCCAAATAAACCCAAAAACCCCCCAAAACATATTGTAAACAAAAACAAAAAAAAAACAAAAGATCACAATGAACAGCACCCGAACAAAACAAATTGTTGTTTCTCGCCCATTTCTATTCAATGTATGCATGTATAGCTAAATTACATCTATATATATATTGTATCTAAGACTCGCCAATATTTAAAGAAAACTACCTTTAAATGGTACAATAAAGGCAGGAAGGCAGGAAAGCAGGCTGACAGGCAAAACCAATTGATTGTTAATATTGTGATGGACATCATCCATCCATACATATAACGAAACTAAAAACAAATAATTAAAAGCAAAAAAAAAAAAAAAACAAAAAATTATTGTATTGAGAAAAAACTATCGAAACTTAGCTGTTAAAAACATTTTAATTCCCCGCCCCTCCATGAATGTTTTTGTTTTGTTTTCTATTCCTTCTAAAAAATTCTATTTAGTTCCATTTAAACAAATTGAATACTTATAAATTATATATATAAAAAGTATATATGTATATATCGCATATAACATTTAAAATATAAATAAAACACAAAAAAATGAAACTTGTTATACAAAAAAGCTCCGAGTTTCTTATTTAAAAGAATGAGGAACATATATTGAATCATACTTTTCGGGGCAACTGTAGAATCGCCGAGCAGTTTTATTACAATACACTATATAATATATATATATAAATCACAAGTGATTAGGGGGTAGATTTAAATCCTAAGTCCGGTTGGTTGTGTCGGTTTTGTTGGGTGGCCAAATGGGCGCCAGTTCACTTAGAGCCACATCGTACAATAGATTCTGATACTCCTCGAGCAGAACTAGAAATAGTAGTAATATAAGAGAATGTAACGTAACGGGTAGGCACATTACAAATGCGATGCACTTACAATTGGAATCGATTTGCCACTGATCGAAGAGAGTTTGACGCGAATGAATCTGTTTGGTGATCAGGGCACGCTTAAAGCGCAACACCTTGTCATTGAGACTGGACCAGCTTTTGATCAGTGAGGCGGGCGTTGATTTCAGTTTGGGCTTGAAGGTGGCCAGTGGCGGGCAAACGATGCCATCAAGTAGAAACATGCCAAAGTAGCTGCAAAGAGGTGTAGAGATGTATTAACAAATAAACTGACTGTGATCGGGATTATCCTACCAGCAGGCCTTCTCGTTGAGCGGCATCTCTATCTCGCCGAGAGGCAACTCCCAGCCGGCTTTGCCGAATGTGGCATCCACATAGCAAAAGATTTTACCCTTTGTGGCATCATAACGTGGCGCTGGATCCTCACGCACCTGACGTATATTGCACAACATGGGCACATAGAGTAGCAGCCATTCGGGTTCGATGGCGGTGATGCCGCGTATAAACATCTTGTTGCCATCGCCATGAATCAGTTCGTACGCCTCCTGGTAGA
The DNA here is from genome assembly GCA_035044645.1 of Scaptomyza parva. Lineage (NCBI taxonomy): Eukaryota > Metazoa > Arthropoda > Insecta > Diptera > Drosophilidae > Scaptomyza > Scaptomyza parva. The sequence continues at coordinate 16,612,363 of JAWNNT010000139.1, forward strand.
CGATCCAGTCGGGCGGCGTTTGTTTCAGCACCGAGTTGGCATGCATAAATGCCGGCTGCTCCATGTCCGCACAATTGTAGGCATATTTGAGACGTCGACGCTCCTCCTTATCGCTAATCTCCTCGAGCGGCACCTTGCGTGCCACACGATCACCCATGCCCGCGAGCAGAATCTGTCGAAGGAAACGTGCCTGCGCATTGCTGGGCGGCTTGAGTTCCGGATCGACGCACAGATCCACATCGCTGACATTCAGATTGATCTCATTGGTAAGCTGGACGCGCAGCTTGCGTACCTCATTGATGGCCTTGGGACGCAATCCGTTCGCCACACAGAATTCGGCCAGCTTGCCCTGGGAGCCGGCATACTCAGCGGCACCGACGGCACGCAGGAGCACCATGGGATCACCGAGCAGCTTATAGTTGCCGCTGGCTGCCCAACTCATGCGCTTCTGATGGAACTTATTGGAGTCAGGTGCGACATCCTCATCCCGCTGCACGCCCGTCTCGATGAGCAGCTCCTGCACGGACAGAGCTGCAACCAGGCAGACAGTGTATGGCAAAAGTTCCTGCTGATTGGACAGTGCCAGCATTTTGCCAAAGCGCGGAGAGACAGGAAAATGCGAGATGACCCGACCCAGTTGGGTGACAGCTGGCGGCAGATCAGTGCTGGTGCCTTCACCACCACCAGTTGGCGCCTCCAAAGCGCCCAGCACACTCAAGCGCTGTTCGGCCGCCTGCAATTGCAGCTGATCCGGTGGCGATGGGAAGGGAAAGTGCACCACCCGATCTATGCCCATGCAACGCATCTGTAACATCAAATCATCGACAGGCTTCTGCTGTATATCCGGTTGACTGAAATCGTTGAAGTGATCGTTGTATATGGCGCTGGAGTATAGACGATAGCAATGACCCGCACTGACGCGTCCAGCACGACCGGCACGCTGATCAGCAGACGCTTTCGATGTGTAGGTGACCACAAAGGCACTGACGCCAGTCAGTTTGTCATAGAGTCGGGTCTTCTGTCTGCCGCTGTCTACAACGTATTTGATGTGGGGTATGGTGAGCGATGTTTCTGCCACATTGGTTGCCACAACACAGAGGCGACAACCCTCCGGGACGGGTTGAAAGATGCGTTGTTGCTTCTCCGACGAGAGCAGTGAATAGAGCGGCAGCACCCATAACGGTTGCTTGGTAGTCGGTTCGGCGAGTTCATTCAGTTGGTCATCGAGATCATCTTGCTCATCATCATCAAGGTCGGAATCGTTATCGAGTGTCTCATGCATATCCGCCTCGGTATCATCACTGGGCAGCTTGTAGTCATCCAAATTGATTTTTGGCAGCGAAATTTGAGTGAGGAACTTCTTTTTGGACTTGCGCAGATTACGAATGGTGCGTTTCATATCAAACTCTTCTTCCGGTTCGAGCTCCGGCTGCTGCTGCTGCTCTTTCTTATCCTGCTGTTGCTGTTGTTTCTGTTCCTGTTCCTGCTTTTGGTAGGGAAAGGCACGTCGGAGTTTGCGCACCAGTTGATTAACCTCCTGCTGTCCGGTCACAAAGATCAATATGCCACCCTCGGGCAGCTGTGCATGTATTTTGAGCGTTTTGCGATACGCCTCCGCCACATAGTCATCGGGCGTACGCTTCTGAAAGTGTATGGTCACTGGAAACTGTCGTGCCTCCACTTTGATCAACGGCGGCGGCACCTTAAAAAGTCGCGTATTCTCGGTGAAATCGCTGACGCGCAACGTGGCGGACATAATGATCAGCTTGAGCGGATTGGAGCGCTTATGACGCAGTGGCACAATGCGTGACAGCAGACCGACCAATATATCCGTATAGACACTTCGCTCGTGCGCTTCATCCAGCACAATGACCGAGTACTTGCTAAGCAGAAAATCACTTTCGATTTCCTTGAGGAGGACGCCGTCAGTCATGAATTTAATGCGTGTCGCTGGCGTCACATTGCCCTCGAAGCGTATCAGATAGGACACCTCGCTGCTAGGTAAGTTCATCTCGTGAGCCACACGCTTGGACATCGCAATGGCGGCCACACGACGAGGTTCTGTGATGCCAATCATCTTGTGCTGCGCATAGCCGGCCTCGTAGAGAAACTGTGGCAATTGTGTGGTTTTGCCAGAACCTGTTTCGCCGGCAACGATGACGATTTGATGTTCATTGATCAGTTCCATGACCTGCTGCTCTTCGGCGAGGATTGGCAGACGCAAACGTGCCGCCTGCACCTCGTCTGTGCGATGGACGGGCACATAGACTGTCTGATGTTGGATGACTGGTGTGGTTGGAGCTGTAGATGTTTTTGGCAACGGTTTCAACTCGGGTTTTGCCGGCTGCTGTTCTACGGCCACTGCCATATTTGAGAGGGGTTGATCGTGAGCTTTGGTAGGTGTCTCAACTGCAGCTGGAGCGCTGTCACTTTCGCTTTCACTGGCACTCTCATCATCCGTAGAGTCATCATCATCGGAAGAGTCCTCGGCATTTATTATATTTGGATTTTTGCGTTTGGAATCGAGTGCCTCTTGCTCCTCGAGAAGCAGTTTACGTTTGCCCGCACCTTTAATGGCATTAACGCGCCTGCCGTGCTTTTGATCCTGTTCGACCAGCAGCTGCGATTGTCGCTCCTTCTTTTTAGCTAGAACTTCATCAAGTGTCTGCAGACGTTTTAGTCCGACGGTTTGCGCTTGACTTATGGAGGTGTATTGCTTCAGTTCGGTTTCTGGTATTTGCACAGCAGCCAAATCTTCAAGCAGTTGTGCGCGCTACAAACAAAAAGAATTCTGCTTACAATGAGACAGCGGCACAAGGATTACAAACATTACTTACACCCTCCTTCTTTTTCTTCTTGTCCACAATAGATTGCAGATGTTTGCGTTGCTTCTTTGAAAGAATCTTAATATTCTGACGCTTTTCAATCTGGATTTTAGTGGCACGCTTCTGTGAGGGCAAGACGAGAGCGTTTGCCTCATCGTATCCTGTGGAAATGCCACTGCCGCTACGACCGACAACATCCTCCGTTACAATTTTAATCTGTTTGATTGATGATTAATAATTATTATGTGTGGAGGTCATAACACTTTTAAACTATATACTAACATTCTTTACAGCCGAATTATCCACAATAGTTTGCGGATTTTGCCGAGCTTTGGCATTGTACACCTTTTTGCCCATGTTTATGTTTCCGTAAACATTTGTTGCTTACGATTAGTTTAACGCACGTGCAGGCTATTGGTGATGTGAAATCAATTGTGGCCGAAGTGTCCTATCGGTGTGCTATCGATTTTACCTTTTTCTGATGAACGATATATATTGTTGTCACATCGCTAACTAAAGACCAGCGCCGGCAGAATAACATAATTCATGGACATTTTTACAATTTGACCAAACGTAAACATAAGTTAAAGAATATCAGCAGTGGACATGGCGCAAACAAAACCAGCAGGTAATTTGAAAACTACATAATATAGATGTGTATAACATACAACCATAATCTTATATACAACTGAATTGCAGCGAAGCGCGCCAAGCTCGAGACAAAACCAAAGCTACTGGAAGACGATGGTGAGAATGTCAATAAATCTTAATATTTACTTAAATAATACACGTAATAATTGTTTTTCTTACAGAGACACCGTCTGTGTTCAATCCCAAGTATCGCGTATGCCCTTATCTGGACACAATCAACCGGAATTTGCTCGACTTTGATTTTGAGAAATTGTGCTCCATTTCATTGACGCGAATAAACGTTTACGCTTGTCTCGTCTGCGGCAAATACTTCCAGGGGCGTGGCACGAACACTCACGCCTATACGCACTCAGTGGGCGAGGCCCATCATGTGTTCCTCAATCTGCACACACTGCGCTTCTACTGCCTGCCGGACAACTATGAGATCATTGATTCCTCCTTAGACGACATCAAGTATGTGTTGAATCCGACATTCTTACGCAACGAGATCGGCAAACTGGACACAGTACAGCCCAAGCATTCGCGTACCGTTGACGGCATCCTTTATCTGCCCGGCGTGGTCGGTCTAAACAATATCAAGGCCAACGACTATTGTAATGTGGTGCTGCATGCTTTGTCGCATGTAAGTCCACTGCGCGATTACTTTCTGCGGGAGCAGAGCTATGCCACAATCAAGAGGCCACCGGGTGATTCCATGTTTACACTGGTGCAGCGTTTCGGCGAACTAATGCGCAAAATGTGGAATCCGCGCAATTTCAAGGCACACGTCTCACCGCACGAGATGTTGCAGGCGGTTGTGTTGTGGTCGAGTAAACGTTTCCAAATCACCGAACAGGGTGATCCCATTGATTTTCTGTCTTGGTTTCTCAACACACTTCATCGTGCCCTCAAGGGCAACAAGCAGCCAAACTCTTCAATATTGTACAAGATATTCTTGGGCGAAATGAAGATCTATACACGAAAAATTCCGCCAGTTGAGCTGGACGATACGGCCAAGCAGCAGCTGCTCACAACGGATGAGTATAAACATCAGGTGGAGCAGACGAATTTCATCTATTTAACCTGTGATTTGCCACCGCCACCGCTGTTCACGGATGAGTTTCGTGAGAATATTATACCGCAGGTGAATCTGTATCAGCTGCTGGGCAAATTCAATGGCAGCTCCGAAAAAGAGTACAAAACGTATAAGGATAACTTTATGAAACGCTTTGAGATCACACGACTGCCACAATTTATTATTTTGTACATCAAGCGTTTCACCAAGAACACATTCTTTCTTGAGAAGAATCCCACCATTGTCAACTTTCCCATCAAGTAAGTGAATCGCCTAACTGAACTCCCATACAAATTCTCAGCCTATTTGTTTCCATTTTGTAGGAATGTTGACTTTGGTGACATTCTGGGCATGAAGCAGCGAGATAAGGGACTCAAGGATACCAAATACAATTTGGTTGCAAACATTGTCCACGATGGTGATCCGAAGAAGGGCACCTATCGTGTTCACATTCTGCACAAAGCAAATGGACAGTGGTATGAGATGCAGGATCTGCATGTTACCGAAATACTGCCACAGATGATAACACTAACCGAATCCTACATTCAAATTTACGAACGCTGCGCGGAGACTTAGTATTAGCATTAATTTTTTATATGTATACAGATTTGTAATATTTAAATGAATCAACCTACATAAATGTATATATGTGCGTGTATGTATTTGTATGTGGCATCAGCTGTATGCCATCTCCAAGCCCAGTTTTCTATGGGGCGCATGCGTTATAACCCAGTTGTTGTCTTAAGCATTGCCTTCATTCATTGTTGCTGCACAAAAATCGATGACTCTGTGTGTGTATGTGCTTGTTCTTGCGCTTGGGTTCTTTGTCTATTAGTCCATTCCACAGCACCAACACCAAACGCACGTCATGTCGGAGCTAACAAGCTATGAGGAGGAGTGCCAGCGAGCCGAATTGCTGGGACAAGAGCCCCCAGATCAAGCTGAATTCGAGCGGCAGCGCAGTGTACGACTCGAACAGCAAATGGCCGAAATGGAAGTCGCCGAGGCAACCGTAAGTTTAGGCGTCCCACGTGCCTTTTATTTACTACGACATTGGCATCAATATGTATGGATTCGTAAGCATTTTTGGCATGTGCTTGTATGGTGCTTAGAAAGTTTGTAAAGATTTACTTTTTGAATCTTTTAAACTGTATTGATCCGGTTATTGATGGTAATAAGTAAAAGTTTCCTTTTGTTATACCGTGCGTTACAGATGCTGGAAGAGCAGGAGGAAACAATGCGGGGCACCGGTGGTAAGCTGGATGAACTGAATAGCATACTAAATAGTACGCAACAGCGTTTAAATCGCTTCAAGCAAACCGCATGTGGCAGTCTATCCAATCTGTTTGCTCGCGGCGCCAGTCTCAGTGGCGGCAATGATGCATCCAACAACGGCGGTGGTGAAAACCGAGAGCCACCAATTGACCAAGCCGTGGAGAGTCAGCCAAAGCCAGTGCCGCAGCCGCGAGGGCCGCCAACTGCTGCAGAAGTGGCGGCTGCCAAGGCAGCCAAAAATCTCAAAATGGATGGGCAGCTGGACAAGCTGGATACACTGATCAACAAGGCGGACAATGCCCAGCTGGCGATGAGCGAGCAAACGAAACAGATGCGACGCATGGCCAAGTGAATGGTTCGGAATGGTAGAATGTTTAAACTTTTGTGAATTGTTGTTGTTAGCATATAGTATTAACTTTTTATTCGTCCTTTTTCCATAAAACATAAATGTGAACACATAAGTTACCCTTAATCACATAAATAATTAAACATAAATCGAGATTTCAATCACATAAGTTGCAAAGATTGTCTTTGCATTAAGTTAATTTATAAAAATATATATATAATTTTCTTCTTTTCCGTTTGAGTATGTATATATCTATATATAAATGTCTTATAACCAATACTTGTTGCTTAATAATTATTAAAGTTCATTAAAAATCAAATAAAAAAAAAAAAATTACAACACAAAAATATAAAAAGAAATAAATAAGAACATTAACATTTGATTCTCCTCCACGAATCATTCTAAATACAAAATAATTAAAAAAAAAAAAAAAACAAAGACTAGTTTCTAGTACTCTGGAGCTGGCGGGAATGTTGATGTTTTCTGCCAGCGTTTGGCCAGATTCTTCTCATAGGCCATAATTGGTGCAGATTTATGGAGCAACTTTGACTTTAGTTCGCTGTCCGAATGCTCATCATCGCTTTCGTTATCAGCATCCGAGCTGGCATCGAACCACTCTTCAATCCTTTGCCCTTTCTGCAACCACTTTGAATTTGGCTTTGGCTTTGGCGACGTGTCCTGCATGAGAAAACATTTCAATTAAAATCAGTCAATAAAATAATAATAATATAAGCTGTATAGCTTTACCTTAATTGGACGCTCAATGCATGGCTTATTTAGATACCGAAGCTCCTGTTCATCGCTCTCGTAGAAGAAATAGGTAAGCATCAGCTGCTCATCAAAGTTGTCGTAGCGAAAATAATCTGGCACTAGAGCTGCATTACGATTGAAACGATTTTGCAGCTCTGTGAATAGATATGGCGATATGGTCATCTTGGGCACGTTCAGTTCATGCTGTTGCTTCTCAAATTCCTGAATCCATTGCATGCTCTGTTGGCATTGACCGAAGACGCGAAAGTACAGCTTGCTGGCGTAATAGAAACACATCTCGTCCGGACCTCCCAGTTCATCATTTAGTAGGCGGCGCAGCACGGCCAATTGCGTTTCGCGCACATGGATGAGCATATAGTGCTCATGTTGATTTGGCATCGTGGTAACGAACACAGCGCGTTTGCCTTGTGGACTGAATTGTGTAGCTGTAAGTGACCACATGCTCTGCAGCAGACGTAGCATCAAATGTGTAACGGTTGAATGCTGAAAGATCGGACGTAGCATAGCATTGTCTTTTGGCGCCGGTTGCCAGCGCAGTGTATCTGCCCACAATTTAGCGGCAGCGCCATTTTCAATGGCATTTCCGAGCATCCACATACAACGCTTACAGTACAGCACACCAGAGATATTGGTGATGCGCTCGTGCAGCACCGACATGTTAAGTACAATGTGATTAAGTCCATAGTAGATGTTAGTGGGGCCGGGTATTAATGTGGTAGGCAGCTGTTGTTGTTGGTCAGATGGGCCATGATTGTGGCAAAAGAATTCAGCTGGATCGATCAGGCCGCTGGGCAGTTCACGCAGGCGATTATAAGTGCAGCCGGGCACAAGTTCGCCCGTACACTTATTGCAATGAATCGCCACGTGGTCCTTGCGTTCTTCAAAGTTAAGCCGAATCGGCTTTGGCTGCGACTCCTTGGGACCGCTGCCAGTGTTGAAGAGTTTATCGAGATCAATTGTGGTATAATTAAAACGGAAGCTGACATGACAACTGCTTGAGTTGAAAAGTGAAATGTGTTTGACATCCATGCCCCAACTGTTGTGGCACAGCACAATTTTGCGATCTTCGTCGTTGCATTTTTGCAAAATGTGCATGTCGTCCTCTTTGATGACGAGGCGCGTATTTTTGCGATCGGCTATGGGCTTATCAAACTGCAGAAAAGCAAGGCCGCAGCACAAGTTTGGCCGCAATTCAATGACCACTGCCTTTAGTGGCATTTTTGATGGCGGCGCGTTTCGGCTTGCAATTATAAAAAATAAAGGAAGTGCAAAATTGTTTGACGACGCGCGAGCGTGAATGCAATTATCGATGCCAATAAAACATCGATTATTATGGTAACTAAATTTAGCGATAGTGGGTGCGCACTGTTAACCACCAAATTGCCTGACAACTTTAACAGCTGAAGTCGATAAGTTTGTAACGAATACCGAAATCAACAATAGTTGGATAGCAAGTAACATCACTTCTGCGGCAGCTGTTTGACAATCGAATGAAAATAAACAAAGACGATTCTTATATAATATTTTATACAATCTAACAATGAAGGGAATAGCTGATGGCTCTTAAATTTTCTTGCTGGAATTACCTTATCTTTAAATTAGTTCTGTTTTAACTATTTCATTCATAATATAGGCTTAGCGACATCTATGAATTAATAAATGCAAATGCATTTTATATCAAAAAGCTTTTGTCCGTTTACATATGTTGTATGTTATTTATCTAGGAGGTCAAATAAACGTTACACCAATTTTTAATTGACGTTGTTAGCTTTCTTAATTGCAATTTAGGACACAGTTGTAAAATATAGTCAATATTACAAATTTTGATTTGGCATACTCGTGTTGCGCATTTTGCGTTAACATGCCTCATTTTGCGTTTCGTGTTGATGTCTTGTTAACTCTCTTTATCCACACAACTACCAATCATATATAATTTAAGGAATTAAAGAAATACGAATGTCTTTTTTTTTACCGGTTTTAAATATTTCGCAATCTTAAATATTTTAAGTTAATATTTTGCCTACTATCTTCAGGATTCATCGCCGTTTATGTGACATCGACAAGGCTCGATACTAATCGCTAAGAAGAGCTAGTCGACATCACGATGTTTTTTGCATCACTAGTTCAAACGCGAACGCGATTTTTGTGATGGATAAAAACAAAGTCCCGTACAAATTCATGAAAACTGTGTAAAAATGCAGCAAATGCATATTGAATTCATTACAAAATTCTGCATTAATTAATGACTAGGAAATTGGAGTGCATTAGTTGTGTGACAAAGCAAAATTATTTCGAAACGGGCAAACAAAAAGGTTTTTTCAGAGTTTTCTTTAACGCATTTCGTGCACACACATACAGACATTTGAGCACACATACAGACATTGATATATGTATATCAATATATTGATGTTGTGCTGTTGTTGCTTTTGTGTATGTGTGTGTGCGGGAGCGGTGCATTAGTGTATATGTATGTGTCTATGGGTTTTTGTGTGTGTGTGTGTGTGCGTGAGTGTGTTCGTGCGTTTGTTCAGTATTTCTCGTCTGTCTGAACAGGCTAGAGCGACGAGTGCGACAAAGAAAGAATGAGTGAGAGCTCGCGCGCAGGTTTCGCGACCAAGCACAAAGGAGGATGAAAGGAGCTAGCAAAGATGAGCAGAAAGCATAAAAGTGAAAAATAATTAAAGGTTGCTAAAGGGACGCGCGCACGGCACGACATTGGCTGTCGACGACGTCGACATCAGCAGCGGCAGTAGCAAAAACTATAGAGCAGCTGGTCCTGCTGCAGCTAAAACAGCAACAACGCCACATATACATGCATTTATACAAATGTATGAGTGTATGTATACATAAAACTGTGCGACCAACAACAATTGGCCATTTTGGCGTTCTCTATTTTGGCAGTCACAAACACACACAAACACACAGACATACATACACAATCGCAGTCACTGCTCCCCCAGTGCCTCTCTCTCTGTCTCTTCCTCTCCCTTTCTAAATCGCTGCTGCTGCTGCTACTGCTGCTGTGGGAGGTACAAATTCATATAGCCGTGAAAAATAGCATGAAACACAACAACGACAATAAACAATAGGCAGCAGCAACGCAACGCGTTCAGTTCGTTTGCCTGCGTCTGTTTATTCTTCTTCTTAGAAGTCTTCTTGGTGTCTATGACCAAAATTGTTTTTTTTTTTTTTTCATTTTTTTTTTGTCAAATTATTTGTTGGCACTTTGGGCATCTTAAGTCCCCCTAACCGCAATTCCGCCTCGATAACACTCGCTCGGTCATCGGTCAGTTAAAAAGCTCGTGCGTATGCAAGTGAATTACAATTACAGATGCGTCTTCGCCGTGACACGTTGTGTGCGCTCGCAGAAACACACAAAACAAATTAATGGAAAAAAGGCGACTTTTGTGTTTATAAAAATAAGAACTTGAATAAAAAATTCAATCTAACGAAAAGCAATAAAAGCAATGTTTTTTTTTGTTGATTATTTAACAGTGTTTTTTAAACCGATATAAATTTGAGCTGCTTTGTGAGTCGAATTTTTTAATTGCATGCATCAAGAATACGATTTAACAGCAGAAAGAGAAAGAATCATTACAGTTGAGGACAAAATTGTTTGTCATGCATTCACGAGCATACATACATAAATAAATAGATACAAACATACATATGTGCGTGTGTGTGTTTGTGTGTATATATCTTTAAATAAATAGTTTTGAAATCAATTTGAGCAGCAGTTGACAACTGAAAAACTAGCAATAACAAAAATAAACAACAACAACAACAAACAAGAAAACAAAAAAGAAAACCCGCTCAACATTTCGCCTTTTACACGAAAACTTGAGCGTCCCAAAAACTTGCACTTTATAAAAAACTGAAATAAATAAAAAAATAAAACAAACAAACAAAATAAATATAGAAAAAAATTAATTTAATATAATAAAAAACAAAACAAAAAAAAAACAACAAACAAATATCCATCCAAAAGGAAAAGCTACGTATAATACCGTCAAATAAATAACAAAACAAAAAAAAAGCTCGTGCAAATTTTGAAAGCTCAGCTTCAACCTGGCGAATCGCAACGGCAGCAACAACAACAACAACAATAGAGCCGATGCAGCTGCTGGCGGCGCAGCCTCTGCCGCTGTAGCCGCCGCTGCGGGCCGCAACAACAACAATAATAATGCAGCTGCAGGGGGTGGAGCAGCAGCTGGTGCTGCAGGCGCTGGCGCCGATGCAAATGCTGCTGCTGCCGCCGCCGGTGGCGCTGGTGGCGGCAACGAGTGGAATCCCGAGGAAATGGATCGGTTTAGCTTCGACGACTCCATACGCTTCGAAGAGGATTCTCTCTGCAGCTGGAGCTCCGAGGCGGAATCGTTGTGCAACAATTGGCGCGGCTGGAAGAAGCCATCGAATGGCACCACAACAATGGGTCCCGGCAACAATGGCATTGGCACAAATGGGACCGGCGCCGGTCCCGTTGGCCATGCAACCAGCAGCAGTGGAGGCAGCACATACGGCAGTGCATCGGGTTACGCTGGAGGCGCACCCGGCGGAACAGGTAGCAATGGACTTCCCAACTCTGCCACAGTTGCAGCTGGTCCCAATTGCGGACGCTATTTCGGTAAGTACATAAGTATATATATTTATACATAAATAGGTTGGGGTGAATTAACCTTGTGATTAAATAAATAAATCCTCGATACCATGATCGATATCCGATAACCAGTATATTAATCCATTTTTTTGTTAGATCAATTATGATCAAAAATCAATCAATACGGTTGAGTTTTAACTGGATCTGGTAACTCTATGCTTATTGCAACCATATAAATTACATGCATTTAGTCTTTAATACATGCCCCAAATTTAAATACTTACATTCCTTTGTATCCATAATAGTGTATATATTTATGCATGTATATAATTGTATATAGACAATTGTTCAGACATATGCACATTGTAAAATTGGCTTAAAGTGGCAGCTACAACAAGAACAACAACAACAACAACAACAATGCAACAACTATTTCTGCCTGCGTCTCCTGCTTATCGCTAAAGTCAAAATCACGACTTTTGCAGGCTACATTTTGCTGCCTTTGTCCATTTGCGTCCGTTACCTTGCGTTTACCTTATTCTCTCTCACTGTGTCCCCTCTGTGATTTCGTACTTAATCGTGTGTGTGTGAGAGTGTGTGTGTGTGTGCAAGCGTCGTTGCTCACATTGCTTTTGCGACGTTTGCGTCCTGTGCGCCGCCGCACCATTATCAACATGTAATCTCAGCAGCGCTGCGACTGCGCTGCCATTACTTTTCATTGCTCTTTGTTTTGTTGTGTGTATTGGTACGCTAGTTTGTTGTTGTTGTTTTTTTTCTTCGTTTGTTTTTTTTTTATTTTTTTTTATTGGTTGGGGGCCAGGCATCTTACTAGGTGAGCGAGCATTGCCAGCTGCATTTTGAACATTGTATTTCTGCATGTAATACTCACACACACATACACACCCAGATATATACAAATATATAATACATATCTAGATGCGGTTATGTACCTGTGTACCTGTGTTTGTGGTCTGTCTGGGTTAAAAAAGAAAAAGAAGAAAATACCGCAAAAAAGTCAATGTGTTGTTCTTGCAAATTGCTTCTGCTGTCGTTTGTGTCAAGGAACCTTTTCAAGGATAATTTCTAAAAATGTGTGTGTATGAGTAAACATAAATATATATACATATTTATATCCTTACCTATGTAATTGTATGTAACCACCTGCTTCGGCAAGGACGACTTGTAATAAATCGAACTACACCTTTTTTTTTTAACAGTGTAATTTTACTTACACACATGTACACTATGTCACATCTTAAAGTGAGCAGAGTCAACCAAAAAATTGTAAGTGCTAGGCAAAAAAAAAAACAACTAAAAATGTTTAAACGCCAACTTGTCTTATGGTATATCACATTTAAAAAAGTAATTAAATTTTTTTTTTTAATATTGCCTTAATATAATAATTAGCCAAAAACTGAAAAAACTGACCATAAATATGGATGTTAATACTTAGTATGATATCCCTTAGCCTTAACAACTTCTCTTAACCTATTATTTATGGAAGATACCAGTTTCCAGGTGGTTTCTAAAGTGATTTTGCTCCACATATTCAGTAGATAATTTTTGAGATCCTTTTTGTTGGATATTCTATGCTTCTGGATGTAATTTTTCAGCAGATCGCACATATTCTCAATGATCTTTAAGCCTGGAGGCAGGCAGTTACAGATAAGCCAGAACTGCGTTATTCCCGACTTATACTTGGGTCCGTTGTCCTGGTAGAACTGGAAAGTATGTCGGATTCCCAGCTTCTCGGCACATTGCAGTAAAGTTTTTTTTTTTAGGACATTGAGGTACATAATCCCCATTGTACTCTCAAAAATCACCAAGATGTATATGCACGTATGCGTGAATGTGTAAATTTATGTCTAGCGTTGCCACCTGTCTTTCAATTAATTACAAGAAGTACCTTACCGATAGTTTATTATTTGAATTGTGCAAATTCATACATATTTGATAGTATGCATTCCCACTTCCGGTATATGCATGTCATGAATTTTGATCCCTTTTTAACATGTATTTACGTTTGTTTGTTTTGATAACCTGGACAATTCAGGCCACATAAAAAAAGGCGATTAAACTTAATAGGGCAACACTGACACAGACAGAGAGACAGACAATATTATTGCTCCAAGTGCATTTAATTGCCATCACCATTGATGCATCTCTTACGACAAAGTCAGATGGTAAATGGTATGCGTATATAAAAACGGGATAGGCATATTAAAGGAATAAGAATATTCTCTTGACGCTTGCAGAAAATGACTGAATAAAATGGTGCCAGGGTGTCTGAATTGAAGCGACAGAAAAAACAAGCGAACGTAGGCAAAAGAAGAATAGCATAAACGAAAACAAACAAACAAACGTTTCGCTGGCCCCGTACATACACATAGGTATCTGCTGTGCATTAGTGTTATGGTGTGTGCGTGTGCGTGTGCATATTGCCAACCGACAAAAACTTACAAAATCTACTAGCAGTACGACATAAGCGCACACACACTTATCGATAGTGAAAGCGAAACAGGTTTCATCACTATGTTGAACTACAGCTGTTTGTTCATGTGTGTGTGTACGTACATTGAACATTTGTGCATTTGTATGTTTATGCCTGGCCAGCATTTTTAAGACTCTATCAATCTATTCTATTTTAATTATGTATGCTGTGCTGCATACATATTTATGTGAATTTAGCAATAATTCTACTTGCCGAAGACATTTCTTACAGTTTGTAATATAAAAGATTTTTTTAAAAATAAAATTGCCTCAAGAACATCTTGGATTGGATTGGATTTATGCGGGTTATTTATTTTGCTAAACAAGATATTTCTTATAATATACATATGTATGCTAACAAAGCGATGTACAATGCTGGCTTGTTAGTATGTGGGCGAACTTGAACGTTGTTTTCTTGTCTGGTGTGCACGCGACCAAGGTTGTTGTTGTTGTTGTTAGTAAATGCTGCGTCAGTTGGTCGTATCACTCGTCGAAAAAGCAACAAAAATAAACCCAACACAGCTTTGTTTCGGCCTCTTTGTCTTACGCGAATCCCACGCGGATGGGCACGTCCCTTTGGAAAGCCTAAAGTTGTTGATGTATTAGTTGTTTGTCCATTTGTTTATTTGCATGTCAATTTGTTGAATTTTGTTTATATACAACTCAATTGCACGACACTTTTATACATATAGTCAGCTTATGTGTTTGTGGCATGAAACCAAAAACATTAAACAGTGAACTTTTTACACAACACAACAACTGGACGCCGCGCCGTTGACCTGTTCGTTCGTTGCTTCGTTATTTCGTTTGGGCATTGTTCGAATGTTTCTGTGTGTATGCTTTTCTATATATGTATTGATAAGGGACGACTCTGCAGTTGTACGGGCTTCATATTTCCGAATTCTTAGCCACTTTGTGTCGGCTGTAGATACGAATCCAATCCATATGCAAAGGATGTTTTTGCAAGTAACAACCCGACAATGTGAACTTGTTTTTTTCCGACTACCCAAAGAGCTTGCTTTCTTATAGGCCCAGAGATCTACTTTCTCTCAAACCATCGGACTTCCTTAAGCTCAAAGCGACAGTAGTTCCAGCGAACCTGCTTTTCTCAAGTCCGTAGGGATCTGATCCAATAATTATGCTTCTTCATATCCCAAAGAACCTTGTTCAATGTCCAAGGCACTTGAGCTCCAAAACTCCTAAGACTTGCTCCTGTTCGAACTCAATAGATCTATTTTATCCTTGAACTTGAGAAATGGTTGGTAAATCTTAAGGGTCAAAAAATATGATATCATGCAATGTAAGAGTATTTTGAGTCTGTAAGAGTTTGTCAGTTGTTAAAACTTCTGTATTCGTTAATGTATAAATAGTTTTTTTAGTGCTTTAAAATGGTTATACGAATTATTTTTTGGAATTGCAGAAGTATCATCGCTTGCCGAGCTCGCCGCACGCTGTGTTGCATCGTATATACCATTCGAGCTGGTCGAACATGTTTATCCGCCCGTGCCGGAGCAGCTGCAGTTGCGCATCGCGTTCTGGAGTTTTCCGGACAACGAGGAGGACATACGGTTGTATTCGTGCTTGGCCAACAGCTCGGCGGATGAGTTCCATCGCGGTGACCAATTGTTTCGCATGCGCGCCGTAAAGGATCCACTACAGATTGGTAAGTGTTAAATTTCAACTTGTTTCTTGTTGCAGCATTGTAAATTGATATAAATAAATACTTATGCAGGTTTTCATCTATCTGCAAGCGTTGCTAGCCAAACGCCGCGAACATTTTTCAATGTTGCCGTCACATTCGATCGCCGCCGAATTTCATCCTGCAACTGCACCTGTACCTCATCCGCCTACTGGTGCTCGCATGTGGTTGCCGTCTGCCTGCATCGCATTCATTGCGTACGTTTTCCTTCTTTTACTCGCTCTCTTTCTCTCTCTCTGTCCATTAAATCTCTTTCAATCTCACTAACTTAAAGCTTTTCTCTTTGTATCGTTCTGTAGCCGCTGGAGGTGTGCCTGCGTGCACCTGTTTCGGAGTCGCTAACGCGCCTGCAACGGGATCAGTTGCAAAAGTTTGCCCAGTATCTGATCAGCGAGCTGCCGCAGCAGATATTGCCGACGGCACAGCGACTGCTCGATGAGCTGCTCAGTGCCCAACCAACGGCAATAAATACTGTGTGTGGTGCACCTGATCCGACAGCGGGCGCATCAATAAATGATCAAACCAGCTGGTATCTGGACGAGAAGACATTACACAATAATATCAAGCGCATTCTCATCAAATTCATTCTGCCGGCGCCGATTGTCTTCAGGTATATTACTTGTGTTATCCTTATTCCCTTGTACATATCGAATCTAACTTGAACAAAAGGCCAAAGCGTTCATCCTTAGAAGTCATTCCCTTGCGGCGCATGTTGCAAATTGAATAGACTTAAGAAGGGATAAAAAAAAAACAAAAGGAAAACAACTGACAACCGACAAGCGACAAGCGTAACCATTAGAAACGATTTGCCTTTGAGTTGAATGTAATTTGCATAATTTACATTCAGATTTCATTTGAAAGGACAGCCGAGACGAGTTAATATCTATTTTGCAGTAAACACAGCTGGCAAAAATACTTGCAAAGTTAAAAAGAAGTTTTCTTGCTTTGTAAATAGTTTCCTTGTTGTCTACTTATGTAAATTGTAACAAGTTATAGTTTAGCATGAAAAGGAAATGTATTTTTTAGTAACCTTGTTGATAAGAAGAAACTATTGTAACTATTGTTATTTGCATTTCACAGCGATGTCAACTATTTGACTAATTCGGCGCCACCGGCGGCAGCAGAATGGAGTTCACTGTTGCGTCCATTGCGTGGTCGCGAACCGGAGGGTATGTGGAATCTGTTGTCCATAGTTCGTGAGATGTACAGGCGTTGTGATCGGAATGCGGTGCGGCTGCTAGAGATCATCACGGAGGAGTGCATGGCCTGCGATCAGATGCTGATCTGGTGGTTCCAAACCAAGCTGGCACTCATGATGGGCTCCCATGGCCACAGTGGCGGCAAGCACTCGAATACACACTCCAATACCACAGCATTGCAGCATGCATGCAGTTCGTTATGCGATGAGATTGTGGCCCTTTGGCGATTGGCCGCATTGAATCCGGGCTTGGCGCCCGATGAACGTGACATGCTGCACGCTCAGTTCACGGCCTGGCATCTGAAGATTTTGGATCGTGTGGTCAAGAGTCGCATGATGCCGCCATCGTACACAAACAAACATCAGCAGAACGCACGTTCGGAAACGGAGCTGTTCATTGGCTTCAAGCCGGCAATTGAGGCATGCTATTTGGACTGGGAGGACTATCCGATTGCGGGCGTAACGCACACACACGATACAAATCCCATTTACTATTCGCCGTTTACATGTTTCAAGCATACGGACGCCAAGGGTGAATCGTGCAGCATCACCGGGGGCGCCACAAGCCAACTAAATGCCACACAGGCGGTAATGAGCAACAACAAGCACTATAACTACTTTAGTACATCTAACGATCATGGTTTGCATGCGAGCGCCTTCAACAATCAGCGTCCGGAACGGAGTGGTTATCGCGAACGCTTCAATGCTGGTGGTGCTGGTGCTGAGCTCTTTGGCTCACCCAACGAACCTTCGTCTCTGAATGCTGTCATGCTCCTGGCGAGGGTGAATGCCGCCTGTGGGATGGGCGTTGATCGCAATGGAATGGGTCAATTGGCTGGCGGCAATCAAACACAACAACAACAGCAACAGCCACAGCAGCATAATCAGCAGCAACACCAGCATCAGCAACAGCAGCAGATTTCCCGTGCTGTTGTCACACCCAAACTGAATGCTAGCTCAACGTCGGGCAAAGTTGGATCTGGTGTTTCAGCCGTCGGCGCTGGGGGTGGTGGTGGTGGTGGCGATGGCAATCGCTCTAGCGCCAGCAGTGAGGGCTTCTGCGAGAACGAAGACTTTGGCGGTGATAACAGCAGCAGTCTTAACTATTGCACAGAGCGTGGCACGGTGGCTGGACAGAATCAGAAATCGCTAACCGAATCCGATTCGCAGAGTAGCCTCGATGCTGTCTCAGCTGTATCGGCTGTCTCGCAGCAGAGTAAGGATTTGCCCATTGCCGGCGGATCAACAGGAGCAGGTGTTGTTGTTGTTGTGCCCGGCACTCCCGAGTATAGGGAACAGGCATGCTCCACATCCGATACATCATCCGCATCGTCGGCCTCATCGTCTGCGTCTACAGCGTCCGGCAGCAGCAGTAGCTCCAGCTCATCCATGCTCAAAACCGCTGGCAATGCACAGCAGCAGGTGTCACGTCGTTTATCCAAGGATGAATCCTTTAGCAGCAGCAGCGATGAGTTTGCACAGGTTGCCGCAAATATTGCTGCAGCAACGTCGTCGACAGCAACATCGACAGCACCAGGAATCATCAGAACATCAGCTAGTGATGATTCCATGCCTGGTCCAAGCACTTCGGCAGCAGCTCGCGCTGCACTAGCAGCAACGGTCGGTAACAGTAGTAATCCATCTGCCATGGAACAGGCACAAATATCAGCATCAGCAGCAGCTACAGCAGCAATGGCTGTGCCAGCACCAGCAGCAGCGGCAACATCCAATGCGGCAGCATCTGTTGCTGGTGCTGGGTTGGATCAACATACCGTTACAAGCGTCAGCGGCAACAGCAACAGCGGTGGACAACGTACTTTAACTGGCACCGACAAGCCACATATATTTTCAAATGTTCGCCCCTCGGAGGATGCCTGGGATATACTGTTGGCGCGTGCGGAAGGTCTGCACGCCCATGGGCATGGCCGGGAAGCTTGCATATTGGCTGTGCGTCTGGCCGAGCAGATGCTCGCCAATCCGCCCAATTTGCTAATGGAATTGCCGCCGGCACCAAAGCGTAAGGGCAAGAAACAGAACATTAATCCCATATCGCATCAGTTGACAGTTGTCGCCTCGTCGACACTCTCCAAGTGCGCTTTCCTTTGCACGGTGCTATCCGAGAATTCGGAGCACTATCACATTGGCTTTCGCATCTGTCTGTTTGCGCTGGAGATGCCACGGCCACCGGCAAGTACCAAGCCGCTTGAGGTCAAGCTGGCTAATCAGGAGGCAGACATACTAGCGCTGCTCAAACGTTTGCCCCTCGGTGCCGCCGAGCTGCAGGTGATCCGCGAGCGTGCCGAACAGCTACGCAACGGCACCATTAAGACGCGCGGTGAAGCGCTCCTGCCAATCAATTTGGCGACCTTCATATTCGATGCGCTGGTGACGCCATCCCCAAAGCCGGCAACGGTCAATAACGGTGCCATAACGGATTTACCGGGCATGGTGCGTCGTCCACCGACGTCGACCTCGACGACGACAACGACGTCATCAACGATCTATAAACCACATACGGAGGAGAACATGGGCTTTGAGGCTGCTGTTGCCGCATTGGGTCTGAAGGCAAACGTTTCGGAGGCAGAGCATCCATTGTTGTGCGAGGGCACACGGCGGCAACGTGGAGATTTGGCATTAACACTCCTCAATCACTACAAGGATGAGCCGCGCAAGATAGCCAAAATAATGGAAAAGCTGTTAGATCGGGATATACATACGTTGCTGAAGTCACCATTGTTGCCAGCCTATTACTCAAGCCATCCGCCAGTGCGTACACCCAGCCAACAGCCAATGCGACGCGATGATCATGAGTATGGTGGAGGTGCAGGTAATGGTGGTGGTGCCGGTGGTCCATTCAGTCTATGTGAATTGTTGCCCAATGATTATGGCAGCGTTGGTGGCAATAGTCGGCCGCATAGCTCCACCAGTGCCGAGTTGGAGCTGAGCACGTGTGCCCTGAGCATGGCCAGCAGCAGCAATCAATCGTGCAGCAGCAGCAACAACAATGGACAACAGGGTCAGCAGGCACCGGGTCCGGGTCCGGGTCTTGTTGCTGCCTCCCAGCCTGCTGGCAGTTCGAGCAGCTGCAGCAGCAACAACAACAATGCAAATACTTCAGTAGCAGGTAGTGGAGCACAATCTACTAGCGGTGCAAGCGGCACAACTACAACATCCAGCAGCAATACAACTGCAGGCAGTGGCAGTGGCAACACTAATGCCAGCAGCAGCAGCAGTCGCAGCAAGGAGAGTCGCTATAAGGGCAAACGCGCCTATCCATCTATACCCAATCAGCCATCGGAGGCGAGCGCTCACTTCATGTTTGAGCTGGCCAAGAATGTGCTAACCAAGGCGGGCGGCAACAGTTCCACGTCACTGTTCACACAGGCCAGCACCAGCCAGAATCATCATGGACCGCATCGGGCATTGCATATGTGTGCATTCCAGCTGGGGCTCTATGCGCTCGGACTGCACAATTGTGTTAGTCCCAACTGGTTGTCGCGCACATATTCTTCACACGTCTCCTGGATACTGGGCCAGGCCATGGAGATTGGAGCGCCAGCGATTAGTTTTCTCATCGATACTTGGGTGGCGCATTTGACACCACCGGAAGCGGCCGGTATGGCTGATCGCGCTTCACGCGGCTGGGACAGCAACATGGTATATCCGGCAGCAGAGCTGGCTCTATCCGTGCTGCCACATGCAGCGGCACTCAATCCGAATGAGATTCACCGTGCGATCTTGCAGTGCAAGGAACAGAGCGATCTAATGCTGGAACGTGCATGCCTCACGGTCGAAACGGCCGCCAAGGGTGGTGGCGTCTACCCGGAGGTACTCTTCCAGGTGGCACACTATTGGTATGAGCTCTATAACCGAAACTCGCCCAACAATATCGGCGGCGTTGATCTTGAGCAGCATGATGACCAAATGGAGCATTCGGCGGCCGTTAGTCTATGTGCGCTTATTGAATCACAGCAGCAGCATGAATTGCAGCAGCAACAGCAGCAGCAACAACAGCAGCAACAACAGCAACAGCAGCAGCAACAACAACAACAACAGCAGCAACAACAACAGCAGCAGCAGCAGCAGCAGCAGCAGCAACAACATCAACAGCAGCAACATCAAACTCAACAACAACAACATCAGCAACTTATGAACGAAGCAGCTGCTGCTGTTGCTGCTGTTCGCGAAAGAGGTGGTCAGTTACCGGTTCCATCTGTGGTCAGCTCAGCACCACCGCCCTTCCAACCGGGTGTCGCCACATTGGCGCCAATTGGTCTGGCACCGTATGGTGCCTATACATTCTGCCAGAGCATTTATCATAATATGAGTTATCCGCCTGGCCAGATGCAAATGTATATATCAGCTGGACCGCCACCACCACCACAGCCAATATATGCTGGCTACGCGCAACAGCAGCCGCCACCACCGCCGTCCACACAACAGCAACATGTGCAACAACAGCAGCAACAACAGCAACAACAACAGCAGCAGCAGCAACAGTCGCTGGCACCACCCACAGCTGTGGTGCATGCCGCACCGGTGGGTCATCAGGCACCGCCAACGTTCCAGCCACCACCACCAGGCGCTTTCCAGCCAATGCCCCCGCAGGCATATCAAACACTGCAACCGGGACCACCCGGTCCGCCTATGGGTCCAATGGCGCCAGCTGGTTATTATGGACCACCACCGCCGCCGCCACCAAATGGCCCACCCAATGGTGGTGTGGTCGGTGTACCGTTGCGTCAGCATCCCGCTCAACATCCAGCACAGCAGCATCCAGCTCAGCATCCCGTCTATCCATTTATGCAGCAACAACAACCGCCGCCACCGCCCCCTCAGCAGCAGCAGCAATCTCAGCCGCCGGTGCGTCAACGGCAACCGCATCAGTTTACGTAAGTATCGAGATTCAATATATACACAAGAATATAATCTAGCTGACACGTATTTATTGCTTGCAGATCAACTCAGCTACGTTATGTGCTGGCTGCGTATAATGTTGGAATGCTCGCAATGGAGACGTTGGCGCGACGCGTCCATGATGATCGGCCGCAGGCAAAGTACGCCAGACATCCGCCCTATGGTGAGGATGTGAAATGGCTATTACGCATCAGCAAGAAGTTGGGCACACAATATCTACATCAGTTCTGCGTTTGTGCGGTCAACTCGATTGTGAGTCCGTTTGTGTTGCACGATGTGGCCATAGAGGCGGCACAATTTCTGGGCAGGAATAATCATCAGCTGGTCATGCAGCATCTGCGTTCAGCTCTAACGCCTCTAGTGCAAAAGTGTCAGCAAATGTATGTCTATATCTATCTATAGTTATAACACTTTTATAACATTTGACTAACTTGAAATTTTGTTCATTGTTTTGACAATAAAAAGGTACATCCAGTGTATACACCAGAAGCTATATCATCTGACCCAGAGTGACTATGAGGAGTTCGCAAGCATCGTGGTGGCCGCACGAGCCGCCTTTCAAATCACACCCGAGGGCAGTGCACAGTTCAAGGATTGGCTGCAGTCCATCAAGCGGTCAGTTTTCTTTGACATTCAAGATCCGTTAACGATTGCATTGCATTTGTCATATTTAAATATGATTAAGTAGAATTGCGATCTTGGAATCATGTTCAGTCAAGCAAATTATTTCAAGAACATTCAAATTAAAGTCAAGTCAAAATAGATAAATAAATAAGAAACATCAATCTATATTGAAATATATCAAAAGAAATATTTTGTAATGGCATTACTCTTAATATATATTTTGCAGCTCTAAGTCGTGCAAAAAGGAGCTCTGGACACAGATCAATGCGGCGCTACAAAGCAATTCCAAATGACAAAGACTTGACTCCTGCAATCTGATGATAGCGGCGACAACAGCGGCAACAATTGCAGGCGTTGCTGCAGCTGGAGGCAGCAGTAGCGAAAAAGCGCCAACAATGCCGGCAACAGCTTTAGTTAAATCAAGAGCTGCAACAATGCCTGGTAACAATGGCAACCACAACAACAGCAACAACATCATAATTGGCAGCAGCAGCAGCAGCAACAACAGTGCCAGCCACAATAGCAACGGCAATCGTTGCCTCAACAACATCAAGAGCATCAGTAGCAGCAGCAGCAGCACTAGCAACATTAACAACAGTAACATCAGCAGCAGCAGCAGCAGCAACACCAACGATTCGGCTGTAGCTCAGGCACATCATCATCATCACCATCATCATCATAGGCATCATCATTTGCTGGAGACACCGACAGGCAATGCAGCTGCAGTTGCCGCTGCCCTATCAGCAGCTGTTGCAGCAGCAGCAGCAGCACAAGCAGCAGAAGCATCAGCAACAGGAATGCCGCCGCTGCCGCCGCCACCACCACGACCAGCTAGCGCTGGCCCTAGCATTAGCGAAGATTTCGATCGATTATGCCGTCCCAGTCCTCTGGGGGCAACACACGCTGCTGAGCAACAGCATCAGCAGCACCGAGCATCGTTGCCAACGTGTCAACAGCGTCCAGCAGTAGCACCACCACCACCGCTGCCGCCGTCGTCGTCGTCGTCGTCATCAGCAGCCGCAGCAGCAGCAGCAGCAATAGTATCACCGTCAGCGATGCCATTGGCACCGCCGCCAGCACATGCTTATCAAACGCTGCCCGGCTTTTATCAGGCTGCGGCACGACAATTGCCGCATTCACATGCGCATTCGCATTCGCATACGCATTCTCATTCTCATACACATAAAAATCAGCATCCACATTCACATCCGCATACGCATACGCATTTGCATCAGCAGCAACAGCATCCGCATCCGCATGCACATGCACATGTACATGCCCATCCACATGCACATCCGCATGTGCATCCGCATCCGCATCCGCATGGGTCATACCACCATCAGCTGCCACCGTTGAGCCACTACCATCAGCAGCTTTAACAACGTATCGCTGGCGCTGCCCGCGGCTGCTGTTCGCCTGGCGCTCTTTATGCTCAATCCGGAGGAGCAACAGCAGCAGCAGCAACCACAGCAACAACCAATTCAAGCAGGTTCTGTTACAGCATTGCCCCCGCCGCCGCCACCGCCCTTGGGTGGTGCTGCTTTGTTGGCTGTGCGGCCGCATCAACCAAGTCGGCGACGCTGTAACTTTGAATTGCTGCGGCTGTTGCTATTGCTGCTGCTCATTTTGATCCTGGGCATTGGGGTGCCAGTGCTGCTGTTGCTGATGCCGATATCGTCGTCATCGTTCTCATCGTCAGCGTCATCGGCCTCGTTATCGGTATCGTTGGCCATGTAATGCATGCTGTAATGCTGCGATCTCAGCGCTACGCCACACACATTCTTTGGTCACCCACATAAACACCACCGCACTTATGTTCATGTTATAGGTTATCTCTTAGCTCTATACACATGCATATGCATACATATACAAATACACATATACACATACACACATATTATACATATACAACTCTTTAATTAAACTAATTAAGTGATTTTTGTTTGAAACAATAGAGGGCAACAACAGCAACAACAACTACAGCAAAGACAACTTCATTTGATGTGTGTGCATTTTTAGACTGAGATTTCTGCCAACAACACGAGCAAACATTTAACACACACACATGCATACAACAGCAACGGCAACAGCAAAACTCACTTCAAAATGTGTTCAGTTAAACTAACGTTATTTTAGACATTTACTTATCAGATAGTTATACAAATATACATATTCTATTATATAAACATACATATATATATATATATATAATTTTTTTTTCTTACTTTTATACATTTCGATTATGTTTTAATCACTTTAATCACAAATTTCGCATGTTTTTTCTTCTAATTTAAGAAAAATATTCATGTGTTTATATATATATATATTTGCACACACACACACACATACATATGTATGAATATTTTAGAAATTCAAGTGTAGCTAAGCAATTTTTAGGATTTTCAAATTTTTTTTTATTAAGCTAAACACTCACCGATCAATTTAAATCATAACAAAAAACTAAACATAGAACATTAAATAAATAATATTGTGGTATATATGATGAAAAAAAATCTATGCAGCTCTATAATGATTTTTGCATATGCTAAATATTTGTCTAAGATTTTTGAGTTGTCAATTAACCGCTTATGATTATGTTTAAAACTGAATAGTAAAATTTAGCTGATCAGACACAAAATAATTATTTCGCGACTTCATTTTGTGTCTCTTTCGTCAAATGGTTTTATAGTTTTTTCTTAAATTTTTGTCAACCTATCAAGAAAAACTGAGACTAGGAATTTACAGCAATATTTAGCAGTGGGACAAAATGAAACATGGAACAGAAACAGAACATTAAAACAATTTACAATTTAAATGTAGTTTCTTTTTTATTATACACACACACACATACATTGTTATTTACCGTAATAATAGTAAAGAAAGAGAGCGCAGTGTAGCAGCCAAATTAAATGAAAGAGCGCAATGAGAGCAAATAGCGCTCCTTGTGCGCTCTTCGCATAATTTTGCTGCTCGTTCAGCGCATAGGTTATCAAAACAGTTAATTTTTGTTTATAAAAAGAAGAAGAGTTAAATCAAACAAACAGACACTTTCACACACACATAGCACACACACTTTTTTGTATTTTATATAGTATATATTAAAAAGGAAAGTAAAAAAAAAAAAACAAAAATATTTACATATATATATAATTTTACACGCAGTTAAATTTGTAAAAAGAAAAACGAAAATTGTTTATTTTTGATTAAATTTTTATGTAGTATGCTTTATTTTCAACATCAAATAATTTTACCTTAATGCGAACATTACTTTTAATTTATACACATATATTTTATATAAAAGAAACAAAAATGGAAAAAAAATTATTACCTTTTTTTTATACACATACAAAAAAAAACAAATCAAATGCAGTTTTGAATAAATATGGTTTTTTGGATTTATTTCAAAACGCAGCGAAAAAAAAAACAAAAAACACAAAAAAAAGGAAAGAAACCAAGAAAAAGCGCAAGACACAAAAACTTAACAGTTTGTTTTATTTTGTAGTCATTTTGTTTTTATCTTTTGTTTTTCGCTTACAGATTTTCTATTCAAACTTTGGGTTTTTCTATTATTTTTTGGTGCGTTACAAAAGCTAGCTGATATTGCTGAGACTGCGGTGCGAGAGTAAACGACGATTGATTGACACGATCTCCTGCATGCAGACAGATAATATGTACGCGAGTGTGTGTGTGTGATCATTTGTATGCATTCGCTTGGTGGCTGTGGGTGGGCAAAGAGCAAAAACAACAAAAACAACTACAACTATAACTACATAACAATAAATGCGAAATAATATGTCTGTATATGTATGTACATAACACATACATAATTTCAAACTGCCACTTTCTGTTAGCAATCTGTAAATGTAGTAGCTACAATACATACGTACATACATACATATGTAAATATGAGACAAAAATCAGCTGTAGAGCAGCCAACTTTGGGTGTGTGCCATGAAACGATGTAACGTTCGACACGAAACACCCTGTAAATAGAATATTATAAATTATATACATATATAAATATTGTAAATCTGTTTGTGTGTGTGTGTTTTTATATACGTATACATGCATGCATGCATATGTATGTGTATGTGTGTAAGTATAGTATATATAGAACACACAAGAAAATCAAAACTGGAATCTAGTGAATTCTGTTAAGCAATCGCGTAAATTGTACATTTTAAGTAGAGACAGTTTTATACAAGCGAAACAAACTAAAAACGAAACACGAAACACACAAAGCAAAACGAAATTAGAACTTTATAATGCAGCTCGAGTACACTGTAAACAAAAAGTAAGGAAAATTCAAATGTTAGCGAAAACAATTTTTAAATAATAATAATAATAATAATAATAATGTAATGACATATGTATTTACATATATGCAAACATGCATACAATACATTCGATTATTAGATATATATTATATACACTACATATATATAGATATTATAGAGTTCTAGCTACTTATACACATATACATATATGTATGTATATGCATATAGTTGACTTTTTTCCATGAAAAAACCAAAAAACAAAAATCCAAACCAAAAACTAAACCAAAAGCATATGAACAGATTCAAACTGTAACAGCGCTTGTTCAGCATTACTTATATACAAAAATATACTACTTAATAACTGTAAATAATATAAAGATATATATATATATACAAGCCAGACCATAGCTAAAGCAAATACTTAGACATCTTTATGAGAACTCGTGTGAACACGAATCAATCTCAAACTATTACGAAGTCGAATTACAAGTCGAATTACAAGTTGAATTATAAGTCGAATTACAAGTCGAATTATAAGTCCAATTATAAGTCGAATTACAACCGCATGTTTATTCAATTCTTCCACAAGCCAAAACCCCTCCCTTCCCCCACCTCCCCAACCCAAAACAAAATAAGAAAGAAAGAACCAAAATTCTCTCACCGCTTCCGAATTGTTTCACTTCATTGCTTCCTATTCCATATGTTCCATACGTACAGCATACTGCATACAGCATACTTTTGAGCGTTTCAACATTTCCCACTTGTTCCAGTGAACTGCACACGCACATTGATATGCGTCAAAAATGAAATGAAATGAAAAAAAAACTATTTCTAAAATGCATTTAAAGATAATCAAAAAAAAAATCGAAAAAAAGGATAATGCTGCCATATTACCCGCCTGCCAAACGGCGTACAAACCACCAACGAAAAGGTTAAAAAAAAGCAATCATTTGATAATAGATAGTTCTAAAGCAAAATTCTACTTCTACTTTGTGGCACAGAGATACTCAGAGGTACTCTTCCCGTTTTTTCGTTCATCTTCTTTTCGTATTTCACGCTCACACCTTATAACGAATAACAAATTCATATATTCATTAACTATTGCATACTTATTTGAATGAAGTTTTTGGTGACAATCTCGTTAATAATAGATTTAGTATTGAGAACCTTTACTATTTCATACATGTACATATGTACTATATATACTATACAAATACATATACATATACATAGATATATATATATATTTATATAAATATTCTTGGCACATTTGTGGAAGAGTCAGGATCGAGGGATAACCAAACCGTAATCAATAAGCTTAAGTTTTTTTAAGTGCAGTAGAGCAGTAGAATACATCGAGTATATACATACACACACACACACACAAACACACACAACAAAACAAATGCAATCAGCAGAAAATATATATACATATACACATACATATAAACAACAAAAACTCACAGTCTTGCAGTCAGGCCTTCTTGAACTTTCTTCACAAAATTAAACTATTTTTTTTTTTTTTTTTTGATGAAAAAACTTTTGCATAAAAACTTTATTTTCAAATATTTTCAAGGCTTTGTTTCAGTTTTTATTCTTGTCGATTTTTATTTGTATATCCTTAACACATAAATTGTCTCAAAAATGATAAGATTGGAACGTTACTTCTCCTAAAACATTGTTTTTCAAAATATCGATAACTTTATCGCGTTTCCCCTTCCATCGATCTTAAGTTTTAAAAATTTGTTTGGGTATCAGTTCAGGGTATCTGCTAGTCGATCCTTCTTGATTAGAGTCTTTTTACGTGTTTCTTTGCTCCTAGCTTTTAAGTTTTCTCCAAGTTCAAGAAAGTGCTCCACACACACACATACACACCAACACACACACACACACACCAACACACGATGAAAGAGGGAGAAAAATATTGTTTAATTAACATGGGCAGCCACGTCAACCTTAAATAATTAAATGCAAATTAAAATAGCAGCAATTTGAATAAGCATAAAACTAAAGAACAAAAAACAAAAAGAAAATACAATACAGTACAGTACAGTTATGGCAACATACATGCGTGTGTGTATATATAGTTGACACGCATATTACACTAACACACATACACATACACATAAACATACACACAACATGCATGCATACCTACATACATACACATGCATAAACACGCGAGTGATTCGCGGCAGAATTGCTTTGAATCATTCAAGTGAATGATATGCGTGTGTGTGTATGTATGTATGTATGCTCTAGATATACTATATATATATATATTAATTGGGCCGCTCGCACACAGACAACGGCGATTCGCAACTGTCGGTCTGTCTGTCTGTCTGTGTGCGTGTGTGTGAGTTTTGGGCGGCCCATTAACGGTTAAGTCGAAATAAATGCATTACCTCATACTTTAAATACTTATGATAAACAGTTAAACGTAGAGTTCCATACAGTTATGTATGGCAATAGGCATCATATATATATACATACACATACAATATACACATATATATATATAAAGATATATATAGAAATATAGATATATACATATATAGAATAAGTTTTTTTTTGTTATTTTGTAGCAATCGTCAAAGGAATACAACTTATGAATTACTTTAACAAAATTGTAAGCAAATTGTTTGTTGTGAAAATGAGAAGAGAAGAGAAGAGAAGAAAAAGGAGATAAGCAAATCAGTTGACAAAACTTGGTAATGCACCGAATTTTGAATGCCCTTTCGTGCAACTATCTCGAGTACTTTTCGAATAGTTTCGAATGTGTGAAAGGGTATTAGCAGCGGCATTAGTAATTTTATATATACACTATAATTACATATATACATATACAAATAAGAATCTAAATACATATATATATATATTTATATATACACTCAGAGAAAGGAGAATGTATATTATTTCAATTGTTTTGTTTTTATACGTTATTCATTGCTATTTGTACATATGTGCACTGTAAAAAATTAATTAAAATATATATATATATATATATACATACAACTAATAAACAGCTTGCTAATTGAAGTTATTAAAAATCGCGCAAAAGTTTATCATAAAAAAACAAAAATACACATATACATACATATAACTCCTTATGTATATACAAAAAAAAAAATATATATATATATACATAATATAGAATGAAGTTATTTATACATACATATGCATACAAAAACACACACACACACACACACACACATATATATATATATATATATATATACATACTATTTAGTATATGTATATATATTATATACAATACTTATTTACACATTGCGTAATTTTAGTGTTTTATTCGAACAAAATAAAGAAAACAAAAAAAAAAACCGAAATGAAAATATTTAAAACCAAGAACCTAATAAAACCCAACGTAGAAGTGCGACAAAACCCTAAAAGAAAACTGTTCTTTTTAACCAACAAAACGGATAATATTTATGCACACACACACACACATATATATATTTATATATATATATATATATACATAATATATGCATAGAGCATGTTAAAATATATATATATATCTATATGATTTTTTTTACACCGCTGTAAATGTCAAGCATAATGTAGAGTATATAATATTCACCATTGTTTTTGTAACCTAAAATAAAATATTATTCATTTTTCATTATTTCCACTTCAAAGCTGTGTTTTTCCTAAGATTCTTCCACACTTCTTTTTGTTTCAGTGTGCCTTTCTCCAGCACCCTTTTTTTCACTAACACAAGCAAAGCTTTAAGATTTACAACTACACACACACACATACACACAGCCAGACACAGACTCACTTTCGCCATCTTTTCTTTTTCACCTAAAAAAATTGCTTTAAGTTTTTTCCATCTTTTTGACAGCTTTTTCCTTACAAATAACAAAAACACAAGAACTCTGCCAAAACAAAAAAAAAAACAGAAAAGAAAATAAATAATAGTAAAAAATAAATGCTTAAAACTTTATATATATTACAAATACAACAAAACAAAATAATATCTATACTTAAAACACACAATTCTTTTTTGGAAATAGCAACAAATTGTAACAAAAACCTAAAACGAAAACAATATTTAAAATATGACTAACTAAATATACATAAAAAATGACAAAAAACAGAAAAAAGAGTTGGAAACGCTAAGGAATAAATAAATGAAAATAAAAATGAAAAACACATAAAAAATGCTTATTTTATATATTTAAACATACAACAATAAACAAAACAAAATGACCATTATGAAATTAATAAATAATTATCAAATATATATATATATATATATATAAATATATATATGTACTGTATATATATATATATATATATATATATATATTTGAATATGTATATGATTTTAAACTGGAAATAAAAATCTTTTCAAATTTTAATAGTTTTCAATTTAAAGCGGCTGGAAAAGACAACAACAACAACAGACAAATTAATTTCAAATATATATATATATATATACAATATAGAATATACGTATATGTATGTATATGTACACACACACATATATATATACTGTAGTATATATCAACTATATAACTGAAACAAATGAAATGAAATGAAACAGAAACTTTAAAAACACACAGTAAAAAATAAAATGATGAAAAATGAAAAGAAAAACTAACAAAAATGAAAAGAAAAACTAACAAAAAATTAAAAAAAAGAACAAGCGAAATACATTTTAAAAACAATGAAACGAAATGAAAAAAATACAACAAAAAAACACTCGAATAAAACAAAAAAGAAGAAAAAAAAAACCAAAAAAAAAAAAAAAAACAAAAACATAATTAAACTTTCTTTTCTTCTTTCTATTGAACTTTAAATGTTTAAAGGTAAGTACTAGATGTGCAAAGAAATGATGGAAAGTCTTTTTTCCAAGGCACATAGAACGGAGTCCAGTTTTAAGATATCTGTATTAGATTGAGAAATGTTTATAAAGGTTCAGTATTTGCAGACGTTTTCATTTGGATTGAAATCTTTTCAAGTTTTCCCAAATATCTCAGTCTGATAAACATCTGTGTAATTGTTTTTATACCCTTAACCCACGAAATGGGCAAAAAAAGGTATATTGGTTAAAGAACATTTATATTCTTGATCAGTCTATATAAACGCTTCGATCTCAGGAACTACAAAAGCTAAAGATTCCAGATTGTGGATATGAGCACTCCTAATCCCTAGGCATGACAAGGTTGTTTCCAATTTTCGATAACTTTTCAGGTTTACGATATATACATGAAAGCGATAACAAAAAATCTTGAATTTAAAAAACTTAAAAATGAGGATTGAAAATATTAACAAATAATGAACATCTGTGAAATTTTTAATAAAATCGGTTAAGAAACACCGCAGATATGAAACCATTAAGCATTGGTCCGGTAGTGCAAGTACGTCTGTTCGTCAGTATGGTCAAGGGTTAAGGGTGTAACTTCTTGTTAAAGTGTTTCCCCAAAAACAAACACAAATTATATCACGAGAATATATTGACATATTCATATGCAGGGTGATTAACGAATTAGATTTTTATTATTATTCAAAACGAATTATATAATGTGTAAATATTATTTTCGAGACCCTGCAACATTTAATGAACTGAAAAATAAACTGAAAAAAACCCAAATATTTTTAAAGACAACTTTTTGTTTTTTTTCTGATAATTTTAATATGTGTAAATATGAGTTTTTTTGTTTATAAGAAAAAAAAAATTAAATACACACACAGATATAACAAAAAAAAATATATATGTATGTATATCTGATAATATGTATGTTTTGTGTGTACAAACATTTCTACATTTCTAGATACTAGAAGTAGAACAAATAAGAAGAAAAAACATTTTAGAGTTGACTACAAACTAAAAAACTATAGCTAGTAAAAAAAAGCAGTAAACAGTAATGTATATATATAAATATAGTGTATGTGTATATGTATGTGTGTGTTTGTGTTATGAACTAAAGAAAAAAAATAATGGGGAACCTAAGATATGCCCAGCGTTAGGGATGCGGAACGCCGCACTCAAACGGACTTAATGAGACGATCCTGGCGCTCGAACATTTTCGTTTTGTTCGCCAGAGATGATTCGGCGGCAGCAATGGCAATCACATCATTTGTGGCATGTAGAGCTGCCGCCGAGGTTGCAGCTGTTGCTGCTGCTGCTGCTGTCGCCGCTTGCAACTGTTCCTGCATCAGGGTGGTGAGGCATTCGCGGAACGCGATCAAAAACTGATCGGCATTCTCCAGATTGAAGCACATGGGTGGCTTGAGCTTGATGACATTGTCGTTGGGTCCATCGCTGGAGACGAGCACCTTGTGCAGCTGCTTCATGCGATTGACCACCCAGCGAGCCGCTTGGGTGTCGGGGGTGCGGGACTCGCGATCCGTCACCAGCTCAATGCCCACAAACAGACCCAGGCCGCGCACATCGCCAATGCATTCGAACTGCTGCTTCAGCTGACTGCACTCGGTCAACAGATATTGACCCAGCCGTTGGGCATTGTGCTGCAGTCCCTCCTCATCGATGACGCGCATCACGGCATTGGCAATGGCACACGAGACCGGATTGCCGCCGTACGTATTGAAGTAGGGAACGCCCGTGTCACAGAAGGCCTGAGCGATTTCGGGTGTGGTGACGACGGCGCCCACCGGATGTCCGTTGCCCATGGGCTTGGCCACGCACACAATGTCGGGCACAACGTTTTGCGTCTCGAATGCCCAATAGTGGCTGCCCACACGTCCGAAGCCCACCTGCACCTCGTCGGCGATGCAGAGACCGCCGGTGCGATGAACTGCATCGTAGGCGGCCTGGAAGTAGCCAGCCGGTGGCAAGATTTGGCCGCCGCAGCTCTGCAAACTCTCCGCAATGAACGCGGCAATGCCCTCACCCTTCGCCTGCTGACGCTCACAGATGTCCGCAATTGGTTGGGCATAGAGTGCGCCCAAATCTGCATTTGAATGCAGCTTATCGGTGAACTGGCCACCATAGATGTCTGGGCAGGGTGCCACATGGACATAGTCCGGTTTCCGTTCGCCGCCAGGCATATTGAACTTGTACGGCGAGATTTCCATTACGGCCTGCACATGACCATGATAAGCACTGCAACAGAAAATCCAATCAAATGTTAATCAAGTTATCTTTCTGAGGTGAGGTGAGGTCAGGTCAACACTTACTGGTCCAGTGTGATTACATCCTGTCGCTTGGTGTAGATGCGAGCCAGACGCAAGGCCAAATCATTTGCCTCCGAGCCCGAATTGACAAAGAAGCACACAGACAACGGTGCTGGCATCTTGCTGGTCAATGTCCGGGCGCACTGCACCAGTTCATCGTGCAGGAAGCGACAGTTGGTCGAGATGGTGGCCATTTGTAGGGCGCCAGCACGCACCACCTCCGGATGGCAGTGACCAACTGTAAGCAAAAGGAAACACAATCAAGAAATAAGTAAATATGTATAGGAAAGGGATCTGCTGCTTAAAACTATTTGGTTAGCTGTTATCGATTCGATAAGTTAGTTGTTTTGTATAGGATAAATCAATTATGACCTACAGACACTTATTCGACTCGATAAATGAAAATAAACTCTACTCTAGTCGAGTTTTCTTTAGCTATTAGAACAAGTAAGAAGTCTCTGGTGGAGTAAGCTCAATTAGCAGATACCCTTAACCCTTGAACATACACATACGTGTAGTACCGGACCAATGATAGATGGTTTCATATCTCCGGTGTTTTTCGTTTTTGATGCTTTAAAGTTCATAAAAATTAGTAAAGAATATTGCTCGATGACTGGCTGAAAACTAAATTTGCGTACAATGAACCTTCGAAACATAATCTTCTCAAATATTTCCTAATTTTGTCGCTTCAGATAACCTTAGGAATATTATTTATTGTTGTTTGCCAGAGCTCTCTTAAGACTATTCATGTTCAAACTAAGTACTTAGTACTAAGTACTATACAGAGATTCACGTGCTGTTACCCAACAAGAATCAAACCTGCTTTGTTGACTTATCAGCTCTTAGTAGTAGTAGTAGTTGGGCAATCCACAAATAGATTTCGTCACGGCCATAGAAACCCCGACACACACGGCACACACACAACTACAACTACAACTACGGCAAGCGTGAAGCAGCGAAGTCAAGGCGGCTTCCATTGGACAGATCGCGTGTGCTTCACGTGATTCTATGTACATAACTAACAATGTTGTCGAGTCGACGAGTGTCGACTGACCCCCAAAAAAACACCACTCAGAATAAAGCTTCTGTATGTCTCTGTACGTAACGTATACGTAATCAGTTGACGGCATCGTACGGCGAACAGCCCGGGGCCTGAGGTTTGCTTGGACCCGGGCCTGTCTGCTGGCTGCGTCTCTCACATCTCTCATCTACTTTGTCCCCAAAAGTCGCATCGCATCGCAGTGAGTCGATGATGCGCAAACGATTTGATAAGCTAAATAGCTTTTCGGACACAGCTGTTACGTGTTCCGTTATGTTCTGCTCTGTTCTGTTTTGTTCTGTTATGTTATGTTCTGTTCTGGTTCAATTTGTTCGCACCACCAAATCACGTGTATTGTGTGCTTTATTTTTAGGCACACTCAAATAGTTAGTGGGAACTTGTCATGATTGCGCCGCGCCGTACGTATCTCGCGTATGGTGGGAGCTAGATAGATGCCTTTGTACACTGTTCAACATAATTTGGTTGAATATTTGTGAAATATTATTTAGAGATTCGAATGGAATAATCATTGTTCTTTTCTTATAATATTTTCTATTTGAATTGTTTTTTTTTTGTTTTTTTTTATTTGCATTTAGCTCAAAAACTTTTGTTTTGCTGTGTTGTTTAGAAATTTTGCCATTGTTGCTGTAGTTGCTGACTTTTCGCAACATAATATTAAGTATAATCTATGATTTTTCTATATTTGCATTTGACCGCATTTTCGCGTCTAGCAAGCGACAAAAACACACATAGTATTTTATTATAGTGTATATACATACATACAAACAAACATATTTATGTATGTATATGCATGTTAAAAGTGTTTTTCACATTATCTTGCACAGAATTTTCCACTGGCAACGGACGACGACGACGCCACAGCTGATTGCTCAGTTTGTTAGGCTTGAACAAATATTGAATGTAGACTATGAGCACACATACACACACACAGACAGACAGATTGACAGTTAGAACTAGCTCGGACAATCGAACAAAGTGCGTTGTTATAGTTGTTGTTGTTGTTGTTATTATCTCAAGTAGATTTCCACTCGGCACGAGACGTTCACATGTTGCTTGTAAACAGCACAGTTTCAGGGCAACCTCTTCCTCTGTCTCTTTCTCTTTCGCCCCTTACACAGTTTGCACTAATATTAGCTGCGATAAGCGCAAACCCAAGTGTAGTGAGCAGAGTCGTAGTAGTGAAAAAAAGTAGCACGAGATCCATACAATAACGTCGCGATTGGAACGTGTGAGGGGCGCGCGATGCCATCGGCCACGGTAACGTCAACGGCGACGATCTTTAAAGTTTCATAACAATAACAAGTTGTTGTTTATTGTGTTGTTGTTGTTGTGTTATTGGTGGGGATGTTTTTGTTGTCAGCAATAGCTACACGTGCAGAGGTCCGCTTATCACGTTTTCATTATTAAATAGTTTTGTTTGTTTTTCGTTTTCATTGGCTTCTTTGAGGTGGCGAAGGAAAGGTGGATGGGCGGTGGGGGGAAGTTCCATGATATGATAAGAACAACTCACATTGGAATCGAAATCACGTTTATAGGTTGTGCATAGAAATAGCCTCGATATATTTTTGCCGGAGTACTTTGATCGAACACTTTAAAAGTATTGATAATGCCGAAAGAGTTTGAATTGATTGATTTGCAATCAAAATTCGCAATTGTGAATCGAATAAATCAATTTAATTCAATCTATTGTGACTAATGAGATGATCAATGATAGTACTTAAGTACGTACGTAAATGATGGGTAAATTAAAACGGAAAAATGAAAACAAAAGACAACGATTTGCTTCCTTTGTTCCAGTTTTCAGCCTAAGACGAGTCATTCTCAATTTTAGTACAGCTTTCAAGTAGTTGCTATTTATAATTATTGGCCTTTTGGCTAGTAAGCCTTATCGGACAACTCATGGGAACAACGAACTAGTACAACGTGCGTACATTCTAAATATTAATAGGTTGCTTATCATATAAATATGCAAATAAAGCGATTAGTGATTAGTTTATTTTTGTTTTTCATTAATGAATGCAAATTGCAGGTGCATTGCTGTTAAGTTACAGCGCTCTGTTGCCATAACATAACAGTTACATAACAGTAAGAGCTAACATTTGCAGATCGCTCTAAATGTGCATGGAAATTTCAGTTATTTTTTATTTTTTTTAAGTTGAAAACGGTTTTTGCAAATTGGCAAATTGCGTACACATGTCAATCTAAGTTATTTTTTTAAATTATGCTGTTATTGTTATTCAAGGGGGCTTGCAAATAATCAGCCTGGTGCGTTGTTGCTGTTTTTTTTGTTTTTTTTTTTTGTTCTACCGGGGCCCGAAATCAACGGGACAGCATCTAAATAATCGTAGACCGGCCCCGGCCCAGCCCAGCCCAGCGCCCCAGCAAAGCAACACACATACTATGTATGTTTGTGATGTGTGATAAGGCTGAGTCAGTATTTTTTGCGCCAGCCGCACGGAATCAAATCAAATTCACAGCAACAACACACAAAGCCACTCAATCGGGGCCTGAGCATGCCGCCCGCTAATGGGCTCAAGGGGCCGACACTCTCTCTCTCTCTCGGACACTAGGGTGGGTTAGAATGTGCGTCACCTTGAACTTGCCGTACGAGAGAAACAAAAAAGAGAGAGAGAACACAAGCGCATTTGAATGCACTTTCTTTTTCCTCTACACAACTAACGGTTAACAGTTGTGCTGGTTGAATTCACACGTTCCAAGCACGAAAAAAATATGCATATCAGCATCAAAAAAATGATGATTTGGCGATAGGGCTACGATTTGTCGCATAAGCCAG
The DNA here is from genome assembly GCA_035044645.1 of Scaptomyza parva. Taxonomy (NCBI): domain Eukaryota; kingdom Metazoa; phylum Arthropoda; class Insecta; order Diptera; family Drosophilidae; genus Scaptomyza; species Scaptomyza parva. The sequence goes on from JAWNNT010000139.1 coordinate 16,650,105, forward strand.
GGGCCTATCACATAGTACTGACGACAAGCCCATTGCTTTCGGGCCCCGGTTCCCATTTGAATGACCCAAAATAAAAACTAAATCAACATGAACTGAACTTTCGTTCATTCGAACATATGAAATACAAACAATTCATAGTTTTACTTACCATGTGCCACATTATTAATGCAATCCAGATAGCGTGTTCCCTCTTCATCAAACATGTATTGACCCTGTCCGCGAACGATTTTCAATGGATCGGAGCGAAAGAAGAGTTGACAGGCTTGACTGTATTTAATAGTTTTTTGGTTTGGTTTTTCAGTGCAAGTAACGTTGTTAAAGGTGCATTGAAAAGACAAAGAGAAAGAGAAAAAAAACCATTTTTGTTTTGTTGTTTTTGTGTTTGATACAAAATTAAATGTATAAATATATGTATGTATATGATAAAAATTGCTGCTAATCATGCTGTGGTTAAGGTGAGGTATATATGGCTACTTAGTTATCTGATTAAAAGCCAATCTTTTTATTAGTGTTTGATAGTCATAAACCTTATTTATTTAATGCACAAAGTCGTCGTGATCATTTTACTTTGTGATAGAATGTAGTTCGGGGGATTATAAACATTTTACTTTACTTTACTTCGGCTGGCGCCGTCGCTAGTGTATTTCACTTAAATATGGTCGCACGTTTGTCTGCCTACACACCTACACACCTACATACATACATACATATTATATTTATTGTATAGCAAATCGATAAAGACCCAAAAATAAATTCGGCGCGCAAGTTGTGCTAAGCCAAAAGCCAAAATGTTAGAGTTAACATATTTCTCACAGCAGAGAAAAACGCGCCTGACAATTGCAGTTTCCTGCCATAACAACACACACACACCCCCTAACGAACCCAAAAGTTGGCACGCGGCATGCGATACAAAAGAGCGCTCGCACAATGAAAAAAAAGCGACAAGAAGACGTAACGTAACGTAACGTGGATGACTGTGCCGTTTGATGGGGATGCCGCTAGTTGACCTTGACAGAGAAATTGCATGACGGAAGGTCAACTAACATGCGCTTAACATAAGTGCGAACAGTGCCAAACTTAATGTAAACATATGTACATACATACATATGCAAGGCATCGCGTATCAAAGTTAACAGTGCATTTATGCACATACTTAGTTTAAAGGCTATTTAGTTAATGGAATTTAAATTTTACTTACCCGATGTGTTTGTTTCGCAGTTTGATGGTGTCCGATTTGGACAACTGCTGGCTTGTGGCCACAGATTGGATTTGTTCACTTGCAAAAGGCATTTTGAATATATTTTTTTTTAATTTATGTTTAATTTATTTTTGTTGATTTGAAGATTTAAAAGCGCGCGCAATGTTTTTTTTTTTAACTGTTTCGGCAAGGAATACAATTCAACTGAATATTGAAGGCTCGTTTAAGCTGTCAGGCAGGCAGGCACGGGACGCCTTTAACGTCTTTGAGTGCTTAGAAATTGTCGCCGAATGACAAATTCAATGTGAGAGTAGAGCTATTTTATAACAGAGGCCGTCGCGACAGCGGCAACGACCAGCCCTCTATTGCCATCTAAACATACATATATGTACATATATAAGTATGTAGTGTATGTATGCATATGTAGTAGCCGTTGCCGCTGTTGCTACTGTTGTTGTTTTTGTTGCTGCTGCTGCTTATTGCTTTTTGGTACACTGTTGCTGTTTGCTGCTACAGCAGACACTGTTACTGGTCAGATGCGCGCTCTGTTACTGTTAAGCAACCCATCGCAGCTTTCTGTTTATGTGTGTGCATGCGTGCGTACGTTCGTTTGTTCGTTGTAATTGTGTGTTAACACTGACTATCACACGTGACTATCACACACAGTTAATATTGCTCTCTCTTTCTTTTTACGCTGCTACCCTGCTGGCGTATGTGTGTGTGTGTCCGTCCGGCTTGTGTTTGTGTGATAACAGCAGCAATGTACTGAGCGTAGCGCAACGGCACTAATAATACCAAGTACATATTACATCAACAACACCTAAGCTATGCATCAACCAATTAGCAACTTCGCTGCTGCTGTTCTAGCTATTAGAGATGCGCACGTGTTCGTGAATTGAATAATTATGATGTATTATGTATTATTGTTCCTGCAGACATTCATTTAAATAAATTTAAATATTTAACAAGGCCAATTAACTTTTGTGGTTGGACATATAGAACATACCTTGGTTTGCACCCATGCATACATAGATGTTAGCGATTTCGAAAGTCGATCAAAAGCCGATATGCTCAGTGTGACCGACTGTTGATGTAGTTAAAATACGTAATATGCTTAGGACACCTTTTGAAATATGACTCGTCCTTCGACACAAAAATACTAAGGCCTAGTTTTAGGCTGAATAGTTAGTAAGCCAAAAGCTAACTTTTCAAGCTTACTTATAGCTGTAATCAAGGACCATATGGGATATTTACCATTTTCCTAAGAAACCTTTAACGCCAAGCGATAGCCGTTGTAACTAAAAGTTCGAAAGTTCATAGCCTCTCCGAAATCGTTAAGATCAAGAATAACGCATATTTTACCGTTTGACAGATTTAAAGACAATTTGATTTGTTGCACCGCATATAATTATGATTAATAAATTTCAGATAAATATTTTACCGCCGCCCTTAAAGTATGCTACACACAATACACATTAATTATATACCCAAATAAATACATGGCAAAGATATCTATAAATACAACAAACATATAACAATAATAACGCTCAAACTTAAGTACACATGGCTTTTGTATAAATATTGCCGACTGTTAGTTTTATCACTTATGGCACAAGTCGTGCATGCACATCATCGCTTGTGAAATCTCCGCCGTAGTATCCGGTTGAGGCGGCATCATTGCCAATGCCTGAAACCACGAGTTTCGGCGTTCCAAAATTTCGCCGTTCATTGTCCATCGACTGTAGTTCGCTCGACTGTTTGATGGATGATAGTACAAGTTAATATAAAGTTTTATAATCAAATATCGTAGGTCTTACTCTTGTGTTTTCGAGCGGAACTTCTGTAACCAAGTCGTTGTCTTCTCTTTTCCTTTGACGCAATATCCTCGGACAGATATTGGGTAGACCAAACTGAAGCGTTTCTCGTTCGGTCGTAAATGATTCGGTTGTGCTGCCTGAGCTGGTGTCCCGGCTACTGTTGCTCCCACCTCCGATTTCCGCAATCGATTTGCCGCCCAGCGTTGCCAGAGGATTCTGGAAATGCATATTAATGTTGAGATCGCGATGACCGCGCAGCCGACGCTGATAGAACATGTACCCAAAGCCGGCCGCAACCACGCCCATCACCAACAGCATGGCCAGCAACCATATAGTGCCAGCACTGCTGTTGTTGTTGTTGTCCTTGTCCGAACTGTCTGTTGATTGCATCATCAAGTTCATATCGAGCTCATTGGTGCTGCCGTGTGGACACTGTTGGGTTTCGGGTACGACGGTATTACCACACATGCACTCATAGCCATAATCGGCCAGGACACACATGCCGGCACAGTGGGCGTGCTGGCAAGGATTTGTTGGTGCAACCGGTTGTCGCGACCAGCCGGCAACAACGATATCCTGTGCATTGAGTACATTCAAATTGATGGCCGTGCCTCTTCGTTGACCATATAGCTGGACACGCACCGCCTCCTTGGCGCCCATATTGACAATATACGCATGATTCTCATAGATGCTCAGGCCCGTGGGCTGCATTATTGCACTACTCTTCTGGAGGAGCACAATCGCTTGACGTTGTTTGCCACCGCCGCGTCCCTTGTAGCTAATCATCTCCAGCGTACGTGAGTGCAGATCCACAAAATAGAGCTGCTGCTGGTGCGGATCGGTTGCAATTGCTGTCACATAGCTGCGCTGCTTGCGCAACAACAACTCACGCCGGCTGCCATCGAGTCGCGCCATATGAATCTGTGTAATCGGCTCACCAAAGCTCTCGGTGCGTATGGCCACATAAAAGAGACGCCCCTGATGCGCATCCACAGCCAGTGTTTTAAGGTTAAATCGTGACGTCATCTGCACTATGCCGCCACACATCCTGGCACCGAAACTACACACGTTTATCTGCTGTGGCACACTGCCACTAATCACATAAACATTGCCCGTTGTCCATTCCACGGCCATTTTGCTGGGGGAGCGTAGAGCCAGGGCTGAGATTCGGTTGCGCTCATGCATATCCAGGCGATAGATGGCATTCTGTTCCTCGCTGCTAAAGTAGCCCAGCTGACGTCGCATATCCACATCAAAGCCATCGATGCGTGAATCATTTGCTGACCATGCCACCGACAACATCACAACCGGCTGCTCACTAAGATTTCGCACCTCGTTGTAGCTGGTGAAAAGAAGCGTTGCACCAGTTTGAATACTCTTGCAGCTGCTGCGATCCTGGCGTAGCATAAAATCAGCATAACACTGACACTGATAGCTGCCCGGCGTATTCTCGCACAGCTGTGCACATGGCACAGCGGCACACTCATCAATGTCCACACAGCTGCGCTGATCCGCACCCAGCCGATAGCCCTCGTTGCAGGTACACACAGCACCCGCAGGCGTTGCCTGGCAATTGTGCTGGCAGAGCTGTTTGCGGCAAGCGCTCAAACATTGTGGTCCCTCATCATGGCCATTGGTGCAGTCGGCGAAGCCATTGCAGACATGCGACATGTCCACACATTCGCCATCGTGACAATCAAACAAATGCGGCTTGCAGGCCCGGGCTGAGCTAATCTGTGTCTCATTCTGTTTGGCGTTGTGGTGTTCGCAGTGCTCCTCGTCGCTGCCGTCTGCACAGTCGGGCTCCTTGTCGCAACGGAATTCCTGTCTGATGCATTGTTTGCCATCGCGGCACTGATACTCATAGATGCTGCACATTTCACCGCAGTCGGCTTCATCCTCACCGCGCGGACACTCGGCGCTGCCATTACAACGCACGGCAAGATCCAAACACAAATGCAGATTACTGGCACATTGAAACATGGGCTTGACCAGTGTGCCACAGCTGATGTTGAGAGCGACAGAGCCGCCGTTGTTGCAGTTCACTTCATCGGAGAGATCACCGCAATCGTTGTGACCATCGCAGACGAGCCGACTATCGAGACACTGGCCGAGCAGGCAACGATGCATGTTCTCCGGACACTGCCGCTGTCCGCACTTGTCATGCTCATCGGAGGCATCGCTGCAATCGATGCGGCCATCGCACTCCCAACTGCTGGCTATGCAGGAGCCGCTGCTGCACTGGAACATGCCGCGATCACAAGTGGCAGCCGTCTTGCAACGCAACTCATCCGAGTTGTCGCCACAATCGTTGGTGCCGTCACACACCAAGCTATAGTCCACACACTTGCCATTGTCGCAGGCATGCTGATGCTCGTGGCACATCTTTGTCTTATCTGTAATCATGGATGGAGGGGAGTTGAAGGGTTATTATGAATCAAAAGTGTATGCAAAATTTGTTGGAACTAACCAAATTGAGCGCAATGGAGCTCATCTGAGTTATCATGACAATCCTTGTGTCCATCGCAACGCTTGCTCTTGTCCAGGCACTGTTCGCCGTCGTGGCAGGTAAACTCGGCAAGGCCGCACTTGACCAACTTGGTGCGTTTAACGTTGCCGCAATCCGATTCGTCGGAGCCGTCAGCACAATCCTGATGCCCATTGCAACGATGTGTCATGGTAAGGCACTCGCCAGACGTACTGCAACGGAACTCGCAGTCCAGCGCTTCAGTGCAGCTGCGATTGGTGGCATCGCGATAAACAAAGCCGGCGGGGCAGAGGCAGGCGCTACCATGTTGACCAGCACTCACGCACACATGCGAGCAACCGCCGTTGGCAACCTGGCAGGTATGCGACATGGAACCGGCTGCGGTCAATCGTACAGTGCCCGTCAACGGGATTCGCACAGGCATCGTGTGGGTCAAGAAGGCGGCAGCAGCGGCGGCTCCCGCCGGACTCAAATGTGGATTCGATTCGATCTCAATACGCTTATTGGGTCCCATGTTAGTCTTGTGCGTCCAGTAGATGGCTGCTGAGCCTAGCTCGGTCCAGAACAGATCATGGTTGACCAAGGCCAGTGCATAGGGACGCCGGAATTTGCCACGAAACATTTGTGCATGCGTCTGGCGATAGTTGCTAGAGCTAATGCGACTCGCATCACTATCCGACCAGTACATGGTATGTGTCTCATGATCCACAATAAACTTGATATCATCATCGCCCAGATCATCCTCAAAGACGTGAGTTTGCGAGCCGACACCACTCAATGCCAGGCGATCGATGTGCGTGTGCCTGCGTGCCTTGAGTGCCACAAACATGAAACCCTCCGCTGGCATCACACTCAATCCAATTGGCATTTCATCGCCGGCAAAGAATCGCACGAGGGCACGATGACCGGTACGCAGCGAAAGCAGCTCGATAACGCGACGTTCCATGTCCGCCCAGTACAAATTGTGGGCCAGGTGATCAAATGCCAGGCCGCTAATATTGCCCAGATTGCGATAGATCAAGGTGGTCAAGCGCTGATCGCTCTCGTGGGGCGCATACTCATAGAGTGCTCGCTGCATATTATCGGCAATGAACAAAGTGCCATTGACGCTATTGTAGACCAGTTCGTTGATGTGACAGTGCAGATGATGGGTGGCACTGACTACGTGCCGACCAAACGACGTATGCTCAATCTCGAGCAGCACCTGGCGCAGACCGATGAACAAGCGTTGCTTCTTTTCTGTTTGCCGGCAACGTTGGCCATCTGGTGCTAGCTGCATGCCGTCTGGACAGGCGCATGTGTGTCCGCCCGCATCTGGTTCGGCGAGCAGGCAGAGATGTGAACAGCGTGCCGTATCGCAGGGATGTGGCACTTGCGGTTGCTTGGCCTGATGATAAACGTGCACGGCATAAATGGTGCGATCTCGTGTCAGTACGCGATGCTGCTTGCCGGAGTATTTGTGGCAAGCGTGCACACTTCTGGTGCCCCAATCCGACCAATATAACTGATCCTCGAAGACGGCCAAGCCGTAGGGATGCTTTAGCATGCCATCGAGTACAGTGCGTCGTGAGCTGCCATCGGGACGCACACTTTGCACACTGCCCAGTTTGGCGTCCACCCAATAGATTCGCTCCTCATGCATATCGAGTGCAATGCCATTGGGCCAATGGATATTATCACTGACCAACGGATGTGATCGTGTACCATCCATGGAGGCGCGTGCAATCATCGGTTTGTTGCCCCAATCTGTCCAGAACATTTGACCACGCTGTGGCCACAATGCTAATCCACGTGGCTGATGCACATCCTGGGTGACAAGTACCACACAGCTCATGCCATCGTTCGAGCAAACGGCAATGTGTCGCATTATATTGTCCGAAAAGTAAATGTTGTGCGTCAACCAATCTACGGCCAAATCTTCGGGTGCATCCAAGCCAGAGGTAAGCAATATTTCCGCCATAGATCCATCCGAACGTGCACGCACAATGCTCTCCGCCTCATTTTGTATGTTTGTCCAATAGATGTGCTCGCCATCGAAGGCAACGCCAATCACCTTCGTCAGATTGGTTGCCACACTAAAGACATGATTGCGCTTCTGCGGCTGCTGTTTCAGATGCATTCCCATCACAGCCACTTGGGTGGTGTACAGGAGCAGTGCTTGCTGCTGTATAACGTGGCAGGTGCGATTATTAGTGGGGTCCAGTTCGTAACCTGCGTCGCAGGCACAGCGATAGCCACCGGATGTATTTTCGCAACGCTGAGTGCATAAATCATCTCTCTCCTGGCACTCGTTTATATCCTCGCACTTGTCCTTAAACTTTAACAGGCGAAATCCGTTGGGGCAATAGCATTCCGGTCCGGTTGTGGGCATCATGTGACAGGTGGCACCAGGCGGACATTGTTTAGCGCTGCAATCGGGCTTTGAGTGGCACGTTTCGCTCTCATCGCTGCCATCCGAGCAGTTAGGCTGTCCATCACATACTTGAGTTAGTGGCAGGCAGCTTTCATGATTGCGGCACATAAACTTGCCCATTGACGGCTGGCAAAAGTTCTCTGCAAAGTTTAATAATATATTAAATGCTCCTCTGGCTCTCTGAGATATATTTACCGCAGTTGTGTTCATCGCTTCCATCACCGCAATCATCGACGCCGTCACAGACCCATTGCTTGCGCTGCAGACAGCGACCATTGGCGCAGATGTGACCGGTGGTGCAGCTGGTGGCTGACTGTTTGCAACCTGCCGTCTCGTCGGAGTTGTCAGCACAGTCTGTCTTGCCGTCGCACATGAAGTCGAGAGGTATGCAACTATGATCCTGGCACATGTATTCGTATTGGCTGCAATTGCGCCGGCCAAAGCTGACCAAGCGTCGCGGGCAATGAAACTCATCCTCGCCACCGGGACAATTGTCGACGCCGTTGCATATTAGTTCCGCTGCCAGGCAGGCTCCGTGTGGCTGAGCACACGGGAACCAATGCGGCTGCCGACACAGCTTGTAGTCTGCCAGTGTGAGGAGATATTATTTTAAGGTTAGGTTTGCCAAGTTAAGGCTTTGCACTTGCCGCATTCCAATTCATCAGATTCGTCTGAGCAATCGCTACGTCCGTCGCACATCTTCGCCTGTAAGATGCAAGCTCCGTTTCTGCACTGGAATTGATCTGCATCGCACCGTGCGTGCGCTGATCCCGTCGTGGCGGCAGCAGTCGCACCGCAAACGAGCAACAGCATTGCAGCGCACAAGCACAAAAGCCACCAGGACTGCCGCCGGGCGATGCTGTTGACACTCCATTGCCGTTCGCATGGCATATGGCACTCTGTTCGCACATGATTTGTCCGAAATGTTGTGGCCCTATATAGGAAACACGTGCACATTTGAGGTTATGTCAGACGTATTCAAGCTTATAGGCAGCATCAATCTTTGATTTTACTTACATTTGCTTAATGATTGAAATTTGGCTTTAATAGCCGTGCACTTCAATATTATAATTTAATTATTTAACAAAACAAAAAGATTAACGTTTACTACAAGAAAACACAAAAAAAAAAAAAAAAAACTCTAAGCGCAATCCAACGTAAACGTTGAGATGCAAAAGTGAACTGAACGATGTTCAATTAGATTAAAATGCAATTTGCATACTTAGACACATACATACGCATTTGCGATTTCGAAAGTCGATCAAAAGCCGTTAGATCAGTGTGACCAACAGCTGATGTCGTCAAAATAACACCAATTCAATGCGACATAGTCTAATTTGCGCCAAACTTATTTAAATTTATGAAATAATTTAATTAACTAAGCTGAAAGAAATATCGCAGACAATAATTAAAATACTTAGTAAAACTATTATTTTACCGGAAAGGCATTTATTTATCTTTGTTATAGTTAGCCTATCGATAATTCTATATAACTTATCATATTAAATATACAAATTTATTTCTGCTCCGGCGACAACAATTCATTGATGTAGTTCTGAAATATGGCTGTGCCCTCTTCCAGGGGCACAGTCATAATATTGTCCAGCAGCTTCCAGTTAATCAACGGTTGAATCAAATTCCTTTTGCAGACTTCAGCCTTGACTTTGAGATCGAAACTACGACATTCCCAATTAGGACGCAATGGAGGAACATTGATGCGATATACAATTTGCTCCTTGTCGTTCAAAGTATTTGCATCCACATATACTTCATTGGCAGCGGGAGTTGACTTTGCGGCACTGGCTTTGGTACTAGCTTTGGCACTGGCTTTGGCACGAGAGCGAGGCGGACGCTTTGGCAGTGGCGCCGCATACATTTCGGGCGAGTGCTCGGGCATACGCTCGTTGGCCTTGTAGTTTTCCTTCCATTTTCGGCTTAGTATGTCAAGCATTTGGCGCTCCTCGGAACTCACACTGTTTCCACGAAGATTCGATATGGTATCTTTGACGACATCTTCAAAGAAACTGCGAGATTCGGAAAACCAGATTTCATCAACATTTTGGTTAACAATTTTGCGAGACATTTTGCGGCGAAACAAGTCAATTTGTCGAACCAAGAAAAAAAATTAATGAAAATTGAAACTTTGCTCTTTCTGTGACGTTTTGATCGAAATTGATCAGCAGGATCAGTGTGGCCACACAATATATGAAAGCTGGCAGCCTGTTTAGCTAAATGGCAACTCTGGCTGCCATATGATGATTAATATTTGAAATATTTGGTAACGTATTTAGAGAAGCAACACAAATAAACAAATATGCATACATACATGCATATGTACATACTATGTCTAACAAATGGACTGCAGTCTGTTACAGTAACAATTAATATCGGTGAGATTTATGAGTGGCCGACTCATATACGACCAAAAGCGACCGCAAACTGTCATAAAACAACAACAAAAGAGCACTTAACACGAGACAATAACCCGGGCTAGATTTAAAAAATATAAATTGTATAATTAAAAAACAAAACAAATAGCGCGAAACCACATTTTTGTATGTATGTACGTATTATCGACACGGAAGGAGTGAGAGAGATGTAGTGGGTTGGGGTGTGTCAGGGTCATATAAATCTCGAAAATGAAAACAACGGCAACTACAAAACATAAACCACCAAAATGCATTTGGTGTTTCGTCGCAGTTGATGAGTCGTGGGATCGTGGGATCCGCTACAACAACAACAACAGTAACAACAAGAAAATACATGTCACTGAACAATTCCAAAGCGGTTCAGGTTCAGTTGTTATTAGCTTGAGTAATGGGCACTGTCCGTCAACATGTTCGTCGCAGTGCGAATTGAAGGCGTTGAAATTAGTTGTAAAGTCTGTCCGCATGATATATGCATGTACATACATATGTATGTGTGTGTATTTATGTATATCATTTTAAAACAGTTCAAAACTTGCTTAGAAGAGTATAAAAAACCCAGATGTTGCCAAAATAACCAACAGTCTTTCAGAAGCATCGTCCCAGTGAATTACTTCTTATCTACTTCACCCAGGACTACAAAAACAAATATCTCAAAAATGGTAAGTATTACTTAGGCTAAAAATATTCACAAAAAAAGTCCATTGTGTGTACAATAAAAATTATGGATTTGTTGCTGCGTAGCTAAAATTTAAAATTGTAACAATAGGTTCTACAGTCACTGTTAAGAAATAACATTCTGTTATGTGACTTAACATAAATGTGACTGCTAAAAGTAACGGAAATCATTTGTATGCATGTAAGGCAATTCAACAAGCCATGTTAGTGTGTGTGAGTACTTGAGTTTGCCATCATTTGTATAACAGTTTTCTTTGTCTATTGAAAACTTTATTCTCACAATTAGGAATTTGAACTAACGTTTGAATTCAATGTTTCTCTCTCTTTCTGTCTTCCTTTCTTATAGCACACTACAACGGTTATCGTTTTGATCGCTTCATTGGCCTTTTGTGCTGCCGATGTCTCTCACTTGTCCCTCTCTGGTGGCTATTTGCCACCGTTGAGTGGTGCGGGCGGCTACTCATCGTACTCCTCGTATCCCACCTCGTATTCAAACTCATACTCCACTTATCCCACATCACGTACGGGCAGCGGTTATTCCCAGGGCGGCTATTCCAATGGCGGCTACTCCAATGGCGGCTACTCTAACGGCGGCTACTACTCCGGTTCGGGCTATGGCTCCAGCTATGCCACCCCTTCGATTGGTTCTGGCTACAGCAGCTATGCCTCTGTGCCGCAATATAACAGTTATGCCGCGCCCTCGCCCACTTATCTGCCGGCACAGAGAAGCTATGCTGGAACTCGTTACAGTGGTCTGGACACCAAATATGCCGCTAATGGAGGCTATGTTTATTAGACGGAGTGCTTACACAATACACATACACATATACATACATACTTTTTTTTTTAATATACATACTATATACTACTGTGGGATTTACGACAATGTTTTGATTATTAATAAAGTAATGCAATCTTATTTTTCTTTCTTTCAATAATTTCAATGGTAAATAATCTGTACATGTTTCCCAGACCTTAAATTCTTTTTAAAATTCCCACAAGGGGAATATTAAAAAAGTTCTGTTGAAATTCCCATCACAATATAACAATATCCCAGACTTTTTTTTCAAGAGGCATATTTTAAATTTTTATTGAATTTGTACAAAAAAAAAAAAAGGTAATTTGCATAATCTATTATTAAAAAAAAAAAAAATAACCTTTATCCCATTTCAATTGCATTATGTAGAGAGATCAGTTTAATGCTTATGACGATAAGCATATCCACCATTGGAAGCATACCGAGTGCCGCCCGAAGAGCTGCTGTGTCCATAGACACCTCCACTGGCATGATGAGTTCCGGTGTGTCCATGACTACGTCCCGAAGAGCCACCATATCCGTGTCCATGGGACGTGGAGCTGGCGTAACGAGCTGGCGATGAAAAGCTGCTGTGGGAGACAGCAGGAGCAGCCGAGTAACTTCTGTGGGAAACAGCTGGTGCTGAGTAGCTGCTATGGGATCTTGCTGGCGCTGAGTAGCTGCTGTGAGAGACGGCTGGAGCGGAATAGCTGGAGTGGGAGACAGCTGGCGCAGAGTAACTGGATTGTGAGCTGGCAGCTGGTGCTAGGTATTGCCTTGATGGAGCTGCTACGGGTGCGTGACTGGAAGCCGAAGATGTGTAGCTGCTGTGCGATCTTGCTGGAGCGGAGTAGCTGCTGTGCGAGACAGCTGGAGCGGAGTAGCTGGTATGAGAGACGGCTGGAGCGGAGTAGCTGCTATGAGAGACGGCTGGAGCGGAGTAGCTGCTATGCGATCTTGCTGGAGCTGAGTAGCTGCTGTGAGAGACAGCTGGAGCGGAGTAGCTGGAGTGCGAAACCGCTGGAGCAGAGTAGCTGGAGTGGGAACTGGCAGCTGGTGCTAGGTACTGACGCGATGGAGCAGCCACTGAGGCGGATGATGCGTAGTTGCTGTGCGAGATGGCTGGAGCAGAGTAACTGGAGTGAGAGGCGCCTCCGGTCGAATGGGTGCTAAAAGAAGATGCGGCCGGTGCCAGATATTGGCGAGATGGTGTCGAGTAGCTGGCTCCATGCGAGTGCGAGTGCGAGGAGTGACCAGCCGCTGGGGAACTGTAGGAGCCGACGCTGCTGGAGCCGGCTGCAGTGTTGTAGCTGCTATATGAGTTGGACGATGGCGGCAGGTAAGTGTTGCTCAAAGGAGTGGCAAGAGCAACGGCGACGAGGGCCAGCAGAGCGGAACAAATGGCGAATGGACGCTGGCAATTGAAGATTGTTGAGATTAGATGATGATTGACTGATGATAGTTGGACTGATGGATCGACTTACCATGACGGGAGTTGCTTAGATGCTTACCAAGCGGATACTGATGCCATTGGAGGTGTGAGGCAACACTTTTATAGCAGCCACAAACAAAAGAATTGCGAGTACATAATGGCGATAGAAGAAGAACAAAACACACTCCAACATCTCTATTAAACTAGTTAACCGAAACTTAAGATAGAAGACTTCAAAATTCACATGTATGAGGTTTTTTTTTCGCTTTGGTTAATGACAATGGTGTAGGAGGGAATGTGCCACGTCAAGTACGGGGATTTTTTTTTGATAATTACTTAACGCTTGTTTTTAATTTCACGCTTGAGGGCTTGCAATTGAAATCGATTAATCGCACAACTTGTTATCGATAATAGAAAAATGCTGTTTGAAGCCAAAAAAGTTATTCATTTAGTTGAGTTTTTTAGTTGAAACCCAATAACTTGTGGCACAGTGTTATGGCGTCAAATTGCGCTAGTGCTTAAAGAGAATCTTGTGGAATCTAATGGACTGTTTATTTTTAGCCATGTCCATTTCGGAAGTCATCGAGCCAAACACACACACACACACACACTCATACAAAGGCATAAACGCAAATACCTCGAAAGTTTAATTAATGATGCGTTTTTTTCCTTCTCTTTTTTGTACTTTATTCTTCGTTGTTGCTGTTTTTGTTGTTTGTAGTGTGTGTGTTTTGGAGCTAAGCCTGCGCCCAGAAGTTGGCGGTTATTAACAGCATGAGGCGAACGTGAGATAAGTAAGCCAAAAGTTAAGAGCCAAAGTAACGCAAAACAATCAAATTCAATTGGTTCGGATGGGCTGGAACCAGTGAGATGGCATTAGCTGCGGGCGCATTTAATCTGTCTTAAGATTTGGGCTCACTTTGGCTTTTGACTTTGGTTAAAAGCGACGATTACTCACATTGGACATTAATTATAATACTAGTATGTATGTACACACAAGAAAAAAAAAAAACAAAAAAACCAAGTAAAAATTAGTGAGAAAGCAATTATGATTATGACGAATGTTGTATACACTTAGAGGCAAAGTTTACTTGTTACTTGACCTGACATGTTGACCTACAACTGCATGTTGTATTAGGGTTTGTTTTTACCGACTTTGACAAAAAATCTCCAAAAACTCCAACACAAATATTTCCTTTACTATCCGAAGTTTCAGCTCGATAGCTCTAAAACTAAGGAACAGACTATACGACGAATAGACCAAAATGTTTATTTCGACTGAACTCGCGATGCTGAATAGGAATATATATATATATAGACTTGATGTGCTCGGCTTATGACAATATTATAATACCCCTTTCTAGTGTATAACCAGAAACAAAAAACAAAGTCGGAAACTGAAAAAGACAAACAAACAACAATACACAAACAATTAGTTTTTGGGGCGCAAACTTAAATAATGTTCACAGCTTTGGAGATCGTTATCTGAATTTAGATAAATCAGTTGGTCTTCAAACGTCCATGTGAACTGTGAAGTGACGAATGTTTAGTAGAATAATGAAGCTTAGAGACAAGTACAAAGAACATAGTAAAGTTGGCTTATTGAATTAAGCGAGAAAATACAAATACTTTTTATACCCTTAACCCATGAAATGGGTAAAAAAAAGGGTATAATAGTTTTGTGCAAAAGTATGTAACAGGCAGAAGGAAGCTTCTCCGACCCCATAAAGTATATATATTCTTGATCAGCATCAACAGCCGAGTCGATTTACCCATGTCCGTCTGTCTGTCTGTCTGTCTATCCGTCTGTCTGTCTGTCTGTCCGTCTGTCTGTCCGTCCAGTCTGTCCGTTTGTGATATTTATATGTATGCTGTTGTTGTTGTTGCTGCTGTTGCTGTTGCTGCTTTTGCTGTTGCTGCTGTTGCTGCTGTTGCTGCTTTTGCGAAAAGTGCTCACACCGGTGCTGCTTTTATACCCTTAGCCCATGAGAGGGTTTTGTGCATATGTATGTAATAGGGAGAAGAAGGCTTCTCCGACCCCATAAAGCTTATATACTCTTGATCAGCATCAACAGCTGAGTCGATATAGCCATGTCCGACTGTCTGTCTGTTTGTCCGTCTGCCCGCCCGTCTGTTCGTCCAGTCTGTCCGTCTGTTGTTGTTGTCGCTGCTGCTATTGCTGCTATTGCTGCTGTTGCTGCTGTTGCTGTTGCTGCTGTTGCTGTTGCTGCTTTTCCAAAAAGTGCTCACGGCGGGGCTCCTTTTATACCCTGAGCCCATGAAATGGGTAAAAAAGGGTTTAAATGGTTTTGTGCAAATGTATGAGAAGGAGGCTTCACCGACCCCATAAAGTATATATATTCTTATTCAGCATCAACAGCCAAGTCGATATAGGTATGTCTGTCTGTCCGTCCGTCTGTATGTATGAACTTGTCGTTCTCAGAAACTAAAAAAGCTAATGTCTCCAGATTTTGGATATGAGCTCTCCTAATCCCTAGGCATGACAAGTTTGTTTTGAATTTTCGACAGCTTTTCCAGTTTACGATATACACATGTAATCGATAACAAAAAATTCTGGAAAATCGAAAACTTGATAATGGGGATTGAAACAATAAGCAAAATAATGAACTTCTGTAAAATTTTCATTAAAATCGGTTCAGAAACACCGGAGATATGAAACCATCAAGCATTGGTACAGTAGTATACAGCCGTGTATATGTGTATGTCTGTCAGCCTGACCATCTGTCCGTCTGTATGGTCAAGGGTTAGGGGTATCTTCTAGTCGAGCTTACCCTTATAAATGTGCATAATGTCACAATTGGAATTCGAGAATAAAACAAATAAAATAAACAATTCATTAATTTATTCTATACAGTTATTTTAAGATATTTTTAACGCTACTTTCACTAAAAAATAAATTAAATCATCGACATTTAAATTGCAGGTTTCGATGAGATAAGCAGTAAAGGAATATAAAACAAAAATGTTGCATAATTTCAGAATATATTAAAAATGTTTTGCACATTATTTTGAACACACAACCCGCATAACTAACCCAATTTTTCTTCATCATCTTCATACTCATGAAAGTTAATTAACAAATGTTAGCAACACTAATAGATTATTATTATTTTTTCTGTTTTTATTTTTTTTCAAAACATTTTCGTTCAATTTGTTGGCTATTAACTGAGACCAAACATATTAATTGTAAGCGAGCAAGAATGTGACAGCTTGCAGAGTGATCGACTGGCAAATACCACGCACAAATACTAAAGAAGAAAAATACTAGACTTATGTAAAATTTGGAACAAACATCATTAAAATTCTGACCTTAATTATTGCTCGTGTTTTTACAGGGTATACAGAAAGATGTGATACATTACTTAATTGGCTTAACTAACACAAGCGTGCAGAAAGCTGATTATAAGCTATTTATTTTGACTTTTTTTTTCACAACTAACATTTTACTCAATATGACAAACAAAAAAAAGAAGACAAAACCGATACCATCTGCGATATATAAAACCTGAAACGACAAATGAAATTTTTGCAAAAATTATTCATTAATGATGTTGCGTGACTTTGTTTTGGGATTATTTGTTTTGTATTCCTTTTGCTGCTGCTGAATTAAGCACTCTTTATAAGCATTAAACATACGTTTGTATATATACATATATACATATATATGGTCACATTTGCAGTCAGTTTTGGTGGTGGTGGTATTAGTGTGAAATTGAAATCGGGTTAATGTTAATGGGACTTGTTGAAAACTTGTTATGACCGAATAACGGGCAACACACGAAGACACGATGAAGATGCTGTGAGAAGCGCATAGAAGGGTGCATCTTGAGAGGAACGGTACTGCAAGTCTGCAGTCGGTGCATTGCCCTGCGCTGCATCAGGATAAGTATAAGAATGCTGCTGTCAGTCAGAACCAGACTCAGTGCGTTGCCTGCATTTCCACTGGTTGTGTCTTACCATCAAGAGTCGCGTCTTCCGTCTCCCGTCAACCGTCTCGTAGCTTGTATCTCTGGCATCTGGCATCTAGCAAAAAAAGGAGAGAATCATGCAGCTGGCTTGGTGCTTGTCTTTGTTGATCGCCAGTTCGATGCTGGCGCATGCAGTACTGGCCAGGCCAACAACAACAGGGACCACTACAATGCCAAAGCTGATTGTGAGCGGAGTCGATGAGTTGGAGCCAAAGTCACCATTGATGCTATATCATTTTATAACGGATCATCGTCCATCATCGCTGGGACAAAACTATTATATCAAGCCCGGCCAGTTGATTGGCACATTCAATGTGGATTCGGGCATGTTGCATGTAAAGCACGAGAATAGCAAGCGGCCCATCAGCGGCAAGCTGAACATTCTTTTTGTGGCAACACCCAACGATTCCATCAAAAACGAACTTAATTAGTATATATTTTTTGTTTATACTTTTAAGAGTATTTAGTTCCTTAATAAATTACTAAAATATTAATTCCCCTTAACCCAATTCCAATTGGAATATGTTTTAGAAGGAAAATTCCCTTGTGGATGATTCAGACGCAAAGATTTTGTTACATAAAGTTTTTAAAATTTCTTTGATGCACTTTGGTATTTAACAAATATTCTAATCAACTTTAAATTTGTATAGTTAATTCGATTTTTTTTCCTGTTGCTGTTGAATTGTATAAAAATCGATTTTTTGATTTTTGTTTTGTGCATTTTTATTATTTCTTGTCAAGATTGGGTTTAAAAAAAAAAATGAAAAAAAAAGGAGTAAGAGTTAGAATTGATTTGGTTTTCGATTGACTTAACGACGGTAGACATAGCCACCGTTGGCGCCGTAATGGGTGTCAATGCCGGAGTGGCCAGAGTGGCCGGAGTGAGAGTGACCCGAGTGATGGACATGGCTCACAACTGGAGCGTTGTAGCTGGCAGCGGGTGCGATATACGAAGCAGGAGCGGTATAAGTGGCAGCAGCAACTGGAGCTGGAGCAGCATATGAGGCGCTCTCGTAGGTGGCAGCTGGAGCAACATAGTCGCTGGTGAAGCTGGAAGCTGGGGCAGAATACGTTTTGCTGGTGAAGCTGGTCGCTGGAGCAACATAGCTGGTGCTCTGGTGGCTGGCGGCAGGAGCAACAAAAGAGGTATCAAACGAGCTGGCAGCTGGAGCACTGAAAGTCTTGGTCTCAAAAGCTGGAGCAAACGAGGCGCTCTGGAAGCTGGCAGCAGGAGCAACGTACGACGAATCGGTGAAGCTTGAAGCTGGAGCAGAGTAGGTCTTGCTGGTGAATCCGGTAGCTGGAGCAGCGTAGGTCTTGCTGGTGAAGCTGGCAGCAGGAGCAACATATGATGAGTCACTGGTGAAGCTGGGAGCAGAGTAGGTTTTGCTGGTGAATCCGGTGGCTGGAGCAGCGTAGGTCTTGCTGGTGAAGCTGGCAGCAGGAGCAACATATGATGAGTCACTGGTGAAGCTGGAAGCTGGAGCAGAGTAGGTCTTGCTGGTGAATCCGGTAGCTGGAGCAGCGTAGGTCTTGCTGGTGAAGCTGGCAGCAGGAGCAACATAATCGGTGAAGCTTGAGGCTGGAGCAGAGTAGGTCTTGCTGGTGAAGCCGGTAGCTGGAGCAGCGTAGGTCTTGCTGGTGAAGCTGGCAGCAGGAGCAACATATGATGAGTCACTGGTGAAACTGGAAGCTGGAGCAGAGTAGGTCTTGCTGGAGAAGCTGGCAGCTGGAGCATAATCAGTAAAGCCACTGCCAAAGCTGGTAGATGGGGCAGCAAAAGAGGTGCTCTGGAAGGAGGCAGCTGGGGCAGCCACAACAGGTGCCGAGTAGCTAGCGGCGCCAACATGATGATGATGGTGCTGGGGTGGCAGATACGTGTTGCTCAGATGGCTCACATCGGCGGCGGCAAGTGCCACAAGGGCGCACGAAACGATGGCAAAGAATTGCTAACAGAAACGAAACAGAAAAAAAAAACAGCTAAGTTCAAGTGCAACTTGGAGAGTTGAAGATGGTGGTTATACTAACCATGTTGGGAAGTTGTGTTGCTGCGTTGACAAAGGTGGTCAAAGAACTAATTTGTGGATAGCGCATCCTAACATATTTATAGTCGGCAGCCTCAACGGATCTCAATACAAAATGTCAAAGAGAACTCGAAAATAAGAACTTGAAGCCTCATAAAATATCGTTCATTATTAAGCTTTCTATGAATAAATACACAAAAAAAAAATTTGAGAAAAAAACGAAACAAGTCAAAAGATAAAAACTCAAATACAAATGCAAGCAATAACTAATAAAATTAAAGTTAGGAACAAGCTTAAGGCCCCCATATTGAGATCTTTTGTGACGTTCGTCTCGTTTTCGTCGTTCATTAGCGGCCACAGTACTGAAACATGTTTATTATTATTATTTTTTCTGTATCTCTTTCTGTTTTTTTTTTTGTGTCCAGTTAATAGGCAAAACATAAAGCACATTATTGGAAACTCCATTCATAACGACAGACGTCGCGAATCGCGAACGGCGAATGGTGATTGGCGAATCTTATATCATGGAATCGCGATTGGCAACGCGTTGAGTTCCATGCCCTGCAATCACTCTGAAACGGACAATCAATCAAGATGAAAGCATTGAGTAAGGTTCCCTTGCGGCAAATGTTGAAAAAAGCAATGCGGGATTTTTCAGACAGGTCAGAAAAGAGGGAAAGAGTGAGAGAGTTAAAAGGACTGAAGTTAATTAATCAACAGCAGCAGGTAGCTGCTCTTGATGAGTAATTCTGAATATGAATAAATAATTAAAATTTCATTTTCAGAATTCACAGAAAACCTGCTTTAAGTTTGTCAGTTGCACTTTAAGTCCCAAGAAAACCAACTTAGATTTTTAGGTTTATCCAAAACTTACATCCGAATTGTACTTTAACAAAATACCCGTAAAAAAGAAAATAAATTGAATATATTGTTTTGAAAATTTGTTTTTATTTTGTGTCAAAAAAAAATTCATATTAAGATTAACAAAACTTAAGTCTAAAATTTGGCTAAATGAAACAGTTAACGGTTACGCGGATGCAAATGCGGATGCGAGTTCGGGTGTCTGTTTGGGGCGACCCGTTCAAACGCATCTATACCTTCTTCTCATAGACGTAGCCACCGTTGCTGGCATAGTTGGTGCCACTCTCAGAGATGGCCGCGCTGTTGCTGCTGCTAATTACCGTGGCGGTAGCCGGAATTGCGGCTTGCACTACGGATGCAGTATTTTGTACATAGGTCAACTGCTGCTGTTGTTGGGGCTGCGAGAATGTGTAAGTGGGGTTGAATTGGGCTACAGGAGCAGCGACTGGAGCGGATTGCACAAACAACTGTACCGGAGTGGCAACCTGAGCACGAGCCTGAGTGGTTGTGGTGTAGGTTTGCTGAACTGGAGCGGCAACTTGAACAGTAACTGGAGCGGTAACTGGAACGGCAACTGGAGCTGGTGCTTGGTAGTTATAGCCTGAGTACTGTGCCTGTTGGATGGGAGCCTCTTGTACAGATACAACTTGAGCAGGAGCAGAGTAAGTCTGCTGCACTACCGGAGCGGGAGCAGAGTAAGTCTGCTGTACTACCGGAGCGGGAGCAGAGTAAGTCTGCTGTACTACCGGAGCAGGAGCAGAGTAGGTCTGCTGCTGTACCACAGGAGCGGGAGCGGAGTAGGTCTGCTGCTGTACCACAGGAACGGGTGCGACATAACTCTCCTGAACCAATTGAGCGGGAGTGCTATATAACTGTTGCACTACTGGAGCAGGTGCAGAAATCACTTGACTCTCTTGAATAACTGGAGCTGGAGCAGAGTAAGTTTGTTGAACCACCGGAGCTGGAGCGGAGTATGTTTGTTGTACAACGGGCTCAGGTGCGGAGTAAGTTTGTTGAACAACTGGAGCAGAGTAAGTCTGTTGAACAACTGGAGCTGGAGCAGAGTAAGTTTGCTGAACCACCGGAGCTGGAGCGGAGTATGTTTGTTGTACAACGGGCTCGGGTGCGGAGTAAGTTTGTTGAACAACTGGAGCTGGAGCAGAATATGTTTGTTGAACTACTGGAGCTGGGGCAGTGTAGGTTTGCTGAACCACTGGAGCTGGAGCAGAATAGGTTTGTTCAACTACTGGAGCTGGGTAAGAGTATGCTTGCTGAACAACTTGGGCTGGAGCAGAGTAAGTTTGTTGAACCACCGGAGCTGGAGCGGAGTATGTTTGTTGTACAACGGGCTCAGGTGCAGAGTAAGTTTGTTGAACAACTGGAGCAGGAGCAGAGTATGTTTGTTGTACAACGGGCTCAGGTGCAGAGTAGGTTTGCTGAACCACTGGAGCTGGAGCGGAGTATGTCTGCTGAACCACTGGAGCTGGAGCAGAGTATGTCTGCTGAACCACTGGAGCTGGAGAAGAGTATGTCTGCTGAACCACTGGAGCTGGTGCTGAATAGGTTTCCTGTACCACTGGAGCAGTAACTGCAGTCGTGTGAGTTTGCTCCACTACAGCGGACGTCTCCTGAACCGCAACAGTCGCAACTGGTGCAGCTGCGGGCAAATATGTGTTAGCGGGAGTGGCTGGTGTCTCATAGCTTATGGTGGCAGGAGCCGGAGCAGCGGATGTCTGATACTGCTGAGTGATGGCACCGGATTGACCACCGCTTTGGATGGAGAAGCTGCCCAGAGAGACAGATGGTTGGATGGATTCAACCTGAGCAATGCTCTGTTGCTGCGGCTGCTGGAAGGTCTGGTAGGTTTGTTGCACGGGTATCGGCTGGATGGTGACATCCTTAACAGGTGCCGGCGGCAGATAGCTCGATTGTGGACGGCTCTCAGCTAGGCCAACAATGGCAGCGGCAACAACAACAGCGATAAACACAATGGATTTCTTGAACACATAAAAAAAAGTTTGTTAATTGTTAAATCCACAGTTTAAAGCAAATGTTTAGGTAAAGATTATTTTGACACTTGGGCGCATCGCTTACCATCTTGAGTGGAGTTGGCAATGCGTGTGCTATACACCAAACGAACGAAACCGTAAAACTGATGTCTGCCCATTGGAACCGATGGGCATTTATAGTTGAAAGCCAGTAGCAGCAACAGATCAAACATTGTCATCGTTTGTCTTTGCTTTGCCATAATTGGTTCAGCGTCATCTCAGCCAAATGTGAATATGTAAATGACAAACAAGATGTGGCTGTTTTGACAACAAAAGCTTGCAATTTGGCTCTAACTTTGGGCTGACTATTAAATGCCCATAAAAACAAAACCAAGCCAAACCCTTTGGCTCTATCGAAACAATGCCATCCATATCTCAAATCAAAATCTTAAGATTCCCAACTATATACATATGTATCTAGCAGAGCTAGGTAAAGTAGCTGGACAACTTGGGGGTGTTACACAAAATGCTTTCATTTCGCATCGCTGCAAAATTAACAAAAACACATGCAAATTTCCCAGAGACACACTAAAACTCTGGACCACAGTGGCTAAATGTGTTATGTGTACAGTAGTTATTTGCATTTTGGCCATCTGCACATTTTTGTTGTTTGCCCGCTGATTGTCCACAAAACGATAAAAAAAAACCAATTGACGCCTTTGTGTAATGCGTTAAGTGCGTTCGTTGACTTTACGGAAAAGATTATGTAATCGAAATGCAGCGAACCAAGTTCGAATTTCGAAGACCTCCCACACAGAGTTGACATTGAAATAATCAGCACTATATCGATAATAGAACAAGGCCATGTAGTTGCAATCTAACCAAGTGGCAACACTGTTTGCTTGATTCAAAGCCAATTCTACAATTGCAAATTGGATTTCACATAAGAAATAGGTAATACATACATATATGAAATTAGCGTAAAATCACAAATAAATATCCCAAATATTAACATGTTTTTAGCTACACATCTAAAATATAGTCAGCCTTCACATTGTACACATTCATTCAGTCAGATACATATCGTAGTATGTTAAGAAAATTATGTGTATTATTATGATAATGATGACTACGGGGACAGACTACGGCAAAAACAGATCGAAACCAATGATGATAATATCTTATCAGGCTGAATAAGGTAATATGATAATGCGTATAAAATGTTCGCACCGGCGGCTTTTTACACGCGCCAATCGACTGTGAAGATTGTGCATTGAAATTCAAGATCTCACGCCGAATATTGCATACCCTCATCACATTGGAGTCCAACAACAATCACAAAGACGGAATGGGCATTGGCCGCAGTTTGGCATTGGGCTTGAAGACAACTTCATTTACGAACTGTTTGATAAAATTGAAATACCCTCAACAAGGGCATCAATATGTCAAGTAAGGGGGCCTCAAGGCACAGTTGCATTAAGTAATTATGACTAATTGGCAAGACGAACAACCTTAAAGTTCACAAAGAGCAAGATAACACATGTTCATTTTTATAATATTTTGAATGGCTTGAAACGATACTTATTGTACATCCATACATAGATACGTATTGTAAAATAACAATGACAATTGTTTACGGGGCAGATTTATATTAATCATAGGCGTTTGCATAGATAAAATGAAAAGACCATTAAGCATCTAAGAGTTTTAAGTGCAAGACGATAAAAATACACTTTAAAGCCATTTAGTTTTGCTTAAACAAATACTTTTGACTTGATCATTTACTAAAACAGCATATAAAAATATTTTCATTATCATTTCACACTTATAAACCCTATTTTGTAATTATATCATAGTTATAGAGTATACCAAACATAATATTCAAAACAAACAAAATGTTTTTAATCGAAATTCACAAGTTGTAAACTAAATAACAATGGGCTTAAGTCGAATATTCAGATTGAAATAATCGTGAAATATTGTTGCCAAACGGATTTGCATAGAAACATAAAAAACGAGTTCAAAACTGTGGAAAATATCGCATCTTTAAAAATGCGCAAACGTGTAGGCGTTGCATGCAAAAATTGGATTATATTTTGAAAATCACCTTTAAAAGATTAATAGAGCCTTGAGGTCAATCAGTTGATATACTCTTTGTCAAAGGTAGGGAGTAACACTTGATAATTAGGTATGTAATGCAAAGTCATAATATGAATGCATATTTTTCGATGAAAAATGATCATTTGATTACGGCGACAGTTAGAAATATGATTATAATTAAATACGTTGACAAGCGGTTTAATATCTTTAATTAATAATCTTTGATAGGGTGTCAACCCGTTCTCTTTCAATGTATGAACACTATAAATAATATTACAACAACTATGTGATCAAAATTAATTTACCAAAACTTCATAAACTCTTATTTCTTTTACGAAGATAACCACGCCACGAGATTAGCATAAAACTAAAATCGAATACTTTGTATCTGCCCATCATCGATTACGATCGTCGATAAAACAAAACAAAACAAATCAGAGAGAAAACAAACACAAGGTGATATGGTTCAATACATAAGATACATAGATGAAAAAATATATATTTGTGTGTGTTTAATAATTTATCGGTAGCTTTATGTTAGCCATAAAATCGTTGTAACTCATTTGGCGCGCTTATAGATGTAGCCACCGTTGGACGCATAGATCGTCTCTTTATTCTTCAGCTTGGCCTGCAATTTGGCTGAGCTGCTCTTTGGTTTCTCACTCGTCTCGGGGGACGGTATCTCGTCGGCAAATGGTTGGGGCTGGAATTGCTGACCCGGTATGCCAAAGCTGGGCGCAAAGGGTTGACCTGGATTGACCTGGGGCTGGAAGGGAAAGGCGGGCTGCTGTGGCCCGCCAAAGCCAAACATGGGGCCAACATTCGGCTGGAAGGCGAATGGCATTGCTGCCGCGGGTAAGCCCTGTGTGGTTAGATAGTCGGGCGGGAATGGAAGTGGTCCTGGCTGTGGTCCCAATGGTTGTCCTACTGGAAATGAGCCAGGTTGCGGTCCAATGGGGAACGCGCCAGGCTGTGGTCCAACTGGGTACGGATTACCTGGAAATGGAGCGCCCTGTTGTCCAGCTGGGAATGGGTTTCCCGGTGGTGGAAACTGGCCGGGTTGTGGAAATTGCCCTGGCTGTGGATAGGCTCCAGCCTGCGGGCCAGCTGTGAACTGTCCACTTTGTGGCCCAGTGGGAAAGCCGCCGGGCTGTGGTCCAATCGGGAACTGGGGACCTTGTGGACCAACCGGAAACTGTCCGCCCTGTGGACCAACTGGAAATGGTGCACCCTGTGGACCCTGTGGACCAACTGGAAACGGTGCACCCTGTGGACCCTGTGGGAATGCGCCATTGTTGAACTGGGACTCAAAGCCAGGCGGCACTTGACCAAAACCCGGACCACCCTGTCCACTAACAGGCCCGCCATTAAATCCAAAGAAGGGCGGATAAATGGGCAGCGGAAAGTTGGGTGGCGACATCGGTAATGGCGGTACATTGCTGCCAGTGGGTATGGCATAGCCCGAGGGTAGCATCACACCCGACATCGGATAATAAGCCCCATCATTCGACTGCTCCGACTGCTCCGGCGTTTCTATCTCATCCGCCAAGGGCTGAGGTGGACTGCTCGGCTGTTCCTTCTCTGGCGGCAAATAGTTCTTGGACAGATGGCTGATATCGGCATTACTCAAGTGGAGGATCAGCAGCAGCAACAGCACCAGCAGTGTCCGGCTGGTCCACGGTTTCGATAGCATCTTTGTGTTGTATGTGTGTGTGTGGATTTCTGTAAGCGTTTGGGATTCAACCTCGAGCCGGCAATGTGAAGTGTGAACTGTGCGACGTTCGCCATGGAGTTGGTCACTTATAAGACGATCCGATCCACACACACTGAGTTCGTTCGCCAGTTACATTGTGATCTAGCAAAACTTACATAAATATCTATTTCGTATCCGTACAATTTCACTTTCGATTGCTTTGCATGATAATGGCTTGTGTCCGGAGTTCCGTTGGTGACGCCAAAACCAACTCAATCTGACCTGAACTAAACTGAATTATAATCATTAATTAGGCAGGCAGGCGGTCAGGCAGGCGAATTTATTAAAGCGTCACTTCTTATCGAATACCTAGCGATTTTGCATATATTCAGTCTATTCAAAAACATTTCTCCCAACTGGTTTGGCTTTGGCTTTGGCAATTAATAATTCAGTTCCAGTTTTGGCTTCGGGGAAAATAACCTTCAATAAACACTTTCTATGATATAATTATCTAATAAACTTGTAAGCAAGTCTAATTAAACATGTTTGTTCTTAATTGTTTTGAATGAAATAAGTTGAAATTTCTGAGAAAAGTAAAATTATATAAAAAGAGTAACAAAAAAAAAAAAACGATATCAAAAATCGTATTATAAGGTTTATTAGGTTAATAATCATTAATCCCAGAAAAAAAATCTTTTTTGTTTAAAATACTTTGCACTTCAATCTATTTAAAGAAGAATCAATATATATATCAATAACTCCTATTGCTGTGCTATAAAAATATACTTAGATAAACTGTTTCGATTAGAAATAATTTGTGGTATACTTAAGATATTTACTTATGCGACACAAGCGTATAGTAAGCAAATGTAAGTCGACTAGCTAGATACTCTTTCTCTCTACATTTTGCATGGCATAAATATGCATTTGTGTTGTGGAATTTAGTTGGTAGACCCAAATAAAATCTAAATTAACAAAAATCCTTAAAATATTCTATGTGCAATATTATGACATTTGCTAAAGATTTGAGCGCCTGCTAATATTTTAGTATCCCAGCTAAAACTTTCAGGTAACAGCTTTAATATCAAAAAGGGTATCCGATATTCGTTTATCTACGACTGCCACCTTAAAATCAGCTTTGCTAGGAACAAATTGAATGCTTAAAAGCTTTCTGAAAGCTTTTTGGTAAGCGCCTAAGCCTCGAAGCCAAAAAGCTCAGCAAGGCAGCTTCTAAGCTTTGACATCAGCACTTTAAGCATTTTTCGAGCTTTTGCGCGCCTTTAATACATTTCAAACTAAAACTGTTGATAGAAAATAATATTGACTATTTCTTTAAATTCTGTTTTGGTTTTTTTAATATCATATACACACAGCGGGAAGGGGTTGAAAAAAAAAACAAATGATAAAATATGTGTTGTAAGAAACATGTCAAATGTCAATTACATTTGTGCTGATTGGATTTGGTGAACAGTTTCCAGCGTCTTACTTCTTGTAGACATAGCCACCGTTGGATGCATACTGGGTGCCAACATCACCGGATGAGTAGCTGCCGGCGGAGGAGGAGGCAGTGCTGTAGCTCTGCTGGTAGGCAGGTGCCGAGTAGCTGACCGAGGGAGCGGAGTAGCTGACCGAGGGAGCCGAGTAGGTCTGTTGGTAGGCTGGGGCAGAGTATGTCTGCTGGACAGCTGGGGCAGAGTAGCTCACGGCTGGGGCAGAGTATGTCTGCTGACGAACAACTGGGGCAGAGTAGCTCACGGCTGGGGCAGAGTATGTCTGCTGGACAGCTGGGGCCGAGTAGACCTGTTGGACAGCTGGGGCAGAGTATGTGCGTTGAACAGCTGGGACAGCGTATGTCTGTTGGACAGCTGGGGCCGAGTAGGAGACAGCTGGAGCGGCATAGGTCTGCTGGACGACGGCTGGAGCGGTGTAGGTCTGCTGTTGCACGGGTGGCAAGTACTCGTTGCTGGGTGCGCTGTAGCTAACAGATGGAGCCGACACATATGAAGCACCACCGCTGGAGTATGAGGAGGCACCACCGCTGGAGTATGAGGAACCACCACCAACAGAGTATGAGGGTGCGGCATATGATTGCTGCACAGGTGGCAGATACTCATTGCTGGGTGCACCATAGCTCTGGCTAGGTGGCAGGTACTTGGTCAGATGGCTGACATCGGCGGCCACGCAGGCGCACAGTGCGAAAACAACGAGGAATTTCTGCAATATGAACCAAACACAATTATTACACACGGCACAGCACATCATTTCAGAATATATTAAACACTTTAACACAATAAAAAAAATATAAAAAAAAAAAATATAAAGGAATATCGAACAAATTTCAAATACTTATTCGGGTTGTACTAACCATGTTGGATTAGATAGCTAATAGAAGACTACGACTACGACTGTACTGGGCGAGCTAGACGCTGAAACTGATGCTGATCCCTAAAGCATGCCGGCAATTTATAGCAAAAAACAAAATCACACTTAACTTGCAGCACATTTCAAGAAGAAGAAGCATCAGCACCAGCAGCAGCAGCAGCTAGCTGAAGCGGCGGCTCGCAGCGGCTTCTGCGTCTGCAGCATCCACTTTAAAAAACTACAACAAAAAACATAAACTAAAACTGAATACAGTAAACAGTAAAAAAAAAAAATAAAAGCGAAAACAAAACTAAAACCAAAAACTACCAGGCGTAAACAAGTTTTACGCATTTACAAAAAAAAGTTTTCCGCAACCAACATTTTTGGTTCAACTTGTGGACGACAACTTTGTGTGTGTGTTGTGGGCATGGCAGGGCAGGGTAGGGCGGGGCCGTGCAGGGCATCATCGCTAAAATCTAACCGGCTAATAAATATTTTAAGACTTGTCTTTCAACTAATTTTCATACGGCTCATTAGCACTACAATAAATAAAGGCAAGTGCAAGAGAGGGAGGATGGAAACCAGAAAGAAAAAAAGAGATGCGACTAAAAAAGGGCGCGAACGCGAGCAATTAAAACAAGTAAGAAGCCTTTAGTCGAGTAAGCTCGACTAGAAGATACTCATAACCCTTGACCATACAGACGGACAGTCGGTCGGGCTGACTTACATGACCTGCACTACCGGACCAATGCTTGATGATTTCATATCTCCGATGTTTCTGAACTGATTTCAAATAAAATTTCACAGAGTTCATTATTTTGTTAATAGTTTCAATCCCCGTTTCGAGATTTTTTTGTTATCGATTTCATGTTTATATCGTAAACCTAAAAAGTTATCGAAAATTTGAAACTTGCTACAGACGGACAGACATATGGACAGACGGATGGACATAGCTATATCAAACTCGGCTGTTGATGCTGATCAAGAATATATATACTTTATGGGGTGAAAGAAGCTTCCTTCTGCCTGTTACATATTTTTGCACACAACCATTATACCCTTCTTTACCCATTTCATGGGTTAAGGGTATAAAAATGTTCAAGGTCATGAATTTTATGGAATTGTCATGGAATCGAAATGAGCTGTCACTCTGCCATGCATTACTTACACGAAATGTACAATGGATTTACGGTATTAATTGCATTTGGAGGAAAACCAAAATCAAAACAAAAAAAAATGGGTCACAAAAAGTTAAGACGAGCCTAGTGCGAATGGCCTTCGTTGGTTAACTTGGCCAGCAAACAGCACATCTCGCATGGTCAAGAATGAGTGTGTATTGTTGTTGTTGTTGTTGTTGTTGTTGTTGGTTTGCATTACGGGGCACTTTCTAAAAAGAAGACAATCGGCCTTGAGAACTCATTCACCGCACTCACACTAAAATAAAATAAAGGTTGCGAGCGCTTTACATAATCACTTTACGCTTGAGGGAGTCACAGATCAACTTTTACTTTGGCCACAATGTCCAAAAGGTTTATGAACTTTAAAATACTTGTTTAAGTGAACTTAAACAACATTCTTCTTAATTAATACTACTAGATGCAGTTACAAACAATAAACTTTACTTGTGAAAAACTCAATGATTGATGGCCTGTAATTATATTTGAAGTCTAGACTAGTCTGGAATAATCTTTTAGTATTTATATTTTAACATTTGTTAAGAAAAACACTTCAACATCATTCTTAATAACATACTCGAAAATCATCTATAACATTTAACAATGATTAATTGATTTATTTTTGAGTATATAAAGTCAAAACACTTTTAATATGTAGCATATTCAAATTAAGTAAACTTCATTTTCAATAACACATTTGATACATATCTTTGACTTTACTCAACGATTTATTGATTTATTCTTGAGTATATAAAGTCAAAACTCGTTTAATATGTAGCATATTCAAATTAAGTTTATTACATAAATTAAGACAATGTTCAAGTTTTGGGCGTGGCTAACATAATGAAGTTAGCTTTATGGCTTTTATGAAATGATTCAATTTAATATTCATTTATAATACAAATTTAGATTTGTTTGTTTGTCAAAAATAGTTTTTTTTACCAAGAACATTCTTTAATTTATGCAAAACTTTTCCAACATGCATTTAATTTGTTTATTTTAGGTGTATTTTATATTATTGGACGTAGATGTACTAAAAAGACAAGACAAGACTTATATCAAGGATTTAAGTATTGAAGAAGGGAATGCGCACATAAAAAGACATTTATTACAATTGAGGTACATCAGAGGTAACCT
This sequence comes from Scaptomyza parva, assembly GCA_035044645.1. NCBI lineage: Eukaryota > Metazoa > Arthropoda > Insecta > Diptera > Drosophilidae > Scaptomyza > Scaptomyza parva. The sequence goes on from JAWNNT010000139.1 coordinate 16,680,681, forward strand.
GAACCTCCTTGGAAACCACACCATTGAAATAAATTCTTTGTTTCTTAATAGTTAAGTTATATTTGATCCAAAGAAAAAGACTGTTTATAAAGCCCATGGGTTGTAACTTAGAATTATTAATTAAGAGATAGTGATTAACGGAATCAAAAGCCTTATGGAAGTCAGTGAAAATAATCCCTTAACCCATGAAATGGCTAAAAAAGAGTATAATGGTTTTATTCAAAAATATGTAACAGGAAGAAGGAAGCTTCTTCGACCCCATAAAGTATCTATATTCTTGATCAGCATCAACAGCCGAATCGATATAGCCATTTCCGTCTGACTGTCTGTCCGACCGTCTGTATGTATGAACGCGTCGATCTCAGGAACTACAGAAGCTAGAGACTCCAGATTTTGTATATGAGCTCTCCCAATCTCTAGGCAGGACAAGTTTGTTTAAATCGTACACGAATGTCGGGTAGGTCTGTCAGCCCGACCGTCTTTCCGTCTGTATGGTCAAGGATTAAGGGTATCTTCTAGTCGAGCTTACTCGACTTGTTTTCTTGTAAATATATTCATTGCCCGGCCTAAACTTGAATCGTTATGACTTTTGAAAATAGTTTAAGGAGGGTGAAATGTTTTTTTTTAACATTTAATATTATAGCATCATAAAAAGTATTTTAAACTTAGTAAAAAAAAATTCATTATTTTATCCAGCTTGACAATGGAATAGTTTAGTAAACATAACCGCCATTGGATCCGTATTGGGTGCCATAGTTAGAGTTGGCGCTGGCAGAGGATGAGGCACTGGCAGAGGCGCCGAGAGAGTATTTGGCTTTAAGATGAGCTGGTGTAATGGTATCGCGTCCAATGGCAACTGGCACATGGGTGTCTGGGTTAAATCTCTGAGCACTTAGATGAGCTGGAGTAATGGTATCACGGCCAATGGCAACTGGGACATGGGTTGCGGGATTGAATGCTTGAGCACTCAGATGAGCTGGAGTAATGGTATCGCGTCCAATGGCAACTGGGACATGAGTGTCTGGGTTGAACTCCTCGATGCCGTTCGATGCGGGCTCCTGGTAGAGATGCGCTGGTGTAATGGTATTGGCACCGATCACAACGGGCGACCTCAGATGCTGGGGAATCAGATCAGCTGGCTGATAACTCTTGGGATCGGCACCGGGAACAAACGCAGGCTGAAGGTGCTGGGGAATCAAATCGGCTGGCTGATAACTCTTGGGATCGGCACCGGGAACAAACGCAGGCTGAAGGTGCTGGGGAATCAAATCGGCTGGCTGATAACTCTTGGGGTCGGCACCGGGAACAAATGTAGGCTGAAGGTGCTGGGGAATCAAATCGGCTGGCTGATAACTCTTGGGATCGGCACCAGGAACAAACGAAGGCTGATAGCTGCTTGAGTCGCTACCGGGAGCAGGCTGGGAAGGTCTGGGAATCAGATGCGCTGGCTGGTAACTGCTTGAATCGCTACCGGGAGCAGGCTGGGAAGGTCTGGGAATCAGATGTGCTGGCTGATAGCTGCTTGAGTCGCTACCGGGAGCAGGCTGGGAAGGTCTGGGAATCAGATGTGCTGGCTGATAGCTGCTTGAATCGCTACCGGGAGCAGGCTGGGAAGGTCTGGGAATCAGATGTGCTGGTTGGTAACTGCTTGAGTCGCTACCGGGAGCAGCCTGGGCAGACCTTAAATGTTGGGGAATCAGATGCTCTGGCTGATAGCTGCTGGAATCGCTACCGGGAGCAGCCTCTGAAGACCTCAAGCCCTCTGGAATCAGATCCTCTGGCTGATAGCTGCTGGAATCGCTACCGGGAGCAACCTCGGAAGACCTCAAGCCCTCTGGAATCAGGTCCTCTGGCTGATAGCTGCTCGAGTCGCTACCGGGAGCAGCCTCGGAAGACCTCAAGCCCTCTGGAATCAGGTCCTCTGGCTGATAGCTGCTGGAATCGCTTCCGGGAGCAGCCTCGGAAGACCTCAAGTTCTCAGGAATCAGATGCTCTGGCTGATAGCTGCTGGAATCGCTACCGGGAGCAGCCTCGGAAGACCTCAAGTTCTCAGGAATCAGATGCTCTGGCTGATAGCTGCTGGAATCGCTACCGGGAGCAGCCTCGGAAGACCTCAAGCCCTCTGGAATCAGATCCTCTGGCTGATAGCTGCTGGAATCGCTACCGGGAGCAACCTCGGAAGACCTCAAGCCCTCTGGAATCAGGTCCTCTGGCTGATAGCTGCTCGAGTCGCTACCGGGAGCAGCCTCGGAAGACCTCAAGCCCTCTGGAATCAGGTCCTCTGGCTGATAGCTGCTGGAATCGCTTCCGGGAGCAGCCTGGGCAGACCTCAAATGTTGGGGAATCAGATGCTCTGGCTGATAGCTGCTGGAATCGCTACCGGGAGCAGCCTCGGAAGACCTCAAGTTCTCAGGAATCAGATGCTCTGGCTGATAGCTGCTGGAATCGCTACCGGGAGCAGCCTCGGAAGACCTCAAATGTTGGGGAATCAGATGCTCTGGTTGGTAGCTGCTGGAATCGCTTCCGGGAGCAGCCTGGGCAGACCTCAAATGTTGGGGAATCAGATGCTCTGGCTGATAGCTGCTTGAGTCCCCACCGGGAACCACTGCCGAAGAGGACGAGGAGGAGGAGGCGGCACCATAGTTGTAGCCATGTTGGAGATGACTGACATCAGCTGCCACCAGACCGATAAGGGCCAATGCGATGACACAGAATTTCTACAACAAATATGAATGAAGTGCTGGAATCGATAGATGGACGGAGACTTCTAGGTAGAACTTACCATGTTTAGGGTCTATGCTTAGTGTTGATCTGTTGTTGGCGTTAGAGTTGGTTTAAGTTTTTATACCAAAAACTAGAGAATCAAATACTAGACCTGGCGCCGTCTATGCTAATTGATGTTTTATTTCTATTTTGTCTGTTTTATTTCAAATGTATTTAAATAAGCGCCCAAATCCAATAGCACAAACAATTCCCAAGAGGCTTGTCTCATCGACCCGACGAATGCGACAACAAAGCAAGTCTCGACCAGAAAAAACTTTGATTAGAACTCCAGTTGAACTGAACGGCCTCCACTAATTATTGCAACTTTCGGCATATTTTTCAATAAGTTGCTAAAAACACATACAAATTAGCACAAACAATGTGTTAGTTTTATACATATTATATATTATTATATGTTTTTTTAAGTGCCCTAAGCAGCGTGCTGGAAACCAGTTTTCACATTTGATTTAAAGTAGTTAGTTTCGTACCAAACCGAATCTAAATCTGTCGTCTCAAATAGCAATAACTGTCTTTAAAAGCACACTTAACACTTTTTTGAGTGAATCATGAATCTTTAAGCAATTAAGTTATTTACTTTTCAACTAACTAAAATGATGACAACTCTGACACATTTAATGCTAACATTGTACAATCGTCATGTCGTCAGTTCGTCTACTAGTTATGGTGTTTATTGAACTTAAGGTATCAACAGCTTGTAGGGTATACAAACAAAAGTTTAGAGATGATGCGTTGATTTTTTGATCAATCTTATCTATATTTCATATCTGAATATATTATATAATAAATTGTAGCTATACTTGTTTTTTTCGGTTAGGTAAGGTATATTTTTTTAATTATAATACAGGGTATAGTTCGGTCAATCGTTGTTAAATACACATTTCTTTTTCTTGATTTGTTTTTAATTTTATAAAATTTGTTTTTGTTTTTCCCATAATTAATTGATTATAATGTCATTTGATAGTTATTTTTAATATTATTTTTTTCAGAATATATTTTCAAATCATTGACTTTTGACAAGCTTTGAATTTGTTTGTGTAAATATTAGTTGAATATTTAGCATAGCAATTAATTTTATGTAAAATATTTTTAAATTATGTTGATTATTGGGCTTACTAGAATAACAACAATCTGAACACATCATGGAAATTTTGTAGATTTTTTTTTAATTTTAATAATTAATGCAAATATATACATATTTGATTTGAAACTTTTATATCTGCTGAACATTTTGCTTTCGAAGATAAGCCAATCAACCAAATAATAGTATTGACTAAATATATATAATGCTATCATTAGTTTGTTTGTTCGCATCTTTCTTTCTTAGGGCAATACTAACAAGATTTGGTTTATATGCGACATTATTTGACTTCGCCTGTCTTCTGTCTTCTGACTGGAATATTAATTATAATCTTCTTTATAGCGCTTCTAACTTGTTTTCGAACCATGGCTTAATAGTCGTGTTACACAAATATGCAAATCAATTGCGTCAATCTTAATTTTTAGAATACCCAATATTTATAGACGTCTGGGACGGATGCTCAAACAAAGAGGCTCGGTGACATGAGACTGACTCATGATTCTATCTTCAAAATAGTTAGTGGTTAATTATGGAACCTGATTTAATATAACATCTCGAAAACGCCCCGGCAAACGGGTTTTTATACCTTTCGAACTATTCTTGTTTTGCACAATTTTTAGGCATTTTATTTTAATTTCCTTTTGTGTAAATATGTTATAATATTAACATACTAGTCTGTAAGCAAGTTCAAATTAATTTTTATGTTTGTTTTCTTTGTTTTCTTTGATTTCGATTCAATTTGATTATTTTTTTAGATTTTAAAATATATTATGCCATTTTTGGGTTGTTTGTTTATATTGTTCATTGGTCGATTTGTTGTGAAAAACTCTTGTTCTTTTTATGACTTTCATAAAGAATAGAATACGATTACATTTAGAATTATTTTTATTATTACTTAACGGATGAGTTTTTCCATCAATACAAAAACCTATTTAAAGTTTTATTATTATGTTTTTGTTATATTTTTTTTTGGTTTGTTTATTTTAAACAAGTTTTTACCAATAGATAAACATTTTAAACAAAACTTAAAGCGAGCACAACATGAGATATAATAAATAAAAGTATCACCATTTGGGTTTGTCATTCAATTTGCATAATAAAACAACTAATTTACATGATGAATGGTTGCTTTTAAAAGATATATTATTGTCTTAGGCGGTAACTTATGGTTAACAGATAGATAAAATAAATAAAAACGTCATCTATCAGCGAATAATTTCACTGCATTATTGTAGACAAAACAAACCATAAATATTGATTTCTTTTACTCTAAGTCAAATCGGATTCATTATCTTTCGTCAATGAGTTTGCATTGATGATTAGTCGATCGCTTGTTTGGTGGTTTTTGGCGGGGAAAAAACGTAATAAGTCCAACTAAACACAGCTAATGACCAACAACGGTAGCCGGGGCTTCAATGTTGTCTGTGTTGGCCAAATTTGCACATTTGCCAAATTTTTTTCCTCTTTCTTGGCCTGTCTTGTTTGTCTTTGACAAACTGCTGCCAAACGCTGAGGTCAAAGCAAATGCAAAGCAAAGCAAAGCGACTCGACGCTAAACGTGCACATAAAACAATTGCGGAACAACTCACAGCTACACATGTTTTATTTATGCCCCGGCAATGAGTAGATGACTAGATGAGTAATGTTCAGTTCAGTACATACTTATTCGAGGCTACCTACATACACTACTTACTTAAGTAGACATCCCGAGTAGCCGTAATATTATGTGTAGTTGGTGGCAATTTGTTGCATCTCTTACGAGTGCAACAAGCGGCAAAAGCAAACAAATCGATCATCTTTGTAAATACAAATCGTATGTACAGACACTTATTATTACAAAATATACAATCTATACGTTTTGAGGTTGGGTAATCATAGAAAAAAAAACACAGCTTCTCAATTTTGAGAATTTACAGACTGGGTTTACTTCAGATAGTGTTGTGTGGTTTCCAGAGCTTAAGCATGATCGATGGGTCAATTGAGATAATTAGTTTGATTGAAGTAGCCTGCATTCAAGTCCATAAACATAATATTGGAAGGTGTGCAGTGCATTCCGGTTCCACAAAATGGGTTTGTTTTCTATGTAAATAGCAAATGCATAGAGTATGTTGTTATGTCATGAAAATCTATGAGATTCGCAAAGAGAGGCGCGCGTTGTTTAACTTCTTTTGTGCGTTTGTTGTTATTCAAAAAACAAAAACAACAAAGTTGCAGCAAATGCACCAGCAAATATTGCATCTAAACACTGTTGTCATCACCTTGTCTCCGTCTCCATCTCCGTCTCCATTCCCTTCTCCAACCAAAATGAGTGGAATGCTAATGATTGAGTAGCCAAAGATAGATATTACCTAGGCTGGCCGCCAAGTAACTACTGTCCGGCGGTGTTGAACATTTAAAATTGAATGCGCAAACATTGAAGAAACTGAAAGTTTAAGTTTAACGGGCGACCAACGGGCCGGTCGTCGGCTTTGTGTTATTCGAAAAGGGGCGAGGCGGTATTTGATTTAATTAATTAACGCCAAGAGCATCCGTTGAAGAATCGTCTATCGTCTATCGTCCATCGCGTCTATCTGCATCTGTTAATGCGTCAAAAACGATGCCGTTGAAATATTTGCACTAATTGACGCCTAAAGGCAATCGATTATGATGATATCTGCTTTCTGCTGTCTGCTTCAAGGTTCAACAAATTGATTTCTATCATATGAAATGTACAAATTGTTCAATAAACTCTTTGCCAATCTGTAAATTCGTTTTACTAAATAATTAATATGATATTTGCTGGGTGAGAAATATTAAGGGCAATCTGTTTTCCTGACCTGCCCGCTTCTGCTTATATTGTTATTATTGTTGAAACTTAAATGGGGGGATTTTTTTTCGTTTTGTAGTTGTTCCTAATGAAGTTTACGGCCCTGGCAATATATAAAATTGCCAGGTCATGGCTGCTATATGTATATATTAGCTTAAGGATAGATCTATGTACAACTTAAAAACGTGCCAAACTTAAATCACAAAACAATAAAACAAAAAAAAAATAAGAAAATTCGCATGAATTGAATTTTTTGTAATTGCTTTAAGTTAATAAACGTGAAGGGCGTATAATTCAATACCAAAAAAAGTATTTGTGACCTAAAAATATCTAAATATTTTTTAATCAATAAACATTATTGATTTTGAATTACATTTCAATGGAGGGCAGAGTATCAAAATTGGCAGATTTCTGGCAGTTACCAAATCAAGCAAAAATATAAATATTTGAATTACATTTTGGTATATGTAAATTTCGGGGACTTCCATTAGCTAATCATAATTTCAGAGCTAAATAAGTTCAGTTTGCATACTTTAAGTTTTACATTTTTACATTTGCCAACTGAAACTTTGTTCTAAGCATTTTTGTGATTGTGATGCGATTTGCATAATTTGCCATCTCAAAACAGTTGGTATCAATATCGCTGACATCTTCGATAAATTAAGTACAAACAGCTAGGAGCCAACACTTTAAAACCAGTTTTGATTAAAAGCGGCAATGAATGAACGAACACACAACAACAACAACAACAACAGCGACAACAACGACAACAAATGGGCCTGGCCGAGCGAGCAACTTGGTTTTAGTTTTTATATATATTGCTTTATCGCCTCTTTCGAGTAATTTGCTAGCAATTACAGAATCAAGTTCCACTTCAGGTTTCACCATTACTCTTAGTTTCTGCAAAACTGAAAAAAAAAAAAAACAAAACAGAAAACACTTGTTAACTGCGGTGGCATTCAGATAAATTAATTCACAAACTGTGATTGGCATAATTAGCTTGATTTTGAGCTGAGTTGAGTTGAGTTATACTGCAAACGAGATGCCATCAATTTGTCAAATGATTTCATGATCATGATCTTGACTTGAACTGCACCCATTTGAGGCAGCGTGAGAAGATCACAGGAGCTCTTCTCGGTTACAACAACATTTGCTTCAACATCATAGCTTATTTCTAGAACTATTTTTATGAGCATTCTGTTTGCCTAAGACCGTGTATAATAATGATCTAATGGAGAAATCCCCTTAATACGGATTTGAGTTCACCAAAAAATCCAAAATTTCTTATTTGCATATGTCTATTGTCTGTGGTGAATATTCATAAAGATGATTTAATGATTTAATGACTCAATTTAATAATCTTACTTTTAGAATCTTGAATATTCCCATATTTTATAACCTTCAAGTTCATTGAACAATAAAATAATAAAATGTATCTAAAAATGAAACAAACAGGAATCTTCATTCAGTGTTTGAAGCTTCTTAACTAAGCATCAGATATATTTCTAGATATGTAAGTATGTAACGAAAATAATATCAGTTTTCTCAAGACTATAAGTAACTTATATACATTTGTATATAAAAGAATCATTTTAAGAAGCTAACGTAGTTTAAAATCTTTAAGATTCTAGTCTATTCAGTAAGTTGAATTAAAATATACTCTAAACGCTTTACTTTACATACAGTCATGAAAACTAAGCTTTCAATAAATATTTTGCAGGTTTGTATTATTTTGTCTTCTCTTGTGAGGTGTATAGCTCTCATAGACACATCTCATAGACAAACAGGGTATAAAAAGATAATTTCTAGCTGATTAAAATTAAAATACATTTCGACATTCGTAAACCTGCACGGATTTTGCCATGCCATAGGTGCGCTCCAATATTCATGCCATAAATATTATTCAATACAATAATGTCATTTAAGGGTATTTGTGTTAAGAAAGTTATGTTATCTTTTAAATAATTTTGATTGGTTTCAAGTGTTTTTCAATTTAAAATGGTATAAAAAAACATTTGCCATACAATTTAATCCTAAAAGTATGCAATGGTTAATTAAAAGTGGAAATCTTAATACATTCTATTGGTTTGCACTTTGCTTTATCATCTTATACCAAATATTTATATATTTATATATATATATATAAACAAAATCCATTAGAATTCTGATTAAAGCTTACCTCAATAATAAACAAGCTCAATAAGCTAGTTTTGCTTAAGTTGTTGTGTTGTCTTAATGCACCAGCGTCTTTGGGCTTTTGCGGTTGACAAGCACTTGCAGCGATAGCTTTTCCGTCTCTATCTCTTAGCCACTTTAATTAGCCCAAGTGGCAGCAGTCGTAAAAAGCTACAAAAAGCGTTGCCTACTTTCAGGCGGCCATTAAAAATTAAATGCATATCAAAGAAATAACTGCCGGGCAGAGACAACAGCAGCAGCAACGGTAACGGTAACGACAAGGAAAACAACGACAAACGAGCCACAGTAAGAGGCACTGGGGCAGAAGCCGGAAAGTGGGAGGCAAGTTGATGAGCAGAAAGCGGGAACAGGAACAGGCACAAGATCCTGGACTAAGTAAAACGACACTAAAATATTACGTGCACATATGCTAAGACCTCTCTATAAGACAAATGATGAGAGCAACAAAAGCACCCGAAGCCACAAAGGATAGACGGATGGATGATACAATTGGGTGGGGCGATCAGGGGTGGGGTGGGTGGTTGGATGGTTAGGCTGGCTAGGTCCTACCAGCCAAGTTGAAGCAATCAAGCAAAATGAGGTGCATTTTTGCGCAGTTGTCGGTCTTGGCATCAAAATAATGCCCAAAAAATAATCACAAGGCGACAAAATGTTGCACATAATGCGGCAGCTTAGAGACAGGCAGCAGCAACTGCCAACTGCCAACTGGCAAGTGGCAAGAGGCATGATGCTGCCTTAAGGCAGATGACGAGACGCGAGACGCGAATCGCGAGACACGAGACGCCAGTGGACGTGGACGTGACGATGGGTCCTTGCCGTGGCAAGGATGTCTCTTGTCACGGCTCGTGTTAATTATTTTGCTAAAATATCCAACAACAATAATAACAGCAAACAGCAACAAACATTGGCGGCGGCAGAAGCGGCAGCGGCAGCGGCAGAAGCGAAATTTGACAAAATTTGATGTGCGCCCCCGAAAAATAAAACTGAAAATGAAAAATCACAATTTCCGGCGCTCCAATAACCGCCGGCTACACACACACACACACACACACAGAGAGAGAAACATATAATAAATATTAAGGATTTATAACAATAGACAACAGGACGGACGACAGAGTGGTAGTCAGCGGGTGAGGGAGGGGGGAGAGGGAGAAAATACTCGGAGGCTTAATGAGTGACGGCTGGTCATATTAGATCCGATGCATGGGAATATACATACAACCCCCCCCCCCCCCCCCCCAAAACCCCCAACCCAGTTATGTTGCATTCAATTTTTGCCTCTATATCGGGCATTTATTTTATTTTTCGTTTTTTTTTTTATTTTGAATGGGTTTTAGGGTAAGGGTTCGTTGGTTACGTCATCTTCTACGTCTTCTTCTGCTTGGCATTTGCATTATTCATGTGTTTTTGGCCTGGCCTGGGCGGGGCGGGGCGGGCGTAGTGTAGTTTCATTTTAAAACCCAAGCGTTCATAAAAATACCTAGCCCCATCCCCCCACCACCCACCAACTGACAAGTGCATTGCCAGAATGCAATTGGGGGCCAGACCAACTCTAATACTCTATGTGTGGCAAAAGGGGGTAAGATCGGGTTACAATTGAATTTTACTTGAATTAGGAAATTCTTCAAGCATTTTCATACTTTATCATAAGTTCGATCAATTTCTTGTAGATCAGAAGCTTGTCTTGGGAAGAGTATTAGAAATTCGTTGTTTTTCCATTGTTCCAAGTGTTATTTCACATTTCTTGTTGCATTTTACGTGCTCTTCGCGCTTTTGATAGCTTTTTCTTTTTTTTTGGGAGGGGCGGGGCTGTTGTGTGTTTTTTGATGCTGATGACAGCGTCATCGTCGTTGCTTGCCATGATGAAGTTGTCGTTTACTCCGTTGATAATGATGATGATGATGATGATGTTGATGATGTTGATGTTGATGATGATGATGATAAGGCGGGCAGCTAGCGCTCGTTTAGTTGCCTTTAACTCAAGTTGTTTGACAATCTGCCCAACAACGACGACAACAATAAGAACAACAACAACTATAACAACAGGAAGAACAAGAAGAAGAAGAACAAACCACACGAGTGAGAAGAGTGTTATAAATTGCATTTAGTGTCGGGCCAAGACATTGGTGATTTGTTATAGCTGCCAGGCTATACACAGAAAGAGAGAGAGCGAGAGAGGGAGAGGGTGAGAGAGAGAGAGAGAGTTAAGGCAAAAGGTCACTCTGATGAAATGCCACAAGGTAACAATGTGTCCAAGCCATATGTAAATATGTGTAGTAACTTGGTGAATGCGTAAAGCCAACTGGCTTGAACTCAAAGAAAAAAAAACGGAATTGTTTACAAATTTCCTTACAAAATGCCTCAATGCCTATGCCCCGAAGTGGTGATAGGAGGAGGACGGGGGAGGGGAGGCTATGTAGAGTCTTAAATGGGGATATGCTAAAATAACGCGCCAGTCATAAACTAAAGACTTTGTTTACAAATTAAATGCAACATGCAACAAGCGACAACAGCAACAGCTACAGCCACAGCCATTGCCATAGCCACAGATACATCGACATCTTCATCCAAACCGAATAAACTTAAGCCCAAACAAAAAGAAAAGCTTCCAGCTCCTGGAGACAAACAGAAAGAGGGAGAGAGCGCACAAGAAAGACTAAGACTAAGCCTGAGTCTGAACCTAAGCCTGAACCTGAACCTGCTTATGAATGCGAGTTGGTCAGATGGACAGCCAATCCTATGCTATACTCTATACCAGAGACTACACTATACTATACCATAATACCATGTGGATGTGGTATGCTCCTGGCGCTTGGGTGTGATGTCTATGCGAATGCGAATGCAGTTGTTTGTTATTGTTGTTGTTGTTGTTGTTGTTGGTGTTGTTGTTGGTGTTGTTGTTGGTGTTGTTGTTGGTGTTGTTGTTGGTGTTGTTGTTGGTGTTGTAGTTTATGCCCACGGTATGCAAAACAGGGCAGACTAGCTTGACTCTCCACGCCATACTCCAAATGCTATATATATGTATGCTATACTCTCTACTCTCTACAACAGCAACAGCAACAGCTACATGTGTTTTACATGAATTTTAAATGATATGTTAAATAAAATGCGCAGCTAAACAGCCGACGGGCAAATCGACAACGACGACGACGAGGACGAGGACGAGGACGACGGCGATGAATGCGTGGACAACACGCAGTGTACGAGTCTAAGCAGAAGAAGGGTAGGTGGGGTGTGTATGGGTGTGTGTGTGAAGGGATGCGGGGTAGATGAAAGCGGCGTGGAGCATACGAAAGACCACAAAACAGTGGGTCAAACATAAGCAAAACATTTTCGTAGCGAAACTCTTCTCAAGAGAATCAAAAGATCAGTTAAATATAACACACTGAACACATGTAGTAATAATAACCCTTTCAAGTGATAAGGTTTGACAATATTTTGAAGAGTTTTTCAGAAACAAATAATCTTCAATCATTTTACATCCTTTCAATAGAGAAGTTGATTTACCCTTAAAAATTGGTATTTCTTTTACATAAACTTAACTAAAACTTTTTGAATAATGGAACTTTTATCTACACTTCCGTAATTCTTCTTGAACTTCAAACTGTGTTCAAGAAATGCCGTTGATGATACGAAAAAAGGCTTTCATTTCGTATTCAAATCAATGTTAGCCAATCCATTTACTAATATATAGCTTAAATCACTTTTTCAATGCATTTTTATATGGTTTTTGGGCAGTGTGCGGCGGACGCATCTAAAACTATGCAAAGTTTATGCGAATCTTAAATATTTGCACTGCACATGCGCATGCACTGCTAGCTCAATTGTTCAGATACATTTATATCTTAAATGCAGGAAAAACGGGGCGATGCTGCTGCTGCTGCTGCTGCTGCACCCGCTAGACCTGCAACACGGTCGGCAGCAAGTCACATTTGTAGTTGTTGTTTAAGTTAAGACTTTGAAGCAGGAGTCAGGCAAAACCGTTTGCCGGCTGCTGCTGCTGCTGTTGTTGCTGTTGTTGTTGCTGTTGTTGCATGATGCTATCAATTCAAAGTCAAATGGGGGGACAACAAAACAAATCGGCGCTGCATCTATAATGAGCCCAGAGCCGGGACCAAGACAGGGACCAGGGACCGGGATCGGGACCAGCAAGACCAGACTAAAGGCTTAAACTCTGGCTACATTGCTATGGCTACATTGGCCGGCCCCAAAACAGAATTGTTTTTGGCCATTTGGCTTACGGGGCCTTGGCCATGTTATTCTTTTGGCTTTTTGAGTTGAGCATGTGCTCATTGAGTTGTTGTTGTTGCCGTTGTTGTTGCTGTTTGTTGCAGTTATATTTGCACGATGTTGGACTAGGGACACCCACCCAAACACACACACACACACACACACAGACACACTCACACACCTTGTAATACTCAGATACACGCAATGTTGTGCGTTGCCCCAAGGGAATCATTGCTTGTGTGTTGCAAGTCCAAGTTGCAAGTCCAACAAGTCGCATTATTTTTTACAGAATTTACCACAACGCTGATCAAGTCCCCACAGTCCCCCGTCCCCCGTCAACCCCCTGTCAGATTGGAAAATTGTTGACTGCCGCACAATTGAATCCCAGACTCCAGACTCCATAAATGTCTTTATTATAGGCCAAGTGCATTGGCCAATTTGTTGCCAGAAAGAATCCAGAGCAGTCTGCACGTTCGTTTGATAGTTTTAGCTCCTTTATGTCATTTTATCTGAGACATATATATATATATGTATAAAAAGTCTTATATTGAACATATATGTTGGCAATTGATTAATGTATATCAAATGACAACACAAGTTAGTTATTGTCTAGGATATATATATGTACATAGTTTAAGTAGCTTTGAGCTGACCCCAATTCAATGTGAAGCATGTGTAAGAAATGGATTTCATTGGAATTTGCTTTGAGATTGTTTTGTTGTTGTTCTCTTCGAAGACTTTGCCAATGGCTGGCGGGTAGAAGTGCATTCAATAACTGTGCCAAAGTGCAAAATGTGCAACACCCACAGAAAACAACAGACGAAAAAAAACACCCAATTTTCAGACACCTACAACAACAATGGCAAAGTTGGCCATTAAATTGCTGATGCAGCAAACTGCTGGCACAAAATTTCTTTAAACACAGAGCCCGGTCAACCTAACTGCGGCAAGCGGCAAGCAGCAAGCGGCAGCAACAGTAATAGAAAAGGATTCGCGACTCCATTGAACACCCGAATTTGCAATTTTGAGTTAGGCTTTTGGTGTTTTTTTTTGTTTTTCTTTTGCTTTTTTTTCTGTTTCCTTCCTTTTGGTGGGCGAGCAAATTATAGTCTAGCGAAAACTAAAACCAAAAACCAAAAATTTCGTCGGCGTCTGTTTAGCACTTAACACGTCAACAACAGAAGACGACGACGACGACGACGACGACGAAGGTTTTCAGCTAGTTTTAGCTAGTTCCCATCGGGCCAAAACTAGAAATGTAATGGAAAACAATGTTGCGGCATTTTCCTTTTACTGACATGATTACCTGTCTGCAAATGTGTATGTAGGTGTGTGTCTGAGTGTGTGTGTGTGTGTGTTGTTAGTTAGACAGATATGTAAGATTAGATTGCTCATGATTGTGCCCCATTGCAAGGCACTTGCCTGCTTGCTTGCTCGCTTGCCTCTCCGGCTTGCCTATCGATTATTATCTATTTTGGCAGAAATCGATCGTGATCGATTTAGGGCTGCCGCTGTCGTTGGTTGCCGCTGTCGTTTGCCATTTGCCGTTTGCCACAAAACGACGCACGCCGCTGCACTGCTGCACAAAAGGTTAAGTGGCAGAATGCCTCGCCAAAAATGTTGTCCATTTTCCAGTTGCAAGTTGCAAGTTGCAAGTTGCCTTGTTTGCCTGGCAGCATGCGTGCTGTGTGAAAACACAAGATGCAAGCTTGAAAGCCTGTCCCGTTAAGTGAGCTTTTCTGCTTTCTTTACTTCACATTCAATCACAATTGGCAGAGTTGTTAATGTGGCAACAACAACAAATAACTTGCCCCTAAGCAGAGGGGGAACAGACAACAACAACAATTTCATATCGATTTTTGAATAATTTTTCAATGATTTTGCGATTAGTTTGAGTTTGAAACACTTTCTGTCACAATGTTGAAATGAGTTTGTTGTTGTTGCATGACATTCCATAGTCATTCACAATAAAAAAAAAGTATTTTAAAATTAAACACATCAGAGAGAGAGCAGAAACGAACATATTCGAGTTCGTTTTTCTGGTGTTAGAATTGTGAAATTTAGCCAATCGAAATTCAATCGAATACCGATCCTCGATCCTGAAGCCTGAAGCCTGAAAATGCCCGTTGAGGATAAATCATATTTTGAGGAGCAGCCCGGCAAGAAGTTCGATCGCTGTCTGGCCAATGGGATCATAAAGGGTACAGGCGGTTTCGTCGTTGGAGCCGTCATATCTCTTCTATTTCTACGCCGACGTGTCTGGCCGATGCTTTTGGGGACTGGATTTGGTATAGGCGTTGCCTATAAGACTTGCGAAAAGGATTTGGAGTCCTACAAATAGATGATAAATTTTACCAAATAACCAATATTAATATACATCTAAATTATAAAAAACACACACACAAATATAGACACAAGACGGACACATATATTTACGGTGTGTGTGTGTGTGTGTCTGAGGGGAGATAGTTTTGAGAGCAAGTTTTATGTTGTACTAGCTGTGTTGCTTGTTGGACTGCCAATTAAAATTCAATAAAAATACATGCAATTCCAATGAAAATGATGCACACGTTATCACAAAATGGGAAATCAGCTGAATCGGGGCATGACTAGAAGCAATCAGTACGAGTTCCATGTAAAACAGTATCATCCACAGATCCACAAAAAAACCAAAAACAAAAAAATACACACAAAGACTAAGCGAGAGCGAGCGAGAGAGAGAGATGCAAAGAGTGAATGAGCAAGCAAGTGAGTTAAAAATCTTTAGTTCGGGTCAGCAGCAAAGTCAAGTGCAGCACCACAAAAAACAAAAACAAAAACAACAACAACGTAATGAGAAGAGAAGAGAAGCCTTCGCGTTCGCCTTCGCCTTGGAGGAGCTCACGTTTCTGCACAAACAGTCTGTAAGTCCGCGGAAGCTGCCTCATGTTGCATGCAACAGCAAGAAGCAGCAACTTTGGTGCTGTGTGCCTCGTTTGCCCGTCACATAATCTGCTCCAAATCAAAATTGCTTATTAAACGTGGAGCTGTGTATAGGCGCAATGCACTTCTTCACCTACAGCCTCTCTCTCTCTGTCTCTCGTTCTCTCTCTCTTTCTTTCTCGATATATGCGTTGTGGGCGCCCGCAGCTGGCAACATTGGCAACTGGAGACTGTTGGGCACTTGGGCACTTGGACTCTGCGTAGCGCCCAAAACGAATCTGTCGCCGCATCGCCCAACTTTGCCTTAACTTCTCTCTAAGCTTAACCACTGACTGCAAAATTGCTGCCGAATTCTGTTCCGTTTGGTTCAGTTTGGTTCGGTTCAATTTGGTTTGGTTTTGTGTGGTTCTGTGGTGTGTTGTGTGTTGCAGCAGCATCGACAAGCAACGATCACGATTGCCTGACTTTTTGCCGGGCCTCAATAAGCTCAAACATCTTGATATGGTTGCGGCGCTACAGGCGCATTGATCACCGACGATGACGATGACGGCGATGACGACGACGACGACGACGACGACGTGCAAAGCTGCCAATGAAGCGATACCAGAGGCCGGAGGCAACCTCTTCTCCCTCTGGTCTAGTCGAGTACGAGTAGTAGTTGGACGCCTTCTTTTCCTATTTTTTTTTGTTTTTTCTACCTTTTTTTTTTCTACGTTTGCCCTCTGAACCCAGATTGCATTTTGTAGTAGATATATTATAATTGCTGGCCATGGCTTTAACGCTATCTTTCGTTTGAGTGCCTATTGGATCTCTCTCTCTCTCTCTTTCTATCTATCTCTTCGCTTCTGTCCTGTCCTATCCTGTCCCAAGAGTGCCTTGGTCACTCACTCAGTTAGTCCGATGGCCAGTTGGAGATTGTCAGCTTTTGTGCTCCGCTTTCCATTCGATGCGCTGCATTTTTAACTTTTTGGTGTCTTATCATATCATCAACAATTGCCTGCCTGCTTGCCGCTTCAATTCGATTTGAGATGTGGTGGGGAGGGGGGTGCAACACTTATTTACGGTTCCTGGAAACATCAGGCAAACAGCCTGCGAACAGAACTTGTCGCATTAGCACCACGTTGTGTAGCTAAAATTAATGCGATTCCTGATTGCATTTATGTTCTCTTTCTCTCTTTCTCTTTCTCTTTCTCTTTCTCTTTCTCTTTCTCGCAGATATTCAGCCCTAGATATGTGTGTTAAGGCAGCAGAAAAGATTGATCTACGATAAATGTACAATAAACGTTCCTTAATCATGCAATCATAGTGAATGTATGCCAAATAAATCGTTTGATCAAATCGAAATATAGCTATTACGGTTGAAAGCTTAGATATATATATCTTTTATGCTTGAGGAATCGAGCATTAAGCCTTTCATATATCGTATTATATCTATCTTATCATATCTTATATCAAATCATCTTATATCTTTTGTCAAGATCAGGGAAAAACAAGTTTAATGAAAGTTTATGTCTCTTAGTTTAAGAACTGAATCATTAAACCTTTGTTCGATTGATGTTTTGATCTTTTTTTGGTCTTTTCAAACTTTCTTTGTGAGGTTATCTTGAAAATTAAATGATTATTTGTTTTCCAAACAGAACATTTGGCACATTTTTTTTGATTAACTTTGAACTGTTTTTCTTTTATGATGCAATAAAAACAAATAAAATTTTTTTTCTTTGGCATTTAGCGTTGAACTTTCTCAATTTACAACGCTTGCCTTTTCAACTATCAATTGCCAAGTTTATTTATTTATTTTTGTTAATTTTTCTTTTTTAGTAGCTCCAGTTACTAGTTACGAGGCAGCGGCAATGGCAACGGCAACGACGACAACATGTGTTTGATTTTGATGGGTTGCACGTTGCAAACGTTGCAAGTTGCTGCAAAGGCTAGCTGCTAGCTGTAAACTGCAAACGATCTTGACAAAAAAGCGCAAGCAGCTCTGAACAGCAACAACAACAACAACAGCAACAACAACAACAGTGTAAAAATGGAAAGGTTCCCAAGAAAATTTAGATCAATTTTCCTAATTTACTTGAGCGCTGCGATTGCGTGTCGTGGCGTGAAAAACGGCACTTGAAAATTCCAAACAGCGCTCTTCTGGAAGGAATCGGCGGAGTCTCTCAGCTCAGCTCCAACTACTGCTACCAGGTGGGTTAAGGGGGGGCGAAACAGGAGAAAACAAAAAAAAAAAAATAAGGAAGAAAGAAAAGAAACGAAACGAAAGAAAAAAAATAAATCACGACTCAAGTTTCGAAAGCGCGAAACTGTTACCAAAGCACTTAAACTTAAATTGGCCAGCGTCGACGACGACGACGACGACGATGATGATGATGATGATGATGATGATGATGATGATGATGATGACGTCCACAAACCAAACCAAAACCCCAAACCCAAATCCAAAAAAAGAGCCCAAACCGAAAGCTGCCACAGTTGAGGCAAAAGGCTAAATTAGAAATAGTGTAGATAGCTACGCCAATAGAATTTATAGCGGACTGCGCGTAGCCTGCGTCGTCTTCGTCGTCATGATCATGCGGCACCACCAGCCACCACCACCGACCACCACCCGATCACCACCTGTGCATCACCATCATCATCATCATGGTATATAACCTGGGCAGGTTAATTTTGGGCACGACGCTGCGGCAACGGCGGCGGCCCCAAATGATGACGATGATGATGGCAACGCACGAAGCAACTGCCTTGGTCATGTACAACGTGCACCACGTTTGCCTTACCTTAGCTTTGGCTTAGCTTTAGTTTGGTTTGGTTTGGTTGGGTTTTGAGTTGGCCTTAACGCTGCTGCTTAAGTTTAATGGAACCAATTGAAGATATTTTGTGGGCAAGTGATAAAGTTGTATAGCCCAGTTGGTGGGTGCCGTGCCGGCTCCGGCTCCGGCTGCGTTTAGCTCTCTCTCCCTCTCTCTCTCTTTCTCTCCCTCGTTTTTTTTTCTTTTTGGTTTTGTGTTCATCAACAGCTTGTGCATCAGCTGAGATGGTTTCACGAATCCCATTAAATGATGCGTAAGCCTAAACGTGATCAAACTTGGTGTGGCAAGGGGGGCAGGCGGGCAGGCAGGCCAGCAAGGAAGTAGCTGCAACAGATCACACGATCTTGATAGACAAAAGCGGTACACACACACACACACACACACACAGAGAGAGACACACAAAGCGTATACAATAAATATGTATGTAACAGAGTTATGCGAAAAATGGCAAACGAAAAAGAATTTTATGGGTCGGCTTGTTAACAAACTGCAGACAGATAAAAGACAAAAAAAAGAGAGTTAAACAAGGCTAAAAAGAGTTAGAAATAAAGATTAAAGTCAGCAATCTCAAGGCAGCCTTTTTGAGATTCTTAATATCAAACTTCGACTTCGAATATTGATTAAATCCTAACCTATTGATAAACAAGTGAGAATGTTTCAGCAAACCTTAATAATCTGTAAGATTGTAAATCTGTAAGTGATAAAACTTAACTTTCCTCAAACAAACATTGATTTTGCTTGACTGAAACTTTAGTTTTCATTATCTTTGTTTTGTTTCCAATGATTTTGATAAGAAAAAATTTAATCGGCGTTTGCTTAACGATAAGTTTTCCATGAAATTTCAAGCTTTCTTAATCTTTTGTTGTCAGAGAAATAAAACATAAAAAAAATCAAACATTTTGTGTTTTTATTTTGAGCCTTGGCTTTATTTTTATATATGTATATGACATGGCAAAATGCCTGACCTTACGCAATGGCCATTTTGTTAGCTTATGCCTCTGTTGCCTCTGTCGACCTGCTGCTGCTGTTGCTGACGTCAACGTCAACGTCGACGTAGGCGTCGCTGACGCTTCCGCTGCTGTCGCCAATCAATCAAACGGACGTCGACGTTTTCGTTGTTGCGGCTTTTATTTATTTTGGCTCATTTTTACGCTTTATGCACTGCGCACTGTGCTGCAATTTGCTGCCTCCCCCTTTTTTTTATGGTTGCTTCTTGCTTTCACAGTCTTCTTCTTCTTCTGCTTCTTCTTCGTCTTCATGTTCTGGCTTAGCGTCTTCGTCTTCGCCTTCGTCTTGGCCTTCTTGCTTGCT
Source organism: Scaptomyza parva (assembly GCA_035044645.1). Lineage (NCBI taxonomy): Eukaryota > Metazoa > Arthropoda > Insecta > Diptera > Drosophilidae > Scaptomyza > Scaptomyza parva. Next base: position 16,700,821 of record JAWNNT010000139.1, read on the forward strand.
GCTTGTGTTTTTTGCTTACTGTGAGTGTGTGTGTGTGTGTGTGTGCTTTGGCCATTAAATTTGATACCCACTTATTTGGCCAATAAAATTAACCTACCTCAACTTGCTTGAGCCCAGTTCAAGTGTGCGAGGGCCAACTTTGGGTTCGGTTAACCTTAATGTGTGCCTTCATTTAACTGGCCCCTTTCTGTATATATGTGTATGTGTGTGTGTGTGTGAGTGTGTGTGTTTGTGTGTGTCTGGAACTTTGTGTTGTTTCTGCCTTGAATTGGGTAGGGCTCTCGCCTAATGAGCAATGTGTTGCAGAGTAGAAGAGAAAAGGCCAAAACATTTTTAATTGAGATGCCAAGTAAAGCATTGATTATTTATTGAACATTATGTTTAAAGAGAGAGAAACTCATATGTTATTGGTAAGAAGGGACTTCACTCAAGCTCGGCTAGGAAACCCAAAATGATTGAAACCTTTACAAAACCTTCTTTCTCTAGGTTTCTATCACATTTCCACACACATTCCCTTGAAGTAGGTGCGACACCTCTCTATCTCTCTCTTTCTATCTCTCTCTCTCTCTCTCGGGCAAATCGAAAAAGGTGCGACAATTTAGACGTCGTCGCTGTTGTTGTTGCGAATTTTCGATGTCACTCCATCTGGTGGCAAGGTCCATGGGCTTCTGTGCTTCTGTTCCTTTTCCCTGTTGCGGCCCACAACGCACCAATTAAAGACACGGAGAGAGTGTGTGTGTTTGTGCTTGCACCAATTTGGGGCAACACAGCAAGGCGATGCGATGTAATGCAATGCGACGGCTTTTCCCATTCCAATTCCCATTCACAATCACAATCGCTCGTTCGTTCGCGTTTACATTGAGTCGATTGTGCGAATGCGAATTCGAATGCGAGTGTCCATTGTCACTTGTCGCAATAAATTGAAATTGACCAAAAGCGTGCGGTGCCAGTTGAATGCACCCCGTCTCGCCTCTGTGAGTGTCTCTGAGAGTGTGTTGCAAGTGCAAGTTGACAATAAATGTCAACACTTTGCGGCCGCTAATTTATTTGCACGCTTGATGCGTGCCTCCATCTCGCCTCCATGGCGGCCGACAGCATTCAACTCTCTTTCTCTCTCTCCCGATTAGGGTATTGCAAGATTGGCATTGGCATTGGCATTGGCATTGGCATTGGAATTGGAATTGGAGCTGGCATTAGAAATAAGATTTAGATTGGCAGTATGCAAAATCGTTAAACTGAAAGCAAAAAAAGTTAACTCTTCTATATATATAACAAGGCTATATCAAAATGAATCGAAACGAATCGAATCAGATTCAGAATCTGGTTCATTTCGATCGAAAAGGTTTAGTTTGTTTGTGTTGTTGGGTAATTGTAATCTCTATTCCAATTCTTTGACAGCGCAATAGTTTTTATAATTGCCGGGCAATCTTCTTCTCTCGCTCACCCCACGCCCCTCCTTCCCTTCCTTCACTACTATTTGCCCGTTTGCCATTTGCCCAAAATGAGGTTGTAGGCAACTTTGTTGCCCAGCTCTCTGGGAGCTCGGCGAACTCAGCGAAGCGCAGCAGCAGCAGCAACAGCAACAGCAACAGCAAAGTGTTGGACTCAACAGACAAGCCGCCGTCGTCGTTGCCGTCATCCTCGTGGTCGGGTTGGACGGGTCGGTCCTCTTCGTTGTACTAGCTGACACGCGGCAGCCGCTGATGGTCAAAACCAAATGTAGCAGCCACCAACAGCAACAACAACAACAACAGCAACAACAACAACAACAGCAACAACAACAGCAACAGCAGTCGTCGTCCAGTGGCCAGGCAATTAAAATTTTGCGGCAACTAAAGGCAGCCGCTGTTAAACAGAGCCGACGCCGCGACAGCGCCTCCTCCCCTCACCCCTCACCCTTCTACTCCTCCCCATACCCCCCTACGCCTTCATCACCTCACTCTGTTGCTCTTTTTGTGTTTTTGCCTAAATAAGTCAAGTGTTACGACGGCAACGGCAACAGCAACAGCGACGACGACGGCGACGACGACGACGACGACGGCGATGGCGTTGCGGCCAAATGGGCGTATGAAATGCAATTAAATTAAATTTGCAGTTGCAAGTGTTCGTGGGGCAGGCAACAGAGTATGAACCGTAAAAGGGGTGGGATGGAGGGGGGGCAGGAGGCAGGGGGGATGAATAGGGAGGAGGAGGAGAAGGGGAGGTAGCAGGTAGCAAATGTCTAAAAGCAGAGCAAACAACTAACAACAACAACGAACTTGTCATAATGAGCAGTGTCAATTTTGCATAATTAACATTTAATTGAAATCGTTATCAACAGTGGCCCCTTCCCCTGGGGGCACTCTCACTGGTGTGTGCGACGGGCGGGGTGGGGAGCAGGGAGTAGAAGAGGATTTTTTGTGATTAGAAGGCGGTCCAATGATCAGCCTTATAGATATAGGCGTTAGTGCGTGAAACCACAAAAAAAAAACAATTAAATCAATGGAAAAATTTTATATATAAATCTTTATATATGTAAAACTATATATACATATATATATTTATGAATCCATAACTATATCTCTAACTATAACTATATCAATATCTATAACTATATCAATATCTATATCTATAGTTATATCTCTATCTATCTATCTATCTATCTCATATCTATAAGTATATCTATATCTCTAACTATAAATTTATCTATATTTGTATCATATCCATATATATATATATAACTATATCTATATCTCTATCAATATCTCTACCTCTACCTCTACCTCTATTCCTATTTCTATTTCTATTTCTATCTGTATCTCCATTTATATCTCTATCTCTATCTATATCTATAACTATATCTCTATCTATATTTATAGTTATATCTATAAATATATCTATGTATATGTATATCATATCCACATCTAGTATATCTATCTTCATATCCATACCCATACCATGCTTACAATATATATATATATATATATATAAAATAGGCATACCAAATTCGACATTCAAATCTTGATGTTGGTTTTGTTGTCTATTCTATCTGTTCGATTGGTTTTATATAACAAATGTCATTCAATACCTCAGATGTTCCATAGTCAATTATGCTTGTCAGTATACCTATATATATATATATCTTTTACATTTCCAAAATAGTATATTTAGAGTCTCATCTGTGTGTTGCTCATTGCGTTTCCGTACGTACTACTCTCCTCCTCTCCCCCTCCTCTCTCACGATTCATCGTTGGCTGTCTCAAATATTCTGCCCAGTGGCACACTGCTCGTGTTGCCTGCCAAGCAGCCTATCGATAACAGTTGATAAAACCGAGCAGACCAGACCAGAGCTAAGCTGAGCTGAGCCATCTCCAAGCCAACTCTTATGCCCAGCAGCAAGCAGCAGCAGGAGGAGGAGGAGCAGGAGGAGCCACCACCCACTGTTAGATATTGTGTGGGATGTGTTCTGTTGTTGTGTGTTTTAAAAGGTTTTTCATGTTGCAGCGATAAAATGGCTAAAATTGAATATGAACTGCAATACACACACGCACACGCACAGCCGCACACACACACACACATACTACATTTTGGCAATCGATTGGCTTTGTTGTTGTTGCTGTTGCTGTTTTTGTTGTTGGTATTGCACTTCCGCCTATGGGTTGTAGTTCTAAACAGTTGATGCTTGGCAGCTGGCAGCTGTTAGTTGATATTACAGTGTCTCCACCAGTGCGCCCCCTCCCCCCCTACCATCCACCATCCACACACACACACACACACTTAGGAAAACTAATATGTTCCAGATGTGTGACAAATTGGCTTTTAACCTTTCACAGAGAGAGAGAGAGAGAGAGAGAATCGCATCTATATTATATTAAGAATTTGAAATGAAAAATGAATTTGAATATTCATAAAAAACTTGAGATACACTCTTAACAAGTCAAGTTGTGCTTAAAAGAGTTAGTTCGTATTTTATTTTCTTCTTAATAATAATCGAAAAAGATTTCAAAAGAAAAGGAAGAACTTTTGGGGGACATTTGTAATTGATTTATTTATGCGGCACACATATATTTTGTTAAGTGCATTATTGCCCTTTTTAACGCCCAAACTACACACATTTCCACACACACCCACACCCAAACACACACACATGCACACACTCAGAAATCAAGTCAGCGAAGCTTAAAGCCAGCTTAAGTTTCAGATGGCCCATGGCTTAATCCGCACTTTAGCGCGTTTCTTGGCAGCTTTCCGCCTGTCATCTCCCCCTCCCGCACTCTCTGATAGTTAACTGGTAGTTAGTAGTTGGTTCTTCTTCTTCTTCTTGTGGGTCTGGCCACACCACTTTGTTTACAAAAATTATGCAAACTATGCAATTGTTTTAATTTCCAACCGTTTTCTCTGTCTTTGTTTTTGTTTTCTGTTTTTTTGGGCATTTTGTTGCAATAAATTTAACGCCAGGTCTCAAAAACTCAGAGCCCAGAACCGGACCCAAACCCAAACTCAGACTCAAACTCAAACTCAGACTGAGAGTGCCCCAAGGCAACTAACTAACTGGCGAGCCGTTGAGCAAAAAGGGTTACATATGTATATGTATGTATGTAGTTATGTCTGGAGCTCATTCAGATCATTTGTTCAATGTCCGTTTAATTTTATCGCAAAACATTATCTCTCTTCACATTTGATACAAATACACTTTGTTTTTTTTTTTTTTGAAGGAATTCATGTTGCACTTGTTGTATCTGCAAATTGGCCCCCAACGATAAGATCTTTTCACTCACTACTTTCTACATTCTACTTTCACACTTGATAAATTGCAGTTAATAACTGCCCCAGGGCGGCACTTTATACTCTTTATATATACTATATTTTATGATCAAATGATGAGAGAACAGCAACAGCTGCTGTATTTGGGCAACCCTATTAGACTTTTGACAGCAGAAACTGATACTGATACTGAAGACTTATTAAAGTCCAACATGTTCTTCATTCAAAAAAGTTATCACTTGAAGTTTTCCGATATCTAATTCCGAATCGAGTCGAGTATCTGTGACACATTCTATGGCTAATGCTGTATTTGGGCAACCCTATTAGTCTTTTGATAGCAGAAACTGTTACTGATACTGATACTGAAGACTTATTAAAGTCCAACATGTTCTTCATTCAAAAAAGTTCTCACTTACAGTTTTCCGATGTCTAATTCCGAATCGATTGAAGTATCCGTGGCACATTCTATGGCTAATGTCCCCAAATGCAGGTCACAAACAAATTTAAGGACAATTTGCGAATTAAAGTCAAACGCAAGCAACAATGGTAAAGTCATACACACACACACACACACACACAAACACATACACACACATGTGTATATTCATTCATCCAAGCATCCATCCATCCAGCTGCTGCTGTTGCTGCTGCTGCTTTTGCGGCTACAGCTCCCAAATGGGTTATGTGGCATATATACTATATGGATACGAGTTTGGGTTTTTGTTATATATATGTGTGTGTGTGTGTGAATGTTGGGATTATGGCAATGGCAACGGCAACGGCAACGGCTTCTGGTCCTGAGTCTTCTTGGGGCTTGATTGAAAGCTCTAAACACAAATCGCGGCATATTTTAATGCGGCTGTGCGCCACTTGACTCGATTGCACAAGAACAACAACAAGAACAACAACAACAACAACAAGAACAAAAGCTATGCTACAATTCATGCATGAAACATGACGCGTTCCTGATATACACGTTACCAAGTACTTGGGTACTTGGTACTTGGTACCCATGAATTCAGCTACCGCAAAAGCCGAAAACCTTCTAAAGATTGGCGAGCACATGGGGGGCGAAGGGGGTCTTCGTCTAAGAACTTTAGCCATACACTGTTAGGTTTTTGAGTGGAAGTGTGTGGAAATCACATATCACATAACAAATTGAGACACTTGAACTAATACTTGGCAAAGAAGCGTGACTTTCTTTGTGAAACTTGGAAAACATTAGTTTCACTCCAGGTGGTTTCTCTCAGTGCATTTGGTTGGCTCTCTAGTCTAGAAGTAGTATATGTATATTATGATGCCGTCAACATTTGAGTTCCTTCTTCTGTTTCTACTTCTGCTTCTGCTCCTTGTCATTCAACGAACGAACGAATCCTTCTTCATCTTCATCTTCATCTTCGTCTGGTGCGTTCAGCAGTTCGCTTCTGCGTCTGTGGCCTCAAATCAGAGGCACGCAGGTGAAAGCTTTTCTAATGAGCGCGTTTAGGCATTAGCATCAGCAACAGCAGCAACAGCAGCTGAAGCAAGTTGATGGAGAAGTCGAAGTCGAACTCAAAGTCGAAGTCGAAGTCAACGTCAATCGTCGATGAAGCTAAGCAGCTCTCAGTTTGATGGCATTGCCAGGGGCGCAATTATTGCAACTTCAATAAATTTTCAAGTTGATTACGCATTGAGCGAAATTAATCGTTCGCATACGTCATCTCTCTCTCTCAGTGTTTCCTGAAAAGGGGGGGTTAGTCGGGGGGAATTGGTAAGCAGCGGTGGGTAAGCGGCGCCTAGCAATTGCAATTAAGTGCGACTTGGAATTCTTGGAAATTATTCCACACTCATTAACATATTTACACCTGAAAATACAAAATAGCAGCAAAAGCAGGCAAAAGCTGGCAAAAGCAGGCAACAGCCACAAAACGCTGACAAATGTGTAAGAGGCGTGTCTAAGCCCACAACAACTTTAGCTTCAGCTCCAGTTCCAGCTTCAGCTACAGCTCCAGTTAAGCGTTCCAGTTCCCAATTAGACAAACTTTCTGGTTCTTGAGACCGTTTTTTTCTCTCTTTTCGATGCTTGTGTTTTTGTTTTTGTCAACTGCCCGCCGGCTAACCTGGCTAACTTGCTGGCTGCCTGCCGATTACGATTAATGAGCCAGGCACTTAAAAATTGTTCATGGCACGCGCGCTACGCAAAAAAGAGAACCAAGAAACGTTTTGTTTTTTTCGGTCAAGCTTCCAACTGCGCATCGAGTTTATTAAGTTGTTTTGCAGTTGTCCAACACCTGCCCAGTGGCAAACTGGCTAAATGGCTAAATGGCTTGGCGATCGACGCCGCACGCAGCTGATTGGCAATTTGCTGCCACTGCCTCTGTCGCTGCTTGGACTCTCATTTGTCTCAGCCAAGCAAATCCAAGTCAATGCACTTGACCAGCTGCCGCTGGCTGACTCTGCTGACTAGCTGGGCTGTTGGCCAATTAAGTTACAGGTCGCGGCTAATACGCAGGCAGCAGCAAAGGCACACACCAAAACAGTAGCTAAACAACTGCAGCAACTCCCAACTCCCGCTCTCTCTCTCTGTCTATCTCTCTGTTGTGACGTATTTGGCCATTGACAGCGCCTTAATGGATTAACATTTGTCAGTGTCGTGTTAGGCAGCCAGCCAGCTAGTCAGCTAGCCACAATCTGGCCTCTAGCTGCAAATGTTGCTTCGTTGAACTTCGAGCAAAAGATTGAGCCTTATTTGCATGCGCCATGTCTGTGACCAGAAGGAGTTTTCGCGTTCTTGTCGTTTGGGCCAACAAACATTGCCGCTGGCTTTGTTTTGTATTGTCATCATCAAGGCGACTTAAACTCCATCTATCTATCCATCTATATATATATATTTATATAGATCGTATAAAGTTGCTCAGATTTTTTAATGGGTTAACTTGCAATGCAATTGAGTCATTTATCATTCATTGTATTGAATTTTTGCTGGGACGCCCAACTCCCAACGCCCGATGCCCGACGCCAAAAGCATTAACTATCAACATACAAATTTGAAGCATTATGAAAAAAATGGTTTTCGCAATGGAATTGAATAAATTATGAGTCTCTCAAAAGATTATCATCTCAATGTTAATCATAAGTTAATGCACCAGGAAACGAAACACCTTCTCATCTCCATTACAAATTCACAGACACAGACAACATTTATCTATGCAATTAATATTTATAACACACATCGTGTAGAACACATTTTGTACCAAAGTGTATGTGTGTGTGTGCGTGTGTGTATGGGTGTTGCGATCATGTTGATGATGAAACACATAAAGCAATTCATTTGACTTCATAATGCCATAAAGCTAATTGCCGGCTAGTTAATTGAAAAATATTCGTGTTTAAGAAATGGCAATAGGTCTGGGGCATAAGGTGTCTGGAGGAAAATAACTTATTCCGAAGCCCTTCACAAAAACTAACTAAAGGCATTTGTACAACAAATGGTTGTAGTGATAAATAATATGTTTAATAAGCTGTCAACGCGCCAATTGACAGATGAAGAAGTTGAGAGAACGACACAGTTGATAATACTCTCGTAAATAATGCCAATAGCCAGAGCAAGAGCCAGAGCCGGAGTCAGAGCCAGAGCCACCTAGCGGCCAATCAATTAAACTGAACTGAACAGAACTGAAAAAAGGGTTAGGGTGAAAAAAAAGGTAACGTTTATAGTGCGTGTAATCAGCTCTTAACTTATAATTTATAAAACGGCCTGGCGAAAGCTGTGTGTATGTGAGTGTGTGTTTGTGTATTAGTGTGTGTGTATAAGTATGTGTGTGTGAGTGTGTGTTAGTTCGCAGTTTAGCGCTCTGTGGCAAGATGCAACGCATCGGCGGAAGCTATAAACATCTGTATAATTAAATAAAATAAAATTAAAAATGTTAATAAGCCCCTCAGAGCGTCGCAGACGAGAAAAACAACACAACGAACGAACGAACGAAAGACTCCCCAAGAGAACATCTTTTGGTTCTGTATTTTTTTTTTTGTATTTTATGAGCAATTTTCCTTTTGGGCTCTGCTTGCCACTTGCCACTTGCCACTTGCTAGTTGCCACTTGGCAGTTTGCCGCTTAATAATAGACGAGAGTTGGCAACGCCGCTGCCAGCAACCAGAGGCAGCAACAAGAGGCAGCAACAGCAACAGCGGCAAACAGTCAGAAACGCAGTTTTGCGACTCAGCCCCGTGGCTTGTAAACAATTTAGCGTGTCTCTTCATATTATATCATTAAAATTAATATGAGTTTGGCGTGCTGCAAGTTATTGCCACTGCCACTGCCACACAGTCGCTGCCACACTGCAGTCGCTGCAAAGTGCGTCTCTTATAGTGTTGGACCAGACAATGGCCTAAAGGCCTCAAAGAGACGTTGCCAACATTTGGACAACAAAACCAGAGAGAGAGACTATCTCTCTATCTCTCTCTCTTACTGTCTCTCACTGTCTCTCTCTCACTGTCTTTGTCTGCTTTGTCGCTTAACTAATGAGACAGACTATTTCCTGAGTTCGAGATACTTTTGTCCAGTTTGACTTAACTGCCAAACGTCTAAATGATTAGCTACTGTTACCTGCTTTAAACGGCTTTTTTCTAAGAGAGTGAGAGCGAGAGAGAGACAAGAGAGAGCAATAAATATTAATGATATATCCCACAACAGGAAACCATATATCAAATATGAAGAGCTTTTAACTAAATCTGTACTAAAAGTCAACTTTACACAAAACACAAAACTCATTGTTTTTTTTTCGGCTATTTTCTTAATTAAAAGTTGTCTAACAAAAAAAAGTGTTGTTAAGTTTTTAAATACTTCCTCTCTCTCTGTTTTTTGTCTAGAAATAATTATGGCAAGTGGGCAGAAGAAGAAGTAAATTTTTTGTTATTTACTTTTCCAGTTCTTGAATTCTGTCTGGTGGCAAAAAATACTTTAAATTGCCCATTGGCAATGCGTCGGTTTTGGGTCCTTCAGACAACTAACTGATAGCTTCAATGGCCAAAATGAAAATCAAGTGTGGAGCTTTATAGCCATACAATACATCTATTCAATAGACATGTACATATATATATATATATATATATATGTATGTGTATATATATATGGAATCGTATGTCTAGTTTGTATATATATAGAGTATTTGTGGGGTTTGGGAAATTGTTGAACACAGTCAAAAGCTGACACACTTGACTCTCCCTCTCTCTTTCTCTCTTTCAACTCACATTCACATATGTAATATATATATATATAGATATATAGGTAAGGCACATTGCGTATACGACACGTTGTACGGTCGAACATTTCTATCCGGCGGAATATCTATCAATGTGCTTTCTCGGTTATTCATCAACGAAAATGTCTAAATTATTCAAATGGAAATGTGAAACGTCGCCGTTGCCATTTCGATAGCTCCCCCCCCCATTCCCCCCTCTCTCCTCACACATATATTCACTAACAGAGATTCTCAGCTTCAGCTCCAGCTCCAGCTCCAGCTCACATTTGCCTAGCTTGTTGTTGTTGTTGCTGTTGTTGTTGTTTTGCTATTGCCAACGAAAATGTGGACATGGTCTCTCTATTCCTGAATTGATGAAGCGGCAGCAGACCGACAAACCGTTAGACATATTACCTACACTTGTGGACTGATACGAGGTTTGCTTTTGCTATTTCCCTTTGTTGGGTCGACAGGAGGGGGCGGTGTGGGAGTGTACTGGGGAAAGGGTGGCACAACAATGGTCCTGCTTGCCAACTTGCTGCTTGCCTAGTCAAAATGGGTTTTTGACGTCATGTGTGTGCTGTGTTTGTGCTTTATGCTTTGTTTGTATATAATGTTTTGTTGGATTTATGTCTACCAAAAACGCTTTATATAAATATGCATGCAGACAGGCACTCCAGTACTGGCCGCTACTGGAAGCTACTGCCACTGCCACACTGGAGTAGAAAGTAGACAGTTGAAAGTAGACACACATCAAGATGGCCAAAACGGTCACACAGTAACACAACACACACAGAACACAGCGAGGCTGGTTAGATAAGTAAGTTGGCCCAAATACTACTTATAATGGGAATAGTCTTACCCTTAAATCACTTTAATTCCTTATTGAAGTAATTATATAATTAATGAATAAACCTATGAAAGAAATGGTTATAACTGCTATATAAAAGAATATTATATTATATACTATTTTCCTGGTAACAGTGAAAAATTGCATTAAAAACTATAACTCAACTCGAAAAACAGAATAAAAAAAAACAAAGAATATATTTTTTTATTTCCTCAAAATTGATTGTGCTACTCTCGCATTGCCACACACACACATACACAGACAATCACACACGCACACTTACGCACACACACACACCCACACACATGAGTATTTCTCATTTCCATGCAATTCACATTCGCACTGTGAAAAGGTTTTTTGTAATTTCGGTTTAACGTTAAGGGTTTGGGGGCGGCGGGGTGGTGGTCGTGGCGTTGATGGGACTTGTAAGCTTGGATGGGTGAGTGACAGTGGCAGTGTAGCAGTGTGGCAGTGGGGTAGAGAGGTAAGGGGGTTGCATTTAAAAATTCAATTTACTTATCTGGCTTTTTGCTTGTTGCTACTCAAATGCTTGATATGTGTATGTGTTCCCCCTTGCTCCTGCTCCAGCTTGGCGTTAATTTACGGTTATGACGTCAGCACAAAACACCTTTTCAGGTGCAAACACCACCACCAACAACAACAAGAACAAGTTAAGAGTGTCAAAAGGTTGCTGCTTGTATTTGGTTTGTTAAATTGTTGCTGCTGCTTCTGCTAAGCTGCTTTAATGTGTTTTGTCAAAGTGAAAACCAAAGAAAAAACAGGAAGAAAAACAACGAAAAAAAATTAGGCGTGTCAGCTGGTGGAGCTGTTGGAGCTGTTGGAGCTGGTGGCGCCGCAGCGTTGTCTTCGATGTTGGCCAAATGTCGCGTAAAGGCAACAGAACCAAGAAAAATCGTCCACGTTTCATGGCGTTTATGTGCATGTCAACTTTGTTGTTGCTGTTGCTGTTGTTGTTTGTTGCTGTTGTTGTTGCTGGGGCAACGAGCAGGATAAAATGCGCTGTTTACATTCTCTAATTTCGCTTGTTCATTGTCCAGCGAAGCGTTCGGCGTGCATCCTCCATTCACACACACACACACACACAGGCACATGTGTGTGTGTATTGTCCGGACGAACAAAAGCATTTGGTCAGTTGACCGCGACCCACTCGCTCCCCCTTCTCATGTGCAGCCCTCGTGTCATTTAGCAGCCATTGATGCAAGTCGGCTCGAAAATTAAGCCGAGTAGCATTAGTTGTTGCCCCCCCTCACACCCCTCACCACAACCCCAAACATTACCAATTGCCATCTTCTTTCCGTTGAACATCTTCTCTTTGCTTTTCATTTGTTAGCTGCTGCTGCTGCCGCATCTCGTGGCATCTCCATGATCTCTCCACCTCCTCCTACTGCTCCTACTAGCTGCTCTGGGTGCTGCTGTTGCTGCTCCTGCTCCTGTGAGGCAAGAGATTTCAAAGTAATGTTACATCAAGTGGAAAGCACTTGCACACACACACACACACAAACACACACACATTGGTTGCTGCACTGGCCACACGGCCATAGATAGTAGCAGGCATAGAAGCATCCCATTCGTTTCCCCTCCCTTCCCACTCCCCCACTCTTCCTCTCTTCTTACATAGTGCACCCATGCTGCAAGCAAAGCATGCTGGCAATTCGCTTTGTTCTTCTGCTCAGTCAGCACTTTGCCAAGGCAGAAGCATAAGCAACAAAAAAGAAGAAGAGATATCCCTATTCTATTTTTTTTTCTAATACTATGTGTGCATTTTGATTCGATTTCACACCGAATTGCAAATGCACTTTGCCAAAAAAAAAAGGCGTTAGAAATAGACAAAGACAAAGACAGAAAGTAACTCAAAAAGTTTACCAAAACAAAAGAATGTTTTTCTAAGTATTCGGAGCAGAAATGCTTTTCTAGCCAATAATCAAACATATATTGTATAGATAATATTCCCAAAAAATTCCAACTTCTGTTACAAAATTGATACCAGAACTAACTAAACTGAAAGAAAATGACAATATAATAAGAAACTATCAAGAAAAGACGAAAAAATGGGAAGAGAACAGAGGAGAAACATGTATAAATAGAAACAAAAACAAAACGAAACTCACCCGAGAAATGGAAGGAAAACCCAAAAAAAAAAAAACAGCAACAACAAACAAACAACAAACAACACTATGAAACAAAAGCCGTTGAAATGTAGTAGAAAATTTCATTTCTGTCGACAAGCGAATTTTTCAATGTGTCGTCGCCGTCGTCGTCGTTGTTGTTGTTAGTTTCAGTTATAAAACAGCAGCAACAACAACAACAACAACACCAACACTAACAACAACAAAAACATCAACTACATGTTGGGCCTGTACAAAGAGTCGTTGTCTAATTCGCACAAATGGCAAATGTAAACGAATTTCCTATGTTCATTAACCGAGATGCTGCGCGCTGCGCTGCGTTGACGCTAACTGCGACTGCGACTGCGACTGTGACTGTGACTGCGACTGAGAGTGTGACTGGAACTGCGCTGCCTGCTGCTGTCGCCGTTGACGTTAACGTTGACAGCACGGCCTGCACTTGTCTTTGTGTCAACTGCTGAAACGTTTTGTTGCCTTGTCGCAAACATTCTCTCTCTCTGCCCTCTCTGCCCTCTCTCCCCTCTCTCTAACCCTCCAGCCATGGTCATTGCTTGCAACATGATACTATTTTTATTAGCCTGACACTGCGAAATCACTTGCTATGTGTGCACACACACACACACCAACACACACACACATAGAGAGATAAAAAATGTTAGGAGAAGAAGAAGAACAACAACTGGAGGCAAGTAGAAAAAAAGAAAAAGCATTCATCGCCTCTGACAAGAACTAGCCAAATCCCAAGTTTCAAGTACATTTGAAAATAAATACTTTTCTCTAAGCTTAAGCAGACGTTTAGTCAAGGATATCGAATGTATTTTCTTTTTTTTTTCGAATCTTAACAATCGCCAAAAAACTTTACAATATTTGGGCTTGATTTCACATTTTCTTTTTGTGAGGAACTTCAATGATATGATTTGATATATGATTTGGAATCTGTCACTTTTCAAACTTTGTTTTCTCGAAACTTGACATATTAATAAGAAGAGGTTTAAGAACTAGATTAAAGTTGGCTTAGAAACGTTAGAAAAGCTTATTTCTAGTAGGAAAGTTCAAGTTTTGATATTTTATTATGTTGAAAACTTTTATGATATACTTATTTTATGTCTCTTCTTGTTATCGTTACCCTCAAGGGGAATATTGTATTTTGACATATTATTATGCTGAATATCTTTATGTAGTATATGATATATCATATTCTGTTACTGTTATCAATGTGTCTGCGACATGGGGCCGAGAAAAGTTACAAATAGTTGCCTGTTGCAGGTTGTTCCTGTTGCTGTTGCTGTTAGCATGCTAATTGCCAGCGATAACCTTTCGAGGCGTTCAAGTGTCAGCAATGGCACACACTTACACACACACACTGACACACACACAGACACAACAAACAACACACAAAGTTCACTTTGGCATCCTGTATGTGCACTTTGTGTGTGTTTAACGTTTAAATTGAAATTAGTTTTTCGTGCGATGTTCAACTTGTTTGCTAGTTGCCACCTTTTGAGACCAACAACAACAGCAACAACAGCAACAACAACAGCAACGACTGCAACTTTGACAACAACAACAATGCGACTGATCAACAGCAAATGCAGTTGTGGAGTTTGTCAGAGCGTGTGACTTTGATTCTTAACTCGCAGTTGTTGCTGTTGTTGCAGTTGCAGTTGTTGTTGCAACATTTTGTGGCTGACGTGTGCCAATCACAATGCAGCCAGCCAACCAACCAACATTTTGCCAAAACAAAACCCAAAACTGTCAAAAAGGGTTTAATACTAATAATAATAAAAAAATGTAATAAAAAACCAAAACAAAACAAAAAAAAAAACAGAAACCAAAATAAATAAAGGCGATTGCTGTTCAAAGTTGTGTTGCAGGTCGCAGCAGCTGCAACAACAACAACAACAAGAGTAAGGCCCTGGGCAGCAGATTTCGCAGTCGCCGTTGCCGTTGCTGTTGCTGTTGCCGTTGCCGTTGCAGTTGCAGTTGCAGCTGATCATGCGCTCAACTCACGCAAAATAGTCGTGCACGATTTGGTTCGTGATTTTGTGTAACGAAGCGCCCAAAAAATATCTAGTTGGATATAGGCTCCAAACTGCAAGATATTTGTGCCGACCATCCGACTGACGCTGATGACGACGACGACGACGACGGCGACGAAGTAGACGACGACGACGACGACGTTGACTATGAAGACGATCTCATGACCAAAATAACAACGCAATACGCTGGAAATTCATCTTGTCTCACAGCACAGCGCTCCAGTTGAATTTGCCGCCTTCCGTCTTGCCTCACCTCACATTGTGCCCCAGACTCAGTCTCAGTCGCAACAAAAAAAATACATTCAGCTGCAACAACTGGCGACACTTGCGCATCATTTTGGTGACTGTTTTGTTGCTCTTTTCTTTTTAGGGTATTACCGAAAAGTTAAAACGAAATTTTCAATGATTTTGCAACATGTTTTTGGCTTAAGTTAGTTAAAATTCTTCTTCGTTCTTGGCATTTATTATGAAAATAGATTTTTAAGATTTTTTTCATAATTTTTTTTTGTAGCTTTTTTGTTGTTATAAAAATGATAAAAAATAACTTTTAACATTTATTTCTTAAGCAATGAGTTTTTTTTTTTGGAAACTTTTGTCAGTTGTTTATGATTTTCCTATCATTATTAACAATTTCAATTGACAAGTGCATCAAAAGTTCGTTATGGAAATAGTAAAATATACATTAGATACATATTCTACCTGTTGTTGATATTGCTATTGTTGTTGTTCTTCTTCTTGTTGTTGTTATTTTTGTTATTGTTTTTGGTGTTTGTGTTTGTCTTACCTTGAAAATCGCTGACTACTCCTGCGGCTGCTACGGTGGTCGATGCAGCCACTCTTCACTCCCCCCTCCCCACCACTCCCCCGCACACCACATCACTTTACACTACTTCACTGTACATCTTAGACTGTGACTGAGACTAAAACTGAGACTGGAACTTCGTCTTCATCTTCGTCTCCATGTTCATGGTAGTGTTTGTCTCAGTCTGTCTGTCTGTCTGAGAGTCTGTCTGTAACTCCAGCAACTGAACCAAGTCTCTTCTTCTTCTTGGAGACTTCTCTTCTCCACATCTCCATGTTCGGGCCGCTCATGCCGAATGCCTGCCAGTTATTTGCTCCCATTGTTCGCAGTCGTGCTCAATATTGCGTTGCCTTTTTTCCTTTTCCTTTGCCAGTCTGTCTCCCCTCCCCTGCCCGCACTCGCACTCCGTTACCCTGTGTGTGTGTTGCATCATAGAGCGAGCGAGCATCTGGAGCTTCTTCTTTAGCGCTGCTGCTG
Organism: Scaptomyza parva; assembly: GCA_035044645.1. Classification (NCBI taxonomy): domain Eukaryota; kingdom Metazoa; phylum Arthropoda; class Insecta; order Diptera; family Drosophilidae; genus Scaptomyza; species Scaptomyza parva. The sequence continues at coordinate 16,717,098 of JAWNNT010000139.1, forward strand.
CTGCTGTTGTTGTTGCAGCTTTCGTTTTTCGTGGTCCAGCAGACATGTCCTGGTCCTGGGCCTGGGCCTGGGTCTGAGCCCTGCGTTCGCCTCGAGTCTTTTGTCTTATTTGATTTATGAGTTTTATTGTGGCTCTTTCTCTCTGTCTCTGTCTCTGTCTCTCTGTCTTTTTCTCTGTCTCCCCGGCGTGCTGTTCCACGTGCTGCTTCTCGACCAATCGGTGTGTGTGTGAGTGTGTGAGAGTGTGTTTGTTGTGAGGCTTTCAATACCTTTTGGGCTCAAGTAGCGTGCATTGAGATCTGTTCCCCTTCTTGTGCAACTGAAACGGCAACGGCAACTGCGACTTTGGCAACTGCCAAATTTGGTGGCAGAGTCGCGCACCACAACGCGCTGCATGATGCTCAGTGCTGTTGCACATAGATCATTTTCGATCAGTCCCCATGGCCCTAAAGCCCAGACAAGTGCGACTTCGAGTTGAAGTCACAAAAAACCAACACAAAAAAAAAAACAAAAAAAAAAACAAAAAAAAAACACATCGAGACGAAGTTGAAGTTGCAAGCTTTGTTGGTCTCTGTGTGGCACAGCGCGTTGCGTGGGCGTGGGAAAAAGGCAGTCAGCTAATTAGGTAAAAGATTCTTGGAATATTAATCATAGCATTCCCAGTTTTGTGAGAAATCAGTAGCAAAGTGAATACAAAACATTGTCTAAATAGTCAACATATGTTTCCTACCTTGATGAAGATTCTGGAATCGAAGAATGGTAGAATTTTTGATCTGACTCTGAGCCGGGATCAGTACCAATGATTTTAAGTGGAATGAGATCTTAACAAGATATATTTGTATATACTTGAAAAGTGTATTATATATCTTTGTCATCGAATGATATACATATGACCGTCTGTCTGTTTGTTTCTATGCAAGCTAATACAGTTTTAGAGCAATTGAGCTGAAATTTTGGTTAAGTTCTTCTTTTTGATGCAGCTAGATTATTTATCAAATTCATTAAGCTAAGAGGATAACTATATCACACAAAATTAAGATCTTTAACAAGATTGACTAGATTGACAAATTGACTTTGTTGCAAGTGCATGCCGCATGTCACAGATATTAGTTTCCTTCCCTTTTTGACTTAACTTGTATATAAATCATTTTATTATGAAACTCCTACTTATATAATCTTCTTTCTCGTCTTATGATGAAAACATTTCTATTATGTTATAGATTTCAATTATAATTTCCCCCCCTCCCCTGTTGACGATGTGTATAGAAAGAAATCGCTTTAATACACAACATCTGAATGATGATGATAATGATGATGATGACGACGATTGCTTTCAATTTGTTAGTAAATAAGCCAGTTGGAAAATTGAGCTGGTCAGTTCTGGTTAGAGTTGCTTTAGATGTCGCCAGCAGCAACATAAGCAGCAGCAGCAGCAGCGGGAACAACAACACCTTTTCAGAGAATTTGAACAGCATGCGTTGCCAATTGGCAATTCCATCAGGTCAGAGGCAGAGGACATTGTGGCAAGATGGGTTGTATTGGTGTTGCCATGGTGTTGCCATGGCAGTGAGGTGAGCGCAGTGGGGCACAGTTGCTGCAGTCAAAATAATAAATAATTGAATGACCAAAGTGTACGTGTGTGTGTGTGAATGTGTGTGTGTGTGTGTTGAAGAGTGCGTTTGTTTAGTTGTTGGTGGTTGGATTTGGGTTGGCTTAGATTGAAATCGGACAAAGCGACACAGAGCGACACACAGACGACACACAGCGACATAGAGAGTAACAGCAAACAGGGAAACAGCTAACAGCAACAGCGACCGCATCGCTGTATGCCACATGCCCCGAAAGTGCATGCAACGCTGCGATTGCAGCTCATCTCCGTAGCACCAACGAAACAGCAACTTGCAACTAGCAACTAGCAACTAGGAACTTGCAACTCGCAACTCGCAAACTCGCAACTCGCGACTCGCGCTGCGAATTAAGCTGTTGACACATAACATCATGTCGCACTTGTCTTGTGGCACAAATCTCACCAGCTGAGTGAAACGCGCGCACAACATGAGCCGCCGCCGCCAAAAACAAAAAAAAAAACATACACAAAAAAAACCTCTCTGAACAGAGTCTGAAGTCTTGAGCGGACCCAACCAGGTCCAGGTCCCCAGGTCCATGCCAGGTCCAGGTATCGAGCTTCGAGCCTCGAGCCTCAATGGCACCATGTTGAGTCAACAGCCAACAAACGGGAACGACAACAACAACAGCAACAACAACAACAACAATGGGCAACAACAACAACAACAGCGGGTATTCGAGAGCAACAGCAGCAGCAGCAACAACAAAGTGAAATGAAAAGAAGGAAAAAAGTCACAAGACGCGCAATCCTCCTCAGTCCTGCCTCAATCCGCGAAGTCTTGCGGACGCTGGTCAAAGCACAACAAATCTTGCGGCATGTTATCGCTGCCATGACCACGACAACAGCAACAACCACAACAACAGCAACATAAACACCAACAACAACAGCAACAACAACAACAACCGACATCGTTGACTTGAAAGACGCGTCGCGACGTTGGCAATTTGTGATTGGATTCTGCCGGTAAATGCATTCGCGATGTGCCCCAAAACCCAACAACAACAACTCTTGCTGCTGCCGCTGCTGTTGTTGTTGGTGCTGTGGCATTTGGGTGAAGGGCATAATAACTTAAGCAAATCAGCTGTGCCATTTGCCATTTGCCATTTCTCTTCAAAAAGAGAAGAAATATATAAACTTTTATACATCACAAATACTATTGTTATGCATAAAAACTAAACAGAAAGTTGAAAACCCGAATTCAAAAGAAAAGAAAAACCATAACTATTAAGAAAATTGGAATAAGGCTTAAGGTTAATATGATCAGCATTCAAAATAATCTTAAGAAGACTGCAAAAAATATTACTTAATTATTTAAGACCATTTTCTTGAAGCAAACTTAAATAAAAATAGATTTTAAATCAAGCCATCAAAGCGTTTGACAGCTTCACACATTTATCGAAAGTTGTACGACTTCGTGTACTCTACTTTATTTTTTTTTTAATATTGCAGAAGGAAATGAATTGGGAATTGTTTGCTTTTGTACCAAAAAAAGGAATTTTCATTTCATTTTTTTTTTTCATTTTTTTTTACTACATTTTCGGCTCTTTTGTGTTGCGCGCAGCATTTGATGGGCTTCATCAATGGTGTTGCAGGTGGATGGTAGATGGGGGTGGGTTACGGAAATGCGAACGTTGCATGTGGCACGTTGTGCATTGTGTACACGTTGCGCGTCACTCATACGCCGTGTGGGCTCTGGCGCCATTGCAGTTGCTGTTGTTGTTGTTGCTGTTGGTGGGGCACCATTTACTCGGCATCATCAATTCCAGCTGACACGTCATCCATCTTGGCAGTGTGGGTTTGAGTGGGCGATGGGGGATGAGGGGGAGGTAGGTGGTGGCTGGTGACCGAAACGCACAGAGGCCTTGCGGCAAAAGTCCTTTAAACGACCTCTGGACGACTGTTGCTGCTCCTGCTGCTGCTGCTGCCTGGCGCCGAAAAGCTGCGGCCAGCATTAACAACACCAACAACAAGAAAAGAAGGGAAGGCGATGTACTCGGATGCCTGGATAGCTGCCTGGCTGCCTGGCTGGCTCTCTGCCTGGCTGCAGTTAGTTAGGTTGGCTAGATGACTGGATGTCAGGCAAGAGTCGGCAACTGGGGAGCCGTAGTCCGCACAAGATTAGAAAATTCGACGTTGTGCAGCAGGCGAAATTAAAATGGCAACGGCGAGAGGCAGGCAACGACAGAGAGAGGGTGAGGGTGCGGGTGAGTGTGAGTAAAGGACGTAACGCCATCACGAATGCATGTTGCAAGAGGGGATGCCAAGCAAACACACACACAGATGAGAGAGTGTCTATGTGTGTGTGTGTATGTGTGTGTTTGATGCGGCTGCTGCCTCGCTGCTGGGACTCTTGACGTGCGACGCTGCAGCCATTAAAATACACAACTGCCGTTTGCTGCTGCTGCTGCTGATGCTGGTGATGCTGGTTGCTGCTGCTGCTGCCTCGGCAACAAAACGGGGCACGTAAAATAGTCGGCAGGGTGCTGGCGGGTGGGCGGACGGGCGGTAGGTCGCTCGGTCGGTTGGTTGGGCGGCGTTGTAACGCACGCAAGGACATTTGAAGGATAAAGTCGCGTGAGAGAAAGCAGCAGCAGTTACTGCCACTGCACCAGCTGCAACACCAACACCAACAACAACAACAAGTCGAAGCTTCGAGCTAAGCTGCCGTTACTTGGCATACGAAATCAACTGGCCCCCCAACGAGGGAGCCTCGCGAGCGACTAAAGTAGTAGAAAAATTGAGTAGTAAATAAATGATAAACGAAAATAAAATGCAAGGACTTGCATCCTACGCTCCTCCACACACACACACACACACACACTATATAGTATGTATGTGTGCTCACTCTGACAGGATTACAAGAATGCTCGAAGGACCAACAATGCAACCCAGGCAACAGCCAGCCAACGGCAACAAAATGACTGTCCCCATGCCCAAAAACAAACAACAACAAAAACAACAAAAAAAAAATGAAATAACAAACGTGGCAGAACAAGATGAACTTTCCCCCTGGCTCTCTCGCTTTCCCCTTCCTCCCAAATTTCTTCCGTCGCATTCGTGTGCTGCATGCAACTATTTTTGTTTTTTCGGTTTTTTTTTTGTTTTTTTTTTGGAAGGCAACTAAATTCACATTTGTTGTAAGTTCACCTTCTTCTTCCCTCTCAACACCTTTAACTTTGCCTGCCATCCACCCACCGAACCAAACCTCCCTTCCCTCCCCCTACTCAATGCCATGTGACTAAAGGCGATATATACAGCCTCTATTATTTTCAACCTTTGACTTTTGATTGCTGCCATAGAAAGTATATATATATATATACATCAACAATATTCCTTTTATTTTTCCTGTATAAGTATTTTAATGATTAGCTTTGAGATGAATGAGTAATAAATGAGAGATTTATGTAGTTTTAATATATTTAAATGAATAATTAAGAAGGTACAGCACCTAATCTGTTCTCAAGGTGGTTTTGTTCATATTCTTTTCGTTCTTATCATGATATGTGCTTCAAGCAGTTCGTTTCGTATACCTTTCACTCATGAAATGGGTAAGTAAGGGTATAATGGGTTTGTGCAAAAGTATGTAACAGGCAGAATCAAGCTAGAGTCTCTAGATTTTGGATATGAGATCTTCTAGTCCCTAACTTTTCCAGTTTACGATATACACATGGAATCGATAACAAAAAAAACTTTAATGGGGATTAAAACTATTAACAACATAATGAAAATCTGTGAAATGTTCATTTAAATGGGTTAAGAAACACCGGAGATATGAAACCATTAAGCATTAGTCCGGTAGTACACGACCGTCTTACCATCTGGTATGGTCTAGGGTTAAGGGTATCTTCTAATCGAGCTTACTCGACTAGTGCTTTCTTACTTAATTGTTTTTGTAGTTGAAACTCAAACTTAAGGTAAACTAAGGCAAACAAATACTAGAGCTGTTGAGAAAATGCTGCGTATGGTCAAAAGTTGTTTGCCAAGTGGCTTCTAATTAGAACCAACTCAGCTTACTTGAAGTTCAAGTTGCTGTGGTTGTTGTTGCTGTTGTTGTTGTTGGTGCTGTTGTTGCTGTTGTTGCTGTTGGTGATGATAATTTTGCTTTGGGCTTATGATTATGTTGCTGTTATGTTATGCTCATAATGATGTTTGGCTGCAGTTGCAGTTGTTGTTGTTGCGTTTTGTGGCAGCCGCTTAAATAAATTAAATTCAATTTTAAGCGCGCTGAGCTCTTCTCTCGGCTCACAGCCATTGGGCGCCGACGTCGCTGCTGTTGCTGCCGTTGTTGATGCTGCAATGAAAAACAAAAAAATGAAGAAGAAATTGTTCATAGCCAAAGTTGACCTCTGTCAGTCAGTAAATGCAACAGCAGAGAGCGAGAGCAACAGAGAGAGAGCGACAGAGAGAGAGAGAGAGAGATGTGCAACGGTAATCAGTGCCACATAACGCACAGGCCGCAAACTAAAACGCGCAACGCAAAAATCGTGCGTGCCCTTAAGACGCTCATAAAATAGGCAAACGGCGCTGGCCACGGCCACAAAAACATAGCACAAACAACAACAACAACAACAACAACAACTGCAACTGCAACAACAAAAAATGTTCTTTTCACTCTATCGGGCCCGAAAAAAAAAAAGAACTAAACAGAAAACGTACGAAAAAAATGAACAGAAACTCGAATGCAGCCAGCGCAGCAAAAGATTGGCTAAGAATGGGTTGGTTAAACGGGTGGTGGCTGCAGCAACAGCGGGGGAGTAGGATGGGGGTTGGGTGGGAAGAGAGGGAGGTGGTGGTGGTGATGCATACAGCTTACTCCCTGTGCTGCACGTAAGGCACGACTTTTTATTATGCTTTACGTTCTTCGCGCTGCAGCCAACGGCGCCCACCCGCCTGCGCTTTTTGTCTCGAATCTGTACAAAAATCTGTTTTGGCCATTGCCATTGCCATTGCATTGGAATGCATAACAACAACAACAACAAGAACGCCAACAACAACATTAAGAGCGAGATAGAAAATAGTGCAACGAATGTCATTCGCATTGCTTGCTTTTCGGTCAACTCAAGTTTATGGCGCCCGCAACGAAATTGAATTGTGTTCCATCTATAAAGTATTTTGGTTTGGTTTGGTTTCGTTTGGTTTGGTTCGGGCCAAATGACCAAGATAAACCACTCAAAACCACTCAAAGCCACCAACAACAACAACGACAACAACAACTTCAAATAAAGGGCAACAAGTGAAAAAATTTGATTTGGTTTAAAGCTGAAATATATTCAAAAGTATATTAAAACTATTTAAAGTAGATATTTATCTTTCCCCCAAATCGAAATATATTTATTAAATCAAAGCATATTCAAATTGAAAATTTAATCATATTTCAATTCAATACTTCCACTTCATCCACCTTGACCTTTCCTTTATTGGAAACCACAACAACAGCAAAAAGATGAGAAATTTAATCCTCAATTAAAAACTGAAGTTAAGTGTTTTGCCTTTTCATTGAGACGAGCGTTAATTAACGGAATTCTAAGGTTAACAACGTTGCCCCCAAAGCAGAAGAGACGCGCAATAACTGAAGGGCGTTTGTGCAACAAGGAAGGGGGGAGGGGGTTTGATGGATTGACGGCTAAGCCGCAGGACAGATATTCAATCATTAGTGACTTGTCAAAAGATGTCGGGCAGAGAATGTAATATATGTATGTGCATCAGATATATATATATATCTGTGTATATCTATCATATACATATAGTACTATATACACGTATGTATGTGTGTGTGTGTATTTGTGCGTTACTCAAAATCCAGCGTGCCACATATATACATACATATACATATATATGGACTAATGGACGCCCATGCCACGCCCCTATTGTGCGGGCCTCGGCTATTTGATTGGTCAACACACACACACACACACACACATACACCAAGAACATATATAGAAACGAACAAAATAAAAAAATCATGCAGCAACTGAAAAATTTTGCATTGCGAAAAAAATGCAATTCTCATACCCTGTAATTCGAACTGAGTTCAAACACTGGGTATAATATGTACAGCTGGAAATGGTGAATAAATGGAAATAAAGTGAAAAGCATTTGGCTAAGAAATACTTTCAGCAAGACATATGTGTTAATAAATATGCTAAAGTTAGGATTGACTTCAATTATTTACACAAAAAAATATTTTTAAAGTTTTTATCGGAATTCGTAATAAAATAGTTAAATAATACTTGAAAGTCATTAAAAATACAATTTTTATTTCAAAATATGTTTAAATATATATTAATGTTCATATTTTATTTAAAGTTTGTTTTATCAATTTTATTTTAAATATTTTGGTTTTTTTTTTCTCAATTTTTGAACATTTAAAATTCTTGCAACTTGTTTTTAAATCATTAATAAGATCTTAAAACTTGTCAATCAGACATTACAGGGTATTGTTTTAGTCGCTTAACTACAAAATTCGTATATCTAAATTTGCATGTTCTTGTTTAGCTGCACACACACACACACTCACACACTCACACACTCACACACACACACACCCCGGCACACACACATTTGAATGTAAATTTTTAATTTTGCATTTTTTTTTTGCTGCAGCTTCCTTTTGCTAATCAAAAAGCACAACAGCAGGAACAAGAAATGCAGAAAACAACAGAAAAAAAATTGGCAAACAAAAAATAGAAAATAAAACTGAAACAGAGAAAAAGAAAATGAAAAGAAAAAGTAAAGAAATGTCAGCCCAAAAGATCCCAAATCCCAATGGCGGCTGCTGCCCGCTGGCTGGCTGGTTAGATGGTTTGGATGGTTTGGGATGGTTTGGGATGGTTTGGGATGGTTTGGGTGGGGTGTACTGGGGGAGTTGCTACTCCTGGTTGCTGGTGCTGGTGGCTGCTGCTGGTGTTGCACATGCCGGTTATGTTTGCAGTCGAATAAACAGCATCAATTCATCACACACACGAAAAGCATGGTGAAAAAAAAATGAAACCAACAAAGCAAACGGCAAAACGGGCCAAAAGGCAGGGCGATAAGAAAGCCAAACATTGAGGCAGAGTGGAAAGAAAGAAAAAGAGATTGTGAGAAAAAGGGAAACAACAACAACAGCAACAAGCAGCAACAACAAGCAGCAAAATGGCGCCACAAGGCTCAGGCGCCAGCATAGCCACCGAAAAAAGTGCAGGACACCCGAAACCCACACTCCCACTCCCCCACTCCCTCTCACCCTCTCTCTCCCATTTTATCCGCAGAGCGCACTAAATCAACATTTCACTTTGATGAATGATGACCAATGTCCAGGCGCGCGTTAGCCGCTCGCTCGCTTCCTTGCTTGATGTTCACCAGTTCTGTCACCCGCATCTCTCCCTCTCTCTCTCTGTGTCTCTGTCTCTCTCTGTCTGTAGCAAGTGTCGCATATCCTGCTGTGCCGCACAGCGCAGCATGCAACAAGAGCAAAGGCAAACAACAACAAGCAACAAGGCGACAAATAGAAGCTACAGAAAAAAACTGTGGGCGCAGCACAAAAGTGCAAGGGGCGTGCCACACACTTGCTGCTGCTGCTGCCACTGCTGCTGTTGCTGCTGGTTGAAGGTTGAGGGAGGATTTGGTCAAATGGTGCCACACTCCATCTGCATCTGACTGGCTCACACTGGTGTCTGATGTGTGTGTGTGTGTGTGTGTGTATGGTGTGTGTGTGGCGCTAGAACGCCTACGAGCGACAACGAACGAGCCTGAAAATAGACACGGATACTAATCGAATTATTGCCACTGCAGAGGAGCGCTCGCTGCTTGGTTTGGTTTGGTTCAGTTTGGTTTGGTTTGTTTCGGCTTGGTTTGGTTTGGGTCCTTTGGTGCTTGGTCCTGCGCGCTAGAGCGCACTTGGTTGCCTACACAAAATCGAAATATTTTCCTGCACTTGCCACACACACACACACATGGAACACACACATGTGGAACACACAGAAAAAAGAAACCGATGAGTAATTAAAAAGAATATCCCTTTGGCTTGTGTATTTCGTTTCGGGTTTTTTTCCCTTCTTCCATGTTTTTTTCCTGCTGCAGCAGCAAAATGTCAATGTATGCATGTGTGTGGGAAAGGGAAGAGGGGACGAAAGCATAGCATACATATGTGGGCGCCCGCGCATCTGCATGCGTATGTGTGTCCGTGTGTGTGTGTGTTTTGTTGCATCGATGGGCAGCTGTAGCAGCAACCAACCAAAATCGAACAGCGTCGTCGCCGCTTTGCCGTTTGCCGTTTGCCGTCAGCCTTTTTCCGTTTTCCGTTGCGCTGACCGCTCGCGATTTGAATGGAGTTTTTCGGTTGCTTATTCATGTACACCAAAAAATATATACTGGATAGGGTATAGTATGTGTGTGTGTATGTGGGTGTGTGTGCCGCAATAAACAAAAACGCGCACATAAATTAGATGCCACACCCGCGTCAGCAGCAGCAGCAGCAGCACCATTGACAACGTTTGAACCCCAAGCCCTCCCACCAACCTCCCCGCCAAAAAAAAAGAGGAGTAAAAGAGAGGAAAGAACTTGCCACACTTTGAATTGCTAATCAATGCAAAACGAAGGTTTTGGCATTAACAGAAGCAGCACTACCGCAGCTTTTCAATGTTGGAACGGGGACAGGGACGGGGACAGGGACGGTGACGGGGACGGAGACAGGGACAAAAAGGTCCCAAGTCGAGTTGGAGAATGGAGTTGGATGGGGATGAAGATGAAGGGAACTTACCTAGGACTTAGACTTAAAGGATTTTACTAATGGGCGAAAATAATGATAAAAGCTCTTTACATCAACAATAATTCAAATTAACACTAATCAAGATTTCAAGATTTTCTATAATGTTTTCTGCTTTCTTAACAGAGGAATTAATCCCATTACAAAAGATAAGTTTTCAATTAGCTAAGTTTTAAGTTCAGTTCAGTTTTAGGTAAGTAAATCAAGAGCAAATCTTCTCTTCTCTTTTCTGAGTTAAACATTTTCTTCTAGTTTCAGCTTACTTCAAAAAATGAAACTTATTCTTATGCCACAAATGCACATTTGCATTTGGAAAGGCCATGAAAACTGGCCCACAGAGAGGATATCAACAACAACAAAAACAACTGCAGCAGCGGCAACAACAACAACAACAACCAAATGGCAAATGCGAGGCGCACATGTGCAACAGATTGTTATTGTTGCTGTTGTTGCTGTTGTTGTTGCTGATGCAGTTGTTGCTGCCACAGCAGCGGCCACAGCAGCGAAATGTCAACAACAACAGTGCAGCGCACGCGCAACAAAAAGTCAACTCAGTTTTCTGTTGCAGTTGCTGTTGCTGTTGTTGTTGTTGTTGTTGTCGCTGTTGTTGCAGTCAATTGCATTGCAACATTTCATTTTCTGATATGAAAGATTTAAAGTTTGCAACATAAAAATGTCACGTTTTTCATGGTCGCCACGAGACGACGACGACGACGACGATGATGGCGACAACATTGTTGCATGTTGTTGTTGTTGTTGCTGTTGTTGCTGTAGTAGTTGTTGTTGTTGTTGGCGCTGCGCATGAGCATTTGTTGCCTATGGCTAACTAACTTGCAGTCTATTTATGTTACAATTTGGCTGCTGCCAGGCAAAAATGTTGCCAACTTTTGCTGCTGCTGCAACTGCGGCTGCGGCTGCAACTGCTGCTGCTGCAACTGCTGATTCTGCTGGCTTGTTTGACAATGCGCGTCGTGACATCTGCGCCAAGTTAGCAACAGGTCGGCATCTGCTGCATCGGGGTCGGGATTGGGATTGGGATTGGTAATTGCGGATTGCGGATGAAGGGGGGAAGATTTCTCAGTTTTTGGTTTCTTTTGGGCAATCTCGGGTTCATAGCTGTTTGCTTGTTTTTGCTGGGTTAGAGGGGGTGGTGGTGGTGGTGCTGGGTAAGTATGTGATAATGCCAAAAGAGCAAACGGGTTCCCAATCTGCTGGCTGGCTGCCTTTCTGGCTTGTATTAATTTGACAACGCAACATTACGCACCCAGAAGAGTCTGAGTTGCAGTCAAAGTTGTTGCCTGAACCTGAGCTTGACCTGAGATGGCAGGAGGGAGACAGCGAGAGAGAGAGCGAGAGGGAGAGGGAGAGAGAGATGAAGTGAGTGAGTGAGAGATGCCACTGATATGAAGCCAAGACAAAAAAAACAAAACACAAGAACTTGGCAAAAGATTTCGAGCTCGTTTCGTTTTGCTTCGTTTCGTTTGGTTTGGTTTGGTTTGGTTACGTTTTGTCACAAATTAAACACGTTTTTCCACAGAACCTAATGAATAAACTAGCCAAACGATGTTCGTTGCTGCCAGATTGGTCGAAGTCGTTAAATGTTGCAACATCATCAACGACAAGCGAATACTCTATAATAAAGGGTTTTCATTCATATGAGTTGGCTTTTCATTCAAATAGTAACTTGACTAGGAGATACTCGAAATGCTAGTCCTTTACCTTGAAAATGTGTTTGGTGCAATAAAAAGTTGTATCTTGTTATCGATAATAAGTGTATATCGTAAATGATTAGAGTTATCGATAACCGAAATGCTTCCTTTTGCTTGTCATTGAACTCATTTTTTTCCAAATTTTAAATGGGTTTAGGAAATTAATTTATTCATCAACCGCTATCGATAATAAGTGTACATTGAAAGCGAGAAGATTTATCGATTGCTTAAATCATAATTGATCTGGGGTTAATGCCATATATGTTTATGCTTCAGAGCGTCTAAAATGTTTACTTCTTTCTGCCTGTCATTAAACCTATTTGTTTAAGAAAAAATTTCAAATTGTTTCAGGGCATGAAAAAAACATTGGTCCTAAGAATTCTTCCCTACAATAATGATTATGATTGAGAATGAAACAATTTTCTCTAAATTTATCTGATTTCATAACAATCTTTCTTTTTGTGTGTTTTTTAATTTTTCTAATATTCTTTTTGTGGCTAAAATAAGCTTGTGACATAATTTGTTGGCGAATTGTCTCTTAAGCTGCAGTTGTGTGTGTGTGTGTGATGTGTGTGTGTGATTAACGATATTAGAAACTGGAAAAAAGGAAGGAAATAGAAGAGAAATGGCCTGGATGAGTCTAGGCGAGATGCATATGCAATTAGCAGGCTGTAAATTTGGAATCGAAAATAGCTACAAGACATTCTCGCGGGGAATGGCACTAGTTATGATGATGATGATGATGATACTACGATGCGTCCACTTGGGGGCTAACATAAGTGTTAATTGAACATGGCCAGAGTACGTGTGTGTACTCTGGAGGGGGGTTGACGGGGAGACTTAGCAATTACGCACACACACACACAGACACACAGACACACATCTAATGCAATTTTGATAATTGGCCATCAAATTTATGAGACATGTTGTTGCTCTGGCATCGGCATTGGCAACGGCAACGGCAACGGCAACGGCAACGAAATTACGATGTGCGAACATGTTGCTATCATAAAAGGTAAAATGTTGCCAACTTGTTGGTGGCAAGGTGATGTTGTTGCTGCTGTTGTTGTTGTTGTTGCATTTAAATGCGTGTGATAAACAGCGTGTTGCGCACATGTTGCCGTGCAACATATCATGCCATTGCAAGTTTTGGTTTTGCTTCGGTTCGGTTTGGTTTCGTTTGGTTCGGTTCGGTTCGAGTGAGGTGGGGGTTGTGGGTTCGGTTCGGGGCAGCTGTAATTATTTCTATTAAAGAGTGCAACTACTGTTGCTGTTGTTGCTGCTGCTGCTCTTGTTGCTGCTGTCAGCCTGACTGCACACAGCAATTGCACCACCTGACCAGTCCACAGTAAATATGAACATTTTTCTTCACTACGTAGTTCGTACTACATATCTTCTCCTTTATTTTCTGTATTCTGTATTTTTTTCTTCTCTTCTCAATTTGAATTTGAATTTGCATGCGAGACGCGCACACGAGAAATTCTATTAGGCAAAACATTTCGCAATTGCGTGCTGATTGTCAGGTTAAGTGCAGCAACTCCCATACCCATACCCATACCCCTCTATCATCATACCCACACACACCTCACACTCCAAGAAAAAAAATTGGATTGCACTATTCCCAGTTTCAATTCCAGAGCCACTCAGCGAAAAAAGTTTGTAAGTAAAACAGTTTGTTTGGTTTTAGGTGATTTTTGTAAAGCCAACATTACAATATTATGTTTTTATACAGAAATATTTTGTAATTTATCGATAGCCCATCATGTTATCGCTAGTAAAAGGTTTGTTTTCGTTTCTTGAGAAACTAACAATAGAATTTTAAAAAAATGTGTTATGCTTGGCTATAATTTATCGATTTTCATGTTCTTATATTACACATGTTATCGATAACAATAAATTCATATATATCTCAAAAAACAACGGAGATTGCTTGTCTTTTTGACCTTTACTATTACTATTTCTCTGAGTGCATTAACAATAGCAAATCTAATGCGTTTCTTATAATTTATCGATAACTTTTCATGTTTGTAAAACAAAAATTCTATCGATAACAATACATTCATATATATCTGAAGAGAAACCAAAGATTGCTTGCAGTTTTCGACCTTAAAGTTCAGTTGAAAGTACATAAATATTTCTTCCAGTGCACTCACCTGCCTGACCGATAGCCAAAGGCCTCGTTCTCAACTCGCCGCAGGTATCTTCTTCTCGAAGTGCTTTCGTTTCCTTCGTTTCTCACTTGTGTTTCTTTCTGTCTGTTTGGTTTTTTTTCGTTCTGTTCGTCTTGGACTTGTCTTCAAGCTCGTCTTCAAGCTGCTTTGCATGCCAGCGATTATTAGTTACGGCCGCCTGAACGCATTTTTTCGCATCTCCACACACACACACACACACACCAACACACACACACAATCATCGGAATATCTTTTGGCTTTTCTCCTACACCTCCCCCCCCTCCCCCCCCCCCAGCCACCACGCCGCTCTTTTTAACAAAACTGTAATAATCTTAATTAAGTTTAGAATTGAGTCTGCGCGTAATTATGCGAAACGCGCATAAAAAGGTTTAAGTTTAAGTTGCGCCACGTATGTGTATGCAAAGTAGCCGCTGACACGCCTAACCCCCCCACCCCACTCCCTTGCACCTTGCCGCACCATACATAAAACCCGATAAGCAGCCAAGCTGAGCCACAATTATGATGTGCACTTGCGCATGCCCCCAAACACACTCAAACACATCATGAGTGCCCCGTTGCACCTTGCAACACTGGGAGTAACACCATGTGCACCACCATGGGCATCGCCATCAACATTGCCGCCCACTTTCCTTTTCAAGCTGCCGCGTGCAGCGAACTCTTCGTCGGCAGCGGCTGAGGCGGCGTCGTCGTTCATCGTGGGTTTCTGGTTAGGTGAGCATAACTAATCTAATCGCTATATAAATCTGCACCGCTGCACCACTAAACCATGTTTCTATATCTATCTTCATGCCCCACTCTAGCTGAATATGCCTTTGCCCTTTGTTGGCCATATATGTACCATTATGTGATTTTCATTGATTATATGAAGTGAAGAAACTTATTTTAAGGCAGGTGTTGTTCATAGATATTATTTTCAATTGCAACTTGATCTAATGCAAAAATATGTATATACAAGTAAATCTAAAATACAAAATAAAGTTCAAATATGTGACATATTTATTTTTAATATGTAAAACGATTTGAATACGTGACATATTTATTTCTAATATGTATGTTACAAAATATAAACAAAGGCATTATCATATCTAATCTATCTGATAATATCCATAACTTATAATAGCTAAATGCTTAATTTCACTTGATTCCCATGCGAATCCAAACTAAGTAGTTTAAGCGATTGACTGGACATACTAGATTTAATAAGCTGCCTGACCTACGATACCTTATCAACTATGCTGGCCATGACTATTTCCGACTGCAACATTAGCAACTGTTGCAGTTGTTGTTGTTGTTTACCCACAGCCCACAGTTTTTGCATCATGCTGGCGATGGTCAAACACCAAGAGGCAACAACAACAAACAGGAACAGGATCATCGACAAGTCCAAGTATACGATTAGTTTAACTTTGTCAGTATATATATATATATATATAACGTTTCCCCCCTCTCTCTCTCTCTATCTTCTTGTGCTGCTGCTGCACTCTCCTGGGTATTGGGCATCGCCCACTTGGCAGCATCTCCGAGAGAGTTAGCCAACATACACGTCTGTCTATCGTTCTGTAAGCCGTTTTGCCATTTTGCCATTTTGCCGTTTTGCCGTTTTCGCCTTTCTCTTTCTGTCGCTGCATGGCCCATTACGCTGTCCATTTGAGTGGTCATTATAGTAAATTTGATTTGGACGCAAGCCTCAAAAGCTGCCCCAGCCACATCATCAATACCAAGTGACACACACACACACATATACATATAGACACGGCGAGGAGGCAAGGGAATGGGGGGGCAAAGAAATATCGAACACGTAGTTAATCAATCCATTGGTGGTCTAAAAAAACGACGCGCCAGCAATTACTGTTAACTGGGCCGGCAATGTTGTTGCTGTTGCCGGTTGTTCTTGTTGCTGTTGCTGTTGTTGTTGTTGTACGCATGTTGTTGCCGCTTAAATTCGCGTAGGCGTCAACATTCACAGTTGGCAACATTAGTATTGTTTTTTTTTTGTTTGTCATTTGGATTCGCAACCTCCTCGCAGCTCCGGTTTCCACAACGTTCAGCAAAGTAATTATGTTGTCATTACCCTATATAGTAGATCTAAACTAAATATAATCAGACTGTCAGTCACTCTGTCAACCAGTCAACCAGTCAGTCAGGCAGTCAATCGCTCACTTTTGTGAGAAAAGCTTTTTGAAGCCTACGCACTTGATGTGAAAACTGCAAAACAGCTAAGCGCTGAATAATCCCAATCAGCTTTTAAATAGTCTCAAGTTAATATGTTGATTAATATGTATCATATTTATACATATTCAAATGAAAATCTGTTTATGTAGCTGATACAATTTACTTGAAAAGTGCAGAAGAATTGAGTGCTAACTAATCCTTATTAATTTTTTAATTGTCTGAACTTAATTAACCCATAAAATGAACAAATTAACTTAATATGTTTCATATTTATACATATTTCAATTGAAATCTGTATATGTAGCGACTACAATTTACTATAAAAGTGGAAAATAACTTAACGATGACTAAACCTAATACATCTTTAATTAGTTTTGAGTTAATTAAACCATAAATTAACTAAATACATTTCAATAATCACAATATGTTTCATATTCAAAACATATTTAAACGTATTCATGTAGCTGCTTGTACAACTTAACTTAAATGTTCACTGGCTCTGGAGAAGATATTCGAAACTTGTTTTTTGGCTGATTGGCAGCTTGGCATTTTTTGGCTGCCGTTCAGCGCAAAGTTCGCACCTTCACGAGATACTGTGGCAAGAACACGCACATGTCAAGACTGTATTCTGTGTGTATGTGTGTGTGTGTGTGTATGCAACGGGCCACACACAAAAGGTCTTCTGGTTTTTGAGAGGTCCCTTTTACCTATACCGAACCCTGTTGCCTGTTGCAAGTTGCAAGTTGTCTTCAAAAGAGGGAACAGTTGAGTTGTTGTTGTTGTTGTTGCTGCTGTTGTCCTCGGGCGATTGGGCTGCCGAAGACGACTTAATTGAATGTTGTAGCTCGCTGGACAGGCAGCTGCTTATCAGCGCCACGCGCACAATTAATTCCAGCGATTTGTAACTTAACTGTAAAACTGTAAATCGACTCCTATCCTCCCTCCCTCCCGCTCGCTCCCACCTTTCCCACTTGCCTTGTAGATCGCCTTCAGCTTAACTCTGTCCATCTGTCTGTCTTGGTCTGGCCTGGTCTTGGCCTGGCCTGGTCTTGGCCTGGCCTGGTCTTGGCCTGGCCTGGTCTTGGCTGTCAGCTGGCAACAACAAAACGTAAATCAAGAAATTTGCTTATCCCACGCGGCGCGTCGCATTGCTTCCACTTCCATTCCCCGGATTCCCCACATTCCCCCCACATTCCCGCTTGTATTCCCATCATCATTTTCATATCCCGAAAGCTGACTGCTGATCTGAACATGGGGAACAGGTGGCGCAGATCGCTGCGTGCGTCTTTTGCATATTAAAAATTGTGTGTCTGTTTTGGGGATCAACGTTGTTGAATGCGGCACGGACTGACTTCAGCCTACAGCTGCATGTTGCCTCCTCTGTCTCCTCTTCTGCCAGCCCGTCCGCCGTGTCCCGCTTTCTGTATTGCCATAAAGCACAATGGGTGGTAAATTGAAGCTTTCAACTGTGTGTGTTTGTGTGTGTGTATGTGTGTGTGCGAAATGTGGGCAAAGTTGTTGTTGCCTTTTTGGATCTCATTTCATTGGCCGCTGTTTTGACAATCTGCGCCAATTTAATTGGAGCGCTGTCATTAAAAGGCACGCAATTAAAAATGTTGATGAGTACCAGGAAAAACCAAATGATGGCAAATAGTATAGTATGATATGCATTACTTTAGATAGATGTAGATTGAAGTATCAGCAAAAGCTTATGATTATTTATTGATTGCAAAAGAGATTTTAAAGATATATATTCATATAAGTAAACTATTTGCAATCCCAAAGTGTCCTAAACAGGTTACTTAGTTTAGGTTTAACTCCATAAACTCCGTAAACTCCCTAAGTTCTTTCTTTAACTTAACAAATCCGAACTAAACATCAAATGTCTTACATAAAGAACATTTCAAACGTATAACCCACAATAGTTTGAGTTATTTTCTCAAGACAGTTGGGTTAATCAGAGGCACAGGTGTTAGTTGTCGAATGGTTGGGCGTTCGGTTTGGGGTAAAAGCGGAAAATATCACGGGAAATTGCATTGCCAGACAGTTTATTTCATATCAAGACGGAATATATACATGCATATACAGTTCCAGTTAGTGCTGGGGCCAAGCTCGGCGAAATACCTTAATAATTAATTTGTCGAGTGCCAGGAGTCCCTTTGCCTTTCTTTTGCTACGTTTGCTGGTCCGTGTCGTAAGATTATTATAGTGCCCGGTAAGGGGAGTGGGTTGGGTTGGGTTCGGTTGGGTGTTCCACCATTTTGGGTTGCCTTGTAAACACGACTGGCGACATCCGTTTGAGATTTGAATCTTGTGGCTGGCTGATTAGCCCCACTTAGTGGAACGGTATTAGGCCACTTGACGAAATTAAACGGATTGCGGCCAAGAAAACAACAAAAACAACAACAACAGCAACAACAATAACAAGTTGGGCTCGGTCTGTCAGTCTGTTTGACTGTCTCTGTCTCTGTAGTGGGTCTTGGGTCGTGTTGTTGCCCGACAGCTGCACAACGGCTAAGACGTTGCAAATAAACGAGGAAAAACGAAAAATTCCAAACCAAAATATAATCCGGAAGCATGAACATAATGACAAACAGTCGAAACTCGAGACGGAGACGGAGACGGTGACCGGGGACCGGGACCCGGCGACTAGGATGAGGTCCTTCTTCAGACAGACAAACAAATGTCGCGCTTTAGTCCGCTTTTGTACTTTTCGTATTCGTTTTCGTTACGTTTCGTTTCGATTCGGTTTTGTTTCATTTCACTTCATTTTATTTTATTTTATTTCATTTCATTTTATTTTTTACTTTTGCACGGCCAAAGAGGAAAAGGATTATAAAATACGGCACAACAACTGTAACTGTGACTGTTTCACCGCACCGTGACCTCTCTCTCTCTCCCTCTCCCTCTCTCTCTCCCTCACTCTCTTTCTCTTTCGTTCTTGTTGTTTAACGGCATCGACGGCTTCATTTGGCGTGCATGAAAACCGTTTGGAAACTTTTAGCCTGGATGCGGTCCCTTTTTTTTAGGTATACCACGCAATCAATGCTTACAGGGAAGCAGGGAATATATAATCGGTATATAGAACTGTAATGGATTACCGTCTAAAATCATCAGTTTGCAAGAATTTGTGATAATTGAAAGTTGTGAAAGTATCTTTAACATCTGCATCTGCAGGGTATTAAATAGTCATGCCAATGCAATTGCATAACCTTTTTTGCTTTGTCCTTTGACCATGGCTCGAATCGACTCGCATTTCGACAAGAAGAAGAAGGACAAAAAAGTAAAAACATTTCGCTGTATCGCTGTTTTTTGTACTTTAAATGACATTCCGCCGTAAATTTCACGTTTATTGCTGACACACAAGAATAAATATCGCGTTGTAATACTTATAAAAGGCGTGCGAGGGACGCGCGTTCCAAACATATCCAAAAATGTAATAGAGTCACAAATGTTGAGCCGAAAACACACACACACACACAAACACACACACATGAGTAGTGAGTGAACAGGTACAGCTGGCGTACAATAAAAAATTATTGCAAAAAAGTAAAAACAGAAAAAACCATGGCAGACAAGTGCAAATTAGTCGGGTTGTGTGAAGAGTTTGGGGGGCCAACAGCAAGTTAGTGAGTCATTTAAAGGCCAACTCGAACAACCTACATACTATATGTTTTCTCTGTGTGTATTGTTCAGCTACGTAAATTATCAGCAATATGCAGATTTATTGTTTTCCAAAGAAAAACAAGAAAAAAACACAACACTTGGCCTCATTTTCATAGAAATATAAGTTGTTATTTGACAGGGTAAAAGGAAACCATCCCTAATGGAAATCAATAGCATTTGTATATATATTCTTGATCAGCAAGTCTATATAAACTTGTCTGTCTAATTCTAAGCAAACTGTTTCATCACAGCGAGACAGCTTTCCAACAATCTTTGAGAAAAACTTAAGCAAAATTTGTAATCACTCGCAAAGTAACTTTTCCCAATTGGAATATCCTACGTAATTTTATAGTTTATGTACAGTTTTCCGTGATCCGTTTTACTCACTTCAAGTCCCATTTAGATCTAAGCTGATTATTTCATTATATGGTTTGGCTGTGTTGCAGCTTAAGAAGACTCTTAGTATGTGTTGAGACTGTAACCAATGAAGAAGCTAACTGTTGAAAGCAGTGCCAATGCCTCAACAACAACAATGATAAACGGCAAGAGATGAAGAAGAAGAAGGCGAAGAAGAAGAAGCAGAAGAAGAGGAGACTGCAACCAGCACAGTTGACCAGCAGCCCACATATCAGCGGCACTTCATCTTGATTGACATGCGCATTCAGCGCGTTGACATAATGATGGACAGACTTGGGATGGGACAGGGACTGCCCTGCGCAGGCGCACCAACCGTCCACCGTCAACCGCTGCAGCAAAGCACTTGTGTGTGCAGCGTGCAACTTGCAACGTGCAACAACAAAGCGTGACAACATTGCCGCTGGCGATGCGTTTTTTCTGATGCTGCTGCTGCAGAGGCTCTGCATCTGCTCTGATGTGACCGCTGGGATCTCTGCAATGAGATAGCAATGAGAAAAAGAAAAGAAAAAACAAAATAAATGTACAAACAAATATATATAAAAGGGGGGCGGGGGGCAGTGGGAGAGTAACAATCGCTCATGATCGCTCTCGGGGCATGCAAATCAAAGGCGCTTTTCCATACCAACAACAAATGCGTAATCAGCGAGCGAGAGAGAGAACTTTAATGAAGTCGAAATCGTCGAATGAAATCGAAAACGAAATCGAAAACTCGGATCGGATCGGATTGGATCGGGTATCCAAATGCCTGGATGAAGCGGTGTCGCTGATGCGACCTTTAAGATTTTCTGCTTCCGTTCCACATCCCCACCCCCTTCCCCACCACACACACACACACACTACATTCTGAACATTTTTCCAATATCAATTTTTATTGTTCGTCTCTCTGTTGGCCAACTTGGAGAGTTTGTTGGCAGCAGCGGCGACGGCGTTGTCGTCACTCAGTCGGGGCACGATCTTGGGGATACGATGTGCTATCTGGACATAAATAGACGCCAATTAAATGCTTGATGGCCATGTTGTTGTACTCTGATCATCGGCCCACGGAGCACCCAAGTCAAGTGTACAACAACAACAACAAAAACCAAAAAATGAAACCAGAAAAGAAATAACAATAAAAAAAAAAAACAACCAAAAAAAAAAACAACGAAACGAAGAAAGAAAAACTTTTTGCAAGCAGTTGAAAAACCAAACAGCAGGAAATAATTTAACAATAAATTATATGAAATATATTTTGCAGAGAGCAAAACCAGACAGACAGACAGACAGACAGTGTAAAAAGTGCCCCCCAAAACAAAAATATGACACAGAATGTGGCAGAACCAGTTTGCAGTTACTTTTGGTTGCTGCTATACTTGTTGTTGCTGTTGCAGTTGCAGTTACAGTTGTTGTTGTTGCAACAAAAGTTTTGCGAGACATAACGGCGTCTGGCAAGAATGAGAAGCCCATCAGACCATCAGACCCAATGGATGAGCCACAAAGATGTCGAAGAAGTCGAAGTCAAAGTCGCTGCTGCCTGCTTTTTTGGTGTTTTTTTGACTTTATTTTTGGGTTGGCATTTTCACCACTACAGAACTACAGTCTTAACGCCTACGCCCACGTCCACGCCCACCCTCACACCCACACCCACGTCTCCATTAATTTTACCGTTACCATTAGCGCTCCCATTACGGGTTACAGTTTTGATTCAGGACTGAGAAAACACCAACAACTTTTGCGCGACGCCAATATCATTTCTACAAACATTTGCAACAAGGTATAATGATTACCTCGCAAAAACCACAAAACTTAACTTGTCTTTGATCTATCTTAATGAAAACATATAACATGTGTCATATTTATATATTTGTTTCTGTAATTAACTAAAGATTTTGGTATTTCAAACATTATTAATGGATCTTTCGAAGGGTATTTAATCAACGACAATGAACACAGAGAGAACCATAAAAGAACAGTTTCTTTCTATTCTTTTGTCGTTGTTGCATTGTTCGCGGCCTAAAATGTGAAACCTGTCGAAACTTTTTCATCGACTTGGCTAGCCGAAAAGTCACTTTGTCCTCGTCTTCTACACCTACGCTACTTTGCCACACACACACAAACACACAATGCGAATAAAAAACTGAGAATCAGTTGCCGAAAAGAGAGAATCGTGACCTCTGAACTCTGGCTGCCATAGAGATTGGTGTTGTTGTTGTTGTTCTTGTCGTTTCTTGACGCCAACAAACAGACAGAAAGACAGTTAGACAGAAAGTTTCTTATCGCAAGTGCGCAAAAAATTTCGTTTTGGCATTGCCCCATTGACGTTTCCATTGGGTTCCGATAACGGCTAGGTGGTGGGTGAAAACTAAAACAAACAAAGCAAGTAGAAATTCTCTGGTCGGGTTTGATAGACTCAGATATACCCTGAGCCATAGACCTTGCCTGTAATACAACAATCTGACAAAGATTTCGATTAGGTCTTTAGCTTCATAAAGCAAATTCAAGATTTTGTTGTTATCGATTGCAAGTAATCGATAATTTGACACAAACTTGTTTTGTCCTTGACTAAGGAGCAGTTATGTTCTAAATCTCAAGCCTCTGGCTCCCTTAGTCACTGAGATCGCCGCCTTTACACAGAATGAGATGCCTATATCCTTGAATATGCTTCTGTTTTCTTCTGTTTTTACCTAAATTTCCACAATTATACCCTTATTATGCATCTTAAAGATGCAGGGTATAGGAAAAAGAAACAAAAAACATTTCTTTCACTTCCTTTGGTAAGTTGATTGAAAGTTAACTGGAAAATACTTTATGCTGTGAGTGACGCGTGTTTACAATTTTCCATTTCCAAAATGTTATAGAAAGTGCTATCAAAAAGTAAGTTTAAATATTGAAGAATATTTATTATTAAAAATGCTTAACTACTTTAATCATTAACCGCAATTAGATTAGTTCTCAATCATTTCACTTTATGCAAAAACTAAACAAACATGATTTTCGCATTATTCAGCCATTTGCATCTCCATCTGTTCGATGAGATTAAAAGCAAACACACAGTTAATCTGCGTTAATTTGCCATTTAAAGTTTTATCGTCCGCAAAGAATCATCAATTGCATCAATGTGTTTAAAAATAGAACAAAATCATTTCGCAACGATTCAGTTTATTGCGTTTGCCTGCATATACCGATTTAGCTACTGCTACGAACGTAGCAGTCGTGGCCGAGTGGTTAAGGCGTCTGACTCGAAATCAGATTCCCTCTGGGAGCGTAGGTTCGAATCCTACCGGCTGCGATAAGGTAAAATCCTTTTTTATGGTTTTTTCTTTTCTTTTATTGTTTTTAAAGTCAACTTAAACTTGTAACTTAAGGTAAGCAAGTTATTTTCTGCAGATTAAATGTAAGACAACTGAAAACTTTTGCTTATTAATCAGGGAATTTTGTGGTTTTTCTAATTGTGGCTTTCACGCATCCGTTGTTTTAGCAATGTGGTCTGATGATTACATTGTGATGATGATCTAAGTTTGATAATAATTGTATGGACACACTGCTTTATCAATGTTATCCAATCAGCAGCACCACCAACAACAACACCGATGACAGGCAACATACGTGCATATATTATATAGTATATGTATATGTATATACAAAAAATAATCTGACCATATCTTCCATGTTTTTTTTTTCGTCTATTTTTTTTCCCCCTGTACATTTTTTCTTCAACATCCATATCTGGTTTAATTAGAATTTTGCTGCGGTCGCCTAGCGTTAAACCGACCACATAGCTGGCTTACCTTCTTTACCCTGCCCCACAACTCCTTTGATTTGCTTTTTCCAATTCAATTATTATGAAGACGGTTTTGGGTCTGGCTTCCCACTCGGCCCCCCGCGCCATCCTCCACCCCTTTTATAGTTACGTTGGTTGTAAAACAAAAAAACAAAAAATAATAAAAACTGCATCGAAAAAAAAAAGGCGAGTTGGGATAAAAAGTAAATGCTCGCGACATTGGCACATGTGAGCAGCATATTGGAAAAACCACGAGCCACATGCCACCATCTCACTCACACTCACACGCATATTACGGCTATCTCGCTTGTTTTACACTTTTTTTTTTTCATTTTTTTCTTCCCGCTGCTTTTGCTGCTGCTTTAGCTGCTGCTGCTGCTGATTGAGACTTCAGTTTTGCAATCTATGGCAAATTGATGAACAGCACACACACCAACATACACTCATACACACAAGAGTAATTAACGTGCACGCGGCACATAAGGCAACACTGGTTACACACCCACACCCCCTATGTGCACACTATATGTATGTGTAGCTGTATACATATGTATATATAAATGTCTATATATATGCATGCTTTTTAGATGCGACGCATGCAAATCGCAGCGCGACGTTTATGTTTTTTTTCGTTTCGTTTTCTCTCCTTTTGCACATGGGTCGGTTTTTTTCCACCCAATCGTCCAATCAGCCCAGTTAGCCTGCAACAACACATTCCCCATCCCCCCTAACAGCAGCATACACAGGGCTGGTCAAGCGCGTTTCTTTCTTTCACTGCGGCTGCTGCTGTTGCTGCTTTTGCTGCTGTTGTTGCTGCTGCGTTTTTTTGCACGCTGCATTTCGCCCTGCGATTGGTTGCCGCCGGTTGCCGGTTGCCAGTTGCCAGTTGCCATCGATGAGCCGACTCTATATGTGTGAATGGCAACGTGTGAATGTGAATGTGGATGTGAATATGGGATTTGTCGACTGGCGCCCAACCAAACACAACAACAACAACGACACACACACATACACACAGAAAAAAAGGGGCACATTCATTCATCAAGCAACAGCAGCAGCAGCAGTTGTGGGCTTTGTGCCCATGCGTGCAACAACAGCAACAGCAACGGCAACAACAACAACAACAACAAATGCAGCAAAAGGGTTGGCAAACTGCACTTTATACATACAACTAGAAAGCCAGTAAGAGCCACCCCAATATAACTGCAACTTGTGGCAGTGGAAGCAGCAGCAACCGGAGCAGCAGCAGCAGATTCTGAAACAACGCTGATAGGCTTAAAGTTTTGCACCGGTGAAACCCAAAAATCCTTCTCAAAACTTTTCTATCAATTTTTATATGCGATGCGACATTGATGTTGAGTAAATATGTTTTTTTATCCCCTTTTTGCATACTCCAAAAACCTGACCCGACCCAACCCGACCCGATCCGACCGAAACGCCCAGACGGGAGACAACAAAAATTAAGCCCAACACAAGCTAACGGGGGGAAAAAAAACGGGATTGTTAGATATTATGAAAACATAGGCACGTTCCTGGCATGGAATTTAATTTTGATAAAGGTACAAAATATTGACGATACATCCATAGCATTCAAAGCCAAATTAGAGTTGGATCCAGATGTTTGTTGTCTGAGCCAAAAAACAGTCACAAAAAAAAAAATGGAGTAGCTGAAGTTTAAAGCGAATATGGAATGCCCTAACTAACCATATAAGATTTCTATTATAGAGTATATATTAAAGATATTTTATCTTAAGTTGAGTTAAGTTCTTTTCTTGGTTTTTTGGTATTGGCCTTCCCCATGAAAGTTGAGGAATTCCCCAAAAATCGAATACAAAATATATAAACATCAATATTACGTGATTATTATCATAATTAACGACCTTAAAAGTAATTACTTGACAAATTATCACATAAATTAATAACACCAAACTTTACGATGAGACCTAAGTGTTTTAAATTTGGTAAATTTCTACCGCTAATTGTCCGAAAGTTTGATGAGTTAATTGATAGAACCGATCATTAAGGGTATTAGTTGAGACTGGGGGGAAGTTTGGGGAGCACATGGCAGCATATTTTTATGGAGCCATCTCGAACGGGAACAAAGAGACGGTTGTTGTTTTTTTTTTCCATTCCTTCATTCATTTTCATAGAACGTTAACCAAATTTGAGGAAGTATTCGAACAGGAGGAGCCACTCACACACACACACATGTATACACACATATGCATGCAGCATGTGAAGTAAAAGCAAATACGGTAAATATACATAGAAAGCAAGAGAGGGGGGTAAGAGGAAACCGTGGCCAAAGCCGATGCCAGGCAATGTCCGCATTCGCGTTTAACTATTTTTTCCATCTTTTTTTTTTCTACTTTCAGCACACAGATGTGTGTGTGTGTGTGTGTGTGAGTGTGTGTGTTATGAAGGAGTTGCAAGTGTGGGCGGGGGAGGTTGGCAAAGCTGTAGCTATATGTATGTGTGTGTGTGTGTGTGTGTTAGGGGTTAACTCAACCCCTTCTGTAAATATCCGTAAATGTCAGACGACATCACGCTTCACTGGTTACACTGACGATGCTGCTGCTGTTGATGCTGATGGCGACCGAATATGGAGGCGTCTCCCACGCTCGCTGATGGCTGACCAGCAGAGTTTCGCCTACCCACTCCCCACACTCCTGGTACCCTCATCATCAACCACCCCTCTCTCCATCATCCAGGTAGCCGCAAAATATTGGCGCAAAGCATTAAAGCGAGGAGTGGAGTGAAATCGAGTGGAGGGGAGTGAAGCGGGGTGGAGAGAGCGGGGGGAGAGAGACATGAGGACATGAACATGGCCTGCTGCTCTTTGCTGAAGCAGTTTGAATTATTTGAAACAATATCCTTAGAAAAAATGCGATACAATTTCAAACGATGATGAACAAAACAGAACAGAATAGAACAGAAAAAAAAACAGAACAGAGTAGAAAATCCTGAGCCTGGTCCTTGTCCTGGTCGTGGTCGTGGTTCCTGTGTGTTTGTTGCCTGAGGCAGAAACTAGGGCCAGGGCCAGACAGGTGTTTGTCAGCCCAGTCAAAAAGTATTCGGTGGGGGGGGGGCTACGGAGGAGCAAGCAATGTCTGCTTACGGCTCTTATCACCGAAAACTGGCCCCGGCCTCCTTTTTTTTTTCTCGTGTGCCTGACCATGTGTGCGGCAATAACAAAGGGGATGGAGAGGGGGGTACAAACAATGTCATTGACCGCGACAGGCCCCAAAACGCCAGGTGGGAAATAGCAGCCAGCCCGCCAACCCGCCAGCCAGCAGCTTAAAGAGTGTCTCCGTCTACCCGAAAAATCCATAGATAAAAGAAAATATTATTTTTTAGCCCGAAATTGCGGAAGCTGCCACAGCAATATCCAAACACACTATAATAAATTAATGTGTGTATATGTATGTGTGTGTGTGTGTGTATAAGTTGGCAATCAATATATTTCTATACAGTTTTTGTCTGGGGCACATACTAGTGGTATCGACGGTCTCTCTCTGGTAGCTCTGTGGGACAGCGCTCAAAAACCGTTTGGCTTTATTTCTGAATTGCCTTTCTTATCTAAGTATAATGTTTTCGCTTTTAAGTTTCAATGGCTACAAATATACTTAAATCGAACGGTTCTTTTGCAGTTTTTTTGTAGAGAAAAGAAAAGAGTTACAAAAAGAGTTCATATTGCAATACGATATTTTGATGAATGAAACATATTTATTCAACAATAAACATAGTTAAACAGAAGAATGAATACAAGATTTAATATGTATTACAATATGATTGTTCAATATGAAACGTATTTATTTTGAACATAAGACATATTTATTCAACAATAAACATAGCTAAACGGCAGATTAAATATACATTCAATATGTATAACAATGTGATATTTTGAATAAGAAGCGTACTAAATTTGAATATGAAACATATTTATTCAACAATAAACATAGTTAAACAGAAGAACGAATATGAACTTAATATGTATACCAATATGTATACCAATATGATTGTTCAATATGAAACGTATTTATTTTTAACCTAAAACATATTTATTCAACAATAAACATAGTTAAACAGAAGAATGAATATAAATTCCATATTTCCAACATCAAATAAATGCATAACATAGTCTAAATTAATATAAAACATATTTATTGAACTAAATAAATACTAAAACAACAAAATGAATATGAACTGAAGCATTTACCCAATTAAAACTAAAGAATAAAGAATATAGATTAAATACATAACATACTCAAAATCAAAAGCAATATGTTTTTGCTATTCAAATTCCCGTTTTTTCTTTCAGTTCAGTTCAGTTCAGTAATCTTTAAGCAGTTAACAGCTTGAGCACTAAGCATTTCAGTATGTTTAAGTTGTTGCCCCGTTTTGTGGCACTACTATGTACGGCATGTGTCTAAGGCGCAGGCACTCGGAAGCGTGCTGTCATGCTAGTTATCAATATGTTAGCCTGGCCACTTCTTCATCTTCTTCTTCTTCTGCTGCTGCTTCTTGAAAAGCCGCAAAAGACGACAGCTTCAACAACAGCAACAACAACACAGCCTTCTTCTGCCCGAAAGGAGTTTTTTGTGTTCTGTGTGTGTTGGTGTGTGTGTGTGTGTGTGTGTGTGCCTGAAGACGCCTGAAGTGCACACTTCTAAATAGCCATTCATTTTTCTTGAGACGGCGTCAGATGGCGCAGCCCCAAAAGCGCACAAGTTGCACAATCAATTTGCTGCTTGGCAAACAGGCGACAAAACTGACACAGCGCAATGGTGAAAGAGAGAGAGAGAGGGAGAGAGAGTGAAAGAGATGGCTGATGGCGAGGCGCTGGTTAAGCTAAAGTTTTTGGTTGCGGCCAACCAATGAAATGGCTCAATCAATTAAGGCCTGTCATAATGCGTCTTAGAGCACAAACAACAACAACAACAACAACACAGCTGTGAACGTCAGAGCCTTATCAACATTTTCTTGGCACACACACACACACACTCGCACACACACACACTAGTAAATGGAACTAAAACTGAGAACTGAGAACTGGCAACTTGGGATCTCAGATCTGGTTGGATTGTGCATGTTGCTGCAACATCAATAAGAAGCTGCAAAAGCTGCACAAACGGACAAATGGACAACATGCGTGCCTCACTTGACTGCCTCGTATCTTATGTGATGAAATTTATGCTTAATTAAAAGCGACACAAGGCTCCACGCTCCACGCTCCACGCTCCCCACGTTTTAAAGCTTCAGGCTTCGGAGACGCACAACGCGTTTGCCACAGCGAAAGAGACAGAAAGAGAGAGAGAGATAAGAGAATCTCAACAGAATGTGACACACTTGAAGAAAATGAAAAAAACATTTTTCAACTGTTTAGTTAAATAATACTATATGATAAGATTAGAGAATATTCACTTAACTTATATGGAAACATATTAAGTTATGAGATCTTTTAAGCCAAAAAAAGTAGGGCAAACATTTTTTTGCTGAGTGTAACTTTTTTAGCTCACTTTGGGGGTTGACAATTAATGCGCTTTTGAAACGCACAGATCGACAACTGCTACATAAAGAGTGTTAAGCTCTCTCAACCCCTCCGTTGCCGTCTCCCTCTCTCTCTCTCTCTGTTTGTATCTTCTCTCTAATTCAATTAAAGATCCCGCACGCATGTTGTCTACTCACTGTCCAAGCGGGTCTCTGTCTCTGCCTGCGGACTGCCTGACTGCCGCCTGACTGGCGATGGATGCATCTCAAGTCTTCGAGTCTGATTTCGATTCCGACTTTGGGAGTCAGATTTCGATGGCAAGTCGAAGAGTTGAATGTTGTTGCAAGTTGCCAGTTGCCAGTTGTTTTTGGCATTGCCAAAGAAGAGAAAGGAGGCTTTGGCTAGTTGGCTGCCCGGCTGGCTGTCGGTTTGGTCGATTTGGTTTGGTTGGCAAAAAAGTTTTTTGCACTCATTAGTCTCCCACAACGTGAATTAAGATAATCTGTTCTTGGGTAGAGCGCGACGACAACGAGCGCGTCTCCACCAACTTGGGTTTTGGGGCATTGGATACATTTTCGCGTTGCTGTTGTTCTTGTTTGTTGGTTGTTGTTGTTGGTTCGATGAGTTTGAGTTCGACTTCATTTTCGTCTTCGTCTTGGTCTTTGCGTTTGCTCTTGAAAATTTTTCGGACTTGGCGACTTGGGCGCTTGTTGTGCAAATGAATTGTTGCTGATTTCGTTTGAACGATTAGCGCCATGTGCAGCATGCCCCCCCTACCCCTCCCCACTGCACCTCATTCGTACATTCGTTCGTTTCGTTGGTTCATTCAAATGCAAATGGCCCCCGGCATGCTTAGCAATTAGACTAATTGCATAGGTCGTCGCCCAGTTTTCTTTTTTTTTTTCTCTGCTTTGCGGCCGCGTTGCAGCGAATGGCAAGCGTTGACCATGCACCTCAAACCGAACTAACCATATGTGTAACTGTGTGTGTGTGTGTGGGTGTGGGTGGGTGTCCCTCATACACCATGCATGTTCATATATGAAATGCACATTGCGCATACGCACTGGGTGGCACTGGTGTCTGAGCCTATATTGCAATATATGCCTGCAGATTGGCCAGTCAAAGCAACAACAACGTTTAGTCCTTTTCAGCCCTGTTGTATGCGTTGCGTCGATTCGACAAACACAGAACAGAACAGAGAACAGACGCAAAATGTTTCGACGCAACGTTCGTTCGTTGCAACATCGAGCAACGCCTACGTTCAGTACCCAAAAAAAATAAAAAACACACTCAGCAACAACAAAAACAACAAAAGCAACAACAACAGCAGCAACTAATTCCCATTCAGATTCGCACACACTCACACACTACAGCAAGCGGGTATTATTACTATGAGTTGTGGTTTGACAAAAATTGTTTCTAATAAGAAAATTAAACATATCTTTTTTAAAGTAATTTTGTGACTTTATTGGTTAAAAATAAAAGGAAAATTCGCGAAAAAAACAATTTAAAAAATTTAAAATAATTTGTTTAACCATATTTAAATAATTATCATTTTTTTGTTGTTGTAATTTTTGAAAACAAATTAGTTTAAAATTGAAAAGTAAATTCTCAAAAATCAATCAAAAATACTACAATAATATTTCTTAAACCAGTAATAATCCATATTGCACAGAGTATTAAGCTGTCGTTGCAACTTCAACTAGGATGATGCACATGGTTTTTTCCCCACACATACACACACACACACACACACAAATACATATTTTGGACAGTCATCAAGAGCAACAACAACAACAACAGGGAAAAGCAAGAAAAAAAATTGTAGCACAGGCATCAAACGGCAACAAAAGCAAATCTACAGTTATACAACTGCACCGTTGCATGTGTGTGCGTGTGTGTATGTGTGTGTGTGTGTGAAGAGTGCTCCTTTGGCCAACCAGAAACAGGAGCAGGAGAGCCTTTGCTTTTGCCTTTGCCTCTGCCTCTGCCGTTGCCTCTGCCTCTGCTTGTGTGCCAGATGATTAATCGAATTAGTTTTTTATTTCAAGTTTTTTTTCGACATTTTCTTTTGCTTTCACTTTACACACACACACACACACGGAGAGAGAGCGCGGAACTCCTTTCATTTACATTTTCTTTTGCACTTTCTGGCTAACGTTTCGTTTCGTTTCGTTTCGTAGTTTGTTGCATATTTTTGTGCGCACCAGGATATGCACACACACACACACGCATACAGAGATAGACATTGACAGACAGACAGACAGAGAGATGGACAGAGAGATAGACAGACAACTGAATGGGAATGGAGTGAGTGGCAGCTGACCAACTGCGTCCGTGCCGTTTGCTATTTTCCTTTTTCTTTTTTTTTGGCAATGTCCTGACCCACCCCACCCCCACACGTACCCCGGCATCACCCGCAACCAGCCACCTTGCTGCTCTTGGCCATCGTTGTGCTGGCATTCATCCTGGCCAAACGTCGTTAGCATGCAAAGGACGCAGCAGCAGCAGCAACAGAAACAGAAAACGAAAAAATACAAAATAGAAACCGGCAAAAATTTCACATTTCGTCTGATGAAATGAAAGCCTCGGCCTGATGCCAAAAAAGGGTGGGTGTGTGGGGGGTGGTTGGGTATGTGTGTGTGTGTGTGTTGGGTGCGCAATAACTGCAAATTGCATGGGCGGCTCTAAGGCAATTCTTTTTTTTTTACTCTCTTCTTCTTGTTCCGTTGTCTGTGGCATTTCATTTGATTTGCGTTTTGTTGTTGCTGTTGCTGTTGCTGTTGTTGTTGCTGTTGCTGCTGCCGCTATGTGAAACGCAATAAGAGCATCAAAGTGCAATCCACACACATACACACACACTCGCAGATATATGTGAGGGCTGGGGGGGCATGCAGCAGCTTCGTAGGTTTTCATTTTAATTCTCTGTGTGTGTTTTTTTTGCATTTGTATTCGGTATTTCAGTTGCTTTTTTGCTCTTTTGTTCGTTGTCTTTTGGCCTGGCCTGCCATTTTCAGCGAATGATTGTTGCATAAACGTCGTCTTTGTATTGTTGTTGTTGCTGATGTGTGAGTGTGTATATGTGTGTGTGTGCTTGGCATTTATTTGCCGCCCTGTGTGTTGTGCACTTTGTGCAGTCCTTTGAGTGTGGCAGCAACATCAGCCGCAGCCGCAGTTACTGGTCGATTACCATTGGTTGCGACCACACGAGGCCCACATGTGGTATGAGCAATATAACGAATCCATTGAATGCTGAAGCAGGCCATTACCGAAAAAAACAAAACCAAAACAATTCAACTAATTGCAATTGCAATGGCGATAATGAAACTTTTTTGAAAGCTTAAAGACAAATATTCTACTTGATTTAAGATATTTTGTTTAACATAAACACAAAAATATTAACAAAAATATATATAAAATATGTCTTAATCAGCTAACAACATAATTATCTAAGCAAGAACCCAAAGCTTTGCTTCAACTTTTCATTTCATTCATTTCGGAGCCATAAGTCTGTCAAATTATGGAAGCTTATGTTTTGCCCCAAACAAAATCTTTCCCTTTTTCAGGGATTTTGGTTTGCGATACGTATGTATATGTATGTGTGTACTCTGTGTATGTGTTACCTGCTGTTAAATCGTTTAGGTTGCTTAAGAAGAAAACTCTCCAGCAAGCAGCGCTAATCACTTGCTGAAGTCCTTTGTCCTGGCAGAACTTCTTCTTCTAGCAGCAGCGAGAAAGAAGCAAACAGGGTGGAAAGGGGGTGGGTGGTTGGTAAGAGTAACGCCGCCACACGTAACGATAGAAAGTGGCAAAACGTGCTAAGCACATTTCATGCAGCTAAGTAAGGATATTAATATGCGTCCTTGCTCAAAGACGCAACGAGATGCAAACATAGAAAGAGAGAGAGAGAGCGGGAGAGAGAAAGAGATGCCCAGAGAGATGTCGGGCGACCGACAGACGCATTACAACGCACACAGTGCACCCCCCGCTCGCCACCCCTCTTCGCCTTCTATCAACTCATCCTTATGTTGGTGGCACGAAATGGCCACTTTGCGTCGCGTGTGGCAAGGCAGCAAATGAAATTGCAGTAAAAATGAAAATCTAACGCGCAAAAAGTGGGGTAAACAAAGCACACACACACACACACACAAAGAAATATATATATATATATGAGAAAATAGCTACGAAAGCAAAGGGAGGGTGATGGAGGGAGGAGGGCAGAAACGATATCCTTGAAACATAAAACGTGGTTAGCGTTTTGCTTTTGGGGTAATGTGGAAATGCAATGCCAAGGAATGAATCCACACACACAAAACCCTCTCAAAAGCGACGACGAACGACGGGAAGATCAAAGGGGTCGAGGGGGGAAGGGGTGAGGCGGGGGAGGGTGGTCGTACAGTGTCGTCTTATAAACATCACTCATTTTGGCCCCTCGTGCATGGGATTAAGGTTATTTCAAGGATGACACTGGCCCCCTCCCCCCAACAACAACAACAACAAAAACAAATGCATTCAACTGCAATATACCAAAAAAAGGAAAGAATATAAAGAAGAAGAAGAAATAGAAGTAGTAGTAGAAGCAGAAGCAGTAGAGAGAAGAAGAAGCAGAAAAAACTGCTCCTTTTGCGCGTAAACATCATCAAAATTCATCAATCTCTGCCAAAAAACTTGTGAAAAACTTCGTTTTCGTTGGCAAAAATGGGCAAAAATGGTGAAACAGGGTGAGTAGGGGGTGAGCAAGAAAAATGCCGGGCATGGTAAAACACGAAGTGCCTCTGTTATGTGTGTGTGTGTGTGTAGAGAAAGGAAGGAAGCGCATACTCGAAGCAAAAGGACGACGACGACGACGACGACGGCAATCGGCGCACACATTTTTGGCATTTGAGTGTGCAACAAGAGACGCAGAGACGCAGCGACGCGTGCAACACGCAGGACGACGACGACACAGATCCTGACTGCCAGCCCAGTCCAGCCCAGCCCAGCCTGATGAGCCCCTCTGACTAAGAAGAAGAAGACCAAACAACAACAACAACAAGAAGAAGAAGCTTGCTTATTATTTTGCTTGCCGTCGCCGTCGTCGTCGTCGTCGTAGCCGTCTTAGCGATAACCTCAATTTTTTGGCACCCTGGCCAACAACATTGCCTGCCCCCAGCTCCCTCTTACCCCGCTTAGCCAGTGGCGCCTTGGTCTCGCACAGATTTTATGCCAGCGCCTTGCATTTTCCTATATATACATATATATTTTGTTCCTTCAATTTTTTTTCATTTTTATTTTTTTTTTGTATTTTTATCTTTGCTTTCTATTTTTATTTGTATTTTCTTTCTTTTTTTTTTTCGTTGTGTTGTTTGATAAAACTCTTTTCATTTTGTTCTGCTTCTTCTGCTTCGATGTTGTTGTTGGTCGTCCTTGTGCTTGGTGTCGTGGTCGATTTTCGCTCTTGTCCTCTCGCTTCTCTTCTTCTTCTTCTTGTGGCCCATTCGACGCCTTTCCTTAACGCTTTTAACAGTAATGACGAAAAAGTGTCAGCGTCCTCGACGAAGGATAATAACAAGTATGGACAGGCAGCAAATGGGCTGAACGGGTGGTGGGCTGAAGGGGGTTGGCACAGGGAGGAGGGATGGAGAAAATATAGTGGCAAGTAGAAAATGGGTTGCAACGACATTTTTTCTCATTTTTGTGCCTGGTTTGTTTTGTTTATTTTTTATTTTTTATTTTGTTGTCAACGATGTCTTGCATTTTTATTTTGCCCCCTTTTTTTGCTTTTTTCTTTTGTGGGTGGCTGCGCCGCGACAACGAGTTGATGTTCTTAATTGATGAAGAAATTTGGGTTGTGATAAAAACGACAGCAACGAGAGAAAAGAGACATAAACGAAACCCATTACGACACTCAGATGCCCTTTCCTTGTTAGTTTTTCTTTCGTTCTTTATCTACAAATCGTTTAAGTATTCAGAACATCATGAAATGTTGCTTAGGCAAAAACTAATTTGACATGCTTTCGGAAACTTAAAAGTTTCCTATTGAACCGATTAGGCAAAGACCCAATTCCAGATTCAACAGAACAGATCTCAAAAATGCTCAGCTGGATAAGTGGAGCGAAATCAATCCAGAAACTACCTAGAAGCTGGTATATTCCATGAATAATAGGTAAAGAGAAGTTGTTAAAGCTTAAGAATATTATACTAAGTATTAACTACCTTGTTTAAGACTGCTCAAAACGAGCTGTGAGCTGTATTTTGGATATGTTCTCAGTTTTTGGCTAATTAAAGTTTCTTGTTTAAATGTAATATACCATAAGACAAATTGGCGCTTAAGTATTTTTTGTTTTTTGCCTGGCTTCGTTTCTTTTTCGGTTGACACTGTTCAAAATAAGGTGTGACACAGTGTATTAGTAGGCAGCTCTTTTGTTTATTCGACTTATGCAATGGCAACAATTATACTAGCTTATTTAGCTTAGAGGTATTAAATATTCTGTTTATGCCACATTTGCACATGAGACTAAGCGAGCCCAAAGCAAGCAAGTAACGAATCTTCTCTCTCTCTCTTTCTCTCTCTCTCTCTCTCTCTCTCTCTCTGTCTCTTCCTGGTGTTAATTTAGACAGTTGTGCGTCCAATTGAGAAGCTTTAAATTGTGTGGCGATGGCCTTAACGTGAACTTAGTCAGCTCAATCGTTATAAGCCAGACAACAACAACAACGACAAACGTGGCCATAACTCTTGCCAACTTCAACTGTAGTTGTTTAGCTGTTGCAGTTGCAGTTGTTGTTGTTGCAGTTGTTGTTGTTGTTGCAGTTGTTGTGTTTTTGCTGTAATCTTCGCACTTTGCACGCTTCTTTTGCAGTTTCAATTTCACACAAATTCTGCCTAATCTATGTAAATGCGATTAAACGCTTGCCTAAAAGCACATGCCACAACAGCACACAACAGCAGTACAAACAGTGTAGAGCGGGGAGTGGGGAGAAGGGGGGTTGAAGTTAAAGTGAAGAGAAAGAGAGTGAGCGAGCGAAACCATCAAGTCGCCGCATCAAGTTTAATGGTCAAGCGTTAATGAACACGACCATGCATCGGATTTTGTGGAAGTCGCCAACTTTGAGTCGAAGTCAAACAACAACAACAACAACAACAAAGGACACTCTCAACACAGAGTTGGATAAGAGATGAACTGTGTGTGTGTTGCGTGGCAACAACACCGTCACCAGTTGGACTGTCTTCCCGTCTGTCTGTCTGTCTTTCTGTCTGTTCGTCTGACTGACTTGGCTTTTGGACGCTTTCAATGCGCATGCGCAACGCATGCGTCTTGTTTGATTTGGCGATTTCAAATGAAATGCGGACTTGTTTCGCATATCCTGCGCCTAGCAGACAACCAGACAACCACAAAACGTTCCAACAACAACAACAACAGTTCAAGCCGGTCACAGCCCTCAGATGCACTTAGAAAAACTGTGAATACTTACATACAATATTTGTATGATTAATAAAAAACTCTTCATTTAAGCCGTTACACTAATATTATATTTAAACTCTTTTCAAGGTTTCAACTCACATTCTACACTTAAGTTTTCCCTTAAAAAAAACCAAACTCGAATTCGAATTCGAACCTAACAAAATGCAACGCAAATGAAGTTATTAATTTGAATACAATTATAATTATTTTTCTAGAGTGTTTCTCGTGCTGTTGTTGTTGTTGTTGCCACATCGACCATCGACCACAACTTAATTACACATTCGTCCAATTAAAGTGTGCAAAAAGCAATTCATCATCGCGAGCCGTTTTTTCTTTTCATTTCAGTTTTTTTTTTATACCCCGTTATTGCTGGCCAAGTTCTAACAGCAATTAAATGCGAGCCGCTGAGACGACGACGACGACGACGACGACGACGACGACGACGACGCGTCGCACAAGCCAACAACAGCAACATACAGTTGCAGTCTCCGTCTCAGTTGCAGTTGCAGTCTCAGTCTCATTCTCCAGTCTCAATTCCCGAACACATTCCCAAACCCTCCCCACCCCAAAAAAAAAAAAAAAAACACAACGTCAACGTCGTCGTTTCTTGTCTTTTCTTTCCACGCAGGTGCAACCAAGTTTCAGTTATCGTTTCACATGCAAGCAGCGCGTTAAATGGTCATATGTAGATGTACAAAAGTGTATGCAACCTACATACATACATACATACATACATATTGAAATACTCTAGCTAGCATCATTCCGACTTAATAAAAACTGAACGGTTCGCATTCGCTTTTCTGCGACGATTCCTGTGTTCCACAGAGAGGTTCAGTGTGGCAAGGAAGGCGGAGTAGCGACAGGCAACCGAATGCCATTAAATTTACCGATATATACATAAACAGTAATTTGGGCTCCGCTCGCTCACTCGCAGTGGCAACTCAATCAATCCGCCACATCAAAGAACAACAGCTGCCTCACGGTTCCGTTCCCGTTCCGGTTCCAGTTCCAGTCTGCAGCAGCACACCGGAAAGATAAAGGTCAACCGAAAGAGGTGTGAACGTGGCTTAGAACGGGGCAGTAGAGGTAGAGGAAAAGGCAAAGGGAGTTGATGATATAGTTGATGAAATAGTTGATGACATAGTTGATGAAATAGTCAATGAAATAGCTAATGACATAGTTGATGAAATAGTGAATGAAATAGTTGATGACATAGTTGATGAAATAGTGAATGAAATAGTTGATGACATAGTTGATGAAATAGTTTACGAATTAGTTGAGGAAATAGTTATCGATATAGTGGATAAAATAGCTATTGACATAGCTAATGACATTGTTGATGAAATAGTTGATGAAATAATCCAATGACCTATACTAAAAAGCTTCCTTAAGAGTCTATTAATTATTGAAAAATTTTAATTATTGAATATGAAAAAATAATGAAATAATTAAGCAAGCTCTGAACCAGAATCTTATCTCATTTTCACTCTCTTTACTTCGGCATTATTGTCATTCTTTAAAAACCCATTTATGATAGTATATCATCTCCCCTCACCTCACCCCCCTCCCACTCCAACCTTTGGCTGGCAATTATGCCAAGCATCTAACCACTTGGGCTGTGCTGTTGGTTGTAGTTTTAGCCGTATGCCCCTCAAGCTAGGCTCGAGCTAATTGCCAAAGTAAACACACTAACACAGGGAGAGAGGGAGAGGAAGAGGAAGAGGGATAGTGTGTTGTGTAGTGTATATCTATAGTGTGTCATTAAATGGCCGTCTCGAGCGCTTATGATTGAACAATCAAACACGCCCACCACAAAACCACTCGAACCGCCCACGGCCCAAAGGCCCCACCACCACCACACTGACAATGCGATGTGAGATGGATTCTCGCACTCCCCTTAACCGTTGCCCCAATGCAAAATTGGCCGTTAGACGCACTCGGCGCTAATTACAGATACATATATATGTATGTATACATATATAAGTATACACATATATAGATGTAGATGCATTTAAAAGATAGCTACAATGGGCGTCTGAACTGGTTGTCTTCTATTCATTAACTTAATCATAGGTTGTGGCAAGTGCGTTTTTCTCTCTCTCTCTCTCTTTCGCGATATGTTCAAGCTTCAAGCTTCAAGCTGAAAAGCTAAAATTTCTTCCGCCTTCTGCAATTGCATTTCGAATACCAACAACAACCAGAACAACAACAACAACAACAACAAACACTTAAATACAATAATAATAAAAATAATAATAACGTTGTTGATGTTCTGTTTTTCTTTTTTTCAGATCTCTCTTGCCAACGGGGAGTTTTAGTTTAGCTTCTACAAATAGTTTGGGTTTAATTCTCAAATAGGGTATGCCTCTATTCCATGTGCTCTGAGGTTGGTTAGCTGTAAATGCAACACTGACAGCCTGCACTCACGCACTCTCCAGAAAGAGACAGAGATAGAGAGAGTGCGAAAATACAACTCTGAATGCCTTTTTGAGTTAATTGTCTGCGAGTGACTAACTGACTTGCCTTTAAGATTTACGCTTGGTTTGAGTTATTAATTATGTGTGTTAGTGTTGGAGTGTGTGTGTGTGTGTGTGTGGATCCAAACTCAATTCAACACAACCCCATCCCGCCCCCCTCTTCTAGCCTTCACAATTCCGCCCACGCTTGGCTGAGTCTGACGTCGTCGTCGTCGGTTGAGCCAGGTCCAGGTCCAAGACAGT
This sequence comes from Scaptomyza parva, assembly GCA_035044645.1. Lineage (NCBI taxonomy): Eukaryota > Metazoa > Arthropoda > Insecta > Diptera > Drosophilidae > Scaptomyza > Scaptomyza parva. The sequence goes on from JAWNNT010000139.1 coordinate 16,757,040, forward strand.
GTCTAATGTGTGTCCATGTCTAAGCTGGATGGAGTTGAAATTAATGTAATAACCAAAACATTGCGTTAACTAAAGTTTTGCTCAAAAGCCACACCAACACCCCAACAACAACAACAACAAGAACGACATGAAAACCTGTTTCCTAAGTGAGAAAAATTGCAATTTAATTATGATGATGAGAGATGTTGTTGCTGTTTTGTTCCTGTTGTTGTTGTTGCTGTTGCTGTTGCAAGATGGACTGTTTCTTTCTGTTTCTTTCGGTTTGTGGTTGAGTTACAGCTTGTTAAGCAAATTGCATGTGCAACAAAAAAAAAAAAAAAAAAATAAACGCACATTAGCTGAAAATCACAATTAACTATGTATATGATATGGAAAAAACCAGTAGGAGTGAATAACAAATGAGAAATCAGTTTAATGATATATATGAAACACAAAAGGAAAAGATTTTGTTTAACCCTTTCGAGTACATTTGACGTGTGGAACTCGTCATCAATATAAATATCCAAACGCCGATTCCGATTCCGAGTAGATGAATATATTAGATTGATTAGCCCTTTTTTGGTACATTTCACGAATGAGATTTGTCATCGAGCGCGAATAACCCAAGATTCTGATGACGAGTCTTACACGTCAAATGCAACCTAGTGGGTTAATCAATCTCGTATTCATTTACTCTTTTGCTGAATAAAATTTTACTCTGATCATAATATTATAGTCAAAAATTATACATAAAATCAAATAAATCGGGACTCAAGGGGTTAATAATAATTAAATTAGATTTATAATTGAATATTTGATTACATCATGTTCACCTGACCGGGAGACCTGTATAATGCTGTTCCAAACCTCGTGTTGTTGTTCAGCTTCTGTGTGTGTGTGTTGCATGAGGGAGAGATCCCTCCCCCCTTCTCCCCGCCGTTCTCATGTCAGTGCGTCATCTAATTTAACTTTTTCTATTACGTTGCACATTGGCCCTCGTGCATTTGTCACGCCGGCAACGGCAGCGGCAGCAACGACTCGGACCCTCTGCATCCTTGAAGGACACACACACACACTGACAATCCAACATTTTTGTTTGTTTTTTTTTTTTGATTTTCTTTATTATTATTATTATACTTTTTGAGTTTTTTTTTTTGTTTTTTTTGTTTTATATTGCTGCGGGCGCCATTTTAACGCTGCGTCATTGTGTGACATTTTCGCGCGAACAGAGAGAGAGAGTGGGAGGGGTGAAAGGGGGCGAGAAGCATTTTAAGTTCACCCCAACTTAACTTAACTTAACCCATTTTGATGCAAGCTAACAAACCAACATAATCAAAAACAACGAGAGGGAGAGAGAGAGAGACAGAGAAAGCTTCATTCAGCATCTCACTTGTTTTTTTTCCAGTAAATTAGGTCACACTGGGGTCACTTTGCTGGGGGATGGAGGGGATTCTATTCTTTTCAGAGTACCACGAACTTGGTTTATTTAACTTGGCCTTTAACTAAACTAACTTGACCTTAACTTACATAACAGGACGTGTTACACTGTTAACACAGCGTTGACCTTATCGATAACAAAACATCGATTAAAATCGATAATCGATATGGTTGACCGCAACTTATTTTGTATTGAATGCCAATCACGCCAAAGTGTGGTCAACACGCAAAAAGTTTCTCAGCCCAAAAACTGCTCCAACCCAAGTATTTGCAAAAAACTTTTGCCGACTTTTCCACTCGCTCGAAACTGAAATCAAAAAATAGCTGTTCTTGTTGTTGTTGTTGCTGTTGGAGAGAACTTGTTGTTATATGGCTGCAACAAGCGGCATGCAGCAAGCGCAGCATCAGCAGCAGCATTGTGAAATTGCTAGCCCAGGGGCGTTAACTTGGTAGCTTCTCTCATGTCATTTGCACACTGACAAGTTATTAATTAAAAGTAAGTTGAAGTCGGCGGCGTCCAACTGAAGCTAACCGAGAATGAAGAAGAAGACGAAAAAGTAGATGAAGCCTTTCCTTTCCCGCTTTCCCGCTTTCCGCTTTCCGCTGCTTGTACCGCAACTATATCTGTTAAAATCAAAGCATTTTGGCCTGTGGCAATGCAAGACGCAACGCAATGCAACTTGCAACGCGGCAAGATCAGAAAACAAAAACAACTCAAAACACTTGAAGAAAATTGATTAACTTTCAATAAGATATTTAGATCATATATGAAATATTCTTCTTAAAAAAGTAATCTATCAATAACTATTAGTCGAAAGTATAGTTGTTTTTTTTTTCAGTGTATTTGGCTAAGTTACAGGCCTGCATATGGTTAATACTCATGTCGCATGTAGCATGTATTGACAGCAGCTTAAATGAGAGACCCGCATGTGAAGTAAAAGGGTTTTATCCCCCCCGCCACCCAACTCCCGCACCTTCTTGCCACACACACACACACACACCTGGGCCACCGATTACCACTCACCGCTCTGCTGCTGCTACGGCTGCTGCTGCTGTTGCTGTTGCTGCTTCATGTGCAACTCCATATTTGGCTCCCATGTCCGGCGCAGAGTTCAAAACACAATGCGGTCCACAGGGGAAAACGGGAGGAGCGCACCCTCTCACTCACTCTCTCTCTCTCGCTCTCTCTCTCTCTCTCTCGCTCTCAAAACAAACCAAACTTAATTAACAAAAGGGACACATACGCAAGGAGAGGGAGGGGGCGGGGGTGTAACGTTTAGAGCGTTGCCGTTAGCAGCCCGTTTTCGTTTCTCGGCTTTTTTGGATATTTCATGCTCGTCCCGAGCGTCTATCTCTCTCTCTCTCTCACGCTTTAGTGTTCTCTCTCTCTATCTCTGTTTTGCTTTGTCAATTGCTATCTCTATTACTCCCAATGGGAGAGCAACCAGGGGGGATAGGGGTCAGTTGTCGCTGTCTGCCGATTTGCTTTACTGCTGCAGGTTATCTCTATGCGTATTTAGTGGCTATATATATATACGATATATATATCGTATATACAAACTCTCTTTCTCACCTAGGCTTCCTCAATATTCAATATCTCCCATCGAACTACACACAACTACACAGCTACATGCCACATGCCACATGCAAATGTTGTAACTACCAGCCAAAAACCTTAACTCCCAACACCGCCCCGCCCCCACCCCTTACCATCGCAAACCTTACCACACTGTCTGTCTCGGGTTTTTGGAGCCCATAATCGATGGCTAAATTTATTGCATTTTGTGTTTATTTAGACGATTGCCGTTGTCCATCCGGTTGGACGCGTCACCCAAGTGCCCCAAAGTACAGTTGTGTAACTAACCAAATGTCGAATTTCAACTGTGGCTCGGTGGGGGGCAGGGGCAGGGGGGTAGATAGATAAATTGCCTGTTCAAGAAATTCCTTGAAAATATTTCCACATTCAGAGCACAAAGCACAAATATTTTTTGGGGACAAAAACTTAATTCTAGGCAATAAATAATGGACATGGAAAAAATCACCCGAAACACTTTGAAACCGACTATTGAATTCCCTTTTTTATGCAAGCTCTGATTGTAAGCAAAATATTATAAGCATTTGTTATAGAAAAAATATTTTTAACATATATTTGAGCCCATGAAATGGTAAGAAAGGGTATAATAGTTTTGCGCAAGAGTATGTAACAGGCAGAAGCAAACTTCTCCGACCCCATAAAGTATATATATTCTTGATCAGCAATAACAGTCGAGTCGATATAGCCATATCCGACTGTATGATCTTAAGAACTACAGAAGCTAGAAACTTCAGATTTTGGATATGAGCTTACGATATATAGAACCGATAACAAAAACATCTTGGATTTCGAAAACTTGAATCTTTTAACAACATAATGAAAATCTATTAAATTTGTATTAAAACCGGTTTTGATGAAGCAGGCATTGGTACAGTATGTAGTACATTGGTACACGCGACTAGAGCCTTCTTACTTGTTTTTGAATAAAAATGGGTAGGAAAACATTTAGGCGACTTAAAACCAAGTAAAAATTTTCCCAAAAGCTAACCCTAATCAACCGAATTGTATCTTAGAATCAAAAATATATCTTAAATTATGTTAAAGTTATGAAAATTATAATAAATAATCATTAGTATAAAAAAAAAACACACACACACAAACTTAGTAATTGCATATGTTTGTTTGCCTTTTTGGTTTTGCACTTTCTGACCTTTTATTACGCATACGACTCGTAAGCTCGCTACGATTTCCCACCCTCCACCTCATTTGGCCTTTGCTATTGTTGGCTGGACACACAGAGGTCAGCGATTAGTTGTTGCCGCAGCCTCTCAACTAATAAAAACCTAAAAACAAAAACATATTAAAAACAAGTAAGAAGGCTCTAGTCGAGTAAGATCGACTGAAAGATACCCTTAACTCTTGACCAAACAGACATACCCATACCTGCACTACCAGATGCAATGCTTGATGGTTTCATATCTCCGATGTTTCTCAAGCTATTTTAATATAAATTTCACATATGTTTTTTGTTTTGTTAATAGTTTCAATCGCTTTTTTCGAGTTTGTGAAATTTAAGATATTTCGATTACATGTGTATATCGTAAACATAAAATGTTTTCGAAAACCTCAAACAAACTTGCTATGCCTAGCGATTATAAGTGTTCATATACAAAATCTGGAGTCTCTAGCTTTTGTAGTTCCTGAGATCATACAGACAGACAGACGGATATAGCTATATCGACTCGGCTGTTGATGCTGATCATGAATATATATACTTTATACAGTCGAAGAAGCTTCCTTTTGCCAGTTACATACTTTTGCACAAAACTATTATACCCATTTTTTACCCACTTCATGGGTTAAGGGTATAAAAAAAAACATAAAAAAAAGCAAATAAACTTTTTAACAACAACGATGTAGTGAAGAAAGAGAGAGAGAGATAGAAAGGGAGAGAAAATATGAGTGAGAATATTAACAAGTTTAGAGCCGCATTTTCGTGTTCACTGCATTGGTATGTGCACTGAGAGAAATAGCTTAAGTAAATAAACAAAAAAATTCTTAACTGAATTTTCTGGTTTTGTTTTGAATTTTATTTTATTATTTTATTTTGTGGTTGGGCGTTGCTTGTGTTTACTGAGACTGACGAGCAGGCGCATTGCAAGCACCCCCTTACCACCCGCTCCCACCTTTTTCTCTTATCACATGTTGTAATCCCCTACGCACACACACACACACACACACAGAGGGTAGGTTATTTTTCTTGTACTTCATCAATATCCTTGCGTTTCACAGCTTCACTCTATTTCTCATCATCTTCTTTTTTTTCCATTTACACACACACACAAAAGCTTTACACCCCCTCCCCCCCTCCCCCCCCACACACACACACTTCAACATGCACCACCAACTACAACTAGCCTGCCCTGCCATCAATAATCCCCAAAAATGTTACCAAAAAGAATGGAAAAAAACACACACCACACCAAAAAGAAGACGAAGAAGAAGCACGAGCAGGAGCCAGCTGCGACGTCAGCTGCAGCGTCGGCGCAGGCAGCGGCTTTTTACGCGCTGGACAACACACACTCTGTGAATATAAACTGCCCAAATGCAGCTGGCAGCGACGCAGGCAGAACGTTCAACTACATAAAAACTGCATGACACACACAAGGGATACCCCTGCCCTGCCATCTCACCCCTCCCACCCTGCCCACATACACCAAACATCCATCCCAACCATAGAACAGTTTGGCTGTGGACTGTGTCCAGCTTATAGCTGCAGCAGCGGCAACGGCAACAGCAACGGCAGCGGCAGCGACGTCAGAGAACCAATCCTAACTAGCGCCTCGTTGCGTGGGTGTCGCAGCGTGTAGGCGTGGCCAACAGGGCGGGCAGTGCGTAGGGTTATACTACTAGTACTATAACAAGGATGACGAGAACGAGGGAACTCTACACATACTACAACTGCAAAATAAAAAGGCGCCGCCGCCAAAAACAAACACACACATATAGAACCCACTCGAGAGTCAGAGGCCGAATCGGAGTCAGAGTTGAGAGTCAGCAGCAGCAGCAGCAGCAGCAGCGGGAGCAGCAGCAGGCGTTAGAGTCGCCACGTGCGCCGACGGAAAAAAAAGCCGCGCTGTCCGCTGCAACGCCGGCTGCGTTTTTGCTGGCCTGGTCAGTGCACAGAGAGAGAGAGAGCGAAAGAGAGAGAGTGAGTGAGTGAGTGAGAGCGGCAAAAGCATTTGCACTCGAAAGTGACTCGAAGCTTTTTACTTCGACTGCACCACAATACACCAATACTTCAACTCCAACTCTCTCTCTCTCTCTCTCGCTCACTTTCTCTCTGCGTTGCGTTGCGCTGCTACGGCTGCTGCTTCTGCTGCTGCGACGTCAACAGCGACGTTGAGTGAAAAACGTAATGCTTGCAATTTTTGCTCTCTCTGTGTGTGTGTGTTTGCGCTCTCTTAAGCTGATGTTACCGTTGCATTTGCATGCATGTTGCTTGCGCTCTCTTCAAAAGTGCGCTCTCTTCTGCTCTTTTCTGCGCTCTCTGTTGGCAAATGTTGCCAACTCACACACACACACACACACATACGAAAGCAGCTTAAGGCAAAAAATGCTGAAAGGCTTTGGTTGTCTCATTCATAATGTTTATGCATTTGCTTCGTTTCGTTTCCTTTGTTTTGTTTTGTTTTGTTTTACATTTGATTATTGAGTAGTCGGCACTCACACCCTCTTGCCACCCTTCCACCCCCGCCAGCCATACCCCCTCTCCATCCATTATGCGATTGCATGCACGTAACTGCACTTGGAATCAATTTGGTTGCTCATCGATAATGCAAGACTAGCGTCACCCATCCTTCCCCCAACCTCCCCTCTAAATACAAAATGGCGCACATCACTCAAGAACAACAACAACTATGTAGAAGAAGAGGAACAGCTTTCTGTCTGCCATTTAAATGAAACTTAATTCATTTTTAATAGAGCCAACAAATTGTATTTACTTTCCGAGTGGTTTTACAGACTATTGCCAATGATCGGCAACAACTCCGCCCTTACTTACCATATACTAGTTGTCGTCCCTCCTCACCCCTCTACTAACGTACCACCCACCCAGCTAAAAGGCAACTAAATTTATTGTTGTTTACCGTTTCGGTTGTTCGGTGTTCAGCGTGCAACGTTCAACGTTCAACGTTCTTGATTCTAGCGTCTAACGTTTCATGTTGCCTGTCGAATTATATTTGATGTCTGGCTGCTTTGCGCTCTGCTTATACAAAACAAAAAAAGACACAAAAAATGGCAAACAAATAAATGGACAATTAATTTGACTTAATAGACATGAGAACAACGACAACGACAACAACAACCCAAACCCGAACCCGAAATGTTGCAAATGTTGGCGTGTCATTGCACAAAATTGCACCACGCACGAGCAACAAAACACGAAAAATGGATAGAATTGCAGCAAGGACTAAAGCAGAAGATATATATATATATATATAAATAAATAATAGCAGTAACAACTAACTTTTCAGTAATAACAAGTGATATTACTTCTATATATGTTTTCATTCATTCTTAATACATTGCGGTGTCCTAGGCGTATACTTAAAAACTGAATGCTATACTCGAAACTCTGCCTAAAACAGGCCTGAAAAAGCTTGATAAGCAATAGGAATACCTTACTTTAAGTGGAATAACGAATATATATATACAAAACAAAGCTCAAATCGAAATCAAAATCAAATCGAATCGAAGATTATAAATGAAAATCACTTCAATACACAAAACATTAAGCAATAATCATTTATAAATAGTTAACGAAACGAATCTCTCTCTCTGGTCTTGGGATCAAAGTCAATGCAGCTCTATGGGAGCAGAGAGGGTGGAAGGGGGGTAGTTTGATGTTGCTGCTGTTGCAGTTACAGTTGGTAAACTTTTGCTGTGTTTTGTTGTTTTTGTTGTCGTTGGATCTTGACAGTTTCCGTTTTGCAGCGAAAGTTGTCTCGCTATATCTCTGTCTCGCTCTCTCTCTCTCTCTCTCTCTCGTTGTTTGCTGCGGTTACCCTGACCTTTGCCTTCAGTTGGGGCTTGGGCTTTGGGCTTAATCAAAATTGGCGCACAGTGCACATTTACAATTACAACAACTAATTAAATAATGGCATTAAGTAACAGGAAAAGGACATGGCCGTAATGCACTTTTCGTGTATGTGTGTGTTTGAGCTGGCATTGGACATTGACCAGCAACAACAGCAACAGCAACAACAACCGTTGCATACATTGAAAAGCTCTTCAGGGATATACGCATCCTTACACACACACACACACACACACACACACACACACACACACATATATATATATATATATATATAGATAGAGTCAAGTTGGAGTCATGCAAAAAAGTCGAAGCATACCTGACATTTACTTACTGTTAAAGTTTAAGTATTTTATATATATATATATATGAAAAAAATATCAAAAATTTACATACACTGGGCGAAAAATGTTGAAGTTGAAGCTTAAGTAATGATAATTTTTTCAAAAAATTCTTTTTTTTTCTTAAGTTTCTCGGCGGGTATAATAAGATAAATACTAAATAATGACTTAAGCTAATTTTTTATTTCTTAGTTTCTTGGTTAAAAGATAATACTTTTAAAGTCAGACTTAACTTATTTCAAAACATTTTCGACATCAAAACAAAAGAAGTTTTTTTTTTTCTTTAAAACTTCACTTGATATATAACAAAATGATGTTCATCATGGAAAACTTTTAGAGTGTATTATTCTATATATCTTTATAGAGAGAATATAGAGTCAAAAAAGAAAAACGAGAAGAAGAAGAAAAAGACTAAAGCAAGTCTCCAAAGGCAGCAACTTAACGCTTCAATAAATTTTGCAGCCTTGCCAAAGTCGACATCGTCGTCGCCGTCGCCGTCGCCGTCGTCGTCGTCGTCGTTGCTGCATCAATAAGGTCCTTGTGCACGCAGCTCCAAGACGCCTCCACGACCACGCCCACCCACCAACCAATCTGCAATCACCCACCCAATACACACACACACACACACACACACAAAGACACATAGACACACACTAGCCTGTGGCGCCTCTGCTGTGCATCTTTCCACATCAATGTCTACGTTTATGTCTACGTCTATGTTGGCTGTGTGTGTGTGTGTCTATGTGTGTGTGTGTGTGTGTGTGTTGGTGTGTGGCACGGAAATGCGTTAAGTTTGCGCCCAGCACGTGACACTGCTAAGCCAAAGCTGCCACACTGTGGCACGCAGCGCTGCCAGTCCACTCCCTAATTCTCTCCCCCTACCCCTGCTCCCGTCACCTACCCCTTTCGAAACCCAAATGGCAGCCCACCAGCGCGATAAGAAGGACAAAAATTAATGGAATTTCTGCCTGGTTTTTGCCGCTCTACTGCCATGAAATTTATAGTGTAACATAATGTGTGGCATATGCCACAAAGCAATAACAAACAACTTGCAACATATATATATATATATAAAGTCTTAGAAAATATATTCGTTTGATTTTTGATTATTATTTCTTTTACCTTGTTTTGGTATCTCGTTAATTGGTAAGGGAACTGGGCCAAAGGCAGTGTATTTAGTTAGTCGTTGCTTTTTGCTGATCTCACTTGTACTTAGTACGGTCTTGAGCTCCTCCAGCAATGTGGAGCTGCCTTTAGACTGCTTGGGCTGTTTTTTTTTCTACTCCTTTCTCCTTTTGCTCCTTTCTCCTTTCTTTCAGTTTGTTTTTACGACGACTTGCGAGCAACAACAACAACAACAATCAGTAACAACAACAACAACGACAAGAACAACAACATTAATAAGAGCAAAGCCAGTGATGACGATGATGGCACTGACGATGGCGTCCACGTTGCCCGTACGTGTCCTGGCAGCTGCCTGCCTGCAGTTTTCTTTCCTTTCAGCTTTTCTTTTTATCGTTTTCGTTTCGTTTTTTGTGTTTTTTTTTGTTTTTTTTTTGGCTGCTGCGCCTTTCAGCTTGGGCTGCCATCGTTTACGTCGGCAATTTTGCACTTGATTGCAATTTTTCGGGCTGCGCCATTTTCGGGGTCTCCCTCTCCCCCTTTCACCCTCTCGCTCGCCCGCCCACGACGAGAACGTGTTCATGACATTGCGTATACGTCCAGTGGGTTGCGCCTACCGTTCGTTGCTGCAGCTGTATGAGAGAGAGAATGGGAGAGAGATAGAGGGGGAGGGTGGTGGGTTGGGGGTGGTGTGTGCTGCATTATTTTCAATTAGGGCGCAGCGACAAACATAGTTTATCATCAAGTTGACGCGACGCTGTCACTGCTTATAAATAATCGACTCAAGCCAAACTGGGCGCGAATGGTCGCCATTTTGTATTTGCTGTTGTTGTTGTTGTTGTTGTTGCTGTGTGTGTGTGTGTGTGTGTGTGTGCGCCCCCAAAATGCCAGTGACAACATAAATTTTGGATGCAATCTAGAAAAATGAAAGAAGAACAACAGCAACACATCCCAAACCCAAACCCAAACCCAATCCCCAAACCCAAACCCAATCCCAAAACCCAAACAAAACAAAGAGCTAAACCGAAAGACGAGCTGAGGCTAAAGGCACATAAAAATAACAGTACAGCACACAGCCCCCCAAAAAGACAAAAAAATGCACATGTACAAAAACAAAAAACAATGCAACGTTGCACACACACACACACACACAAAACACACACACACACACATGACATCAGAAGCAGGAGCAGCAGCCAAACGGCCACGCCCTCAACTCTCCCCCTATATATATGCATGTATAACTGACGGGCGCTTGGCCTCCAACACACACACACACACACCCCTCCCGCCGTCTATGAACGCCCTCGCACACTCGCTGCGTGTTGTCAGGCAAACTAAAAGTTTTGCCATGTCACGTCATTCGTCGTTGGCAGCAGCAGCGTCCTGGCCCTGGGCCTGGTCCTGCTGCTGCTGCTGCTGCAGTTGCTAATGGTCCTGGTGGCTCGGGCTTTTCCTGGTCCTAGCTTTTCAGTTTGGTGTCAAAGCGGGGAGGCGATGGGGGCGGGTAAGGATTTGGGCTTGGCTTTGGCTAACCGTCTTCCTGCTCCGGCCGGCTCCGGTCGATCGGACAGACGGACAGACGGACGGACGGAGGAAAAGCGTGTGCTTCTTTTTCCTTTCTCTTCTCTGCTTCTTCCTCTTCCTTCTTCTTTTTTTTCGGCACATTTACGCCCAAACACACACACACACACACACACGTACGTAAGTAGAGCTAAGCGCATTGCAGCAACAGAGACAGAGCGAGCGAAAGATTGACACCGAAGAACTGAGTGCGAGAGAGATGGAAAGAGAGTGAAAGAAGGAGAGAGGACACATTTGTCACGTGATGGATTGCAATGGGAGTGACATTTTTATTTCACTGATGGACGACAGCGCACGAAATGAAGCCCAGAATAACAACCACAACAACAACAGCAACAAGGACAGGCAGGGGCATGGAAGGAGCCGGGAGAGCGGGGGAAATCTGGTGGCAGCAATGGCACTTAGCTGCTTGCTGAAAGGGCTTGAAAGACAGAGATAGAGAGAGAGAGAGAGAGCTTAAGCTATGCTTGAAGTCAAGCTTAAGCAGCTCACAAACACAAACACAAAAACACACACACACACACTTATATATAAAGTTTTTCAAATGTTTATAAAATATTACTTAGATCTTGAATATTTATATATACATATATATTTATGCGTATCTACCAAATAGTTTCAACCGGGCATAAAACAAACTTTTCAATACAATATTTCTTAAGTTAATATTTTGAGTAAAATTCAAGTTAAAAATTGCCTAAAACTAAAACCCAAAAACCTTAAACACAAACTGGGCCCATCTCATAAAGACTGTTGGTTGCTTTGGTCATAAACAGTGTAGTCCAGTCTCCAGTCGGACGAACCAACACACACAAAATCACAAAATAACCATGGTCAAAACACAAAAACATGCAGAAGGTGGAGCAAAGTAGCAAGAAGGTCGGTTGGGGCGAGGAGGGGGGCGACGGTTGTTGGGGCTTAAATAAAGCTGTGTCGCTTGCACTGCAATTGTCATTTTGCCGCATAGAATGATGATGACGAAGAGAGGATAAAGTCCAAAAAACGACAACGATTGAAAATGTTGATGATGATGATGATGAGATGAGATGAGATGAACTTAGAACTAGTTTGGTTTGGGGTTGGGTTTGGGTTTGTATTCGGATTAGGATTAGGATTCGATTGCCAGCGGCTATTTAGTTATTTCCATTGAGGAATTGCAATATATATATATGTATTTAAATACAGATACAGATAGTCAGAAATAGAGATAGAATTTTCTTTTGTTGTGTTCTCGTACTCGATTGTTAGCCTTTTCTGGAATAAAGATAGAGAGTTAAAGAGTTTTTGTTGCTAATGGAAACTAATCAGCAGCAATGCGAAGTCTGTCTATTCATCCATTATTCACAATATCTAACATTTCCATTCATACGCATTATCGATTTTGTCTATTGCCATGTTTGGTTTTTGCTATGTTTACAAAAGAAAACTTCAAGTTTTGAGTTGGAACTTTAAAATCAGAAAATGTTGTCAGGTAAAAACTTAATTCAATCTAAACATATTAAGATTCTCAATACTCAATATTAGCTTAAAGCACAGAAGATTTTGGTATTGCTTTCGCGTTTGAACTTTAAAATGAATATGTTGAGAAGCTTAAGCTTTATTCAAACTAAGCATATTAAGATTCATACTTAATATTAGCTCAAAGCAATGAGGATTTGACATTGCTTTCGCTTTTCAATTTTAATCAAAATGTTCTTAACGAAAACTTTGCTCAAACTAAACATATATTAAGATATATACTTAACATTATCTCAACTATTATATTATAAGCAATCTTTAAGAGTCTATAGATTTAGATGAACTTAGTTAGAGTTTGACTTAATCTAAACTCAATCTTTTAGCTCGACTCTGTTCCCCCAAAAAAGCGAAAGGTGAAAATCCTAATAAAACAACATAATCAAGTATAAACGACAACTAATTACTTAAATATAAAGTGCTTTAAGTGAAAAAGCAATTGAAAACAAACAGAAATGTTTCTCTTCTCTCTCTCTCTCTCTCTTTATAGTGGCCAGAACTGTGGTTGTTGTTGTTGTTGTACTAGTTGTTGTTTGGGGTAATTGAAAGTATGCACTTTGTGCCACAGAAACCGAAAGTGTTTTTTCCAACAACAGCAACAACAACGACAATAGATGCAACAGGAACCGCAGTTGCCAGCAGAGACAGCTGGAATATATTTTATTACGCCACACTCTACTGTGTGTGTGTGTGTGTGTGTGTTATTATGTGGCACAAGCGACGTTCGCTGCATAAAGCGACTACTACCTACATTTTATTTGATTTCATTATGTTAAAAAGTTGTTCAAGAGTGAATCACGGACTAGAACGGAGAACGGAGAACTTGTTGGGTGGTTGGGTTGGGTTGGGTTGGTTGGTTGGTTGGGTGGCTCTGTGTTGTTGTGGGGGGTTGGGAGGGGGGTTTGGGTGTTTATGCATCTGGAGGTGGCAAGGTTGCACATTGCAGCAGACAGCGCACAGACTGAAAGCCAACAGCACCAAAGCCAAGGACGTCACACAGTTAGTTCGCTGTGAGCGAAAGAGACAGCGCCAGCGAGAGAGAGAGAGAGACAAGAAAAAGGGGTAACTGAAATGGGGGGACGATGGGGGTACACACTGAGAGTTCTAATGTTGCTGCTTGGAGGATGCTGCTGCGCAGTCGAAAGCATTTTATTATCCTTATTTAAGTTTGAAACTTATTGCAAAGTGGGAAACTCCAAATGTCTGGCTGGATGTCTGCTTGTTCGCTGCTGCTGCTGCTGCTGATGTTGCTGCTGCTGCACTAAAAATATGGAAAACTTTGCAGACAGTCAGCAGCCAGGCAACAACAACAACAGCAACAACAGTTGCAACAACATGGAGACGCGGCAACGAGTCGAGTGCAAGGCTTAAGTGTGCGGCTCCGGGCAGGACAGAATGGACGGACAACCAGAAGAGAGAGAGAGAGAGAAAGAGACAGTGAAAGAGAAAGAGATAGAGAGAGAGTGAGCCAAGGACGTTGCTCAAGTTGCGGCAAGCGCGAAAACAGCTGCAACAACAGCGGCAACAACTGCAACACAGCATTCAAATACAGAAAAAAAAAATAAAAATAAAAATAAAAGATATATATATATATATATTTATATATTTATATATACATATATGTACATAATGTAGAAAAGAAAAGAGTTATATAAATTCCGTTGGCGCAGTTTAGATACACACACACACACATACATATATATAGTGTAGTTGTGTGTGTGTGTGTCTCTGTGTGTAAGTGTGCATTTGGGGCAAATAGTTGTGCTCCAGTTTGAACTTTAAGACAAAGTTTCACAACTTTAACGAAGGTCGCGGTCGCTCTGCACAAAACTTACAGCAAATTCAATTATCATGCAACCACCAGAATTGTGGCAACACTCTCAACCCTCAACAGTCTCAGCACTCAACAACCCTGGAATATGGGTATATTTTTTGTCAAAATTAATAACTCGAGTAGCATATAAGATATTTTGATTGAGAAAGGAACTTTTTGCCTATTCTATTGGTATTTTTATCATCCTTTGACTTACTTTTAGCTTTTTGAAGTATTTGTTGAGTAAGAATTTCTGGTATGCAGCTTAAGAGTTGAATGATTTGCATTGAAAATAAGTTAATTGAAGAAAATGCATGGAAATTGGATTAATAAAAGTTTCCCCTTGGGGCTATGTAGCCATAAATGTATGTATGTATGTATGTATGTATGTAGTTAGTTCAACTAGTTGTGGTTTCTTGTTCACATGCACAGGTTTTCAAGGTTGTCTCGTCTACGAAACTTTGTATTAAGAGTCTAAGCTAGTTGCCTGAGCATTAAAGTAATAAGTGAAAAGTATTCCAAGGCATAAGGTACTTAAACCATATATGTAGTATTTACTTGAACCAAGTTCAGATTCTAACAGTTTTTAATTCGTTGGTTGGGACTTAAATTTCATCATCATATCATATCATATCTGAGAGTTGAAACTTTAATTCATATGTTACTCAATTGAACTTTAATTAATATATTTTCAAACCAAAAAGTTGCCCTCAACATTTCGATATATTTACTTACAGTTAAGCTCAGTATTTGGTTTCCAGATGCATAAATTACTTTTATGAACAAGTTAGAGGCTCTCTTAGTTGGTTTTTTCTATTGTGTTCATGTTATAATTATTCTTATTCTTCACATTCCAAACCAAACTTGCCATCGATACGTTTGTGTACCTTTTTTAACATGAATTCAGTTTGTGAGCAGCTTTTTTTCAACACATTTTCTTGGTAGACAGATCGATGTTGCCGTCGGCATGTTGTGCTAAATGTGATGTGAAGCACACAAATTTCTATCTAAAAACATGATTATCCATGGAAAAAAGATACTTTTTTATGTAATTGATAGAGATGTATTTTAATGCTATATGTATTTGATATAATATTAGATTTCTCACCAAAGATATTTTGCTATGCATTTGAAACAAAACAAAACATATTCTTATTCCCCAGTTGTTTGGGTTGTGTATCTTTAAGATACAATTAGCTTTAAAGGGAGGCTCAATATTCGATTTTCATACACATTTTTAAGATCTTTGATGCTCTTATAATTCGGTTCTTTACTTTTAGGAATACTAACAAATACTTTTTACTAAAATCACACTTTACTTTCATACCAAAAAAAACAATACATTTCAATATTGGAACTATAACAAGTAAGAAGGCTCTGGAAGATACCCTTTACCCCTGACGAGACAGACATACCCATACCTGCACTACCGGACCAATGCTTGATGGTTTCATATCTCCAGTGTTTCTTAAACGATTTTAATACAAACTATATTCATATGCTATAACTTGAATATTTATCCTTAACAAACCATAAAACCAAAATTCCAATCAGAAATGTTAGCTGTCGTTCTTGCATGGTATCACTCGGCCCTGGTATTTATGTTTGTATGTCTTTATGTTTGTTTTGAACGAAACTCATTCGCATATCGCTTTACTGACCCAGAGACAAAAGTTAAGCGAAGACATCGTCAAGTTAACTGCTGACCGTCAGCTGGCTGGAAAATAAACGGATAAACGGGTAAGCGGGTAAGTTGGATAACTGGCAAACTGGCAAAGTGGCAAGCTGGCAACTTGCAACTTGCAACAACTTGATGCAAGCATCAGCAATGAATGCAAAATCCTTGGCTCATAACTTTGCGACAATTTAACAAGCCGCAAGAGTTTTTTTTTCACAATTTTTTTAACTTTTTTTTGTTTCTGTTTGCAGCCGCAAAAGCCAAAGGCGCTCTCAGGCCTCCATCAAGTGTCAGTCTCTCGGCCAAGTCTTCACTGTACGTGTGTGAGTGTGTATGTGTGTTAACTCTGACTTGGACTTGGAGTCGGACTTGGACTGGCCAATTGTGACATTTTGCGGCAGGTTAGCAACTGTTGCTTGCTGGCTTGCTTGTTGCAACCGCACAGCAATTGCCGCCGCCGCCGCAGCAGAAACAGCAACAACAACAACAGCAACAGCAACAATTGAGTGAAATGCCTTGACATTGCGTGCGGATGCTGTTGCTGTTGCTGCTGCTGTTGGTGCCTCCAATGTTGCTGTTGTTGTTGTTGTTGCACGGGGTAATTGGCGTGCGGCCTGCGAGAGACGCAACAAACGCGTTAGCAATGCAATTTATGTGCGTTTAGACGCATATTTTGCCAATTAAATATTGCGATAAAGCATGCAGCCTATAACAGCATGCAACAGCAACAGCAACGGCAGCGGCAGTGGCAGCAACAGCATCTCTCGCTCGGCTTAAGGCAATCCGCCTGCAACCCCAACCCCTCTCTCCATTTACCGTCAAGCTGATAAATGCTGCTGATAGCGATGCTGACGTTGGCAATTTGGTTGCAATTTATTTGGGGGGCCTCCAACTTGCGCCAGTGCAACTCTATGCGTCTCTCTCTCTCTCTGTGTGTGTGTGTGTTTATGCGCTTCTTATACCCTGCAGTAAAATGAGTTAATAATGCATTTATATATATATGGTGTAAGTATTTATTACAAGGTTTCCCATAACAATATAATATTTAATCATCAAATCGAAATCAGTTTTTATATTTTTCATTTTCTAGCACTTGCTTTAAGTTTAGTTTTGACTCTTTTAAGTTAAGTCAACTTTGAAGAAACATTTTTAAATTAATATTTAACACGAAAAGTTGCTATTTGCATCAAAGTTTATGAAAACCTTAAATTGCCAAAAAATATATTCCCCAAAACCCAAAACTTGACTTCCATAACACTATGTGCCACAACTAAGAAAGAGTATCTGTTCATTGTCAGAAGATTGTTGTTTATTACCGTTACTACAATTGTTTGTTTGTTGTTGCGCAACGCACTTTGTGCAGCACTTTGTGCGTTGTTGCCACCGTAAACGCAAATTGACATCTTTCAATTAAACGACAATTGTTGACCAAGAGGCACGCACATCGTTCACATTCGTTCGATTCGTTCGTTTCCAGTTGGATCCAGAGGATCTCACTGATGATGGCAAGAATGTGGGAGAATGTGGAAAGGGGGGACTGGGGAAGGTGGCGAGGCATTGTGAATGTGTTGAGGTTTGCTTTTCGTCTGGTTTAACTGACTAACTGTCAAATGGCGCAATTGCGGATTGCTGCTGCTGCTGCTGTGGATTGCTGCCAAAAGGCAGTCTCGATTCTGGCAACATGTTGAGAGAGACAGCGTCTTGCAACATGCGCGCACTCAAAACACAAACAACCATAAACCGAAAAAAAAAAATATACATTTATATAGCCAAATAAATAAAAAATATTTCACTCGCGCTGCGGCTATGACATAAATGCACAATATTCAAATCTTTGGCAGCTCATTTTTGGCCAACTGACACTGGAGACCGCCGGCTGATGCCTAACTCTGGAATGGACCCAGTAACAAGGCGAGAGAGAGGCGAGTCGGGGGAGGGGGAGGTGTTTTCAACTTGCAAAACGGACGTTGAAATGTTGCGCATTTTGAAGTTTGATGTTTGTGATATGCGAATTTGGGCAAAAGCGTCAACCCGCCGCCAAAACTCACAAACTCACATACATAAATGGCAACAAACAACAATTCATCGTTGCCATTTGAACAACAACAACAACAACAATCACGGTATTCATAGTTCGTTTTTAGTATTCAGACAAGTAGCCAAACAACAACAGCAACAGAAAAAACCCCAAAAAAAAAATGGAAAAAAAAAACATTTACAAGTGCATTTTTTTTTTGCTTCTTTCGTAATTAGCAAAAATTCCTCACAACAAAAGTCGTGAGGAATACAAAGTAATAATTGTCGAAATATAATTGCAAACTAAGTGGAAGATATATTCATTTTGGGTCTGGAACTATATATTGTAGTAGAATAGATTATTATCGATTACAGTATAACAGTATTACCGTAAATGTTAAGCTTAGCTGTTAACTAACATTGTAAGCCACACTGTACATCTTGGTATCTTGGCATTAATGTTAAGAAGCAATTAGTTTATTTCCGATAAAGTTAAACGAATAAAGAATATGGAACTCAAGCAATATGTAGTGGAATAAACATATATACAAAGTATTATCGATAACAGTATAACATAATTACCGTTAAATGTCTACCGGTTAACTAACAATGTACCACTGTATTATTGGTATCTTGGCTTTAATGTTAAGAAGCAATTAGTTCATGTCCGATAAAGTGAAACGAATAAAGAATATTGAATTCAACAATATATAGTATATTAGTTAAGGCTTGGAACTACATATTGCAGTAGGATAAACACAGATATTAAGTATTATCGATAACAGTATAACAGATTTACCGTTAATGTCTTCCCGTTTACCAACATTGTAAGCAATAATGTTAAGAAGCGAGTAGGTCGATCGATATCAAAATATATAGTATAGTTAGTGCAGACATATAAAAATCAATAAAAAAACGTTTTTGCAAATGAATCTAATTTTTTTTTTTATTGTGTGTTTATTCACATAAAGTTTAGGTTTGATGAACTTGATGAGTATTCTTCTTTGTATCATTTGGTTAATAAGAATGTTGCATAAGAACTAATTAGAATGTAATCACAGACCACCCTAACCCACCCCTCCCCCCGCCTCCACCTTCCTTACCCCAGCACTCTACTTACATTACCCTGTGCCATTTTAGTAATTGACTGTAGATCGCATTCAGTTGAACGTTTTTGCCCAATTAAATGCATGAAAAACGCGAAACGCGACGCGATGCGACGCGGCATGAAAATAATAATAAAATGTTGCCAAGTTGCAAGTTGCTGCGAGTTGCAAGTTGCGAGCTGCGAGTTTTGCGATTTGCGTATAATCCAATGCCCGCCCGTCCCGTTCCTCTCAATAGGGGAATTTATGCAAAGAGGCGCGGTTTAATAGAATAGAGACAATGACGTCCCCGTCCACCCCCCTGCAACTCCCAACCAAACCTAACCCAACTACTTTTACATATTATCATAATTGAGGTGCAGCAATTAAAAGAACATTGAGTGTAGTAAGTAGTATGTCTAGCGAACGGACGGCGGCGAAGGAAGTGAAGTTCAGTTCGGTGGCATCAACATAATCCAAATCGAAAGCAGCCATTTTTGTTGCTCTCTTTGCAGCTTTTTTTCGCTTTTTCATTTTGTATTATTATTATTAATAAAGGTAGTCGTAGTCGTTGTTTATTTTTAATGGGGTTTGTTGCTATGTTAAGCATTTTTTAATGCGCGCCCAGCAAAATTATTCAAAAACGAAAAAAAACGACTGAAATGAAATGAAATTCCATTAAAAATGCATTTCGGCCAATTCCTGCAACTTGCAACTTGCAACTCGGCAACAACAGACAACAAATGAATTGAGCCATCAAAAAAGCAAGAACAAGACGCGACGACGTCACGCAGCCAGCGACTATCAAAAGGAGAGTTGGCCGAAGAGAGAAATGGCCAAAAAAAAAAAAATAAACTACAAAAAAAAAAAAGCAAAACAAGAACGTGTTGAAAGCCATGTGTGGCATGGTCAAAGAACTTTAAGGACAAGGCGGCAAGTGGCAAGTGGCAAGTGGCGACTGTGACTGGAAAGATGTTTTCGGCAGGGTTTCTCCCTCTCTCTCCCCATCTCTCTCTCCGTCTCTTTCTATACACAACCTGTACACATTGGCGTGTCAGTTTCACGTGCAGTGGCAAAAGGTAATTCATCTTGTTATTTTTGTTCTGTTCCATTTTTTTTGTGTTTTTTCTGTGGGCAACATTTTGTATGCTTATTTATTTGGCTGACGGCTTGAAAGAAGACGCCAATTTCCTCAAATTTCCCCTCATACCACATATCGTTTGTATCGTTTGCTCTTGCCTTTGGGTTGGGTTGGGTTAATGTTGCCCTTCGCTAATTAGATGCGAGCCAAGGCATTTTAATGCCCTTTGAATATGTTTAATAATGTAATAAATACATTGAAAATGAAAATGATGATGTTACAATGTGTTGTAAGCGCAGCTGGCGGCATCTGCCTCGAATGTGGAATCCATTTACAACTACACAAATATTTTATAATCATAATCAGAATCTTTCAAATTCCAACCCCATCAACATTGCAATGGTATAATTAAATGTAATTGAGACGACTTTTTACAAAAGTTAACTAATTGAAAGATAAAACTGATATTTTTCGCCTAATATTCTCTACTTTTAGCAGAATTCGAGCCTACGCTCCCAGAGGGAATCTGATTTCTAGTCAGACGCCTTAACAGCTCGGCCACGACTGCCTTATGACGATCGTTTGCCTAGGAATGCGCTTTATAAGATAGTTAAGATTGTAATTAATATACGATAAAGTTGAAGTTAAAGCTATATATTCAACACTTTCTTTATATTTCATTCAAATACCAACAAATTGATAATAAAACGAATATATATATATAAAAAAAATCAACTCAAGATCAAAATCAAATCTTTCAACAGTCGAATCATTCCCTTATTGTCAGCAAAAGCCAATCAATTATATTTGCAACGCACTTGGCTTTTGATCATTTGCCACCCGCCACTCGATGTGGCGACAATGCGTTATGTCTCCCTCCCTCTCTCCCTCCCTCTCTCTCTTTCCCCTTCTCTCTTTGTTGCTATCTCTTCTGTTTGGTTGATCAATGCAATCGCGATATCAACAACAATAACAACAACAACAACAACCGACGGCAGCTCCAATCGCAACTCCTAAACTGAAACACAACGACGAAGAAGAAGAAGAAGAAGAGGAAGAGGAAGGCGAACAACGAGCCGTTTTTTAATGTGCACCTTTTGTTCTGTGGCAATTGCAAATGTAACTGTTGCAACACATACGGCGGGGCAGAGCGGGGTACACACACACACAGAGAGAGAGAGAGAGAGAGGGTGGCAAAAAGGTTTTGTGAGCGGTGTGGTGGGGGGGAGGGGGTATGCCTACTGACTACTGCCTGCCGAAATGTCAAATGCCAGGCCATATTTCTTAAACGCCAAATACTTTTTGACATAATAGTCCAATTACCTTATCGCGCCATCTGAGATGCGGTCGCCGTTGCTTCGCCGCCGCGTTGCACGTACTTGTTAGTTGTTGTTGTTGTTGTTGTTGCTGTTGTTGGTGTTGCACGTTGCTGGTCGTTGCTGTTATTGTCGCTGCCGCCACCATTGATGCTGCTGTTGCTGCTGTTGCTGTAGCGATTATTTATGGCGATCAATGTGAGCCCAGTAGCAGAAATTCCATTTAAATTGCGTACAACAGCAACAGCAACAACAGCAGCAACAACAACAACAAGCAACAATTGTTTTTATGCAACGGCGGCGGCGTTGGCGGCATTGGCGGCATTGGCAGCATTGGCGGCGGCGGTGCCTCTGAAGCGGCATCAACAACAACCAACCAACCCAAACCCAACCATAGCAAAGTATCAGGAACAGCAAACCACGCGCCAGATATTAACAGCTTAGCCGTTTTCCAGCTAAGAAAAAATATGTCATTTGATACCTTTATGTGTGTGAAGATATTATTTTTTCCAGATGTTAACAGCTTAGCGATATTTTAGCTAAGAAAAATGTCACTTGATACTTTTTTAATGTTATAATAATTATCTCAAATATGTTAATATATATATCGCTCATCGACAAAAATGTCACTTGATACTTTTTTAATGTATAAATAAATAATTATTGTTTCAAATATGTTAATTTATATATCGCTTATCGAAAAAATGTCACTTGATACTTTTCTTCAGATATAAACTTTTCCAAGCTAAGTCGCTTATAAAAAACAAATTATCATCATAAATTTATATATATTTTATTGGTGAAAAGTTAAAAAGTAGTTATTTTTAATTGATCTTTCTTTGGCTTTGGCTTAAGTTTAGATTGCAATTTACTCTCTGATATATTTTTTTTTATGTCATGACATATATAGTTTTACATACATATTAACTAAGATTGTGCTTATATGCGCTTATGTGTGTTTCTTGGCCATTTTTGCCATTAATCTTGGCTCTCTAATCACGTGACCATTCGCGTTGATCAGCTCTGATAAACTGTGGCATGCAACATAGTTGGCAAACTGGCGGAAAAACACCTTTAAAAGCTCATGCTCAACATCTGTTTAAAGCAGGACAATCGATTTTAGTGTAAAGTGTTGCTGTACACACACACACACACACACACACACACCAACACACACACACATACACACATAGATAGAGTATCATACTCATTGGTTAGTTGTAAATGAGTCTCGAGGGTCTCTCTCTCACTGTCTATCTCTCTCACTCTCTGTCCGTTTGTGGAGCTGCCCGCGCCTGTAATATGTCTTGTTGCTTGTTTGACAGTTGTTGTTGTTGCTGCTGCTGCTGTTCAGAACAATCGTAGTTATATATATATATATAGATAGTTTTTTTTGTATAAACGCAACTACGCGCTGCTGCTGCTGCTGCGACTGCGGCTGTAGAGTTGGCGATATTGATCTTATTTCAATATGCCAGCCACTGACTTTCAGATACGAGAAACCGAATTCAAACTGAAGAGACTCTGCTGACTTGGCTTTTAATTTGCTGCTGCGCTTTCAGTTTTTCCAGTTTGCCGTCGCCACCGCCGTTGCCGTTGTTGCCGCTGTTGTTGCCGGTTGCAGTTGGCAATTTCCTTGTGGCAGTCACTTGAGCTCTGCTGACGTTGTTGTTGTTGTTGCTGTTGTTGTTGTTGTAGTCGCACCTTAACTGTCGGCATTTCGCCATTGATCTTTACCTTTTCCATTGGTTTTGGTTTTGGCTTTTGCTTTTATTTTATTTTTTTTGCAGAGCATTCAACGTTGTCAACGTAGGCGAGAAAAGCGGCTTCAGCTCTACTTACAGCGTGGTAGGCGTGGCCGCACTTTGATTTAGTAAGCCGTAATTACATCTGAATTGTAACCCAGCCCCAAGTTAAAGATGTTGCATTGACATTAGGAAAGCTCGCAAGTGATTAAACACGAACTTCAATGAAACTTGTTGCGATATCAGAAACTTTTTGTTGAAGCAAGTAAGAAGGAACAATACATCTCTAGCCCTTGACCTTATACATACGGTCATACTTGCAGTGCTGTTCCAATGCTAAATTACATTTTTCATATTTCTAGTGTTTTCAACCGATTTTTATACAAATTTGACAAATTTTTTATTATTTTTTTATTGTTTTTAAACCCTATTTTTCAATTTTCGAAATTAAAAATTTTGTTATCGATAACATGTGTATACAGTAAGCCGAAAAAGTTATCGATATTTTAAAATAATAATAATTAAAATTTTTACAGATTTTCATTATATTGTTAATGTTTTCAATCTCTATTTTAAATTCAAGATTTGATTGTTATCGATTACATGTGTATATCGTAAGCAGGAAAAATTATCGATCATTTAAAATAATAATAATAATTATTTCATTATTTCTCTTATGGTTGAAATGCATTTTTAAGTAAATTCAAGATTTTTGGTTATCGATAACATGTGTATATCGTAAACCAGAAGTTTATCGATAAGTTAAATTGAATTGAATTATTTCTCTTAAGCTTTTCAATACCGTTTTCAATTTCGATTTTATTGCTATCGATTACATTAACCAATTCATCGGTAAAGGGTATAAAAATAATCATTAAGCATTACTATAGCCTAATAGACATCGTTTTTTTTCAGACTTGCTGTAAGCGATTAACGTTTACGAACCAAAAAAAAAAAAAGAAACGCAAACGAAGGGTAAAACGTTGTTGTGGACGGAAAGAAGTGTCGAAGAATAATAACTTTGGATAACATTTTTGCCCAATTGCCAGCGAACAAGAGCAATAACCATAAAATTAACAATAACAAATTAGAATTGCATGCTTTTTACCGATTAATTTGTATACACACACACACAGACACATACATATAGACATTGTAGCTTCATTGTTTGTCGCTCATTAAGAAAATGTTGCGCGCTTCGACGACGACGACGACGACGATGACGACGACGATGCTTAATATTGTTGCAGTTGTTGCACAGAAAGTTGCCGACAAAGGCGAAACCGACTTTAGCTACTCGTCACTTTGGCCAGGCATAATTTAAAATCAAAATCGCACAGTTTATGCAAATTTCAGAGACAGAGATAAGAAAAAGGCGCCTTGGCATGCGACTGATGGTGGCAAGTTGATGCAAGTTGCAAGTAACAAGTTGTGTGTGTGTGTGTGTGATCGCTCCTGTGTGTCTGCCTTTTGTTCAACAAGTGACTGAGTGTTTGTTTCGAGCCTTGCCACAACAGCAACAACAACAAGAAAACGTTTCCACTCTGCCAATTTGTCATCATCATCATCATCATCATCATCATCATCATCGTTATCGTCATCTAAGTATGACGTCATTGATGTCACACATGAATACTTCAAATGCAACTGCAAATAGTATATAACAAAATGACTCACGGCGGGGTGGGGGGAGTGAGATGGGGGAGAAGGGGTCATTTCGGGCGAAAAACCAAACGCTGCACATTTCGGCGACGGCGACGGCGACTGTTCTCAGCAAAATCTTTTGTGTAATTGGAAGCTGATTCTTGAATCTTGGCGGGCAAAACGTTTTGAACCCGCTGCTTAGCCTTTGGCGTGGGAATACGAACGAAATACTCGAGAGCGCGCCTCGAAAAGCGCTCACACGCACAGTGGTGCTAAATTTGCAAACATTTTCCATAGCACTCGCTTTGTTCTCGCTTCTCTTTCAAGCTAAACTAAAAACCCAAAAACTTATTCTAAAAATAATTTGTAACCATTTCAAATTCACTTCAGTTTTGATTAGACTTGAAACCACTGTGCCACAGTGTGCTAAGCATGTTGAATTAAATGAAATAACATTTTTTTTTTCCGAATTGCCGAATTGCCACTTTGCAGTTTGTTGCTGTTGTTTGTTGTTGTTGGTGCAGAGCATGTGGATTTGGATGTGGCAGCAGCTGTGCATTTTGCATCAGATCCCCTTCCCTCCTCTCCCTCCTCTCTGTGCCGCGCAGATGCGATCTTGTCTCTCGTTGTGTACCGGCGGAAGAGGGGGACGGGGGTAAAGGGGTAGATGGCCCCGGCCCAGCTGCGTTTTGCCATTTTTGGCCCGCTTTGCATGCAACACGAGCTGCAACACTTAATAATTTGCCTGTCCTGATCTTGTTGTTGTTGTTGCTGTTGCTGTTGTTGTTGCTGTTGTTGTTGCTGTTGCTGCTGCTGCCTTGTTGCCTCTTGTTGCAGTTGTTGTTGTGACTTTAGCGTTCGCATTTCATTTGCGCTTATCTCGGCCCGGGCTCGTTTTCATGTCTTTATTTATAATTTTATTGATAAAATTGACATTAATCGTGCGTTTAAGACGATTTTTATCGCATTGCGTGCAAATTGCTTACAATTTTGCACCATGTCCGAATGCGAATGCGAATGTGTTTTTTTTTTTTTTGTAACAGTAGTCTCCGCCAATTCAACTGCAAATCTCTTAGTTTTTTTCCCCCGTTTTGAATACAAATATATTTTATTGCCGTCGGGTGTTGAATTGTGCACATTTTGAGCATTTGGCAACAACAACAGCAACAACAACAACAACAAGCAACAACAACAAGCAACAGCAACGCGAATATAACCAAGTTGGCCAAAACAGAGAGATAGTCAAGACATTTAACTTGTGTACCAACTTAAAGGCATTTAAGGATAAGAAAGATAGAAAGAGAGAGAAAGAGAGAGAGAGGGCTGACAAATGTGAATTGGTGGCAAATCTGTCAAAAGATATTATGATACAATTTTAAGCATATGCTAAGTTGTGAAAGGCTTGAGGCGATTTTTGATGTTTTCATAAGTTTTTTGAACCTAAAAACATTGGATACTTATATGTTTATCGATCTCAAACGGTTTCAATTCAAGTTTTTTGTGCATTCAGTCTTAATTAAGAACAGTATATACTCCATTTGAGATCAATTACACTTAACCAAAAGAATAACCTTTTGATTTTCGCTTACCATTTGTATTCTATCGATAATTATCGATAACATAAGTAGCACTGAGCAAGTAATCCACACAGTTTATCAGTTTAATGCACGTCTCAGGCATTTAATGTGGCTATAATAAGTAGCGCGACTTTTGCCAAATGCAAAAACTAATTTGTATTTATGGCTAAAAGCAACAAACACGAGAAGACGAAGGAAACGAACAAGAAGAAGAAGAAGTAGAAGTAGAAGAAGAGGGAGACGGAGACAGAGACGTTGGAAAAGCAGCGTTTGGGAAAAGCATTTGCCATATGCGATTGCATTAGTAAATCCTTGTAATCCGCACATTAGTCTCTCTCCCACTCCCCCTCTCTCTCGCTCTTCCACTCCCTCTCTCGCTCTCTCTCTCTCGCTTTAGGTGGTCCTAGCAAATTACCTTCACGGGCCAAATACACACACACACACACCGATGCCAGCGCCAAAATTGAAGGATGGTATGTGGGTGAGTGGCACGGTGTGATGCGGGGAGGGAGGTGAGGAAGGGGACCAGCGATCTGTTGAACCGTGCTGAGCGTCTGACAAACCACATGCGATTATGCAGCAGACCTCCTGTGGATTGGGAGTGGAGGGGCAAGTGTAGAGGGTGTGGTGGAGTTGGGGAGTGGGAAACCAAAGGTCATGCTGGTTTTCTTCTTCTTCTTGGCTCTCTGGCTCTAACAAATCGGTTGAAAATCGTATATGCAACGCTCGCGCGTGTGTCGCAACAAACGGCAGCAGCAGCAGCAGCGGCAGCAACAAGCGCCAAGGTGCAGCACTGTAAAATTACTTATATATATAAGATAAATATATATATGTATGTATGTATGTATATATGCTATATCCTGCTGCTGGGTGTTGGTGTTGGTGTTGGCAAAGGCGCCAAAATAAAGAGTAGAAAGAGAAAAGATGGCGGCAAACAAGTAAAAATCGCATGCAATTTGAAGAAAAATATGCGAAAAGTAAACTTTTGAAACGACGCATTTGTTGCTTGTTGTTGTTGTTGCTGTTGTTGTTGCTGCTGCTGCAACTCCCTTAAGAGCCAAAATGAGGGTGTCTGAATGTGTGTGTGTGTGTGTGTGTGTGTGTGTGTGTGTGTGTGTGTGTCTGTTTGCCCTGCATAGCCATGAAATGTGCAAGTGCGTTAGCCCCAAAACCAATTTTCAGTAATGACTGCATTTTGCCGACAACGAACGAGATGAAGAAGAAGACGAGGCAGTAAAAGGCTGGGAGGCGGACGGGGGGTACAACTCTAATATGAGGGAGGGGTAGGGGGTGTTAAGGGGAGCGGTTGCGTTTTGTGATGTGTCGGTTTGTGTCGGTTTAAATGCACAAAAGCGCGCGCAAAGGACATGCCAAGGACAAACGTTGCTTGAACTGCCAAGCAGCTGAAGCAGCAGCAGCAATAAGGAAAAGAAGGTCGGTAATGGGCGGCGCCGGGAAGAGGGGTAGATGCACATAAGAGGGATTGGGGTTTACTTCCAAGCCAAAGAAGCCTTAGAGTCGCACACACACACATACAGAGAGAGAGCCGTTGTTGAGCCAAATGATGCTGCTGCTTCAGCTGCTTCAGTTGCCTGCCTTGCGTAATTTGCTGCGGCGATGGCGGCAAAACACATCGCAAAATGGCGACAGCATTTGGCCAACACCAACACTAACACACACACACACACACACAGAAACACCCCCCCTCAGTTCTGGCAAATGCAGCTGAAGCTGAAACGCTGCGGGTTTTACAATTTTAAGATTTATTTACGTGCTTTTGGGACGAGATGCGGCCAGGATAAGCAGCAAGGAACAGCGGCAAGAAGACGATGCTGCCTCATGCGTTTGTTGGCCGCGCCAAAAACTTTTCGCCAACGCCAACTGCATACTAATGGGTGGTGAGAGAGGGGTTGGGGCGTAAGAGGGGTAACGGGAGTGCGCGGGTGTGTATATATGTCGGCTACTGTGCGAAAAGTCAGCCTGTGACCTGTGTTCGTCCTCTAAAGTGAAATATTTTGCAGTCAGTTGTGTGTGTATGTGTGTGTGTGTGTGTGTGTGGAGCACAAAATGCAATTTCTACGCCAAAACAACACGCGCAAAAGAGAGTGACAAAGAGATAGAGCGAGAGGGAGAGAGAGAGAGAGTGAGAGCGATAGCGAGACAGAGAGGGAACATTGCGTAAGATGTGCGACGACCGACTGGGCGACGTCGCTGGGGCGTCATTTAATGCGCCGCCAGTTGTCTTAGCGCCCGAGCCCGAGTATAGGAGACGGCGGAAAGGACAACGACACACACACACACACACACACATACAGGACAACGATGGCGATGGCGACGTCGTTGGCATATTTCATTTTTCAGCTACTTTTTTGCCGCTTCATTTGACAACGCAACGCGGCGCAAAGGGGATAGAGATAGATAGATAGATTATAGGGGATAGGGGATAGCAGGGGCTGGATGGCGGCACACAACCGACGGGATCTCCATCATAATCTTGCCCCCAAACTCTTGGCCCAATTGCATGGATGAAAGCAAAAAAAAAAAAACAGCGAAGAGAAGAAGGTTGAAGAAAACGTTGCATGTATCTGAAATGCTTCAGCATTGATAAATAGTTTTGTGCTGTCCTCTGGGGGCCCCTCCACCCACTGTTTATGTGTGTGTGTGTGGGTTGGCTTTCGAAATTAGGAAAATTAATGTGGGAAAATGCGCTTTCCCCCAAAGTGAAGTTTTGCAGCTGAAGCGGCATCAGCATCAGCATCAGGAGCAACAAACGCATCTCATATATCAAACGAAATGGCGCCCATCTTGGGTTTTTTTTTTGGTATACCCTTAACCCACGAAATGGGTAAAAAAGGGGTATAATGGTTTTGAGCAAAGGTATGTAGCAGGCAGAAGGACGTGTCAATCTCAGGAGCTAAAAGGGCTAAAGACTTCAGATTTTTGTTATAATAAGTTTATTTCAATCTATCGATAACTTTTCAGGTTTTCGATATGCACATGTAATCGATAACAAACATTGGTACAGTAGTGCAACTATTAAAGAATGTGTTTGGTTAAGGGTAAAGGGTATCTCCAAGTCGTGCTTACACGACTTAAGCCTTCTTACTGAGAAAGTTCGAGGAAATAGTTGCAACGATAATGCCGCTGAGTAAGGTAGGGCGTGGGGTGGAGGGTTGACGGGCTTCAACATTGAATAATATGCGTATTTTTGGCACTTGAATTTCCGTTTCCCATTTCCGTTTCCCATTTCCCGTTTATGGCTTATATTGCTAATAGTAACTTTTTTCCCGTTAACCTTTTTTTTGACGAAAATCAATGTCGGAAAAAGCTATAAGTTAATTATTAACTTGACAATGATATCTACTTTAGATTGAATCTCAGACAGTCTTATCTCATTGACCCCTTGAGTACCAATTTATTTGTCTGTTTGCGTAAATGTTCAAATGACGTGTGTCACACGTCAAGGGTTAATACTCAATTATAACTTTATTGACAAGTTTAAGGTTGAAGGAAACATATCTTACCTGTACTTAATATCTTATTGATACACCTACACACACACACACACACATTTTACGCATTCATTCATTGCACTTGGCCATAAACTTGAAAGCTACTTCAAGAGCCAGAACAACACCAACTACAACAAAATGCATCAGTTTAATTAAATCTGTTCAAGTTGGCAGCACAACTTGAAAAGAAACAAGTAGGAAGGTTTTAGTGGAGTAAGCTCGACTAGAAGATACCCTTAACCCTTGACCACACAGACGGACAGACGGTCGGGCTGACAGACATACACATATATACGCGAACTACCGGACCAATGCTTGATTGTTTAATATCTCCGATGTTTCTAAGCCGATTTTAATAAAATTTTTACAGATCTTCATTGTTTTGTTAATAGTTTTAAGCCTTATTTTGAAATATTTGAGATTCAAGATTTTTGTGACCTGAAAAGTTATCGAAAATTTGTAACAAATTTGTCGTGCCTAGAGATTAGAAGAGCTTATATCGAAAATCTAGCTTATGTAGTTCCTGAAATCGACGCGTTCATACATGGCTTTATCCACTCGGCTGTTGATTGATCAAGAAATAAGTTGGAAATAAGTCTTGCCCAAAACCATTATACCCTTTTCATGGGTTAAGGGTATAAAACTACAAAAAAACATATTCGTTGCACAAGGTTTTTCGGTTGCAAGTTGCTGTTTGTTGTTTGTTGTTGGTTGTTGGTTGTTGTCCAAGTTGGTGTTAAGCCAAGTTAACGTCAAGTTTAACGTTGCGTTATTAACAACAATTATTGACAGGCCACAGTCGAATCGAGTCGAGTCGAGTCAAGCCTAGATGCAGTGTACAAATAATAAATGAAAGAAAGAAAGAGTCTTGTGAGTTGCGATGCGAGTAGCAAGTTGCGAGTTGCAAGTTGCAAGTTGCGCGTTACGAGTAGCTTGGGCAAATTTCACACTTAAGAGGGCAAAGGGTAACTGCGAAAATAACTGCTTTGGCTGCTGATGTTATTATCCAGCTATTCTCCATGCTATTAAAACGCGATTTCAAGCTGCCAGCCAGAGTCAACAGCAACACCAAACAGCAACACCAAACAGCAGCAACACCAACAGCAGCAGCATCCAAGAGAGACGACTCCTTCATACCTATATATTGGCCATTTGGTGCTAGCCAGGCTAATTTTCAAGTTACCAGATTGATTTCGCGCGTAAATTTATGCGCACTTTATTGCATATTTGCGAGTACGTTCAACAGTCTACCAGTCTACTAGTCTACCAGTCTACAACAACCAGAGAAGAGGAGTCTGTACTCCGACTTCGACTCCAACTTCGGCTGGGTCTTCGATTTGGTCTTGGTCTTGGACTTGGACTACAGCCTGACTCATTTTCCCAGCGCATTTTCCGGCACGTCGCAGATAACAGCGCATACTACTAAAGCCGAAGAATCAAGCATTATAGACGAAGCCAAAAACCTTCTTTGGCTCTTGGCTCTTGATTTCCCATATTTTGATATACCCTACAAATGTTTAAGATGGGGTATGGTGGTTATATAGTTAGGTAAAGGTTGGTTAAAGGCTACCCGTTAGAGAATCCATAAGAGTAAGACATTTCATGCTTGGAAATTAGGATTCTAATCGATTAATCGACTATCGATAACATTGAAAGTAACTTTAGTAATGATTCACTGTAGTTGAACATAACATCAATCATGTGTGAAACATTTTATCATGATGAAATACAGGGTATGTTCTCGTCTATGACTCTCAACCAAGGACTTAAGCTGTAAGATTGCGCCTTGGCTTAGCTACGTATTTTATTTGGAGCACAGTTGGCTGATGAAATGCCAGCCAGCCAGCCAGCCCCCTTTCCCACTCCCTCTCCCACTCATCTCTCGCCCTCTCTATCTCTCTCTCTGTGTCTCTCTCTCTAGTTGCGCTCTCTCTTTTGCGTTGCAAACACGACTCGATGCGAAAGGTCAATTGATGGTGCTGTATGATAAGCAGTTGTTACCTTAAAACGTGTGCTGCTGCCACCAAAAACTGCTGCTCGTTGCCGATGTTGCTGTTGTTGTTGTTGCTGTTGCTGTTGTTGTTGTTGCAGTAGTTGAAGTGTCGAAAATTTCGCATTTGGCTTTTTCTCAGCGCTGCTGCTGCTGTTGCAAGCAAGAAGAAAAAAAAATGTTCAAAAAACCGTTGATGACGCGCGCCTTCAATTAAGATCATCTACAAATTGGACCTAGTTCAATGTAATTAACTTTTCTATACCTGAACTCGAACCCGATCTCTCGTTTTGTCTTCATGCAGTTAGAAGTAGAAGTTAAAAGTTATTGCAATTGGTTAACTAGAATTTAGTCTAGAACTAGAATTTAGTCTGGAACTAAAAGTTAGTATGAAATGTGACTAGAATGGAATATTGTTACTAAGTAAAAACATAGAGAAAAACATCTTTAGTTTAAGTTAAAAACAAATGTATCTACAATTAATGTGAATTACAATTTGAATCGTATACAAATTCTAAATAGTTTTATGTGTTATACAGTTTGAGAGTCACTGGCAGGGAATATTGTTACTAAGAAAAACTGGAGAAAAACATCTTTAGTTTAAGTTAAAAACAAATGTATCTACAATTCATGTAAATTACAATTTGAATCGTATACAAATTCTAAATATTTTATTTTTTTTACAGCTTGAGAGTCATTGGCATTGGCAGGGTTCAAGTTTGATTAAGCAAAAAAGACTAGAAGAAAAAACAAACAAACACAAATCATTACACACAACAACAATAAGAGAAGAGAAGAGAACAAGTTAACTAGGCAAACTTGCCACACTTTTAACCCACCAACCGCACCAGTCAACAACACGCCCCCCCTTACCATCCCTCAACAACAAGTACATTTTACAGTTAAGTTCAAGGAATAAGTTTCTTTGGGTGCGACTTTCAAATGACTTTAGATTTGCTTTAGTTACTTGTTGTTGTTGTTGTTGTTGGTTTTGCCGTTCTTGTTGCATGTTGCAGATGTGTATATATAGTATGTAACTAAATGTGTGTATGTGTGTGTGTGTGTGTGTGTGTGTTGATTTGTGATATGTGATATGATAGCAAAAGCGTTGCACATACAAATCAGAAATCAACAAAATGTACAACTATATAGAGTATATACATATATACATATATATGTGTGTGTGTGAGAAGTTAACAATGTGTGATAACAATGCAAGAAGAAGAGAGAAGAAACGGGTGGGGGGGAGGGTGGGTGGAGTAGTTGTATGTTGTTGAATATTGATGATGCAGCTGAATTCGATTATATTAACATGTCCGTTGCATTCATTAAAGGAACAACTCATGTGTACATTTTCCAATTAAAAATTGAAATATTTCAAGCATAACGGACACCGAACCGAACAGTATGGAACAGTATAGAACAGCACAGATTCATCCTGGCCATCCAAGCTGACGTTGTGATGCCGCCTCCCCCTCTCACTCCCTCGCTCCATCGCTCCTTGGTTTCGTTTCGGAGGAGCACTCCTCAAAAATAGAATAAAAACAAAAGAAAAAAAAAAAGAACAGAACAGAAACTAAAAATGAGAATAGAACGAAGGAAAGATAGACGAGTGTTTCGACTCGTAAATACATATATATGTATATGTATATGTATATGTATGTATGCATGTACACGAAACAAAAGCATCGATGCAACTACCGGATAAAAAATGAAGCAATCAGTGAATATAGAGAATGTGTATTGAAGGTGGGAGGGGGTTGGAGTGTGTGGAGCAAAAACAAAACAAAAAAAAGAACAACTGAAACAAAAAAAGTGGCTTGTGCGATAGTTTTGTGAAAGGCACTCATAGGGATACTACACGTCAATAAATGAAGCGAAAAATGCCAAAGCTCTCTCTCTCTCTATCTCTTTCTCTCTTTCTATCTCTATCTCGTTCTCTTTCTTCCCCTCGTCTCCCCCTATATAAAGAGAGGCTCACGCAACGTTTTTCATATAACATTTTTTAATTTGCTGCTCTTTCTTTCTCTTTCTGTATTTCTTTTTTGGTTTTTTCTTGCTTGCGTTATGTTCGCTCTCTTTCTAATCACACACACACACACACATGCTTGCTGCTTGTACAGCTCTCTCGCTCGCACACACTTTGCCTGTGCGCCTCCTATAGTTTGTTCATATATTTGGTTTTTTTTGTTTTTTGTTTTCAATAATTTTCACGATTTGTTCGCTTTTCGTGTTGGAATTTGGCCGCCACCGTGTTTCCCAATCCTCTCTCTCTCTCTCTCGCTCGCACTCGCTTGTACTCTTCTCTGTCTCCCGCCCCACTGCGTCGTCCACACACACACAGAGAGAAACAAACATATCGAACGCGCGCGGGGCATCAGTTTGCATATACACAAATATATATATATATGTATGTGTGTGTGCAGTCAGCCAGGCAGCCACAATCTAGCTCCAAATCCCCCACCCCCCACCCGCCGTCCCGATGGACTATAGTGCAAGTAAAACCCGATGTATGTGTTTATTGAAGCGTATCCATTGATTGGCAGGACATCTGCACATGGCATTCATTTTGAAAAGTCGGCGCTTGATTTACACACACCCCCGCTTCAACCAGTCCCCCGCCACTTTCACCCTTGACTACGCCACCAACCACCCAACCCACCCAGCCCACCCCACTTGAGCCAGCCATTAGCGTTTCCACATTGATTGGCGGCCAGCTTTTTGCATTTGGCATCGATACCCCCCCCAAAAAATCCTATCCTTACCATATTCTATCCTTTCCTTCCCATTGCCAATCCCATTCCCGTTCCCTTTCATTTCCTTACCCTACCTGTAGAAGGGGACGGCCTTTGGCAGTAGCTGGCACCCTATTACAGGTAGCTCCCCCTCCCCCTTTGAACTACCCGATGTTTATGTTATGTTGTGTTATGTTAGTTTGCGTGCAAATTTGTAAACAATTTACCTTTTACCTGCAAACCGTTTGCATTTGTTTAGATTAATTAATATTTTTCATCATTTCAGAGTTACCTTCAGTTACCCTTCCCTGCCCTTCCCATCACTACCCTTCCCACACCCCTGCTTTAGCCATATTTATGTTTATGTTTATTCGCCATAACTTGATTGGCAGCCGCCATCGCCATCCCATGGTGCACGGTTCTGCATATATATATATAATATTGTGCATTTATGGATCAATTGACGTTGCTGACGTTGCTTAATAAGAAACAAACATTTGGCTCGAATATGTTTCCAGGGAATTTGTGTTACGTTTACGACAATAATGATGATGATGATGGAGATGAAGATACAGAAATGTACCCCTGCCATAGTAGGGGTAGCTTGAAAAGAGTTCGAGTTGGTTAATATTAATTAAGTGTAAGTCAAGTATTAACAGGTAAAAAGGCTCTAGTCAAGTAAGATCGACTAGAAGATACCCTTAACCCTTGACCGTATAGACGGACACATACCTGCACTACCGGACCAATGCCTAAAGAGTTCTTATATCCGGTGTTTCTTCATCGATTATAATAATAAATACACAGATGTTCATTATTTTGTTAATAGTTTTAATCCTCATTGCCGAGTTTTCGATTTTCAAAATTTTGTTGTTATCGATTACATGTTCCATATCATAAACCTAAAAAGATATCGAAAATGTGAAACAAACTTGCTAGGGATGAGTGCGCATATAAAAAATCTGAAATTTCAAGCTTCTGTAGTTCCCGAAATCGACAAGTTCTTACATACCGACGGAAAGATGAACATGAATATATCGACTCGGCGGTTGATGCTGATCAAGAATATATATATATGCATTATGGGGTTGGAGAAGCTTACTTCAAACCATTATACCCTTTTTAAACAATTTCATCGGTTAAGGGAATAAAAATAATCAATGATTGAATGGCAAAACAATCAGTCGAAAGAACTGAACCACCTGGGATTTCAATATATGATTTCATTTCAAGAAACTAGACAATTACTTAACAAATTGAATGAACGAACCTTGAAAGAAAGAAACCAACTGTTAAAGTAATTGAGCTTGCTTTTGGTTCGTTCATTAATAATTGAAATACTTAACTTACCTTGCTTAACTACAATATAAAAATCTGTCCGGTAAAACATTTTTATACTTCCATACTTATCTTTCTCTCTCTCTCTCTCCCTCTATCTATCTCTCTATCTTGCTATCTATCTAACTATCCTTCACCTTTTTGGGTCATCCAATTATTAACACAATTATTAAATGTAATCATCGACTTTCATTTCTTCATTCGTTCGTTTGCAAGTGTTTTTTAATGCTGACATGGCGTGACTCCTCACCACCTCCCCCTCACTGCACACCTGCTCTATTACACGCACTTTCAAGGTTCTTCTGCTGCTATTATGACCTTGAGGCACAGCTGTGTCCAAGTTTGCAGCTCCTTGATTGTGTTTTAGCTCATATTACGCATACGCACCGTGTGCCAAAGGAAATACTCGACCCCACCCCACCCCGCCCTACTTTCGACACCCACCATCTTAACCATCATCGCCGTGCTTAACCGCAAAGCTTGCGTCATACACGCGGGACTTGAAGAACAAAAAGAAGAAGCGAAAAAGAATGAAACGAGAATAATATGGCATTATTTATGTATAAGTTGCAAGCAACCCACCGGAGGAACTACCCCAAGGGGCAAAAGGTGAGGTTAATGGTGTTGCGTGTGGCATGGTGGTTGGCTGTTGACTGTCTTCTTGCCTCGTGTGCTTATGCGATGTGCGTGTGGCAAGAAAGGACAGCAGCGAAAATGGCAGCAGCAGCAGCACCCCACCACCCCCCGCAAGCCAACCGAAATAAAGGAAATGCCAGGCGAAACGGTAATGTATTAAATTGAAGAAAACAAAAGCATAAGGGCATAAGGGCAGCAACCCTTAGACATCAAGGAATGCGTTGCGGTAGGTTAGGTCCTTGTTTGTTTTTCTCTGTGTGTGTGTGCCTTGCGTGTCCACCGCTTCCGTCCACCCATCCACCCCTCCCGTGTGTGTGTGTGTGATTATTTATGCCTCGCATTGGGGTAGGTCGTCAACAGCAACAACAACAACAAGGTGAAGTTTTGCTGCCTAATGGCAACGCAATTTCCGCCAAAAAGTGTTTTGCAAAACTGTGAGTAGGCGCACAACAACAACACCCACACACCCACATCCACACACACACACCCACACACACACACATGCACATACACACCCAATGGACGTGTCACAGCTGACGCCATTTTGTTTCTGAATAGGCTACCCTACGTTTGACTCGTTTTCCCCCTCCCTCCTGCCACCCCCTAGTTTGCCTGTCGTCCCTAGTTGCAATTGCTGCATTGTCTGACTGCGCAAATGACATGCATGCAACGTGCTGCGAGCACAGGCACATCCACACACACACACACAAAATGGACGACCGACAAATGGCAAACCGGCAGCCGTTGCACCCTTAGACCCCCAACACAACCCCCCGTTTGTCCTCCTCTCGACTGGTTTGGAGTTGCATTCCCACACTCATACACACACATATACATATTGCATTCACCCATCTTGCTCTGCCTCCCTGCCTGCTTGCCATCGTCGTGTGGCATCCACAGCTGCGGCGCCGCCAGTCGACGCCTACATGTCGGAAATGTTGGCATGTCCTTGTTGTATTTCTGCTCTAATATCCTTTATAGCAAAAGTGCTTGACGTAAATTGACTTGTTTTTACTTTTGACTTTTAAAGCGATGCCTCTGTGAACCAACCCCCAACCCTCTTCCCCCATCAACCCACCACCCCCTCATGCAACTCGTTCTATGGCCAAAGCCAACCAAACAATAGAATTCGCTGTCTGACTGCGCTCTGCCAGTTTGTTTGGTGAAGGGGAGGGCGGAGAGAAAGGAGTAGTAGTGGCTTTGTTTGTTGTTGTTGTGGTTTCAATTTGGATACAGGATACACACACACACACACACACAGACACACAGAGACAGAGAGACAGACATGTGGAGGCTAAGCGAGCAAAACGGAAGGCCGTTTAATATTTATTTTATGCATTATTTCAGTACACAAGCACTTTGTGTTTAGCTCGTCTGGGGTTAGGTTAGGGATAAGGGATAGTAGTAGTTGGGGTTAGATATGTTTTACAGGTGCGAAAGTGTCAGTATTGTTATGATACGGGCATATCAATGGAGGCGCCAGGAAACGCCAACGCCAACGCCAATGCCAACGCCAACCCGATAAGCGTGAGTTGAGTTACTTTAACTGCCAAATGCCAAATGTTGACAGCGCAATAAAATGTAATATACTATATATCAGACCACACTCCCTTCCCTTCGAATGCCATTCGAATTCGAATCCCTACAATGTTATACCCACAACCGTTGTTGTTGATATTACGAATTAGCTTACCAAAGATGAGTGTAATTGTGATTTTTATTGGTTAACCAAAGATAAATCGATGTGAATCAGAAAAGTAATTAAAGATAACCAAGGAAAGTTCCTTAAGCAAGTGAACAGAATAGAGATAATTTAGGAAAAATTCTTAGATCTGTAAAAGTTCAAAAATCTGATTGTGATTTCTTATTGGTTAACCAAAGATAACTCGATGAGAATCAGAAAAATTAATCAAGCAAAATCAAAAATATATATTGATTGACCGAGATAACCAAGGAAAGTTCCTTAAGCAAGTGAAGAAAAGATGGAAAATTATGGAAAAATAGTCAAATCTCTAAAAATTCAAAAATCTGATTGTGATTTTTATTGGTTAACCAAAGATAACTCGATGAGAGACAGAAAAGTAATTAAAACTAAAACAAAAAATATATATTGATAGACCAAAAAGACAACCAAGGCAAGCGCTTTAAGTAAAGAATAGCGAATATTTGGGAAAAATTCTCAAATCTGTTAAAATTCAAAAATTGAATTTTCCAAAGAATAATTTCCTAAACTGCTTTGATGATAATTATTCATATTAATTCAATGCCACTTGTAACTAATGTCAACGTCATCGTTAATCTAGCATACACCTTGTCCTCTCCCCCCTCTCCCACCCCCCCTGTTGCAACCAACTTACATTGCCCAAACCCTATTCAATGTGGGAGGGGCAGGGAGGATCTGGGGCTGGGTTGCTGAGCACAGCACACGTGTCGTATGCGCAATATGTAATTTGGCTGCATTTTATGCGCACACACTTAAGCCCCCCAATAATAAGTGAAGAGGTCCCTAGCCGGGCACTGGTGGGGTTGCCGGGGGGAGTGGGAGCAGGGGGGGGCTGGACATAGCCCAAAAACACAGAGCAAAGTTGACGACATACAAAACAAAATAAGTAAGAAGGCTCTAAGTCGAGTAAGCTCGACTAGAAGATACCCTTAACCCTTGACCAAGGACAGACGGACAGGCGGTCGGGCTGAGAGACATACACATACAATGCTTGATGGTTCCATATCTCCAGTGTTTCTTTCCGATTTTGATAAAGGTTAGGAGTTAGGAGAGCTCATATCAAATTCTGAAGACTCTGGCTATTGTAGTTCCTGAGATCATATAGACAGGCATGGCTATATCGACTCGTCTGTTGAAGCTGATCAAAAATATATATATTTTATGGCTTCCTCCTGCCTGTTACATACTTTTGCACAAAACCATTATACCCTCTTTTACCCATTTCATGGGTTAAGGGTATAAAAAAAGAGAACGAAAGAACAAACCGTGGAAAGTCGTAGGCAGGTAGGCAGGCCAGCAGGGGTGCAAGCAGGGGGCGGGGTGTTGTCAATGTGGGCGGTGCAACAAAAGCCAGGCAGCTAAAAGAGCAGCGACAACAAAAGGACACAACACAGACGAACACACACACACACACATACACATTGTGTGTGGCACATGGACATTTCCATCGATGGAGGCGCCCAAAGAGCTGGCGTGAAAAATAAAATGTCAAAAGTGTTTACGTTGTGTCTTCTCTTTCTTCTACCCCTCTTCTTCTTCTTTTTTTACCCATCACCAAATAAAAAGGAGAAACTATTACCACCCCCCGCTCCCGCACATCACCAGCCATCGCTGTACACTCCACCTGCCGCTTCTTTAAAATTTTATTTTGTTTTTTTGCCTTTCTTTTCTTGTTCTGTTTTGTTTTGTGTGTGTGTATGTGTGTGTGTGTGTGTCTGCTGCTATCTCTTTGGTATAAAAAATTGTTGCAATGGCCGACGGGGGGGACGGCGGTGGGCGTTGGTGTGTTGCAACGTGGGCGGCCAGCATTCATTATATGCAACAACATCAAATGTTGTCGACGTGGCAAAAGACGCGACGCAGGACGCAAAACGCGACAGCAATAACACTAAAAACTAGCAACAACAACAACAACATGATGGGAATAGCAAAGCAAGGACTTTTGCCCAGGACATTGGCAACCCAACAACAACAACAACGACGGCATACAAAAATCGACGAAAAATTTTTTGGCAAGCAAACAAAAATATTTTGCACTGAGCAGCCGTAAAGAGACACTGAGGCAACAACAGCAACAACAACAACAAGTAGATGATGAAGAAGAAGAAGACACTAGTAAATAAGAAGAAGAAGAAGAGGAACACACACACGCACACATACTCAAAAGAATAAGAACACACACAGAAAAATAGTTGAGAGAAAATGAAAGAAGAGGAAAAAAAGCGGAGGCAAACCGAACATAAAACTAAATAAGTAACAAAGAGAGCAAAAAGCATTGGCAAAAATGCACCGAGAGATAACCGAAAAACAACAAGATGAAGCGACAGAAGTTGCAGCATTCCAAGAGCCGAATCCTCAAATACCCTAACTTAACATTACAAATGTAAAATCACTAAGTACTTCTTAAGGAAATATTCCATCTTAGTTAATATCTAATAATCAATATCAATTATGTTCAAAGATAAGATCGCCATGTCTTACCGTTTGCCCTTGGCGGCGATAGCAGTCAATCAGTTTGTACTGAAAGTTAATCAAATAAAACATTTCACTTAAGCTAATTATTACTAACTTATTTGTGCTCTCAAAAGTGTTTTGTGTCCTCTTTGTTACCAACTAAAATTGTTTACAGCTATTAATAACACTAATTTTGTGCTTTTGAACAACTTTCAACACTAACTAACACTAACTAACCATACAAACAAACTTTCGTAATCCCCTTCTAATAGAAAATATTACTAAAATGAATTGTTTCAAATATAACTCAGGTGATTATCTCTTAATTAATGTGCGTTAATTTTAATTGTTTTGGTCCACCCTAATGTTTTATATGAATGGGCATATAAATTGCCAGTGTGTCTCTCTGTCTGGCTGTGTGTGTGTCTGTATGTGTGTGTGTGTGAGAGAGGAGATAGCATTTTATATTCTGATTAGAATTACATGCACCAAAAACACACGTTTTGTGTGTGTGTGTGTGTGTGTGCGTGTGTGTATTGGTGTGTGTGTGTGTTTGTCCGAGGGACAATTTCAATGACTATCCAAACTATGCCCTTTGTTTAACTAAGGGCACAACTGCGACAACAACTGCGACAACAACAGCAACAACAACAACAACAATAATCGTACGTACGAATGAACAACAGCGTCGACGTCGACGTCAGCAGCAGCGGCAACGGCAACAGCAGCAGCGGCAGAAAAATGGCAGTTATCGGCGCCAATGCATGCGACTGTGCCACGTGACCAGGAACCCAAAAGGGGTTGGCGGGACGAACAGAGGGGGGGGTTGGCTAGAGCAAGAGGAACGAAAGCAAAGGGAAAAACGAGCAAACCAAGAAGCGCTACGTAAAAAAGAAGGCAGCAAAACAAAAAGCGACAAAACAAAGAGAAAAAAAACCGAAAACGAAAAACGCAAAACGAAAACAACAAAACGAAAAAAAACGCCGACGCCGACGTTAAGTTGATGGCTTTGCCGTTCTAGTACTACGGGACTACTCGAATGTTCTTGTTGTTGTTGTTGTTGTTGTTGGCATAGCCCGATGCCAATGCCGATGCCGATGCCAATGCCGATGCCGGCATCGCTGCCCAGGGCCACCCTCAGTGCAGGGCAAGACAGCAGTCAGGCAGCAGCAGTCGAGCAGCAGTCGTCGTCGCCCGAGTTTCGCAGTCGTTGCAGCAGTTAAAACCCAACACACAGTAACAACAACAACAAAAACGAATGCATGGCCTGCCTGAAACTGCCTTTGCTGTTCTTCTTCTTATTGTTGTTGTTGTTGTTTTTGCTGCGTTTGCTGAAGGGGGCGATTTTTGCTGCTGCAGCGACGTCGCCGTCGCCGTTTGTTTGTTTCGTTTCGTTTTCTGCGTTTTCAGTTTTTTGCTGCCTCCGTTGCCTCCACTTGTTCTATACATGTGTTGTCGCTCTCCCTCTGTGTGTATGCACATATATATATATTCGTGTGTGTGTATGTGTGTGTGTGTATATTTTTATTTTTCAGTTCTTTCTGCTGCTGCTGGTGCTGCTGCTTGTCTTGTTGTATTTTGCAGCTGACTGCCAATTGTTTGGGCCAATCACAACGATGTGCAGCGTCGCATGTGGGTGTGGCCTAAAATGCAACCCCCGCTCCATGTTGCGCCCCCCCCGTAACCCCGTGGCACATACACACACACACACACTACGAACACACACTAAGCTGCGGCTGCAGGTGGACTGCGCTGCCGCTGCGTGTCCAAAAATTTGTTACCGCCGTTCCCGCTGCCCCTGCCCGCTGCCCGCTGACCCTGCCTCCTAAGCCCAATGCAACCGATGTTGCCTTCGACGATGTCGACGTCGCTGCTGTTGCTGTTGCTGTTGGCGTCAAAGCGTAATCGATGCTAGCCTCCCAAAAACTAAGCACTCCCCCACCGCACCCCCTCACCCGTTCGCCCTCCCTATTCGGAACTCCAAAAAAAAAGTGTTGTTTGTCGTAATGCGTATAGTTGAGAGCTTCTCTCCCTTTCTCACTCTATCTCTCTCTCTCCTTCTCGCTCTCTTTCTCGCTTGAAGTGTATGTGTGTTGTATATTAGTTTTCATCTTTCGTTGTTGTTGTTGTTTTTGTCTTGTTTTTCGGGGGTCTCTGTGTATAAAATATATATTTTTGTTCTGGTTCTTCTTCTTCTTGTTGTTGTTGTTGTTGTTGTTGCTGTTGCGGCGATTTCATTGTTATTTATTGTGCATTAGGAACTGCACTTTGTGCATCCTTGCAATGTAAACAAATTGTTGTTGATGATGTTTTCGTCTTCTTCTTCTTCGTCTTCTTCTTCTTAAGCAAAAAGCACAAACAAGCGTTGTCGCCTACCAAAAAAAAAGAAGAAGAAAGAGAGAAAAACCACAAGACAATTAAATAATCAAAACTGACAACAGTCTCGCTCTCTCTCTCTCTCTTTCTGTCTCTGTCTCTCACACTATATCTATATGTATATATATATATATATTGCAATTCTTCAGACATCGTCTCTCAACTTGACACAAGTTTTGCTTAAAGTTCTTTACTGTTTGTTGTTGGTTTCAAGTTTTTGGGTTAAAATTTGTTCGCGACTTTGCTGCAAAAAGTTTTCACTTTCCTTTGGACCAACAACAACAACACCAACAACAACAACATCAGTGTATACAATAAACTCTTGGCGCCATTTTGTGTAAGTGTAAGTGTGTGTGTAAGTGTGTAAGTGTGTGTGTTGTGCTTGGCTTACAAGTTGAAAGTCAACGAAAAGTGCAAGCGGCAGCAACAACAACAACAAAAAGACGAGGAAAATGGAACTCAACTAACTAAAGAAAATCGTCTGCGTCAAAACATTTAAACTTCCAAAAATGTTAAAGTTGTTGTTGTTGTTGGTTTTGTACCTTGAAATTGCGATTAAGATGAAAACGAAGAAGACACATTCATGAATTGAATAGCGTTTGGCTTAAATCAAACTTTCAAATTTGTAAACAAAATGTTAAATACTTAATATTTGAACTTGGCTATTTGTATACCCTTAAACCTATACAATGGATAAAAAATTGTATAATGGTCTTGTGCGAAAGTAGGTAACAGGCAGAAGGAAGCTTCTCCGACCCCATATACTTTATTTATATATATATATATATATATTCTTGATCAGCATATCGAGTCGAGTCTGTCTGTCCGTCTGTCTGTCTGTCCGTCCGTCTGTCCGTCCGTCTGTCTGTATGAACGCGTCGATCTCAGAAACTACAAAAGCTAGTTTGTCTCAAATTTTCGATAACTTTTCAGGTTTACGATATAGACATGGAATCGATAATAAAAAAATGTTGAATTTCGAAAACTCGAAAATGGGAATTGAAACTATGACCAAAATAATGAAAATCTGTGAAATTTTTATTATAATCGGCTCAGAAACACTGGAGATATGAACCCATCAAGCATTGGTCCGGTAGTACGGTATAGGTATGTCTGTATGGTCAAGGGTTAAGGGTATCTTCTAGTCGAGCTTACTCGACTAGATCCTTCTTACTTGTTGTTTTAAGACTTGTCCAACATGGCATAGTATATATAGTTATATAGATATTTACTTTCAATGTCAAAAACGGAAGATAAAATTCTCATCCCATATTTAGAATTTTTGAGTTAATAATAAAGTGAAAAAAAGGGAAATAAATATATAAAAAATAATAATAATATTGCAACGATTAAAGTAATATTAAATACAGATTTAAATCATCTTTAAGCACAAAACAAATCGAACGACTTTTCTTTAAGTTATGCGAAAGTTTTTCGTTCGTCTTAAGGAATAAAAA
This sequence comes from Scaptomyza parva, assembly GCA_035044645.1. Lineage (NCBI taxonomy): Eukaryota > Metazoa > Arthropoda > Insecta > Diptera > Drosophilidae > Scaptomyza > Scaptomyza parva. Next base: position 16,801,826 of record JAWNNT010000139.1, read on the forward strand.
GGAAAACATAACTTGAGCATAGATACGCAGATACGCACACATACATACACACACACACACAGATAGCGACCACAGACAAAGAGAATCAGAAAGAAAGAGGAAGAGAAGTGGGGAGAGAGAGAATAAAGATTGCGACACACATTTGTTGCATACATTTGTGAGCAACAAGAAGTAAAATTTTATTTGCTGCTATTTTGCGCACAATTTAATGCTATTTTTATGCATTTAATGTCTGGCTGGCTGGCTGTCTGTGTGTCTCTGTGTGTGTCGGTGTGTGTGTGTGTTTGTCTATGTATGTCGGTGTGTGTGTGTGTGTTGGTTGAAGACAGCGCAAGTTTCTATCGGATGACAGTGAAAGTGCTCCACACAATGGCTGCAGATGCTGCACACACACACACACACACATACATAAGTCAGTCAGTTAGCTACAATACATATAAATTTATGTACTATGCATGTGTGTGTGTGTATGTGTGTGTGTGATATAGTTATAAGTAGCTTGCAACGTAGATAGATAGGAGTAGAGAGTGGCAAAACTGAATGTTGTATGTGTTGTAGCAAGTAAGTACTACATGCCACATTTATCGTGCAAAGTTTTCAATTTCACTTTCAACATAAATATGCTGACTGCCACTTGCTGCCGCTAGCTGCCACTTGCCACTTGCCACTTGCCGCTGCCGCTGCCGCTGCCACTGCTGCTGCTGTTGCTGTTGCTGCTGCTGCTGCTGCTGCTGCCGTTGCTGGAGCATTATGACCCACTTAAGTGGCTTTATTACGAGGTTGCAAAACTTTTCTATATACATATGTATATGTATGCATATCCCCCCCTCTCTCTCTCTCTCTGTCTCTCTCTCGCTCTGTCTGTGCAACATACATACTCTTTCACTCTCGTTCTCTCTCTCGCTCTCTGTGTGTATGTTGGTGTGTGTGTGTGGCAAAACTTTTTAACTTGATTTAATGAGTTTTAATTGACGCCGTTTTGGCCAAGTTCTTTTTAAAGGGGTGGTTAATTAAGTTTGTTGTTTGCTGTTGTTGTTGTTGTTGTTGTTGGCATACTAACACCACACCAGTTACCAGTTGCCAGTTGCTGTCAAACTGTGCCACATTTTATGGCAAACAATATAGTAGTAAGTTCGAATATCCAGACATAAAACTGTCAATCAAATGCATATAGACTATATGTAGTATAAAGTAATGCACACCAAATATGTCAAAAGTGGCAAAAAAATACCAAAAAAAAACCAAAAAAAAAAAACAATACAAAACGGCTGCCAGCTGCGAACTGTCAGTAAATCAAAGATATGGCTAAGGGGGTGTGTGGGGTGGGGTGTTGCAACAAAAGTTGCTGCCAAATAAAAAGATATTGTAACAAGCAAGAAGTTCACACAAGTTTATTGTTGTTCTTCGTTGTGAAGAAAAGTATCCCGTAAACAAATTGTTTGTTCATATCCAAAACAACAACAAGCTAAAGAGTTTATATGTTCTATATAGATATATATATTATGTAACTTTTATTAGATTTGGGTTTTTATCTTTATAAATAAGATGAAATTGCTGCCAATTAATCAGTTTTTTTTTTTGTGAAACTTTTGCTAAAATGATTAAATAACTAAGAATAAAAAACATTTATTGCTTAAGGTTTTTTCAGACACTTTTCAAGTAAGATACAGAAATTTTATATAACATTTTTATGGCAAAAAATATGAAACTTAACTTCAAGAAATGTCGAAATGTCTAAAAACTAAATCAATATTCAATCAACATCAAAGCAATGTTCATTCTCATCAAAGAAGTGTTAAGTTCTTATCTACAAGAAACGTCTATAAGCCTCAAGACTCAAGACATCAATGTATTCAATGCATCAAAGTATTCAATACATCAAAAATAAGTCTTAAATATTATTTATTCATTTCTTAGACATTTTGTAAACAAAGTTTTGGTCATAAAAATTATATTTTCAATTTGTTTACATAGAGCATAGAGCATAGAGCAGTCGTTGTCGACAACAACACATTGAGTGTTGCCGAAATCAATGATCTATTTTATTTTATTACAATGTTGATTTATTGTTGTTGTTGTTTGTTGTTGTTGTTGCCAACTGATTTACGTTTGAGGACACATGACAGGTAGTTAGAGAGTTTTGTCTAGCCTCAATATTTGTTTAACGTCAAGTGAAAGTCTATCTTTTTGACATTGTTGTTGTTGTTATTAGTTTTTGTGTTTCTTACATTTTCGTGTAGATATTGAGTTTGGAGTTTTCTTCTTCTTTGTTGTTTTGTTGACTTTTCTATCGTTTGTTTGTTTGTTTGTTTTTGGCTACCTGTCTACAACACAAACAGTTTCGATGCATGTTGCATGTTGAATGTTGCATGTGTGTGTGTGTGTCGCGTCTTCTTGGGATTTGCGCGCACGTCAGCGCATCTGTCAGCAACATGTTGCTGGCAGCCAATGTTGACGCTAATTAGCAATAGCAACTTGCAACCTGCTACTTGCTACTTGCTACTTGCAGTCAGCCTGAGGCAATTTTTATTAATGGGGCGGCAATGAGCAGCGGCAAAAGGCCGTCGTCGTCGTCGTCTCTTGGCAACATGTTGCACACAAACACACACACACACAGACTGGTTGCAAGACCGACCGACCGACCGACTCCTTCTTCTTTATTTTTTTTTTGGCTTTGTCGTCTTCATCTGCTTTCGGCGTCGGCGGCGGCGGCATGTGAACAATGTGTCATGTTGTTGTTGTTGTTGTTGCTGTGGCTGTTGTTGTTGTTGTTGATGTTGTTGCTGTTCGCGCAATCAATTTGTTGTTGGTGTTCAATTAATTGTACTTGAAAAGTTGCAAAGCTGTTTGCCGCTGCTGCTGCCGATGTTGCTACTTGCTACTTGCTACGTTGCTACTGTTTGTTGCAGTTGTTGCTGGCGCCAATCGCTCGCATCCCATTGATGGCGGCGGCACTGTGGATCGTTTACAAAGCCGCCACAAACCCGGCAACTAGCCAGAGTCTAGCAGCCCGTCCAAGCCCGTCCAAGCTCCTAAAAGATTACAATCAACAGAGAGTAATACAATATACATATGTATAAAAATACATTTTTCCTATTTGCCTGCTGGCTGATGTTTGTTTTGGTTGTTGTTGTTGTTGTCGCACTCAACGGGTGGTCCACAAATCCTTGTTGTTGTTGCTGTTGTTGTTGTTGCTGTTGCACTTGTCATTGTGTGGCTGCAATTGATGAAGTCTTAGCCGAGTTCTGCAACTAATGAAGCCAAACAATTAACAATTAAGCAATTAGTTTGTTTTTTGTTTTGTTTGCCCCATTTTCATTTTAATGATTCCATAAACAAGAGATACAGAATACTTTAAAGGTTTCATTTCATATTTCATAGATAACTTTTTACATCCATTAAAAGTGCATTGCAATATAGTATATACATAAATATTTTGTTGAGTGTATTGAGTAGCTGCCAAAACGTGAAAAAGCTTCTTAATGATGGGTAATGGGTCGCAGTCTGGACTCATTATTGTCATATTTATAGCTGGGCGCGTTCAAGGAAGATGAAAGCTGAAGCTGAAAACAAACAAGATGCTTTTTAATTAGCAGCCAACAACAAGAAAGAAGAGCGAAGGGCCGAGAGCGAAGAGCCAAGAATGAAGAGCGAAGAGCGAAGCAACAACAAAATGACAAAGGCAAACGCGAAGGATGTCTTCCAAAGTCCAAAAGGATATCAAGACTAAATATATATATATATATACAGATAAAATGACAACTACAACAAACTGGGCAGAACACAATGATGATGATGATGAAGGCGAGAAGCAGATGATGATGATGGTAGAAAATGTTAATGCGAGAACGGCATATTAGGACGTAAACAGTCCTAAGACAATCTGGCGCCCCAAAATGCTGCAAGCAAAACGCGACGCGACACAAATCGACGGCAAGGACAACAACAATAACAACAACAACAACAAAAATAGCAAAAGGCTAAGAACCATTTTCCATTTTTTTGCATTTTGCATTTTCATTTACCCAAAAAGACAACTTCATTTCATTACACTGTTATTAAATGCTTTGACACGGCATATAAGGATGAAAGGAAGTATATATATATTTATAGTAAGAATATAAATAATATATAGAAAAGTATAGATGTAGAAAATAAGTGTTGTGTATCAACAAGTCTGTGCCCGAACGTTGTGACAGAAATCTTAAAAACATTTTCCATTATCCAATGGCTTTAGCTGTAAAATTCTAAATCAATTTGGAATAAACTATTTGATTTCAGTACGAAATTATTAAATCAAATATAATTATTGCTCATTAGAGGGTATTTTGTAGTTAAACATTTGTATTTATTTCTGTTTTTTTATACCGTTAACCCATGAAATGGGTAAAGAAGGGTATAATGGTTTTGCGCAAAAGTATGTAACAGGCAAGAGGAAGCTTCTCCGACCCCGTAAAGTATATATATGCTTGATCAGCATTATCAACCAAGTCGACTTACCCATGTCCGTCTGCCTGTCCTTCCGTTCTTCGGTCTGTCTGTCTGTATGTATATACGCGTCGATCTCAGGAACTACAAAAGCTAGAGACTCGAGATTGTGGATATGAGCTCTTCCAATCCCTAGGATCTATACGCATAGTAAGTTTGTATCAGATTTTTGATAACTATTTAGGTTTACGATATACACATGCAATCGATTACAAAAAAAACTGGAAAATCGAAAACTTGAAAATGTGGATTAAAACTATTAACCAAATAATGAAAAACCATTGGCCCGGTAGTGCAGGTATGGGTATGTCTGTTTGGTCACGGGCAAAGAGTATCTTCTAGTCGAGCTACTCGACTAGAGCCGTCTTATTTGCTTTTTTTGTTTTGCTTTTTGTTTTAGTAATTGCTTCGGGTTGGCATTCGCTGTCTGTGTGTTTTGCCAGAGTAAATGGCGCAAATCGACCGAGCACAGTGGGAAATCAGTTGAAAATGAATGAAAGTTACACAAAATTAATAGAATTTTGTTATACCTAAAAACTTTAACCTATAATAGCAATAGTCTTAAGCTAGGATAGGACTTTTGGGCAGTTAACAATAGCTGTTAAAGTCCATCAAAGATTTTCAATAAAAACTTTTTATGTTTTATACTTTTTCATAGCAAAACACCATAGAAACCATATTTTTATTGTAATGTTACAATAAACTGACTAACCTTACCTTTTTTACAATTAGATATAAAACGCAATAAATAATGTGAGATTTTACTTTTAAAAAAGTTCTTATTTCATTCACGAAGAGATTCAACAACATAAAGATGACTTTTGTTACACTGTGCGCTAAATTTGCTGGGACAACAACCAAAGAGGGGTTGGGGGTTGGGGTTTCGGGGCGGGAAACTTGCGAGACTTGAGGGCTTGAAGGCACGCCGTGGTGTCAACGGGGGGATTTGTTGCAGGCAAAAGTGTTAATGGCGGCTAATAAGGCGGCAATGGCAACCGCAGCAGAGAGAGACGGAGAGGGTGGAGAGAAGAGAGTGGGAATTGCTGACAAAAGGAAAATCGGAGAGAAAACAGGGACGACAACGTCGTGGAATGACATTAACAAGCGTGATAAAAAGCGAAAAGGGCATGCAAAAAAAACAAAGAAACAGAAAAAAAACAAAGCAAACAAAACCACAAACAGAGCGAGAGAAAGAAAGAGCGAGCAAGATAGAAGAAAAAAGGACAACAAAGGTGTTAAGAACAGAAACAGAAAATTCAAAGCTCATAGAAGTTGCAAGTCACAAAGTTTTGTGGAATGGAAAATGAGCGAAAGTTGCTTAAAGCTTAACCAGAAAAACAACAAAAAACAGAAAACAAAATTATGACCCGTAATCATATTTAAAGACGGGGGAGAATCATGGGAAGGGAATGTCTTACGTCGTCTGCCTAACGGATTGACGTAGAAACGTGTCACGTCACTTTGCATCGCTTTTCACATCACGTCACTTCACTACACTTCACATCACGTGACGTCAGCCGCGTCTGCCGTCCTCCTGTCTGTCCCATTATATCAATTATTGAACGCTTCCAGCCAGAAGGCCAGAAGAACCCAAACGATACGAGAAATGAGTAAGCAACAGTAAACCCGAGACAACAGAAACAGACACAGAAACAGTCATCCCCCAATATAAAAGCCCCCCTCCGCCGAAATAAAAAGACAAGCAAACAAGCGACATTTACATAATTGTGTCTATTTCTGTATGTGATGTACAGATAGTTAATTTTGGAAGTTCTTGAAAGGGTTTGTAGGGTTGCAGTTCGTTATGAACTTACGTAAACATTCGATTTATTGCAAATTCAATTGAAATATTTATCAATTGACAAAAACAATGTGAAATGTTTACATATGATATGATTATATAAGACACATATAGATTGTCATTTTCAGATTATTGAATGCAAGCAAAATGCTTCGATATTAAAGGCATATTGTACTTAGATTTAAGGTATATATAAACATTTTTTATGGTTATAGATTATCAATAAGCGATAATTATTCGAATTAACTTAACCAACTTAGAGTTTACAGGAACTTTAAGTCTGTAGCTCCGAATATAGCTATTCTGTTAAACTTTAACAAAACAGACTTACAGACATGAATCTATATATCATTATTAAGCTTATAATAGTTTACGATTACTATTGTTCTAAACGTAATCACATTTGGGATAACGAGAGTGTAAAGACTCTTATTATAACTAAGATCAAAACCATTTTTTCACAAAACAGACTTACAGACATGAATCTTCTATCTTCCTACTTTATTAAGCCTTTAACATCTCAATTAATGAATGTTATCGATTATCAATTAACGTTTAGTATTGTCCTTAACATAATCACATTAGGTATAAAGAGTATTTAAAGTCTATAGTTTATTTTATAGCTAAACCAAAACCATTTTTACAAAACAGACTTACAGAGATGAAAATATCTTTAATTCTGTTTGCAACTCGATTGTAAAGTTTTTAATCCAGTTAATGTTCTGTGCTTTAAAGTTAAGTTTTGAGAATCTTCAGACTGTCACCTCGTCGTTGGCATCACTCTATTACTTTAAGGCCAGACATCGTTTAAGTTGCGCCAAGACGCAAAACATTTGACAGTTTCGGCAATTGGCTGTGCCCCAACCCTCCCGCCATTGCCGCATTTGTTTTGTGTGTGCTTGATAAATGATTATTTTAAGGCAATCCCCGCTCAAAAAAGGATAAGCAACCTGTCGCACCCAAGGAGGAGCATCTTAAATTTCTAATTAGACGGTAAATACGATGGAGGCGCCTCGTTTCGCTTCGCTTCGCATCACTTTTGGGTTCAGCATTTATTATTGATTTTCCTTGACAGGCGGTCGGGTAGATAATGGGGTGCCGGTGGGCGTGGGGCGTGAGGGGTGGGGTAAATGAGGCAGCCAGCAAAGTCATTTTCGGGTGCTATGAACCCGCCAGCCGCCAGCCGCTGTCGTCGTCAGAGTTCAGACAATGACCCGAGCCCGCAAGCCTTCCCTCCGCCCCCGCCCCAACCGTATGACAGCCTGCGTTGCCTTGCCTTTGCTTTGCTTTGCCTTGCCACAACAGAAACAGAAACCGGCTGCGTTTATTTCATTGTCAAGGCTGCGCGTCAAGAGCGACAGAGAAAGAGAGAGCGAGAAATAGAGACAGAGAGAGAGAGCCTACTATAAGTGACGCCCCCTCACGCACATATGCGTACGTGAGTGAGCGAGTGTGTGTGTGTGTGTGTGCCTGAGTGAGTGTATCTGTAAGATACATATTTGCAAAATTGTGCGTGGATCATTGAACTTGACCAAGTTGAATCAACTTTTGGTCAATAATGCAGTGCGTGCGTGCAAGAAACACATACAAACACACACACACACACACACGCACACACATACATGAGTGTAAACCGCAGTTACATTGAACCTTGCGCCTAGTCTTTGTGTCAAGTTAACGCCGCTTTCTACTACAATACATAATTTGTAATTAATTTGAATGCTTCATGCAAATCTCTCGCAACGAAGCTTGTTAAAATACCAAACTATGTTTCTGTATGTAAGTGTGTGTGTGTGTGTGTGTGTGTGTATGTCTTTATAGATACATAGATAGATACGCTAACTTACTTGCAGATTGATGGCCCATTCACGAAAACAGAGCAAAACCAAGAAACCAACAACAACAACAACAACTAAAGCAACAATGGTTTGGTTTGGTTGGCATTATTAATAATAACAAGCAGAGACTTATTTTTTCGCCAGTCCAATGAACCAAAACATATTAAAACTAAATCTCGACTAGAAGATACCCTTAACCCAAGACCATACAGACGGACAGACGGTCGGTCGGTCGGGCTGACAGACATACCCATACCTGCCCTACCGGATCAATGCTTGTTGACTTCATATCTCCGGTGTAGCTTAACCGATCTTAATACAAATTTGACAGATTTTCATTATTTTGTTAATAGTTTCAATCCCCATTTTCAAGTTTTGGAAATTCAAGATTTTTTTGTTATCGATTCCATGTGTGTATCGTTAACCGGAAAAGTTATCATAAGCCTCACACAAACTTGCTATGCCTAGTGATAAGGAGAGCTCATATCCAAAATGTGGAGTCTCTAGCTGCTGTAGTTCCTAAGATCATAAAGACAGACAGGCTATCTTAGGCTATATCAACTTGGCTGTTGATGCTGATCAAGAACACATATATTCTTTATGGGGTCAGAGAAGCTTGCTTTTGCCTGTTACATACTTTTGCACAAAACCAATATAACCCTTTTGCGAATTTCATTGGTTAAGGGTGTAAAAAAAAGGTCAAAAGCTTGCGAAAAATATATAATTTCGCTGGCAAATTTTTTCTTTTGTTTTATTTTTTTTTGTATTAGTATTAGTTTTATTAATATTATAATGCGCTGTGGTGTTGGTTGTGCTTTCTTTTTCGATCGTAGAGATTAGATTTGGGAATAGCTTTTTGTGGCTTAACAAATGAGCTAATCAATTAAAAAACATTTATTTTTGCTCAAATATTGCGAGCATGTTTTGGCCAAATTGAATTCAATTTATTTAAGGGTTGTGAAAGTTTTTACTAAGAGAAAACTACTGAGTTTATAAGAAAAAATAAATAATTAAATCATATAATTAGCTTTAATCTACTAGTTTCTTGCTCTTAAACCAACTCATATTAAAATTTTACAAATATTTTGCATAAAAAAAGATAAATAATTGGAGAAAAATTATATAAATATTTACCTGAACCTAACTAAACATAAAGACATCTATTAAAAGATTTATTTTATAAAGAAAAAGTAAATATAAATATTGATTTCGATTTTTTTTACATTTTTTTATCTTATCTTTATTCAATTCATTTATATATTTAACTAAATATCTATAATACACTTTTGCATCTATATGATAAGCGAAAATTAAATATGGGTTGAGAATTTTTAGTTCACTTAATAACGGTGCTTTGCGCAGCTTTCGTCACAAAGCAGTCGTGGCCGAGCGGTTAAGGCGTCTGACTAGAAATCAGATTCCCTCTGGGAGCGTAGGTTCGAATCCTGCCGACTGCGCAATTATAAAAGTTGCATTGTTTTTTGTTTTTTCGATTTTTTTATACCTTTTTTTATGTTTTTATTTTATATAATTTAAAGTTTTGCATTATTTTTGGCTTTGGTATTTCGACAAATTGTTGTAAAGTATTTTTTTTATACATTTTACATATTAATTTTAATTTTTTTTTTTCTCATTCTCTTTAATAAATTTGCAAAAAAATATATTTTTTTGTTAGCCCAAAACAATGGCAAAGCCGAAAATTTGCGAAAAACTTTTTTTCTAATTAACCTTAAATTGATTGAATTTTAAACGCGCTTCAGCTGTGCCCCCCCTTTTGTTGCAGATGATGTAGTGGTGGTAGTGGGGGGTGGGGGGTTACAGTGGGCCACCCGTGGTGTGCCTCCAACTACAAGCCAGCCGCCAATGGACTTTCATTTAGTAGTTGGCCATTAGATTAATCATTGGGCTAGCCGCGTGAGCCGCGGGCCAAGACAAAAAAAAAAAACAAAAAAAACTTCGCACTTCGAGCGAAATTTATATAATAATCTGTATCTGTGAGATACATTTGGACACACAGATGCTACAATTGGCGCATTGACCCCACAACACACACACATACACGTACACACCAACAAACACACACACACACTCTTCAAGCTAGATGCAAAGTGAGTGATAGACAACGACAACGACAACTTGTGCAAAAAAAAAAGCTGAAAAATAGCTGAAAAATCGGCGACAGAATTCAGAGCGAACGCATAAAATTTGCAAGAAGCGCGAAATGGGCATTGTTAGATATCGCCGTAGTATCTCTAAATTCAAGTATCTTTTAGATTGTTGTTCGCAAAAAAAACCAAAAAAAAAAGAAAAATACAACTCAAGCGGCGGGCAAAGGGAGGCGAAAGGCCTCGGCTAACGACCGCAAAAGATCAGTGCGAAAAAAAAAGAGACTTTGACCCAATTCGAAGTTGTATTTTGTTGCCTCCGCCTTCGTTGATTAATTGACTTGCGCATCTCGTAGATACACACACACACACACACTCGCACACACTTTGACCAACAGCTGTGCGTGCTGGCTCCTGTCGCTAATTGAGGAAATCGAATGTTAAATTATGTAGCCAGCACACAAAATGTTTGCCACAGCCGAGTCGAGTCAAGACGAGCCGTGACGCATGCGGCAAGTAAGTGAGCAGAAAACCCATAAAGCAACAACAACAGCAACAACAGCAACGAGCAGAAATAAAAAATAAAATAAATTTATGCGGCGTCGACAGCGACGACGGCAATGTCTATCTGTATCTAATAGATACAAGATACAGTCTCAGATACAAACTCAACAAAATTCACACGAATCGTTTTACCGAAACTCTTCTGCTTCTCATTTCTTTCTATTTTGTTGTAGTTGTTATTGTTGTTGTTGTAGTTTTTAGTATTTTTGACCTGTTTGCCATTTTGGTGTCATCTGCTCTCAAGTTTTTGCCGTTGTTGTTGCTGTTTGCTGTTGTTTATTTTATGTTTTATTTAAGTTGCAGTTGTGTTGAAATCGTTTTGCAATTTTCACTTTGGCCTCGCAATAAATTTTCGCCCACTGTTCGTTCTCTCTCTCTCGCTCCCGCTCTCTCTTTTGGCAAGAAAGAGATGAAATATGTGTGTTGAAACTTTGAACGCTGCTCAGGTTTACAAACAGTTCCTACCACACCACCCTCCCCTCCCCTCCCCACCCATCAATATCACCTTCAATTGTATTTTATTAAGGCAATGAACTGAGCTTTGAACAACTCTTCAAGATACCAAGAAATTGTCTCCATTTGAGACCAAAGGCAAACCAAATTGCCAAATTGCCAAATTGCCAAATCGTCGTCGTGTGACAAATGTAAACAACAACAACAACAAGTTGGTCTGAAGAAGATCAAGAAAATATCATGAAGTCAAATATGTGCGAAATACTGACTGCTCCTGACAGCAGAAAACATTTATTTTCATAGGAAAAATGTTTAATGAAACATTTTTGAAACATAAATGGGTTGGGCTCTAAAAACACTCTGAGATTTTCCAATGCTCAATAGAAGTATATGAATATTAAGTACATCTTAATTTGTCTTTCAATTGAACCTTTCTTGAACCTTAAACTTAACAGTCTCTATATGAAAATTAAATTCATCTAATATAAAACTAATCTTTTTTGAATAAAACTTTTGCTTGTATTGAACGAATTTTTAAGTTGTTTTGGAAACTGCCTTTTTTTGGTTTTGCAAAACCAGATCTGTCCTGAAATATAAGACGTATAACTAATATGAAAAGAATCTTCCCCAAAACATTTCCTTGTAAAGAAACTTTCTTTATCTATAACTTTTTGGGAATAACATATTATATAGTCTTTTTGTACCCTTTAACCATGAAATGGTTATATTATTTATAAATAAAATTTTTCCAATTAACATAAACCAAATGAACTTGCAACTGTACATACTACATATGCTATATACTATCTCTTTCATGTGTATGTATGTATGTATGCATGTATCTATGTAAATATACTATCCCTAGCATAGACATGTCTCTATCTATGTTTGTACACTTATTAAAAGCTAGCTAGACGCAAGAAAAACGCCATTTTCACACCCGAGCGCAACAAACAAACCAACTTGCAACATTGTGTAGTATCAATGGCCGATGACTACACACATGTGTATGTGTGTATCTGTGTGTGTGTTTCTGTGTGTGTATGTGTGAATAGTTTGCATGACCACTTCATAAAGCTGAGTAAACAGTTAAACGCCTGCAAAACAGCCACGCCCACACACACACAGACAGAGGGCAGACACCCACACAGACACAGTGGGAGTAGGGTTAAAAAGGGGTTGGGTGAATATTTGGGGCAGGGTAGGGTAGAAAGAAGAGAAGGGGGGGCCCTGAGTCAACAACGTCAAAATGTTTAAAAAAAAAAAGAAAACTGTTTTGTTGGCGGGCAAAAAATCATTTGCATAAAATAATTTTGCGTGTCTTCAGTAAATAAATTATACAAGTATAGGGCACAGTGCGCAAAACCAACACACACACACATAGCTACACCACCCAAACACACACACACACACAGAGAGAGATTGCAGAGATACAGATACAAATGAAGCACAACTAGGCAAACAGACACAAAATGTGCATTTTAACCAAACCAAACACACAAAAAACACAACACAATTCAGCTTAAAGAACATAAATACTTGCAATCCATCTGTATGTGTGTGTGTGTGTGTGAGTGCCTCTTGAGTTTGCTACAGCTCCTCCCTAACATGTCGCCGGGCAATTAATAACGGATTATGAGCGACTCCCAAAGCGTTGACAATGCCAATGTGACGGCATCTTCCAAAGCGAGTCAAAAAAAAAAACCAAACACACACACACATACACACACATACAACACACACACACACATACAACACACAAACAACAACAAAAACGAGCCGACAAACAAAAAAAACGTAGCAACAACAAAACATGGCAACAAACAATGCACAAAAGTCACAAAAGTATATACCACTACAACACAAACTCAAACTCAAGCATGTACAGCAAGAAAAACCAAAAATTTATTAAATGAATTCGGAAAATATATTATATATGTATAAAAATGATTAGAAATGTTATAAAACACTTGAAAGATATGTGAAAAATTATAGAAATACTTTATTTTTTCAACATTCAATTAAAATGCATATCTTAAACTAGAAAAAAAACCAAAATTTATCAAATGAATTCGGAAAATATATTTATTTGTATAAAAATGATAATTGTAGTATCTTAAAAATGTGATAAAACACTTGAAAGATATGTGAAAAATTATAGAAATACTTTATTTTTTCAACATTCAATTGAAATGCATATCTTAAACTAGAAAAAAAACCAAAATTTATCAAATGAAACAAGAGTTTGTATAGAAATTATATTATTATTGTCTCTGAAAATGTTATAAAACACTTTAAACTTGTATTATTATCTGAAGAACTAAATAAATATTATGTTTTTTTAACATAACTTAGCTAACATTAAATTGAAATGCAAAACTTAACAATTGTAATCAGCTAAAAAAGATAATGAATTATTTCCAAGCGGTTTTTTTATACGAAAATATTCAGATTTAGTTTAAGAAATCTCTTTTTTGTTCAGTGTATGCTACTTACACACGCACACACACACATACGCAAGAGAGGAAGAGAGCGTTAAGTATCTGTTCGCTAGGAATGTATCTTTCATCGGCATTAGCAACGTCAGGCAAGCCGCTTTATTATTTTATTATTCCTGAGAGTTCCTTTTGTCATGCCGCCCCACCCTCTCCCCTTTCTCTCTCTTTCTCTTTCTTAAGCTGATGAAAAGGAAAATTCAAGCATTTCAGCATTCAACTTAGCCATTTTCTCATCATTTCTCTCCTTTTATTGCCAGTCTGTCTGTGTGGCGGGGCTGACTGCTTTCTGCCACATTTCTTTTGAAAAGCGTCAAAACTGCAACAGATTAGCCCAAGCAACTGTGGCGACATTCCATCTTACGCCTCAATGTTGCCGGTTGCCGCTTGCCGCGTGCCTGTTGCAAGGTTCATGCCCATATACACATATTATAAATGTATTTAAAAGTGATGAAACTTAAGAACTTATTCATTTCAATTAAAAAATGGTATTTTTCGCAACATTTCAAAGATATTCTCTTCTATACAAGCCCCCTGGCGGTAATTAATTGCGAATAATTACTTTCAATGCAAAATCTTTGAACTTGAATCCTATTTAACGCAAAATGCAACTTAAGAAAAGAGATTTCCCAAAACAAATGAAAACACTCATAATTCTATGAATTTTAAATGCAACACAAAAGGCGCTAGCAACAAGTAAGAAGGCTCGACTAGAAGATACCTTTAACCCTTGACCAGACAGACATACCCATACCTGCCCTACCGGATCAATGCTTGATGACTTCATATCTCTGGTGTTTCTAAACCGATTTTAATACAAATTTCACAGATGTTCATTATTTTGTTAATAGTTTCAATCCCCATTTTCAAGTTTTTTATATTAAAGATTTCTTTGTTATCGATTACATGTGTATATCGTAAACCTTCTGTAGTTCCTGAGATCATACAGATAGACAGACGGACATGGCTATACCGACTCGTCTGTTGATGCTGATCAAGAATATATGTATATACTTGATGGGGTCAGGGAAGCTTCCTTGTGCCTATTACATACTTTTGCATAAAACCATTATCCCCTTTTTTTACCCATTTCATGGTTTAAGGGTATAAAAAACACCCAAAAAAATGTAATTTCAAATAAAAATCCTTTTTTTTTTGCTTTGTTTTTGCCATCACTTGCAAATTCTATTACAGTTGTCTCACATTTTATGTGCGTCTCGTTTGTTTTTTCGTTTTGTTTTTTTTTATGTTTTTTTTTGCTCTAAGCTCTCAAGTGCAACATTTCCAAATCTGTCTTTCCCTCTGCCCCTCTCGCTCTCTATGTGTTTTTCGCTCTCGTTTTTCGTTTGCTGTCTTGCATTTACTTATGCATTCTGCAATAGCTTTGGCTACATGTATTTTTTATCTAAATGCCCCAAAGGCATTTTAGGTGCCATTCAAATATCCAACACAACAATTCCGAGCCTTGCTCAAAAGGCCATCAAAAAAATACAACGATCAAAAAGGGAAAAACTAACAAAAAAAACATAGAAAACAAAAGGCTAAGCCGAAGCTGCAAATATTCTTAAGCTTATGTGTTTCTTTATAATCTCTTATAAACTTTATAAGGATTTTTCTTTCTATCAATTTTGCCTACAGTCATTTTTTAGTTATATTGTACTGTAAATTTAAAGATTTCTTTAAACAACAAAGAAAAATGCATATACAAAATGGATTATTTTATATATTGGAATCAAACTTCGTTCGTACAACAGTTCCTCATATGAAAGTTGGAGGACTGTAAGAGAGATATGTTCTAACTGATTCCGATCCTTTTTTCCTGAACATACAATAAGATTTAAAACCGATTAAGAATATTTTTGATATCTTTGGTTGGGTAACAAAACACTCGCCTAATCCGTTATGCCCAAAGTAAGTATATATAACCCAATAGAGAAGGTTCTGATGTGCGGGACTCCTGACTGCAACTGCAACTGCAGCAGCAGCAGCAGCAGCAGCAGCAGCAAAACAACAAGAAATGAATGAAAGAAAGCAGAAAAAAAATGGGTTTTTTTTTTTGTGTGTGGGGGAAAAAGTGTGGCAAAGTTTTGCGACAAGTTGCAAGTTGCAAGTTTTTGGTTGAGGCAGCGAAAAGTCATGCGCCAGAGAGCTCCTGAAGGACACATCAAGGAGACGCGATGGCACAACAACAACAACACCAACAACTGCAACAATTCTGACAATGATGGCAGTTGTTTGTTACGCTTGTTGTTGTCTTTGTTGTTGTTGTCGCATTTGTGCCGCGCTGCCGCTGTCGCTTCATCATCATTAGGGCCGGGCCACCCCCACCGATGCGATGCGATGCGATCAAGAGAAATGTGCTTAGGGTTAAGTGTTCCCGTTAGAAGAAGAGGGAACAGGACCAGCGACTAGCAGCACCAGCTGCCCAGCGCTTCTTAAGCCAAATGCTCCTCTTCTCTCTCGCTCTGTTACGCGCTCTCTCTCTCGCTCTCTTACCCTTTTGCCATCCTTTGCCAATGACAATGACACGCGCCTTAATCCGCTAAGGCGGCCCACAATGAAACATAACGGTTCCAGGCGGCGGCGGCGGCGTCAAGGATATGCCCATTGTGTTTGACCCAAGCTGTGAGGAGCGCAGTTCAATGCACCTACACCTAACCCGAAAAATTGCACACAAACACACACACACACTCTATACGGGTCTATACGGGTGTGTGTGTGTGTATGCGTTATTTATTGCGACACAAAGGACGAACGAGAACGAACGGCAAGAAGGCAGGCCGT
Source organism: Scaptomyza parva (assembly GCA_035044645.1). Taxonomy (NCBI): domain Eukaryota; kingdom Metazoa; phylum Arthropoda; class Insecta; order Diptera; family Drosophilidae; genus Scaptomyza; species Scaptomyza parva. Next base: position 16,818,354 of record JAWNNT010000139.1, read on the forward strand.
TTGCTGCACAGACGTTCAATGTCCTGCAGCAAACCGGCTAATAAAATGTGACGACTGCGACGAAGAAGACGATGAAGACGACGACAACGACAACGACGACGGAGACGAGGATGACGATGACGAGGATGACGATGAGCAGAAGCGTAACGCAACGCGAATTGAAATTTTGCTGCCTGCAGCACGACAACAACAACAGCAACCAACACTAACAGCAGTCGCACGCAGGACATTGACACCCGAAAACAAACGATGCCGACAGACCGAAAAACGCCACACAAACAACGAAGCCCTACGAAGCCCAAAAAAAAAAACCGAAACCGACAAGAAACAGAAACAGAAAAAAAAAAACAAGCCAATGGCCCGAGCCTTGACTCAGGCACGTGTGCGTGTCCTGCCGCCTGCTGGATTATCCCTACAGGAGCAGCAGCAGCAGCAGTGTGGCAGTGGCAACTGACAAGCTGCCTTTGACTGCAACACGAAAACAGCAACAACAACAACAACAACACCAACAAAAAAAACAGGCGAAAGAGTGCATTGAACTTTGGCTCGAACGACGAAACGACGACGAACGCAGCGCGTTCATTTGGGCGTAAATCAAAATGTGTCCTGTGTTCGTTTCGGTTCTGTTCTCTGTGTTGCCTCTTGTCCTGAGTGTCCTGTGTGTCCTGTTTGCTGCAAAACAACTGATGCGTATCCATTTGCCGTTGCGTATACGCAGCGTACACACACACACACAAACACACAGACACAGATATAAGTGGCAAACAAAATGCAATGTAAAAAGTTCATTGAACGTTTTGGCCAAAAAATTGTTTTCGTCTTCGGCTTTTTGACTTTGCAACATGTTGCCGGACAGACAAGAAGAGCAAAAAGATATAAAGTGTCGAAATGTTGTCAAGTTTTTATTGATAAAATTCACATTTCATTGGGTTTTCTTGGTGATATGATTAGGTTTTAGTAATTAGATTAGCTTTAACTTTTAGTTAATCAAGTTTAAGTTAACTTTGAATACTTTCATTCTTATTTTACATCATTGGAATGCATATATAATTGTAAAATGAAGTTTTGAAGAATTGAGTATTTCTTTCTATTAAATAGCATAAATAAGTTAGAAAACTAAATTATTAAACATAAATATGTACATATTCAAAATAAACATAATATATATTTAAAATATATTCAATCTTCTGCTTTTTAATTATTAATATGTTAATTTAGTATTTTATTTTATCTTTTATCTGGCTTTGCTGTTACATAAAGGCATTAATATGTACATATTCAAAATAAACATAACATATATTTAGGATATATTCTTAATTTTCGTCATTTACATTATTATTCTGTTTATTTATTTAGATTATTTTTCTTATCTGTTATTGCTTTGATATATATAAACATAAATATGTACATATTCAAAATAAACAACACTTACTTAATTACATTATTAAACTTTCATTTCTTATGACAACTATTAGATTTATTAATTAATATATTTATTTATTATTGTATTTGAAATTTGATCATCAGATTGGCTGACTTTGCCATGGCTCAACCATAAATCAAGTGTTGCAGCTTAACATAACTTTTGTTAACGATCAACTGATGCAGAATGTTGCAGATGTTGCACAAACAGACGACGGGCACACAGATGTATGGCATTCCCATGTTCGTTCGTACAATGTAGCCAAGTGGTGCACATGGTGCATGGTGCATTGTGCATGGTGCATGGTGCATGGTTGTGCTCTTGCCCCCGCGTGCGGACTAATTGTATCAACATGAACTTCAATTGCCGCTGACATGTTGAGGCAGCAATCTGGTTGCAACATCAACGTTTTGCCAAACGTTTTCTCTCTCTCTCTCTCTCTCTCTGTCTGTGCAGTGTGGCACAAATGAAATCCATCGCATAACTTGTTGCAGCTATTAAAACAAATCTATCTGCCAAGGCTGCAAATGAACTAAACGCGAGTGTGCAACATGTTGCTGCTGCTGCAACTACTTTTTCTACTTTTTTGGTTTGCTGTCTGTTGCAGTTGTTCTTGTTGCAGTTGTTGTTGCTGTTGTTGCCGTTTGAGGCTAGCCCCATGAATTTATGTGAACCAGAGAGTGTCCTACGTTCTTAGGGTGCACCACAGAAACACAGAAACAGAAACAGAGAAAAGAGACTGGTCACAAGTGCCACTGCCACTAGGCACTAGGCACACTGCACTGTGTGCAACAGTTACAGCGACGTTTACAGCCACGTTTACATCTACCAACGTCCACACACACACACACACACATACACAGAGAGAACGAGAGAGACATACACAGGCGGCTTAGCATAATAAACGTCAGAATTAATTGGATTTTAATTGTCTGTTAAGCGCTGAAATTAAGTGCAGCCAAGTAGATTGTTGCTGTTGTTGTTGTTTCTGTTGTTGTTGTTGCTGTTATTGTTTAGCTGGCAGCAGCAGCAAGGAGTACAAAATGTATTACCAACTGACTAACTGACTGCTTTATTCATGCGCCGCGCCGCCTTTCTTGACTTCAGAGCGTTTTGGCTTTTGGCTTCTTTGGCTCTTGGCTTTGGCCCGTTCGGTTTCAGTTTTCCCATTCATGGCCAGCTCGTCGTTGATCTTAACAATGATCAGCCAAGCGACACATATATGTACACGTACACACACACACACACACACACACACACACTGGTAACAGCTCGGCAGTCACAGTTACATTTGCATGTCGTTGGTGGTCGACGTCGAGTTGCAAGTTTTGTTTTTTCTTGTTCTTTTTTTCATGTTCTCTTCGGTCTTCGGTAGCAGTAGCGTATGTATGGGATCTTGGGTTTTTTGTCCAGTTCGTTGTCGCTGTCGTCGCAGAAGTCGCAAGAAGAGTTGCAAGTAGAAGAGTTGCGCGCTTGATGCCGCCGCCACGATTGCCAAGTTTGATTATGTGACACGCGGCTACCATAAATACTATAAGTATATAGATTTGCCAGAAGTACTATTTCTCAACAATAACTATAGTTAAGCTCTTCAACCAGAAAGAAACTTAATGCTAAATTTCATTCGTAATTGAGAATTATTAGAAATTTAGAACATTAAGAAGACATCAAGAAGAGAAACTTTAGAAACATCATCATCATCATGATTCCAAATTCAGATATTTCTTATATAATTTACGGTTCTTAAGAATCAAAATATATATAGTACATAAACATGAATATGAATATTAGTAATGTTGTTTATTCATACTTATAGTTAAATCTTTTAAAGTGTATATTTTATTGTTATCGATATCAACTATAATCGAACTATTCGTAAGTCAATCCTTAAACACAATTATATAAATTTGAGTATCAATTTTTTATGTATATATGATTTAAGCTTAATTGCCTGATTATATCCTTTAAACTCCACATTCCATTGTTATCGATATCAAATTATCGAACTATATGTCAGTCAATCTATATATATACATATTTATATTTATGTATGTATGCTTATGTGTTACTTTTCATACGTTTTCAACATATTTTGTTATCGTAATCGAGTTATCGATTTACCGATAGCTCCTAAAATCAACAAAAGCTCGTCTGTTCTATATAGTTGAAGCATAAACATAATTATGTTTACAATCTATGCTTCCAGACACAAATCGAGTCAGGTCAGACGCTGCCAAAAAAGGACCTTATTACCTATAGAAATTTGTTTGTGTGTGTATGTGTGTGTGAATGTGTGTAAAGACAACTCTCAGCTGTTTATAGCACACAGGCCTAATGTATCTCAAACTGTAAGCACACACACACACACACATACACACATTAAAAGTGTGATAGATGGCGTTGCTGGGTGGTTCGTTGGGTGTAGGTTATAGCAACGGCAATCCAATATGCACACACACACACACACCAAGACACACACACACACCAACACACACATACAAGTACATGGCCAGTTATTTACAGCTTATTGTGTTAGGTCATGATTATTTTATAAATTGCACAAGCGCAAGAAACGTTGCGTTGACTTTCTGCCAAGGCAACAACAACAACAACTACGCCAAATATAATATTGTTCGCCCACACACAAACACACACACACACATAGAGAGCGAGAGAAAGACGCACCCGAAAAAACACACCATCCACCCATTTTAACACCCATTTCCCTGTCAAAGTGGCAACCCTAACACAAAAAGTTGCGTCCTCCACTCTTATGTTTGGCTATTTCTTTCCGTTCCTTACCATACCTTACCTTACCTTACCTATCCTTTACTTTCTTTCTGTCTTTCTTTCTTCGTTTTTTGGTTCATTTTTATTATTTTATTTTTTTTTTTGTTCTGTTTTTGGGTGGCATCGGCATCGGCATCGGCTCAAGTGTTTTACTTTGGGCTGCTTAAATAATACATACACACATACATACACACTTAAGTAAGTGTACACACACATACACACTTAAGTAACTGTTAGTATTAGTGTGTGTGTGTGTGCGTGTTTTTTTCGGCTGGATCGATAATTTTAGTCTGCGCCAAACGCATTTGAGGCTAGGCTGTGTGTGTGTGTGTGTGGGTGAGTTGGGTTGCGTCGCTGATGGGCGGAGGGGGTCTGCGGGGTGTTGCAAGTAAGCTGCCTTATTTGTTACTATGTCTGCTTGTTCTTGGTCGTGTTGTTGTTGCCATTTGCTGTTGGAGCTAAAAGTCTGGCCTCCGCACAGGTCAAACTTCCCAGCTATGGTTATGTCAAAGTCATACCAGAGCCAGAGTATACTCTACTCTATATATATATGTATATATATATAGTGTATATATATGGTACCTGTGGGAACCATTGCTTCCTTATGTTGAACATTTTATTTTTAGCCACCAGCATTTATATATATAGTTAGTCTTTTGGTCTTTTGTGTGTGTTGGGTTCCCTTGCCTTTCCTTCACTATATAGCATTATATTTTTCTGTTTTCTATTAAGAAATCAGCTGAAGTTTTTGATTAAAACTTAATAAATTGAACTTAAATTGAAGAAAAATTGATGTACTTGACTTTATAGTCGATTGTTCTTCAAGTTGTTGAAGACCTCTTCTTGTTGTTGACTATAAATCCATTAAGTATGAAGTAGTTTGAAGTTTAAAGTACCTCGATTGTCTGAAAAGAATATAATTTTTAAAGTTTCAGTTTCAGAGCGCTACACCAATCATACAATATCTTTCAAAACTAATGACTATATGTTATTCTGATGTATAATCCATATTATCATAAAGTTTCATAAAAATGCATTTAGTTCCAAAACTTTTTAGAAACTTTCGCATAATTTTCAAAATTAAAATAATAATCCCATTATTCATCATTGATATAAGAACAATAGGAATCCCAAGTACTTTGCTATTTGCATTCCATAACAAAACAAGCCTAAAAACCTCATTTGCCAAAAATATATATATATTGCATCTTGGGCTTATCGCTTCTCATTTCAAAGTTTTGTCCAAGTTTTGTTTTTCCCAAAAGTTTATGCGTCTCAATGACATTTACACTCACACACACACATTCGTATACTTACGCACATATAGAAAATATTTACCTTTTTTAGCTGCATGCCCCGAAAAAAAAAGCAAGTCAAGTTCGTTGAACTTGCCACACACACAATCACACACAAATAACCTTTTTATATATTTTATTTGTTTTCTTTTTCTGTGTATGTGTGTATGTGTGTGTTGTGTTATTTTTGTCGATTCCTCTGCTGCCTGGCTGCGCCTTTGCTTGCCCCCTGACTGTGCCGATTCTTCGTCCTTTTGCTTGCCACATGCCCTTCGCCACCCGACCTCTTTTGTGTGTGTGTGTGTGCGTGATGCGTACATAGCGCCAGAAATTCCCCAAAGGCTCAAACGCACAAGTGCCTGCCAGTAGAGTCCTGTCCCTGTGTGTGTGTGTGTGTCTCTATATATGTGTGTGTGTGTTTCTTGCTTATTGCTTTCCCTGCTGCTTTCATTCGCTGCATGAGTCCTGTTTGCCCTCGCATTCTGCTTATCATTGCGGTTTATTTGTCTGTGCCCCAGCGTGGGCGAGAGGGGCTACTGAGGGGATGGACGGCGGCGGCGGGTAACCAGAAGGTAAACCGCCATATGCCCATATGCAATTCATATAAATACTTATATATATATATGTAGACACTGCCACGGTTAGTTAGCTGCTAACACTGTCTCTGACAGATTCAACTCTTTCTTTCTTTTTGTCCCTCTCTCTCCCTCGCTCGCTCTCTTTCTGTTTCGAGTCCCTTCATCAAACGTATGCTTGAAATTATCAACAACAATAACAAGAATTACGTTTTAACGCATAAACAATGGTTTTTATATAGAAATACTTTTTATACCTATCAAATGGGTAAAAAAAACATAAATCTAGGGACTCTAGATTTGGGTATGAACTCTTCTAATCCCTAGGCATAGCAAGTTTGTTTCAAATTTTCCATAACATTTTTAAGGTTTACGATATACACATCCAATCGATTACAAACTAATCTTGAAAATCGAAAACTTGAAAACTATGGAGATTGAAACTATTAAGAAAATAATGAAAATATGTACAATTTTAATTAAAATCGGTTCAGAAACACCGGAGATATGAAGTCACCAAGCAATGGTCCGGTAGTGCAGGTATGGGTATGTCTGTCAGAGCCTTCTTACTCTTTCTTAACTACATTTGGAATTCACTAGAAAGTCTAATATATCATTCCAAGAAGTGTTTTATATTTATAAATATGAATATCATATAAAAATCATACCGTATGAGATATTATGTACAAAGTAGTATTTTCTACTATTTGCTGTATATTTGTGTATATTTTTTCAATATTTATTAATCTATTTTTAAAAAAGTTTTAATCTTAGAGATACATTTCCATAAAAAATCTAAAAGTCGTTTTCGGAAAATGGTGACAAACACTATATTTATGATACCTGAATCTATTCCATTCTCTTCGGAAACAATTAGCTTCTGTAAACTTCAGTATTCAAACTGCAAGATATTTTATAGATCCAAGCCAAAATACTTAAACAAAATATATACTTTAACCTTAAATCTTGATACTGGAAGCCTTGGAAACTTTTAATAATTCTGATAACATTTAAGCTGCATTTTCTTACAATAACATACCAAAACAATATAAGCTATAATATATTATATATAAAAAACATTTATACACATGTGATATAGCTTTCAGATTATGAGATAATTTCTTGAAATAAGTAAATCTTTGATATATTCTTTAACATTTCCCATTGATTTCTAACTCGTCAAAACATTTTGATTGAGATTTTTACAGAAGTAAAACTTAAGATTTCCAAGTTTCACAAAATAAACTTTTTCAGTTTATGCGCTCCGACAACATTTCCCAAAACCAAAACCAAACCCAAACCTCAAAACAACTTTTGACAACTTTTATCTGTTTGTTATTGTATTCTATGCATTGCAAGGTATATTAGCTAGTCGAGCACATATGTACACATACATATATTTGTATACTTAGTAAATCCAAATTGATATTCCGCTTGTTATTCGCACAACAGTTGGCAAAACGGTTGCGGCAGCAATTTCTCAAGAAATTTGTAACGTAACGAAAATGCAAATGTGTCAAAATGAAAATGGATTTTTAAGCGGCGAACAGGTAAACAACAAACGGAGCGAAAAACCAACAACAACAACCGGCAACAACAACCAGCAACAACAACTGCAACATTTACGAGAACTCTTTTCAACTGCTCTGCATTTCATTTGGCTAACATTAAGCGGCAATTAAAATGGTAGCTAACAACGGGGGGATGGCGGGGTCTTAAGTAATATGTAAGCACAAACAGTCATCCCACCCCTGTGTCACTCCCTCATCTCAGCCCCCCCCCCCTTGACACCTACCTAACCCCTTCTTTTTATGCTTTTTCTTCTTCGACGTCTTCTTCGTCGTCGTCATCATTATGATATGTAACATGCACGGTAGGGCAATTGGCTGGGTTGAATGAAGATGGAAGGCGTAGGCGGTACTCTCTGTTTGTGTGTGTGTGAAAGGGATGGTAGGTAGAAAGGGGAGGGGTCATGTGGTGAAAATGCAAATTGTGTTGCATGTTTGCCGCTTTTGAGTGTTTTGTAAGGCGCCGACGGCGTCAACGAAACCACCAATGCTGAAATTTGTTGCAATAAACTATATCACATATATATATATATAGTTCTTATAATGTATATGTGTGTGTGTGTGTATGTGTGAGAGTGCCACCTGTAGCTGCTTGCAACACAACTGCTGCAAAACAAAGTTAAAAACTTTTCCATGAATTACCCAAAAAAAAAACCATAAAACTAAATTCACTTTCATTGCGATGCGATCGTCTTACATTTCATGACTATATATGTGTATATAGTTGTTCTGCAGAAACTATAACAAGGTGTATATAGTATATAAGTTAACTAATCGGTTTAAGGTTTAGATTTGGTATTAGCTTTCCTTTCTAGTCAAAAAAAAAACTCTAAAGATAAACTTTTGAAAAAAAGTTATCTTTCTTTCTCTCTATCTGTGCGTGTTGCTGTTGCTGTTGGTGGGTAAGTTGCAAGTGTAGCATGCATCTAATTGTCTGGTATTATGCTAAACAGTTAGTGCAACTGCAACACAACACACACGCCACGCACTCCCACTGCGGAATTATTAATATGCCATGACTCATTTACTCAAAAAGCGGGAAAAAAAAGAAATGAAACTTACATGTTTCATACAAAGTTGCCGTATGTTCTCTCTGTGTGTGTGTGTGTGTGTGTGGGACAGGAAATAAGTTGATAGTTTCAAATGTTGCTTGTTGCATTTTGGCCAATTATTGGCTTAGCTTGGACGATTAGTGGGCCATAAATCTGTTGCAACAACAACAACAAAAGGCAGCTTCTCTTTCCTAGATATCGGCGCTTATGTTAAAAAAAAAAACAACAAAAATACACAAAACAATGCTACTTGCAACAAAGAGTCATAAATAAATGCTTGCAACTAATTCTGGCAGTTGCCTGCCTGCCACCATTGCGTTATTATTGATGGTGGCTGCAACAATGGCCCACACACACACACACAACACACACACACACAGAGTGAGGCTCAGTTGTATCTGAAGACCAGCGGCCAACTCTAAGTTTCCCCTCTCACTTCCCCCAACCACGGACTCTGACTCTGCCACACACCCACGAGGCAAAGGCAGGCGACTGCATTCAAACCTTGATTAATGATGTCCCCCGATTTTGCAACATGTTTAAGCAATTTTCGTCTAGTTCAGTGAATACTGCGAACTACGAATCAATGCGACAAAAACGAAAAAAAAAAAAAACAAAGAAAACACAGAAAACCTTGGGAAAACTCATTGAAATGAAATTTAACGTTAAAGTTTCTGGTTTTTTTTTTCTGTTATCTGGTGATTAAGTAGTATCTGATTATTTGATTATTTGCAAAAAGTTTGAATTTCAAATCCTTAAAAATGTTTAATAATCAAAATGATTATTGTACTCCAAAGCAAAGAATGTTATGAGTTCGATCTTAACTTAAGCTAGGAACTTCCGCAGCAGTTCCGAAAAAACTCAGCCTTAGCATATGTATTCATATTCATACACTATAGAAACTATATTTAACCCACAAATTTTTGTCCCAAAATCGATTTCAATTAAAATTCCCTGCAAAACCTTAACTTACATGTTCTTCTCTGAGCCTGACAGAGTGAGAGTTAATATGAAGATTGACGCTAATTGACATGTACAAATTGTTGGTGAAATTTTCCAATATGCGAACGAACACATTACGTAATGCATGCTTTAACATCACTTCCGTCTGTAAGAACAATTAGGAACTTTAAGCTCATTATCTGCGAAACGAAACGAAACGAAAAAACAAAACAAAATGAAACGAAACGAAAACAGAAAGCAAAACTAAAGATATCTCTAACTAATGCAAAACTATTTGCAAAGAGTTAGTTGACCCAGGTTCGGGTTAACTTTTTATTCCTCCTTTTTTTTTCTGGGGATAATTGGTGAATGTCGGTGGGGGCGATGGGGGGGAGGAAGATATTTTGTTAGCTAGGCTTACACATACACATATGTGCATCTCGCTCTTGCTCTTGCTCTTGCACTGCTTGCAGCGCCATTTTGTTTGAAAGCTAATCGAAAAAGCGTACTGCCTAACACACACACACACACACACTCTAACACACACACACGCACGTTGTGGCAATGCACTGACCGGAAGTACAGTCGGCACACAAAAGGAAAAGCAACACAACACCAAAAACACACACACACACAGACACACACATTCATGGAGGCCAACATAGATATGTCCATTTGGCGAGGCGAGGCTGCGTCTGCGGCTCATGTGTATGCATGTGTATGCATATGTGTGTGTGTGTGTGTGGCTGCCACTCGCATTTTGCAAAACATCATCAAAATTGTAAAAATAAACAAAAGCCAACATGCATAAAACCAATTTCCATTAAGGCACACACACAATCACATACTCATACACACACACACATACATGAGTTGCGACGCACACGCACATGCAACTCTGTGCTTTACTTCTCGCTCTCTCACACACACCCCTTCACCCTCTCTCTCTCTCTCATTCGCTTTTACTACTTTCTCTCTCCTTCTCTCTGCCTTTCTCTGTCTCTCTGTCTTTGTCTGCCTGCCTTTTGCGCTGCTTTTTGTGTGCAATGCTGCTGCTGCTGCTGCTGTTTTCTCTATCTCCCCTCTCCCTCCCCAGCACCCCTTCCCTCCTTCCAGCCATTGGTTCGTTCGCTGTCTCGCTCGGCTCGGTTGTCCAAAAAAAGCATAGAACAAGGCATCGAACAACGTTGGGTAACTATAGATGAGCTGCACATGATGTTGCAAAACTTGGGCGCCGCCGCTTGCCCCATATGACGTACATATGTAGCCATGTGACGTCGTCTGTCTCTCGGTGAGAGATTGTGTGTGTATGCGAGTGTGCGAGTGTGTGTGTGAGGCGTGGCTGGACTCCAGACTTAATGTTTATACACTCAAAGAAGATTTGATTACAGTTTACGATTCGAATTCGATTTATGATTTCAAAAAGGTATATATATATATAAATAAATATTTTGACATTTTTAACAGTTGAAGAAAAATATGATATATTCAAAATAGTTTTAAAAACATAAAAATGAATATTTAATTTATTTTTTTGTATATTTTTATTAAGCAAAGAAAAAACTGATAGAAAGATTAACATTGTGTAAACACTTTATTGTCAGTTGAATTTAATGCCTTTGTTAGTATTTTTAATGTAATGTTAATATTTTTTTTATGTTTTGTTTAATGGGTTTAAGAGATAATTAACTTAATAACTTATAAAAAATATTTTAAAAATATTAAAAAAAACAACAACCTGTGTGACCCTATATCTCTAAAGCGAAAATATCAAAATGTTTCACTATGTGTAAACACTTTATTGACAAACTGTATATAAATATTTTGACATTTTTAGCAGTTTAAGAAAAATATGATGAAATATATAAAATATAATGAATTTCTTATTTATATTTTTCTTATATTTTTATCAAACAAAGCAAAAAAAAATTATTTCTTCTTTTATTGATTGTTCACTGTGTAGTAAGTATAACTAAGACTAAAAACACTACACTACAACACTAACTGAGCACACACACACACACACATGCTCATATATACATATAGTGTATATGTGTGTGTGCGTGTGTGTGTATCTGCCTATCGCACCGAAAAATAAGCGCACACTGCGAAGCATATCCTTAATTGATATCACAGAAACCGAGGCGAGGAATTCGCACAAAATGACAACCCATATGAAATGCCGTATGTGTGTTGCTGTGTGTGTGTGTGTGTCTGACACACACGCATGCAGCACAGAAAGCAACAACAACAACAACAACAGCAACGATAACAACAAAAACGCAACGGCTCTTACTGCATGCGATAGGTCGGAAATTTTGCTCGCAATCAACTCTTGTGTGTTGGGCCCTCAAACCCTCAAACCCTGAAGTGGACGTGTGCACCCCCCCTTTCCCTTACACACACCAACACACACACACAAACACACAGATGTGTGTAGACAGAGTGCGCGCACCTGCAGCCTAGTGCATGGAAACACACACACAAAAAAGGGTGCAAGGCTGCACACAGGGCGCAGTAAAATGGCGGCCCACGTCGGCTTCTTTCGCTCTCTGCGTGTATGTATGTGTGTGTGTGTGTGTGTGGGAGGATAACCAGTCTGTATGCTGGCGGTCTGGCCACCGTCTGGTCTAGTCTGGTCTCTCTTTTTGGCGTGGGCGGGTTTTTTGGGCTGCATTTTGGAGTACGTTTTTGGTTTTTTGGGTTTTTGGGTTTTTTCGGTTTTTTGGGCTTTGATATTGACGTTGTTGTTGTTGTTGGTGGTAAGTTGTGGGTGGTGGGGTGATGGGCGATTCGGGACGGGATTCGGATCGAGGTTCGGTACGGGATTCGGTTTTTAGGTTCGGTTCTAGTTCCTTTTTTTGGTTCTCACCCCATTTTGGTCACTTTTTTCATTGTTATTATTTTGTTTTCCTGCTGTTTTTGCTTTGTTCATAGCGACATCCAGCGGCGTATAGTATTAAACTTGGGTCTATACACACACCCACACACACACACACCCACACGCACACATACACACACATACATACACATACTATACACCCCAGCATTCCCTATTCTAATCCTTTCGCACTTATTATTAAATGCATACCCTGGATGCAGTAAGTGTATCAAGCATTATACTACTTTATTAGGTATTAAAATAAAGCAGGGAAAACTTTTCATCTTCATTCAATTATATAACATTAAGGAGATTAATATACTCGTTTGTTTTGATAGTTTGGTTGATTTCCTCCCTAAGCTCTTAGCACTGCGTTCTTTCCCAAGCACAATGGATCCAATTTTTCTCGAAAAACTTGAAAACTCGAAAACTTTAATATGTTATTAACTAAAGTTTTATTCCACATCGTATAGTAATATAAAAGAATACATTAAATATATACAAAATTTCTTACCAGCGGTTCCAAAAGGTTCAAGCAAAGATATATTTAACAAAAGTCTTAACAATATATTTTAGTCTTATACCTTCATTAAAATTCAACTAAAAATTCTTATTAAAACATTTTCAAGTATATATTTAACCGTAATGATTCAATTGTAATTAGGTAAGAGTATTAAAAGTTCATTTATGCTCTCTCATTATTTATGCCGCACATATTGCTGTTTATTATTTTTTATTCTTGTTTCGTGTGTCCTGAAAATGCGGTTGAAGCAAAAGGTTATTGGCTGTGTGTGTGTGCTTGTGTGGTGTGTGTGTGTGTGAGTGTGTATCTTGATGTGTGTGTAGCTATCATTTTTGTTGGTAGCTCTGTGCGTTTACACGACTAAAACCAGACCATCGCCTACAAATGTATCACGCCTAAACGAAACTAAGGTCCACTTGGCTACACTTAGAGAAACCGGAAGATATTTAATTAAAGAAAATAATTTTGGTACACTTTCATAAGTGTAAATCATTAATAACTAATTTTTTTTAATATTTTTTTTACAAATATATTCCTTATGTATATTATCTTGAATATATGATATGAACAAAGGAAACTTTATAATCTAACATAAAATAGTTATACAAAGAAATCAACTTTCCAATAATTTTTCTGAGAATTATGAAGGATTAAGCTACACAGAAATGTCAATCCCTATAGCTATTATTATTATACATTATTTTTTTTAATATTTTTCTTATAAAACATATTAAAAAATATATTTTTTTTATGTATGTAATTATTTTGGTTGTGGAATGTCCATTGTCCACTTGGGACTGTTTGTCCGAGGCTTGTGGGTTGATGTTGAAGTTGGGGTTGGGGTTGGGGGGATTTAGATGGGGGCTAAAAGGGTTGGGTTAGAAGGGGATCGGTTGTGTGTTTGGTTAGGGAGTTTTAGTTGGGAACTGCAACTAACACCGAACGAAACTCCGATGGCGCTTTGGGCGCAATTCTGCTTTACGTTTTTCAAGCAGAAAATCGATAAGTGCGCACGTACAGGAATATATATATATATATATATATATACACATGACGAGAATGGAGAGTGTGTATGTGTGTGTGTGTATGGTATGTACTTAACGTCGCATGTGGGCAACGTCATGCGTCTCCGGGCGACGGATCCGGCGGTGGAGCAGAGGCCAGAGAGACCGTTGCACGGCCTGACACAGAGTCCTGCCATATATAAGCATATATATATATATATATATAATGGAAGAGAGAGAGAGAGAGAGGGAGACGGCTTGAAAATCCCTACGTGCGCTTTGCTGTTTCATCAATTATTTGTTTCGGTTTTGTGCGAATGGACGAGCACAAGGATGCAACCAAACCAGGACCCTGGCAAACCCCCAACCCCTCACCCCCTCTTCACACACACTCTTCACACACACACATACACACTTAGCCCAAACTACATGCTAGCTGTGTGTGTGTGTGTGTGTAGTCGAGATGGATGTGAAAGCGTTTTTGGGCATTTTGTTTTTGGCCAAGGCGCACACACACACACACACCAAAAAACAGTTTCGCCTGCAAATTGCTAACAAAAACTGTCTGCTCCACTATATATATACATGTGTGTGTGTGTGTGCATTGTATGTATTGTTTATTTGGCTTGCCATTGGATCATTTGAAGCGCACATAAAACACGTTGAAATTTGTGTGTTTTGCTTACAGATAAATTTTAAATAGTTTACACACACACACACACACACACACAGAGAGAGAGAGTTCCAAGAATTGTTGTTCAGATTGATGCAACGTTGCCTAAAATATATCATTGGGTACGGCACATACATATACTATAGTATGAATAGGATGGGAAGAGTGTTTTTCATATTTCATGTTGATTTAAGAGTTTGATTTGATTTGTTACTGATTTGAACTTAACCTTACTTATAATCAGATCGAAAAAACTCTTTTCACTTGTTTCCTTTTTTCATTGTTTGGGTATTTTTCTTCCGCCTTGAACATGTTTACAGGGTATTTCTTAGTAATATTATTATTTATTACTTTTTTCTTGTTTTTCTAGCTTCTATTAAATGAGAACAGTTCGCAGACCCAGACAAATGCAATCGTTTACCAACACTGCAATGCATGAAAAGATGAAAACTCCAATTAACAAACTTCATCTTTAATTGACATATACATATTTAATATTTATTATGGTAGGCGTGCCACCCAAGTCTTTGATTTCTTCAACTTTCATCAGTTAACCAACACTAAAGTCAACCGAAGAATCAAAGCCAACACTGCAAACGTCTCAAAACTCCTCACTCCCCACTCACTTCGATTAACTGATTTCATAACTTCATAACAAAATGCGAATCCTTATCGATAATTTTGGCCCTAGAAACTTTCTTAAACTTTCCTAACCAACACTGGAGTAAACCAAAGCACTTGCCAACACTGCAAACGTCTCAAAACGCACTTCTCACTTACTTCGATTAGCTAATTTCATAACTTACAGTTGATATCAATGCATAAATCGATCTTTTATCGATAATTTTGGCCCAAGAAATTGACGCATAAAATGCCTAATGCTTCCGGTGAGGAGGAAGAGGGCAATGGGAGCATGAGTCGAGGTTGCAACAATGCATTATCTTGCTGCTGTTGTTGTTGTTGTTGTTGCTGCCACACACGGTACCGGGAAAAGCATAGAAAGAGTGCTGCCAAATACTAAAAATGTATATGAATAGTATCTGGTATCTAGTATATATATGTATGTATGCATGTAGGCATCATTTTGGGTGGATTGGCTGTGTTGCAACTAGATCCCAGCAGGTGCCACACACACACACACACTTACACACTGAACGATTAATAGCTTGGCCCAACGTGTGGCGGCTGTAACTCTTGCCACAGCCTCACCTTTTTTTTTGTGTGTGTGTGTGTCTATGCAAACTCTCACACACACACACACACACACATAAAGAGCGTACACAATGAAGTTGGCTGCCGATAAAAATGCTCACCTCAAGCGCTCACCCGCCCCATTACCCCATTACCCCTCACCACTCATCAAACCACACCATCTACATACATATATATATGCACTCTGCATATGCGTTGACCATTTGGCTTTGGGTAGTGTTTGGTTGTGGCAGGGTGCAGTGAGGGGGGGTTACGTTGCTAGGGCGGGTGTAATGCGATAAAAAGCTATATGGAACTGGACACGAAAAAAACGGTAGAGAAAAAAAAAAGCCAACGAGCGAACGAAAAATGAAAAATAAAAGAAATATATATATATACATCACACACAGACAGACAGACAGACAAACAGACAGAAAGACGGACAGAGAGGGAAAGAGAGGAAGAGAAAGGGAGAGAGAGAGAGCAAAGTGCAAGACTGAGAGAGAGATAAAGTGCAAAAAAACAAAGAACACAGCACACAAAAAACAAAACAAAACAACAAAAAAAATGTGAAAGGAGCAAACAAGAAAAATCGTTAGGTTCGACATTTGACTGCCTGGCCTGGCCTGAACTGGCCTGGACTGAACTGGCCTGGTCAGAGCCAAAGCCAAAGCCAAAGCCAAAGCCAAAGCTAGAGCCTGGCGTGCAACAGCCTCGAGGAGTAAAACAACAACAACAACAGCAATAAGGACGCATTGGACACACACACAGAGAGAGAGAAAGAGAGAGGGAGAGAGAGAGAGAGACGCGCATCCAATCAGCAGGCATATGCTAACGCCAAACGGGGTGTGGCCAACAATTTGGCCACCCCATCATCATCAACATCATCATCATTATCATCATTATTATCATCATGCACACACACACACACATGCGAAAAGGGTTAAGTGCAGGCCTTACATGCATTAACCAACCACCACCACCACCCCCCCGTACCCAACCCTCTGTCAAAGCAAATATCCCAACCAAACTGCAAAATGATTGACAACTGCACCCAAGAGGAACACCAAGGAACACCAAGAAACAACAAAAACACTTTAGATCAACTTTAAATCCATCTTAACTCAATAATGTATTCAATGTGGAATATATTTGAGGGATAGATTTAAATTAATCACGATTAATCAGTCAGCCCTTTACCAAGTTATTACTGAATAGAAAAACACTAAAGGTCAAAAAACTTATAAGTTAAAATTGACAGAAAAAACAAGTAAGAAGGCTTACTCGACTAGAAGATACCCTTAACTCTTGACCGTACATACGGACAGACGGTCGGTCGGGCTGACAGACATACACCTAAATACACCTGCACTACCGGACCAATGCTTGATGAGTTCATATCTCTGGTGTTTTTTAAACTTATTTCAATAAAAATTTCACAGATGTTCATTAAATTGTTAATAGTTATAGTCCCCATTTTCAAGTTTTAGAAATTCAAGATTTTTTTGTTATCGATTCCATGTGTATATCGTAAAACTGAAAATTTATCGAAAATTTGAAACAAATTTGCTAAGCCTAGGGATTAGGAGAGCTCAAAATCCAAAATGTAGAGTCGGTAGCTTTTGTAGTTCCTGACGGACGGCTATATCGACTCGTCTGTTGATGCTGATTAAGAATATATATACTTTATGGGGTTTAAAAAACTTCCTTCTGCCTGTTACATACTTTTGCACAAAACCATTATACCCTTTTTTTTACCAATTTCATGGGTTAAAGGTATAAAATATATCAAGTACAGATAAAAAAAACAATCTTACAGAATTAAGAACCTTATTATTACATTAGTGTAAATTTTTTCAGCTTACCTCAAAAAAAAAATATTATTACTTACCACTAAATAAACTTTCCACGATTATATACTATATTAATTAAAAATTTAGTTCAATGATATATATACTTTGCTGTTCAAGAATATATATACTTTATATGAAACGTGCTTCCAAACGTTCTTCCTTCCTTTTTTTGATTTTCCTCAAAAATAAATACAAATAACTTTTAAAATGTTTTCATAATTTTTATTTTCATTCATACATATATATATATATATATGAGTATGTGTATGTATATATTTAATTACGTGTTGTAAAATACTAATTCCATAAAAGGCTCATTTCTTATTACTGAATGTGTCGTAACTACAAACTACTACAAAAAAAAAACAAATCAAAAAGCCGAAAAGGACACAGAAAACACAACACCTAGGACACTTAGGACACTTGGGATGGATGACAAACACAAGAAGAAGAAGAATCGAGAGAATTTTTATATGTTTTTATGTTAAGGTTAAAGTATTAAAAATAATTAATTGTTGCTGTTCTGCGCCTTAAAGCGAATGTTTAGAAAGAAAAAGATTTTTTAATTTGTTTTTTTTTGTTTCGTGTTAACATTCATTATTATTATTATTATTATTATTATAACATAATCAATTGCAGCATCTTCATCATAATCATCATCATTATTCTCTCTGAGCCGAGTAACCCTATCGCCCAAGACATACAGAGAGTGTGTGTGAGTGTGTGTAATAGTTTATTGATTGCTATCATTCTCGGTAAGCATTTTGGGTATAACGTTGCAAGTTGAAATTCAAATTTTTGTTTCTCTGACAATACCACAAAAAAAAAATACACTTCTCTTAACAAATTAACTTACTAACGGGACTCGTACTTATACATCCATTCTGCGACATTATTACTCCTAGTTCTGTTTCTGTTTCTGTTTCGGTTATCTTTTCTGTTCGATACGGTTCTCTTTTCTGTTTCTGTATCTGTTTCTAACACATCCATTACCTTAATGTTTAAGACCCACCCACCCAAAAACTTCCGGTACTTCCGGCGCTTCAGTCTTCGACCGCATACTTCTGGGTCCATTCACGGGCATTACGTATGGCCTCCGCCTCATTGATCTTCCATAGCTCGGCGACATCGTTGGCCAGCGGGTCATCCGGATTGGGTGCACTGAGTAAAGCCTGAATCGAGAGTAGAATAGTTCGGATCTGCAACGCCGGACTCCATTTGTCTTTGAGCACATCGAGACAGATGCGACCCAATCGATCGATATTCGGATGATAGATCTTTGTGATGAAACGGACTTTGGGCGCCGACATCGGATAGTCCTCGGGCAGAAAGAGTTCCAGCTTAAAGATGCCGCCCTCGAACGGTGAATCATTCGGACCAGTGACAATCACATGAAAATATCTAGCGTTATTCTCATCGGGTATTGCATTAATGCCAGGCACTGGTTCCTGCATCAGACGTTGCGTCTCCTTAATGATGCGACGTGGCAGATTGGACATCTTGCTGTTGCTCTTAAGCTTTTTACTTTGAATGCGTTTCTTTGTCTCCTTATTTACTTCTTCTTCTGCTTCTGCTGCTTTTGCTACTTTTGCTTGCTGCAAATATCTCTTTATATTGTTGTCGCTTCTTGTTGTTGTTGTTGTTTCTGTTGTGTTCTGAAAAGAGCGTTAAAGCGTGAAAATTGAGAGTTAAACAAAGTTGTTGTTCTTGTTCTTGTTCTTGTTGTAGTTGTTGTGGTTTCAAGGACGTATGTGTGTGTGTGGCAATGGCAGTGGCAGGTGCACGTTCCCGTTGCCTCCTCCTTTTAACTTTCACTTTCAACAAATGGCAAAAAGTTTTGCGCTTGCTGCATTTTATTGCACCAGCTTTCAAGATACAAATGCGATTTCACAGATACAGATACAGTCTTTGTCGCTGTATGTGTATGCGGATGTGTGTGTGTATGTGTGTGTATTTACTCTTGAATCTTGAGGACAATTAAGCAAACTGCTTGCATAAATTGAATGCAGCAACAAGTAACAGGTGCCCATTGAGTGAAACATGCCCGGCTAACAAATACCCTTTAATTTATAAGAGACCAGAATGTTTTCTCTATTGTAATTTCTTCTATATTCCCCGTTTAAATTTTGTTCTTATACGACTCCAATAAGTGCGCATAATACGAATTTAATGTTTTCACGAGCTACGTGTTAAACTCTAGCTGCTACAGAACATAACTTATGCCGGTCAGAACATACGCGTGTGTTTGTGCACTGTGTCTGTGTCTATGCTGACGACCGGCACTGTCACAAGAGAAAAGCAAAACAATAACAATAACAGGAACAATATACAAAGCTTAACTACAACAACAAGAACAACAACAAAGCTGTGTAATTATCAGTTGGAATGGCACGAAACAACAAAAAGCAACAACAACTACGAATGCTTTACATTGTATACATTTATATTTAATTTTAAAAATTTATTGATTTCTTGCATGCGTTGCGGCAACACAGCGCGGCAAGAGTGGTTGTGCGGGAGGTCGAGGTAAAGGCACATTGTGTCTGGGTAGGTGCAACGTTGGAGAGGGGGCATGGCGGCGGGCACGTTGTCACGCACGTTGTACTGTACTGGGCACAAACAAGAAAAAAATCAATAACAAAATGAAGCCAACAAAAGTGAAACAACAAATATTTAATCAAAAGACCACTAACACAATAAGCTGTCAACTTTTTCACACACACACACACACGCACACACATACGAACATACGCACATGAAGACAAGGTAAACGCATGAGACAAAGAAAGCCGCGAAAAGACATATGACAAAATGTTGGTATGCGGTATTTTTTCACCAATTTGTCGATATGTGTATTTATAATTTAAGTGCAGCAGAAACTTACCTGTACATGCACACACACACTCAAACACAACAACCGCAAATACACTCACACACACACAGGTTTTAGTCAATGCGTTTTGCGCTTTTATACTTCTTTTCTACGCGGCTGTCGCAGCCGCTATCGCAATTGTTGTTGTTTTTCTTGTTCTTGCACACAGCCAGCACACTGAACAACAAGAGGAGGCAAACAGAAAACAACAAAAACAACTGTATAAAAAAAAACAGCCACCGGACAACAAAAAAGCAGAGGAGCACTATAACAAAACAAAAATTGCTCACGTTTCACCAAATGCACAACAATTCGACACACAAATTTGAGAATTTTTCATCAAAATTTCTCCACAGAATTTAGCTGTTTTTGCAGCTCCAGCTCCCCAGCTCCGCACAAAAATTATGAACGTTGAATAAAAAAATTGTTCTATACGCGCTTTGTTAGTGTTAGTGCATTGGTGTGCCGTTCATGTTTGCGTGTATTGTGTGCGTGTAAGCCGCTTTGTCAGAGAAGCAGGGTTGCCAGATGCTTCACACCGAAAGTAAGCAAAAACTAATTGCAATTTCATAAAGCTATATGTATGTTACAACCCAAACTATAATTTTCTTAACTTTATTAGTAATTGTTGTTTGTTAAGGTATGGTTTTACATTGGCTATAAGCTTTTCAAATTTTGTATTACATATAATTACCAGCTATGTGCTGACAACACTACTGCCTGGCGGCTGTCAAATGTACGCTGGCATCGTAGCATTCAGCTTTGTGACGCACAACTGGCGTATGCTTAGCAGCTAACAGCTTTTTTACCGCTTACTGCGGTAAATGCTTATTAGAACAAAATACATAATCCAATCAGTAATTACATATAAAATTCTATGAATAGAAAGAATATGCTTTTTATTTATATTTTCTTTGTCAATTTGAATGCATTTTATATACTATATCAAATCTGAATCAGTAATTTATTTTAAATTAATAATATACATTTTGTTTGAATTTTTTCAATGCACTTAATATGTAAATATTAAAAAAATAATTCTAAAAATGGAACCAATTTACGAATTTTTTATTGTAATATTTATAAATTGATAAGGAAAAATAAACATTGAATTAAATTTTCATATAAAGCAGTTGGAAACATTTTTAGGAGTAAAAATTCATACATTTGTTATTTTTTCATATACAATATGTAATATAGTGTGCTCAGAAGTCGTTTAGAACACAATTTTGGATACTTTGAATAAAAACTCTGATAGAACCTTTTTTGAAAAACCCTAAAAATTTCATAATCTAATTCATTGTCTTCTCTAAAATATTTTCTTTTGACTTTTAAGCGAAAGAGCGAGAAAATTTAAATGCGTTTTTGTTTTTATTAAATCAAATGTCGAACTGTGACAGCAAAATAATAATTCACTATATTTACACATTACTGTATTTTGCATATTATCCTTATAATTTCAGAACAACAACAACAACAAATACTCCATATACAAGATATGTATAAATGTACATACATATGTATATGTATATGTACAAACGAACATGCATACAAAACACACACACACGCTGACACACACACACACACATACATACTTACACAGCGCCCCTCTGTTTGGTCATTTGCAATTGAACGCAACAGAAACAACAAAAACAACAACAACACCAACAACAACAACAACTGCAACCATTGACCATGCGATAGGCGCACACTTAACACACGCCCCCTCGGCCCCCAGCAACACCAACAACAACAACGACGACAACAACGACGACAACGACGACAACAACGATATTTGTTTGTTGTTGTTCGAAAAAAAAAAAATATAAAGCAAAAAACACAGAAACAGAGAAGCAACAACAAAAATGAAGAAACAAAAAAAAAACACATACTGTGGAATTTCTGTGTGTAATCAACATTTATGCGTTTTAACGCCCCCCGCACAGGCCATTGGGCAGTAGAGGAGAGGTTTGGCTTTGCCTGTCACGCACGCACACATACACACACACCAACACACACACACACACACTCGTTTGCTCTCTCACATATGTGCAATGCCCAATGGACGCACAAGCAAGCAGTCGCACATACGGCAACAACAAAAACAACAACACAAAAAAAACACACACAGAAACCGAGCCTCGCAACTAAAGCAATAAAAACAACAACAGCAGCAGCCATGTGCACACATGCAATACTCTCTTACACACACACACACATACACACATACGTATGGCATCTGCTTTTAGGCTGGGCATCGGCGACTATAGTTAGCCAGGCACGAAAAAACCCAACCCACTCCACACACACACAAACACATACACACTCCATTCGTCGTACAAACAGACACTTGTACTCTCTTGCACTCGCATTACCGCGCCGCCCGAGCCACGGCTCGCCCCTGCCATCTGCTATCCAGCTCACTCACAGCTGCCAGAGTGCAATGTTAAATGTTAGAGCGCAACGCAACGCAACGCAAAGCAAAGGCAAAGCCATGCATGCACGTTTGAGCGCGCGCAAGCGAGAAAGAGAGCAATTGCATTGCGCTCAGCGCTCAGCGCACTTTTGTCTGTGTGTGTCTGTGTGTGTTTGTGTTTGTGTGTGGACGACGGCGTTTAGTTCTCAGTCGCCTGCAATTGCAGTGGCGTCGCTGCTACGCAGCTGTTTTGGGCGACCTTTATTTGCTCTTGAGTATTTGTTTTGCCGTTTGTGTATGTGTATACGTGTGTGTGTGTGTGTGTATGGCAGCTGCTTTTACTACTACAACTTTTTACTACGTCCACACTAAACCCAAAGAGCACACAGCTGATTGCAGTTGTTGTTGTTGTTGCAGTTGTTATTGCTGTACGCATTTTTAGGCGCATATTTAACGCTTCTGCCAGCGTCGCTGTCAGCGTCAACCCCACCCCACCCCATCCCTCTTCTTACACACCAAGAACAAACATTTCTATAAATTTTAATGGCTGACAGTTTTCAATATGGCGCAGTTTACATTTGCTAGCATTTGGTATAGTTCTTCTTCTTCTTGTTGTTATTGTTGTTGTTGCCTTTTACCTTTTTTACCTTCTTATCTATGAGGCATGAGGGTGGATTGAGGCGGGTTGTTGTTGTTGTCGTTGTTGTTGTCGTTGTTGTAGTTAAACTAAGGACACGCTTTTAAGTGGTTGCAAAATATGGCGGAGAAAACGAAAAGAGAAGCGATTATTGCATTTTGGTGTTAATATTGTTATTATTAATTATTCTAATTAACATTTAACTTCATTTGGCAAACAATAAATTTGTTTAAAATTATCCAGGGTTGCCACCAAAATCGTCGTTTCCGTTGCTTGTTCCGCTTTGGATACGGCGAATAGTTTTCTGCACAACGGGTAACGGTATATTCAAGAGGAAATTGTTCCAATAGGAATTTCTCTTTTTAAGAAACTGATCCTAATTTGGTATTTTACCCAAGGAAAATGGAAACAAGTAAGAAGGCGACTGGTATATACCCTTAACCCTCGACCAGACATACGGACATACGGTCGGGCTGACAGACATACACATACATACCTGCACTACCGGACTAAGGCTTGATGGTTTCATATCTTTGGTGTTTCTCGATCGATTTTAATAAAAAATTCAAAGATTTTTATTATATTCTTAATAGTCTTAATCCTTATTTTCAAGTTTTCGAAATTCAAGATTTTTTTGTTATCGATTACATGTGTAAATCGCAAACTTGAAATGTTATCGAAAATTTGAAAACTTGCTATGCCTAGGGATTAGGAATGCGCATATCCAAAATCTGAAGTCTCTAGCTTTTGTAGTTCCTGAGTTCATACAGACAGACAGACGGACTTGGCTATATCAAGAATATATATACTTTATGGGTATTGTCGGAGAAGCTTTCTTCTACATACTTTTGCGCATAACTATTATATCCTTCCTTTACCCATTTCATGTGTTAGGGGTATAACAAGGGTATGATAGAGTAGTGCAATTTCATTTGTTATCATAACAGTAAAAATATAACTATGTGTTTTTTGAAGTTTGACGTTATCATAAAGGAATTTCCTTTCTTTAGAAACTAATCCAAATTGGGGTTTTTACCCAATGAAAATGAAAACAAACGTATAATAGGGTAATCGATAATCGATTTGTAATCGATAACAGTAGAAATATAACTATGTGTGTCCTTTGAAGTTTGACGTTATCATGAATAATGTGTAAGAACTTTAGATTAAGATTGCTGAGGAAGATATCAAAAACTTTTAGGGTATCTGGTAATCGAGCTTTTAGTCTCCACAGATTCTTCTCCGAGAATTTCTCTATCAAACTCCATCGATAAAGGAAAAACTTAGGTTCGGAAAAACTTTCTTATACTTATGAAAAACTTACCCAAGATGACATATTCAACATCATTTATTATATGATATATCTGTATATCTGTATAATCATGATCTTAACAAAAAATGGCATCAATTTTTGGGTTTTTCTTCTAACTTTGTCCCATTTTCAGCTAAATACAAATTTATGTCTGTACATATGTATGGGAGGATTTTACTTTACACAGTTTGTGGCAGTGGCAGCTGCAGCCTTGAGACAAATACTATATACATATATACACACACACATATACATGTGTATGTTTGTTGGTGTGTGAGTTAAAGTTGCGCTTTGCTTTCGCTTTTTTGCAAACCGCAAAGAGTATAAAAATATTATGTGTTTGTTTATTTGGGTTTTCTTCTTTTTTTGGCAAATCCTTCTGCAGCAAATCCTTGCCAAAAACCCCACCACACACCCTCTCTCCCTCCCCCATCCACTCTCTCTCTCTCTCAGTCACTATCCGCTTAGCCCCTTAACCCCAAGGCTCAAGTTGAAACATTTCAAAATATGCTGTTTGGCATCAGTTCATTAACATTGCGCTCTCTCTCTCTCTCTCGCTCTCTGTCTTATCTTGCTGTCCTGCTCATTTTTGGCGTCTGCATTCATATAAACAACTTTAGCAACACCCCACCACCCCGCCCTACCAATCCAACTGCCCCGAAAATATTGCTACACGCATCTAATTAAAATAAATGCAAAAAAACACACACAAAACACAGATACATGTTGCTAGCAACATGTTGCTAAAGGCGCTCGCGCTCTTTCGCTCGCACTCTCTCGTCAAATGCATTGCAAATTGCACTGAGCGCAAAGCGCAAAGAGCGCTAAGCAGACTAGACGTCAACTGCGACGGCGACTGCGACTGCGACGCGAGCAGCGGCAATGCCGAAAAACGCAACGAACAAAACGAGCAAAACAAAAAACGGGCAAAAACACACACAAAAAAATGTTTTCAAACCAAAAGGACTCTTTTGTGTGTATGTGTGTGTGTGTGTGTGTATGTGTGTGCGTATGTGTGTGTGTGTAACGTTTGGCACGCAGCGCACAAATAGCAACAACAACAACAAAAACAAGCAGAGGAAAATCGTAGAAAAAAATGTGTCCGTTAGTCATTAGGCGGCGTCGCCGTCGTCGTCGTCGTCGTTATTTTGTGGGGGTCGTGAGTGCAACAGACTTGTCGTGCCAAGAAGCTGACACAGGGAGAGTGAAGGGGGGTGGGGAGTCTAGGGGGGGCTGGTTTTGGGGTTGCTGAACAAAGGAAACCCTTGGCAACGCAGGCCAACAAAAAGGAATGCCAGAAAAATACACAAAAAAAACGTGAAAAAAAAACAGAAACAGAAAAAAAAACAACAACAAAGAAGAAAAAGCAGAAGCAAAACGCCAAAGCCAAAGCCAAAAAGGACGAAAACTTTGGGCTCTGTTGACGTTCGACGTCGACGTCGTCTGCGTCGCGCTGTCTCGCTGTGTGTGTGTGTGTGTGTGTGTGTGTGTGGGCGTCTGTCGGCCGCTGGGCCTTACACACACACACATAAACACTTACGTATAGACGTATCGTAGGCACAACGGCGTAGTCCATTCAGCAGTGGCTGCCAAACCACCATCACCAACCCAACCCACATCAAACCGCTTGTTGTTTTTTGTTTTTTTGGAGTCAATGTCTGGGAAGCCCATGAGTTTATTTTGAGTGTTGCGTGCTGCGTTGCGCCGCCAGTCTGTGTGTCTCTGTGTGTGTGTGTGTGTGTGTGTGTGTGGCGACTGCGTGCTGTCTATGAAGGGGTGAGAGGGGGGGCGGTGGGTGCTTGCGTTGGCCCAAAACTGAAAGGGGTTGTTGCTGCTGCTGCCCCAAAACGAAGACTCTTTTGGTGTATGTGTGTGTGTGTGTGTGCTTGCGGTTGAGTGCAATAAGGCGGAAGGGGTGGGGGCGGGTGGGCAGGTGGGTGGGAAAGGGTTTGCATTTCGATTTTATTGAGCAAACAACGAATTCGCAAATAAAAACAAAAACCACGATGAGAAAACAACAAAACAACAAAAACGAAAAACCGAAACAACAATAATCAAGCGAAAATAATGTGTGCGGGTGGGGGGGGAATATGCAGTTGCTGTTGTTGTTTTCTGTTGTTGCGATCTGTGTGTCTTGTGCACTGCAATGCATTACAAACTGTTTCACCGAAATTCTGTCAAACTGTAGAGCAGTGCTTGCACAACCTTCATCAAAATTAATATCATTTCTAGTATTGAGATATAGACAGAACTTTTGAGCTTAAGATTGCTGATCCGAAGTCTTTCAAAATACGTATTGCCAGTTTGAGAAGCGCTGTTGTCGAGGATCTACCTCATTGTGCAGTACTCGCGCAACTGTTATAACAGTTACACCCTAACTGTACGTATGAGTATTGCCCTCAAACTGTGAACAGTGCGTGCACAGTAATATGACAATGCGCGAGCGCAACGCTACTCAAACTGTCGCTCTGATCGCAACAGCAGCAGGCAGCAGCAACAACAACAACGCAGGTGATTAATTATGTCGTCGTTTTTTTTTTGCCCAACTCAACGCAGCCCAAACCTTTCGCGCAAACATATTTGCAAATTTGTTCGGTTAAGTTGTTCCGTTGTTGTTGTTGTTTTAGTTGTTGTTGTTGTTTTAGTTGCGCTCATTTCTAGACTCATCTGGGTGCCCCTAGCGGCGAGATATCTGCGCGAATTGCTATTTCTTTTTTTTTATTATATTCGCCCTGTTTTTTTGCTATTGTTGTTGTTGTTGTTGTTGTCTCTCATTTAATTTATGTTTTATTTGATTTTTTTGTTGCGAGCCGAAAAAAAAGTTAACTTGTTGTGTGTGTGTGTCAGTGTGTGTGTGCGCTTTGTGTTTTCTAATTTTTGCGCTTTTTTTTGCACACTTTTTCTATGCCATGTGCTCTTCTATGTGTGTGTGTGTGTGTGTGTGTGCGTACGCCTTGCCTTGTTGTTGCTATTTTATTTGCTAATTTTTTCGCACGCTCAAGCAGCGACAGCGCGCCGTTAACATTCGACGTCGACGTCGACGCCTTACGCTGGGATCTCTTTGGCACACACAAAGACAAGCGACGACAGAGAGTGAGTGAGCGAGCGAGCGAGTGAGTGAGTGAGTTAGCGCGCGCGAGCGAGAGAGAGACGGGTGGCAGGTGTGCGTGTGTGTGTGTGTGTGACAGTGAAAAAATTCGCAACAAAAGAGAATTCGCAAATGGCAAAAAGAATGCCGCGCGCGCTCGCTCGCTCTTGTTCGTTCGCTCTCAAACTAACTGTGTGTGTTTATGTGTTTTGCGTAGCAACATGTTGCTTTAGAAGAACAAAAGGCAAACGCAGCCAGTCTGTTGGTCTGCTGCTTGGCAACATTTGTTGCTGCTGTCATTGCGATGACTGGAGGATCTCGCTCTTGCGTTTTGCTCTCTCTCTCAACACACACACACACACACACGCTCTCTCTGGCCGTCTCTCTTGTGTTCTGCCAATGCAACTTTTTTGCAAACTTAAGCGAGCGCCGCGCGTTTTCACTCTGCCGCCGCCGCCACGTAACGTGTACTTGTTCCGTCTGCCCTATGTGTGTGTGTGTGTGTGTATGCGTGTGAGTGTTTGGAGCTCTGACTTTTGCAGTTTGCAAAAAAATGATTGTGTGTGTGTGTGTGTGTTTGATTTGGTTTGCTTTGGTTTGGAGCGCAGTATGTGTGTGAGTGGACTCACAGTGTGGAAGAGGAAGAGACGCCAACGCTGTCGCAATTGCGTGCCTCTGACGCCGATGCCGATGCCAACATCGACGCCGACTGCGACGCCGCCACAGAGCTCAGAGTTAGTTGTTCAGTTTGTTCATTCGGTTGTTTCGTTTGCTCCTCGTCGCTTGTGTGTGAGTGTAAAGCGCTAAGAATCTACATATATATATATTTGTATATATATATACAAATCTACAAATTTCCAAAAATTCCAAAAAAAAATTAATAAAAATTTCATCAAAAATATTGCAAAAAAAAAACTGAAAAAAAATAAATAAATAATAAAAACAGCAAAATAAATTATTTAAAAATCTGGAAAATAAACAAAACGCTGTGTGGCAACAAAAAAAATTCAAATCAAAAGTGCAAGTCTCCCCCCGCCGCCCCCACTCCCTGCCCTGCTCTCTTCCCCGCATCATGCACAGAGCCTACAAAACTTTCTTTGTGAGAGATCGGTTGTGTTGTGCGTGTGTGTGTGTGTGTGCGAAAGGGTGAATGGTGGGAGGGGGGGAGTGTGAAGGGTTGGCTGATATTCTGTCCCTCTCCTCTACTCTCTCTCTCTCTCTCGTTTTCCCTCTCTCTGTTGCCAGTTGCTTTTTTGTAATAATATGAAATAAAAGTTTAGGCAAAAAGATTTTTTTTTTGTATTTGGCGGCTTTTTATCATCATCACATCCCCTGCCTCCCCCCCTCTCTCTCTCTCCCTCCTTTCTTTCTTTTTCTCTCTTTCTCTCTTACACACAATGGTCTAGTTATGGTTTTGGTTTTTGGTTCGACGATTCTCTCTCTGAATGAAATGAAGATTTTTTGGACATTTGCTTAGTTTTGATTTTACCCAAACCAAAACCCAACCTAACCTAACCTACCCCACCCACCCCCTACCCCTACCCCTCTCCCTACTAAAGTTCTTCGATTGATATAGTATTATGATCGATCTTTGTTTCCTGTTGTTCTTGTTGATGTATATATTTTAGCTCTAAAATCAGTTGAAGAAGTTTGAGTTTTAGAGTTATATACAGTTTGTTATCGATAACTTATGTGTATCGATAAGTGGTAAATGCATCTCTGTGTGATATTTTATGTAATTTCGTATATCTAGTTGCCACAATCGATGTGTGAATTAATCATTTGCTATGCTCTATTCTTAATCACATTTCAAAATCAAATACGATTTTTTTTTTGCTTGAAATTTTTTTTTGGTCTTCAATTCATTTTTTCATTTCATTTTTAATTTCATTTTGTATTCATCTTTCTATATAATAAAATAGCATTTATATTTATATTATAATATATTTATTTAGAGATCGAATATATATTTTATTTTGAGAAAAAACATTAGAATCAAATGAAAAACAATTTTGAATAGGGAAAAAAAATAATTTTTAATTATTTTATTGAAAATATATTTATATATATATATATATATATATATAGACTTTTTTTTGTAATAGATTCTTTCTACTTTTTTCCTACAAAAATGTTTTTGAAAAATTTTGAGAATTGAATATATTCAATTATATTTTTTTTAAATATTTTTTGATTAGAACTTTTCGTAAATATATATATAGATTTTTCTTATTGATTCTTTCAATAAAAATGTCTTTGAAAAATTTTGAGAATTAAATAAATTCAATTAAAATTTTTTTAAAATATTTTTTCATAAGAACTTTTCTTAAAAATATTATTACTATTTTTTAAAAAATTTTTTTTTTAATTTTTTGTTTAATTTGTGAATAAATTCAATTATAATTAAATTTTTTTAATATTTTTTGATTAGAACTTTTCTTAAGATTATTGTTTTTTTTTTTTTTTTTTGAATTTTCTGTTAAATTCTTTTCCAAAATAATCCTTATAATTATGAATGTAATATATTTTTGAGTATAACTTTTTTTATAAATATAATTTTTTTTTAAATTTTTTTCCAAAAATTCTTTTCAAAAAAATAATCCTAATAATTATGAATTATTTCGTGTGTGTTGCGCCTGCGACTCATTTGGCGTTGATTGGCTCGCACACACACATGCAAATACACACACACACACATACACCAGCACGCACATTGATAGTTGAGAGCCGTTTTGCGCGTCTCTGCCGTCGATGCCGCTCTGCCTCAGTCACAGTCTCAGCGTTGAGCCTCAGCCACTGTCTCTGCCTTTGCCTTTGCCGTCAGCCTGCCAGCCTGTCGTCTATGACTCTGTGTATGCATGTGTGTGTGTGTCGCGTGTGTCACGCTCTTTGGGGATACTACTGCGCTGCGCTTGTGTTTGTGTGGGTGGCCACTGTATGGGCGGGGGCGGTGGCGGGGGCTGCCTGCAGCGACGTCGATTGCAGCGATGCGTCGCACTCTGCCCGAGACAAAAACGTTTTGAGCTGCGCTCAACTTTTGAGCGCTTCGTTAAGAATCGTTGCTGCTGCTCTGCTGCTCTGCTCTGCTGCGCTCTGCTCTGCTGCGCTGCTGCGCTGCTCTGTCGCTTCTTACTCGTTTCGTTGTTTCGTTTCTTTGCTGCTGCTGCTGCTGCTGCCGTCGCCTGCTGTTTTTTTTTTTGCCATTTTTTTGCATTCTGCGCGTCGTTGCGTCTCTTCGCGTATGTGTGTGTGTGCGAGTGTGTGTGTCTCTGTCTGTGTGTGAGCCTGTCGCGCTGCCGCCGTTGTCGTTGCCGTTGCTGTTGCCGTTGACGTCGCCGCCAGTCCGCGTGGTCCGGCAACGTTCCAACGTAACGTATCGAACGAAACGTATTGAATCATAACAGATCCGCACGTTGTCGCGCACGTACGCAGCTCGCGGAAGAAGCAACAACAAACAACCGTCAACCGACAACCGACAACACCAAGCAGCAACAACTCTCAACTCAAACACAACAACCAAACAACATCTCATCATCAACAACCGAGAAATTCACATTCAAAAATATTATTTCCCAAAAAAAAAAAAATTTGCAAAAATTTGTCAAATATTTTTTTCGTTCTTTTTTGGAAAGTTGTTGCCGCTCAGCTCAGCGCGAATCCAAAAAAAAAATATATAAAAAAAGTAATATAAAAAATAAATAATATTGAAAAAATTGATCACAAAACGCGTCGCGCGCTATTTCCAAACAAAAAATTCTTATTCAAAACCAAAAAAAAAAAAAACTAACTGATAGATTATTTTTTTATTGTGACAACAAAAAAAAAAGCGAAATATTTTTTTTTTCTTTGTGCCTTGTGAAAATATTTTTAACGAATATTGATGAAAAAAATATTCGAAATGAATATGAAAATATATAAATATTATATTTTTTTTTTTGAAAATTAACACAAAAATATAATAATAATATGCAAATAATGAATGAATCATTTTGAAAAGAGTGAAAAAAAAGGAAATAATTTCATTTCCCAAATATTTGTTTTTTTTTTTGTCAATTTTTTGGATTGGTGAACTTTTTTTGTGTGCCAAACAAAAACATTGTTTGAAACAGAAGTTTTGAGAAAAGGTTTAGAAACAGAATCAGAGACAGAGATAAAAGACAAAAAAAGCGCGTGTGCGTTAAAAAGATAGAGCCTATATAGAGACGTTGCCGACGGGAAAAAGGGAAAGGGATTTTTTTGTTTTGATAGTTTTTTCCTCTTTTTTGTGTCAAGTGTGATCTTCTCTTTAAAGGGAAATTGAAGGAACCAGAAACCCAAAAACCCCAGAAAAAAACCGATATCATCAAAGATCTTCATTAATATTTTGGGTTAAAAAAGGGAAAATAGAAGATTGACAAGAAGAAAACGTTCCTTAAAAATTGACATTTCCTGAAACCTATTTTGGTATTTTTTTATTTGAGTTTTGTTAGGGAAAATTTGCTCTCTTCCTCTCATAATAATAATAATAATAATAATATGAAAAAAATATTTTTTAAATAATAATAATTTTTGAAGTTCAAAACACAAAAAAACACAAAAATATCGAAAAAGAAATTTATTATTTTTTGCCCACACTCAAAAAAAAAAAAATAACATAATTTTCGAACTTGAAAATTCGCAAAAAAGTTTAGTTCTTGAGTTTTCCGCCGAGATGTTGCTGGATGCGTTTTGTTGCGATTGCATTTCAATTTGCAACTGTTTTGTTGCACAGCTGTGCAGCTAGTGTCTAGCGTGCCCCCCCTCGTCCGTTGCACGTATGTAAATTACGCATACGCCGCACTGACCGCGCCACAGCCACAGCCAAAGCCATCCATATCCCATACATTTGAGTTAGTTCAGTTGCAGCTGATTTGCGTGCGACGCTCAAATATTGAGTGAAAGAGAGAGACGGAGAGAGCGCGAGAGAGAGCGCGTGAGAGCAAAAAGAGAGTTTTGCTGCAAACTGCAGCTGCTGCTGCGACTGCGATTGCTGCGACTGCGACTGCGTTTTTGCTCTTGACAAAGCGCGTGCTGCGCTCTTAAGTCAAACACACACACACACATACATACACATACACGTATCCAGAGCGCACGCAAAGTAAGCTTGCAAGGCGACGTCGTCATCGTCATCATCGTCATCATCGGCGTCGTCGTCGTCGTCGTCGTGCTGCGACCGAAGCGCACTCGCCATTCGCATTCGTATGTGCGAGAGATGTGTTGACGTCGCTGCTTGCGTCGCTGCCTCTGTCGCTGCCACTGTCGCTGCTGTCGTCGCCTTCGTTTCGTTACGTTTTGCACGTTCTTTGCGCTTTGGACTTTCGCAGAGATTTCACACGCGATGCGATTGCAGTTCTTGCAGACACTTTCATACGTTCGTTCGTTCGTTCGTTCGAGTTTCCCCCAGTTGCAAGGCGCGGCGGCGGCAAAACGCAAAAACACGGCAAAACGCACTAAACAGCAAGCAACAACAACAAAAACAACAGCAAGCAACAATAGCAACAAAAACATTCCATCCAAAAACGGTTTTTTGTTGTTTTTTTTGTGTGTGTTTTTAGCAACTTTTACCGTTGTTTTGTTGTTGTTTTTGTTGCTGCGCGCGCAAAAAGATTCTTTGTTTGTTTTTGTGTGTGTTTGTGTGTTTTGTTGTGCGTGTTTCTTGTGTCCTTAAGTCCGGCTTGCAACAAACATTCTTTCTTCTTCTTCTCTCAGATTTTGTTGTTTAGTTTTTGAACATTTTCTGTTTTTTTTACTGTGTTTTTTTTCTGGTGGTGTAAATTGTTTTTTTTAGCGTCGGCAAAACAAAAAAATAAATCATAAAAAAAAATCAAAAATGTTTTCTATTTTTGCAGGCATAAACTCAAAACACAACAACAACTACAACAAAAAAAAACATAAAAAATGTTTAACAACATAATTCATAACAACAACAAACACAAGCGTTTTTAAACCAACAACAACAACAACATAATATCTGCAACAAAACAACAAAAACAACAACAGCAACAACTCTGCAATGCAACAACAGCAACAACAGAAACAACAGCAACAACAACAACAACAGCAACAAACAAATGCAACTAAACGCTGCATCCTGCGTGTGTGTGTGTGAAAAGTCAAGCAACAACAACAACAACTGTAACTGCATCTGCAACTGCAACTGCAACAACTGAAAAAAACATTTTGGGCTCTCAATTTGCGACTTGAAATTTCATGTCTAATTTTTCGGAACCCTTCATTCGATTTTGTTAAGAAACATTTTTTTCTTCGGTTTCTCGTTTTTTTGCTATTTTTGGCAAATTTTTTTGTCAGTTTGTGAGTTTTTCGCATGCCATGCCTACTACGCCCCCCAACAACAACAACAACAACATTGTTCAACAAGAACTTTGAACTTTTAAAAATGATATAAAGAAAACGAAAAACGAAACGAAATACGAAAAAAAAAACACATTTTGGCTGCGACGAAAAATTGCAAAAGTTCAGATTTTTTTCAGTTTCAATTGTTCCCATGACGAACTCAAAAAAACTCAACTCAAAAAAACTAGAAACCATTTTTTGGGCTCATTAAAACAAAATTGAATTATTTCGAGAACAAAAAACACAACAACAAAAACCCAAAAATATATTAAAATATTAACAAAAAGTTTACAAAAAAACAAACAAAAAATAACTAAAAATAAAATGAACAAAAATTTTGTTTTGGTTGTGCAAGCAAAAAATTTCACTTTCGAACTTATTTAAAAACCAAAAAAAAATTCACAAAAAATCCAAAACAAATGCAACAAAAGCAGGCAGCTAGTGCAACAACAGCAACAGCAACAACATCAACAACAACAGCAACAGCAACAACAACAACAACAAGCAGAACAATAACATCATAAAAGTATTAAACTGCAGTGTTTGGCGTTTATGGTAAGTACCAAAAAAAAAAATACAAAAAAAAAAACATTTTTTTTAATAAAAAATTGCATTTATATAGAGTACAAAATTATAATTGTTTTTCAAAAGTTTTTGCAAAAATACAAAATTAGTTTGGTATTTTTTACCCTTAACCCATGAAATGGGTTTGATAAAGGGTATAATGGTTTTGTGCAAAAGTATGTAACAGGAAGAAGGAAGCTTCTCCAATCTCATATAGTATATATATTCTTGATCAGCATCAACAGACGAGTCGATATAGCCATGCCTGTCTATATGATCTCAGGAACTACAAAAGCTAGAGACCAGATCTTAGATATGAGCTCTTCTAATCCCTAGGCATAGCAAGTTTGTTTCAAATTTTCGATAACTTTTCCGGTTTACGATATACACATGAAATCGATTACAAACAAGTCTTGAATTTCAGAAATTCGGGAATGTAGATTAAAACTATTAACAAAATAATGAAAATATGTGAAATTTTCATTAAAATCGGTTGAGAAAAACCGGAGATATAAGACCATCAATCATTGGTCCGGTAGTTCAACGTCTGTTCGCCCGCCCGCCTGACCGTCTGTCCGTCTGTATGGTCAAGGGTAAAAAGGGTTTCTTCGAGTCTAGCTTACACGACTTAGAGCCTTCTTGCTTGTTTTGTTTTTGGTGAAAACTCTTTTGGAAATATTTATTAAGTAAGTTAAAAACTATATTGCAAAAAAAAACTGCAAAAAATATTCGGTTTTTACATTTTTTATGCACTTCCCATTTGCCATTTCGATATGCATTTAACATGAAGCGGATGTGAAGAGAGCTCCCCAACAAAAAATAATGCTGAATGTTATCAAATGTGTAAAATGCAAAAATAAAAAGCGAATCGAAAAAACTAAATTTGTGGCCTCATTGCAAGAATGGAAATCAAGCGAAAGTTGAAAGCAAAAAGAAAAAGAATAAAAAAACAAGCTAAATAGCCAAACAAATGCTTAGTCAGAATTAGGAACTTTGATTGACTTTACTTGACGTTGACTTCCGGCACCAAAAAACCAAAAAAAAAAAAAAAATGGAAAAAGCAAAATAAAATAAAATAAAAATAAAAAATAAAGTTCTGGCGCCAGCTGCTAAGCAATTTCTGTTCATTTAGTTCCTGAAATAAGTTTTTTTTCCAAAAAAAAATATAAATATTAAAAATTCTTAATCAAATTTACTAATTTTGAGCGTTTTTGCATCTTGTTAAGGCTTAATTAAATATTTGCTAAATATTTTTCTTATTTTTATGCCCTTTTCTTCTACTAAACTGTTAATACATTTATTCGATTTCTTTTGACTTTTCTTCGTTTTTCTATAAAATTTCTTAAATTAAATTATTGCTAATGTTTGTGCTGCTGAAACTTCTCATTTTGTAAGCCAAGTTTTAGCTTTCTTTCTTAATTTACTTAGTTGAAACGTTTCCTAATTTCTCCTTTTTCCAAGTTTTCTACTCAAACTTGTCGATTTTCTCTTCTAACATTTCACATTTCTAAGTGTTCGTGTTCTAATTTATAGATTTTTTAAAGGTTTCTCCCTAACTTCTGACTTTTCTTAAGTTTCTTTTCTTAACTTCTGACTTTTCTTAAGTTCCTTCCCAAATGTTCTGACTTTTCTTAAGTTTCTTTTCTTAACTTCTGACTTTTCTTAAGTTTCTTTTCTTAACTTCTGACTTTTCTTAAGTTTCTTTTCTTAACTTCTGACTTTCCTTAAGTTTCTTCACTTAACTTCAGACTTTTCTTAAGTTCCTTCCCAAATGTTCTGACTTTTCTTAAGTTTTTTCCCTAACTTTTGACTTTTTCTCAAGTTTCTTTTCACATATTTGAAACCTAGTATGATTCTTTCTATTCATTGGAGCAAAGTGCTTAAATTTGTTATTTTTGTTTTGCTTTCAATATTTTACATTATCATAATAGTTTTGTGTGTAAAAATATTGCATTTTAGGTTTTTCAAATTTGTTTTTCCGACAAATTTTCCACATTTTTTTATACAGTTTCCCATTCGTTTGTGTTTATTTTGATTGATATATCTCTCGCTCTTAGCTTAATGCTGATTTGCCATTTCTCAAGTTGTTGCTATAGCTAATGATTGTGTACTTTACACACACACACACACACTCAGACACACTCACACACACACACACAGTTAGACTTGAAGACTTTGCACAAGATAAATAAATGCCGCTTGCAATTTTGTTGCAAGTTTATTGAAAAATCGCATTGCAATTATAAATATTTATAAACACCCACGCACGCAGTTGCAAGTTGTTGTTGTTGTTGGTGTTGGTGTTGCAAAGTTGCACAGAGTCTCAAGTTGGGGTTTTGAAAGTGGAACTGGAACTGATGAAGTCTACTGAAGTCGACTCCCTTTGAGTTCAGCTCAGCTTTTATTGTTTCTGTTTCAGTTTCTGTTTCGCTTTTTCGATGCGTGTTTTTCGCATTTGTGGCGCATGCGCGACTTTGCCTGACTTCTTTTTGGTGTTGCTGTTGTTGTTGCTACTTTTGTTGTTGTTTTTTTGATTTCTGAGTGCAAAAATACAACAATCTTCATTGAATATTCGCATAATTGCATTTCGCTTCTTTGCTTTGCTTAATGCCAGCAGTTGCTGCTAATGAGCAGAATGAGCAATTCGACTACGAAATGTGTATTCATCATATTGTGTAAATCTGTATCTTCTTTATCTTTGCTCTCTCTCTCTCTTTCTGTGCGGCAACACTTTGTGTTGTGTTGTGGCAACAATGTTTGGCAAAAGATAAAGAAACTATAACAAGTAAGAAGGCTCTAAGGCCGATTAAGCTTGACTAGAAGATACCTTAACTTACTTAACCCTTGAGACCAGACAGACATACCCATACCTGCACTACCGGACCAATGCTTGATGTCTTCATATCTCCGGTCTTTCTCAACCGATTTTCATACAAATTTCACATATTTTCATAATTTTCTTAATAGTTTCAATCCTCATTCCCGAATTTTTGAAATTCAAGATATTTTTGTTATCGGTTCCATGTGTATATCGTAAACCGTAAAAGTTATCGAAAATTTAAAATAAACTTGCTATGCCCAGGCATTAGGAGAGCTCATATCCAAAATCTGGAGTCTCTAGCTTTTGTAATTCCTGAGATCAGACAGACCAGATCAAGAATATATATACTTTATGGGGTCGGAGTAGCTTCCTTCTGCCTGTTACATACATTGGCTTAAAACCATTATACCCTTTTCTTACCCATTTCATGGGTTAAGGGTATAGAAAAGGGTAAGAATTGCGCAAATATTTTGGTTTTTCTTTTTTTTTGAAGCCTTGACACGCAATTCAAGCTGAGCTTATGAGGCACTTATGATAATAATGATGGCGAGTACACACGTCTTTAATGGATAAACATTAATATCGCAAATTACCATCATTTTTAGTGCCTAAGCATTCGCATCAATCAAAGTTAAGAAAAGCAAAAAAAAAAAAAACAAAAGAGAAAATGAAATGAAAAATAAAAAAAAAAATATATTTTTATAACTGATAAGACGTCAGAGTCATGGAAAACCATTAACGAATGCAGTGCATGAGAGGGGAGATGGAGATAAGAAAAAGAGGGAGATAGAGAGAGAGAGAGAGAGATAGAAGTTTTGACATGATTTTGGTCTGAAAAGTAGAAGAATTCATTTGAGAAGTTTCAGAATCGATATCTTGTCTGTACAGGCTGTTAGTAAAACGTTTACGAATATCACACACAAAGAGGAAAGTGCAATAGGCACACAAAAAGCACAGATCGAATCGAAATCGAATTAAAAGAATTTGAAAGTAAGAAGTAGCTGCCAGTAAAATGTTTACACATGTGAGATACAAAGAGAGAATTGAGAACGATATTGAGATAGAAGATTGAATGGAATGGAATGGAATGGAATGAAGTAACTCTTAGCAAATCGTTTGCGAATGCAAGACACAAAAGGGAATCAAAGGAAACTTTAAGAAAAGTCACAGAATGCTTAAAAGTCACAGAGAAGAAAATCTGTGTGACAAGAAAGGAAAAGCAAGATAAGAAAGCATTTCAAGCATTTGAAATTGAATCAGAAACATAATTGCTAAAAGAGTTGTTGGAAATAAATGCGAATGAAAACCGATCCAGATAAGTAACAACAACAACAAGAAAAACGATGAAAAAAGCAAAGCTTAAGCTTAAAACTATACAAGAGAAACTATTTAGTTTTTAGTTTAGTTTTCGAGTATTGTACATGAGAGATATCAAATAGTTTGATTGCATTTGGCAATATGTTATATAGTACGCAGAGTGTTGCATGCGGGTCGAGTTGTGAGTGTTGCCAGTTGCAAGTTGGGAAGCGGGGTGCGGAAGCGAGTTACAAAACGTTGCAAAGCACAAATCAATATAATCCAGACAGTGAAATAAAACTACATTGACACATTACGCATACGCCGCGTTGCCCCGTTGATGTTGCAGGATATCAAATATACACCACACATAGAGTCAGAGAGAGTGAGGGAGACAGAGAGTGTGAGAGTATGTAGTATATGTTGCAAGCTGCAGCAGCAAATTAAACAATTTTTAGATTCCGGTTCTTTTTTTTTTTCTATTTTTTTTGGTAATTCTTCGTTTTCTGTCTGGCAACCAAATATAAATGTATTTATATGTATATACTTTTGCCAAAAGCTGTATATATATATATACACACACACACATACATATACATATATATATATAAATGTCTATATTTGCATTTGACAAAATAAGTGCAAGGCAAGAGGGAAAAAATCTCTCACAAAACAACAACAACAAACAGCAGCAAAAAGCAGCAGCAGCTCGTGCCAGGTCAGGCATTAAGAACCTGGCACTGGCTCTGACTCTGGCTGGCAACAGCTCGACACAGAGGCAGGCAGGCAGGCAGCAAAGGCAGGTCCTGCAACAGTGGCATGTGGCATCTCTACTACTACAACGCGTTTGGCGGCCAACGTCGAATGTAATTTGGCAGCCGTTTTCTTTCTTTTTTCTCTGTTTTTTCGTTGTTTTTAGTTTAACTTTTTACATTTTATTTTTGTCGCTTTTCTTACATTTTCACATTTCGTCGAAACTCGCACTTCAATTAATCAGACGTCGCAGTCGCAGTCGCAGTTGGCGTCGCTGCTGCACTTTTCTCCATTTATTTACATTCTCTGTCTCTGTCTCTCTCTCTCTTTCTCTTTCTCTGTTTGTGTGTGGGAAAAGCAAGCTTTAAACATAAAATGTGCATAATTTGTTGTCGGTTTTTTTTCTGGTTTGTTTGTTTTTGGTACAAAACTTTTCGTATTTCATATTTTGAGTTTCATTTTCAAATGCTTTTCTATGTACTTTCTTTATCTCAGTCTTTTTCTCGCTCTTTCTCTCTTCTTCTCACTCTCTCTTTCTCACTCTCCCTGTTTAGCTGTTAATGCGCGTAACTGTACGCATTTTTGTAGCATGCATTATGGCGCTAGATAACACAAAGATAACTTAAAAGTTTCGAGAAGATATAGCATTAATAATCATGTAAGAAAAAGGTTTTGTTAAGTAATCGAAAAAGTAATCGATTACATGCCATAACACATCGGCTTTGAGTTCTTGTAAGTCGCCTTTTGATTGATTTTAGGTTATGTTCAAAACTTAATAAAATTGGGAATAAAAACTAGAGAAACTTCAACTGATTATCAACAATATCATATCAATATCATGCCATTTTGCTTAAGAATGCGCTCAACTTAAGTATTTAATCGCTTCTCTAGTCACATTCGCCCTTAATCTGAGTATCTGAGTTCTTGTTCAGTTCTCAGAACTCAAGACTGTTAAACCGGAAAGAGTTGAAGATAGACACGAAAAAGATATCTCGTGTTTCTTGAAGGCAGGTTTCATTTTAAAAATGTTCTCAAGTCAAAAAAGTTTTTTTACGTCTTAAGCCAAATATATATTTTTCCCTTTACTTTGATATCTGCTGATTAAAACCATTTACAGCTGTGTGTAAAATAGTTAAGAACATGAATTTTATTTATTTATAAAAATTCTTGAATTTTAATGAATGTTTAAAGAGGAATATAGTAAAAATATTGTCAATTATCTGCATTTATTTGCTGTGCATGTTTTGTATGAGCGCAAGCATATGATCATAATCAATGATTACTTGATTCGAGCGAGAGAGAGAGAGAGAGAGTGCGAGCGAACGAAACAGCAATAGTAGCAGAAGAAGAAGAGGCGACGGCAGACAAGTGTCAAGTTTATGAGTTGCAGTTTGCCAAGTTGCAAGTTGCAAGTCGCAAGTTTGCCTTGTTGCAAATGCAGATGCCGACTTAAAGGCTACCGGTTTTACACACAAACAAACACACACACACACATACACTAACTCGCACACACACTTGAGCAGATCAATTATGATATAATTATCTGCACTATTGACAGCGGCCCACAGCGAGCCACAAGCCGAACGAATGCGCTTCCAAATGCTTCTCTCAGCTGCCAATGTGGCACTCCAGACAGTGAATGGGGAGAGAGGGGAGCAGTCCCCTTACCGTACTCCAACCCATCCCGTTGTTGTTGCAGCCAAGTGAAATGCGCATGCGTACAAGTGTTGCTTGTCATTATGTTAATTGCATTTAAGCGCCAAGCAAAAGACAGATCGTAGAGAGGACGCGAAAGAGATCGTGTGGATATGTGTGTGGGGGGAGCGGAAGGGGGGGTAAGACAGAGACAGAGAGGGCAGAGCAGCAAGTATAGCGCCGGACACAGATGAAGGAAGACGAAGCTTTTATTATATTAACTTGCTGCTGCATATAATTGATGATGATTAAATCAATGCTACCGCAATGCGCTCCAAAGAGAGTGAGAGAGGGGGAAGAGTGGCGGCAGGGAGAAGGGGGAATGGGGATGTAGAGTTTTGTGTGTGTATTTTTCGCATGTGGGTTTTTTTTTCTTTTTTTTTTTTTTTTTTTTCGTGTGTGCAATGAAATTGAAGCGTGCTGCCTGAAATCTTTCTTGTTGTTGCTGTTGTTTTGTGGATGCTGCAAATGTGTTTTGGGTTTCAACGGTTTCGTTTTTTTTTTGTGTGTTTGTTGCCCCATTCGTATTCGCGGTTTGTCAGTTTCAGGTTTCACATTTTGGTAGCCAACAGAGAGTCGACGCGTCTCCCCTGCTGCCCTTTATATAAATATATTTTTTGTTGCTGTTGCACATCTGCCGCTGCCGCTGCCGGTTTAATCTTTGATTATGCAACATTAAGGCATGCACCTTGTTTCTTAGTATCTTTTCTTTATTTCTTGCGTTCTGTCGTCTTTTGGGACGGCGGCAGCTACTTGAATTGATCGAAGAGACTCGGCGCTTTTGGGCTATGAAGACACAGCGTTGATAGCATAATATTTATGCATCATTTATACTTATTCCTATATATACCCTGTAATCGATTACTGGTCAGGGGTATAACGAACTAATGTGCGAAGAACATACTCAAAATTCAAAGCCATAGTGTTGTTGTTTTTTATATATTTTTGTAGTAATTTTTGAAGGTATAATTATTTATTCTTATTCATATATACCCTGTAATCATTTACAGAAAGGGGATATAATGAACTAATCTGGGAAGAACATACCCAATGTACATAGCCAAGGTGTTTGCGGTTTTTTATATTTTTTTTAGTATTTTTTAAGGTATATTCACTGATACTTTTAACATACATACCCTGTAACCATTTAAAAGTCCTTTAAAAAAGGGATATAATAAACTAATATGGAAAGAGCATTCTCAAAATACATAGCCAAAGTGATTGCTGTTTTTTATATATATTTTTTGGTATTTTTTTAAGTCTATTCACTTATACCTATTCATATATACCCTGTAATCATTTACAGAAAGGCTATACAATGAAATAATATGCGAAGAACATACTCAAAATACATAGCCAAAGTTTTGTTGTTTATTATAGTATATTTTTTTTAGTATTTTTTTTATGTATATGTATTTAAAAACGGGATGTAATGAACTAATGTGGGCAAAACATACTCAAAATACATACTCAAGTGTGTTAATATTTTTTTTAGTATTTTTTTAACAACATATTCAAATACTAAACATACTCGAAAGTGTTAATTTTCTTTTATTAATATTTTTTGTAGTATTTTTAGCTTGTTTTTTAAGCACCACTTAAAATATTATGACTACTCTTTCTCAATAATGATTATTTGCCAGGTTTTAACCAAATATTAACTTCAGAACTTGAGGCCATAATTGAAAATTTTTTATTGTTTTTGCCATACAAATTTGGAAGCCTTTTCTGACTCTAGGCACAAATATATAGAGAGAGAGGAAGAGCTTTCGTTTCGTATTTACATCTCATTAAGTATCGTTAACTTCAGCATTTTTATACCCGGTTTTTGGCTATTTTTTTGGCCTTTTTTTATTTCTTTGTTTTTTGTATGCAGGTGGCAATGAGAAATTTGTCGAAAAAAAACAAAAAAAAAACGAAAAAATTGCAATTTCACTTTTAATTTGGACGGTCATTGCAACAAGCACACACACACACATGTATATGCACTTAGAGAAGGGGTCCTTGTGTCGCGTCCTGCGTTCCATCATTATCATTGCTGTTTGTTGTTGTTGTTGTATTGTGTTTTTTGTCTGACTACGCTTTACGCTCTAAATACGCCAAAGATAATCAACGAAAACAAACAGCGGCAACGATGGCGACAGGGTCAGGTGTATGAAATGAATTTTTCGTGCACACACAGCGCGAGAGAGTGAGAAAGAGAGAGAGAGAAAGAGAAAGGAAAT
This sequence comes from Scaptomyza parva, assembly GCA_035044645.1. NCBI lineage: Eukaryota > Metazoa > Arthropoda > Insecta > Diptera > Drosophilidae > Scaptomyza > Scaptomyza parva. Next base: position 16,862,175 of record JAWNNT010000139.1, read on the forward strand.
AGTATATACCAGGGCCAGGCTCAGAGACCACATCGTTTGTTACACATACATACATATACATGTATATATATATATATATATATATATGTGTGTATGTGGCAAAGCTATGGCTCGTTGCTTTTGCCTTTGCCTCTTGCCTCTTGCTTATGGGGTTGATGTTGTTGTTGTTGTTGTTGCTTCGGCTGCTTTGGCTGTTTAGGGCTTTTATTATATATAGGGGTTTTTAATAGGGTCCTCCCCCCGTTCACTTCTTTTACTTTCCCCCTGCCGATTCGTTTCGTTTCGTTGTCTCGTCTCGAATCGAGGGTTGCGCACACGCGGCTGCCAGTTAAAAACTTGCGCCGATCGCTTACTCTGTGTGTGTGAGTGTGTGTGTGTATGTGTGTTGGTCTCGTAATTTGGCCAAAATATGAAATAATATCTACGAACTATCTGAATAAGGTAGACAAGACACGCCAGACAATCAGACAGACAGAGGGACAGAGGGACAGACAGACTGTGAATGAGACTGAGTCAGATAAATAGACAGACTTTTAGATACTGTGAGCCTAGACAGGCACAGACACGCACAGGCACACGACGACGATGACTTTGGGCGTTGCAAGCATGCAGTTGCAGAGTGGCAGAGGCAGCCAAGCGGTGCAGGCGGCGGTACCAACATGTTGCAATGTTTGCTATTGTAAGCGTGGCAGCAACAACAACAATGAACAAATGCAACAGAGAGCAACAGGGCTACAATAGACAGACAGCGGGGGGTGACTTTGAAAGTAGGAAAGGGGAGGGGATTGCTTTTATAATGACAAACAATCCATAGAGCAACTGGTCGAGTGACAAATATGTCAGCTATAACAAACAGCAACAAACAACAACAAACACAAAACCAAACAGCAACAGTTGCAGTTGCAATGGCAGAAAAGAAAAAAAAATAATCAATTCAAGAAAACTCTAACACCTGTTTTTATATATTTGTTTGTGAATTTAGAGTGTTTTGAGAATGTATAAAAAATACAAAAAAAATTTGTATCTAAAGTTTTTTATTTATTTAATTTTTTTTAAATTTTATATTAAGAATTTTATGTTTAAGCAAACCTTCAAGCAACAGTTGCAGTTCCAAAAGAAAAAAAAATTAAATAAAAAAAATCGAATACCTGTTTTTATATATTTATTTGTGAACTTAGAGTGTTTTGAGAATGTATACAAAATATAAAAAAAATTGTTAGTTAAAGTTTTTTACTTATTTATTTTCTTTAAATTTTATATTAAGAATTTATTTTGGGCAAACCTTTAAGCAATTTTTTGTTAAAGCTGTTTTGAGAGGGGGACAGGGGGGCTAAGTACGTAAAGCCCCACCGATTTGTCTATACCCAAACAACACGCACACGAGTGCATGTGTGTGTCTCTGTGTGTGTGTGTGCGTGTGTGTGTGTGCAACTCTCGTTGCAACGCTTCAAAGCTTAAAAGAAGTGAAACTCTCCGCAAATGAGGGTAAAAGCAAGAAAGAAATACACCAAAAAAAAAAAACAAAAAACAAAATATATATACACAGAGAAATAAAGAATAATTTTTGTGGCACACCCCCCTCCCCCCACTCCATCTTACTGCCCCCCCTGACAGAGCTAGAGAAAAAACCGTAACGCTAATGCAAATACAACCCTGCGGCATTGGCAAAAGCTTATTGCCAAAAACAGTCGCAAAAAAAAAACCAAAAAAAAAGGAGCAAGAAACGTGAAAGCGAAGAGTGTGTAGAGAGGGGGGACGTGAACGGGAACAGGGACAGGGGGAGACCTCAAGTGAAGTGGGAAAGGAGTGAAGTGGATGGATGGATGGATGGATGGTTTGTTGAAACGGTGTAATTGTAGAGTGAGAGTGAGTGTGTGTGTGAGAGGGGGGAGGGTGGCGGGGGGCAAGGCGACGAATTATATTGCATACAAATAAAATAAAAACGAAGATGCCGCCAGCGACGACGACGACAACGACGACGGCGACGACGATGCAAAAATACCCAAAAAATAAACACAACAACAACAAAGAAAAAGAAACGAAAAACACACACACACTCGCACACACACACACACACATGAAACAAAACAAAAAAAGCGGCAAATGCAACGCTGATGAGTGGCTTTAAAATTCCACGCGGGAAACGCCGGCGCGCAGCATATTTTAACCACCAGCACCACCACCATCGTCATCGTCGTCGTCGTCATCGCCGTCGTCGTCGTCGTCGTCATCGTCATCGCCACCACCACCACCATCGTCAGCAGTGGCAGTGGCAGTTGCACAGTTGCACACAGTGGCATAGGGTCAAGGGTTGGCTACAGCGGGGGGGAGCACGGGCTTCCATGAGGATATCAACACCATTCGACCCGTTGAAACTTTTGTTTTGTCCCAATTTTTCGTGCAAGTTCGTTTTTTGTTCTTGTTGTTGTTGTTTCAGTTTTTTTTTTCACATATTTTTTTGTGTTCCCTTCTTATTTTTTGGGTATTTTTTTTTGGCAATGCGTTGTTGCTGCAGCGCTTCCCGACCTGGGTCTGTGTCTGTTCCCCCTCTCCCTCTCTCTCGGTGTTCCCTGTTGGACCCTCATCGCAATTTTTGCGGTAACTTGGTTAAGTTTGCCCCTTCCTCTCTCGCCCCTGTCTCCCCTCTCTATCCCCCTCGCGCTCTCACTGTCTGCATACAGAGACACATACATGCAGTAAGTGTATGTGTGTGTGTGTGAGTGTGTGTGTGGCAAAAGTTTACATAAATTCGTGTAGTCCATGCATTTTTATTAGGTTCCCTCTAACCTAGCTCCCCTCCTCCTGCCCCCCTCCTGCATATCACTTGTTCCCACCGCATATGCTTTTGGTGCCGGTTTGGGACTTATTTGGGTTCCCCGATAGCTGTGAAAACAAATGCAACTTTTTGGCATTCTTCTTGAAGTGGAACCAACTAAAAAAAACCAAAAAAAAAACCGAACAGTAAAACAAAACATTTGCACAAAAGCCAAGCGAACACACACACAGACACAGACACACGGGGCTAATAGTGCAAACAAACAACAAACTATGCAACGAATTTGCAATGCTCTATGATGTTTGACTCTATCTCTATGACTCTGTGATAGAGCGAAGGAGAGTTAATGGCAATTTCCTGATGAAAAGTGTAGAAAAGTTTCTTTAAAATAGTTTTCAGGTTTTCCACTCTTTAAGCTGTTTCTGTTCCTTTTCCTTAATCTGAATATTAATCTAATTTGTGTAACTAAAGTTTTTTGATTAAGTTTTAACCTGAACTTAAAGTTCTTTATACCATAAGTTTTCCCAAAGGATTCCCTATCCATTCCTATTAACAGTCTCAGGTCATTTGATTCACATAAGTATTGTTCGGGAGTTGATATAATAGAGTTCCTTAAACATTTTTCCGCCCATTCTTGTCATTATGAATATTCAAATTTAAAACAAATCTCTCATGTTGATTTGATTTTGGGAAATGTATCTGAAAACTGACTAAACGATTCATCAAAGCACACACAAAAACCTCTAAAATCTGCCAAATACAAAAAGAATGAAATGGAAAGGAAAGGGAAGCAATGGGATGGGATGGGATATGGTAAGGGGTTTTAGAGTTGCCGCCTGGCGATTAAGTCTGGGCAAATTGTTCAAAAACAAAAAGAAAGAAAGCCAAATGAAATGAAAGTTGCCAGCGATAAAGTAAAACCCAATAAAATATCATATCTAAAGATATATAAATATATATATATATATATATGTATATATATATATATATAGAACACAGTCTGTGTGGCGCTGAGACCCCTTTTTATACCCTTAACTCATGAAATGGGTAAAAAAGGGTATACTGGTTTTGTGCAAAAGTATGTAACAGGCAGAAGGAAGCTTCTTTGACAATATTCCTAAAGTATATATATTCTTGATCAGCATGAACAGTCGAGTCGATATAGCCATGTCTGTCTGTCTGTCTGTATGATCTCAGGAACTACAAAAGCTAGAGACTCCATATTTTTAATATGAGCTCTCCTTATTCGATAACTTTTCAGGTTTACGATATACACATGTAATCGATAATAGAGAAATCTTGAATTTCGAAAACTTGAAAATGGAGATTAAAACTATTAACAAAATAATGAAAATCTGTTAAACTTATATTAAAATCAGTTCAGAAACACCAGAGATATATAACCATCAAGCATTGGTCCGGTAGTGCAGGTTATGTCTGGGGTATGTCTATTTGGTCAAGGGTTAAGGGTATCTTCTAGTCGAGCTTACTCGACTAGAGCCTTCTTACTTGTTATATATATACATATTTGTATATATTGTACTTTTTTGGTGCATCTCCACACACACACATACACACACACACCTTAAAAAGTTTGCCTAGCCGGGCTGAGTTGCAAGCTCAGCTTGGGTTTGAGTTTGGTTTTAGTATCAGCTCTCTCAGTGTGTGTTCGTGTGTGTGTGTGAATGTATGTGTGTGTGTGTGACGTGGCCGGTTTGTAACACATTCCGTGTACCGGAATATTGCAAAAAAAAAAATGAGTCGAGAAGAAGAAAACGCAAAAAAAAAAAAACGAAAACGAAACGAAAATAAAGTAATGTAAAGGGGTTAAACACGAGGCACAGCGGCGGCCGCCGCCGCGACAGGATAACCGACAATGAGGCAATACTGGCCAAACCCCCTCCCCCTCCTGGACCCCACATACAACATTCCCACACCCCCTTTGTCTGCTGCTTAACCCTCTGTTGCAACGACGCAAGGACTATTCAACACAGTTGGTGTATTGTATATATATATATATATATATATCGCATGTATTTTTCGGTAATTTTTGGCAATTCCTTTTTTTTTTTGTGTTTTTCGGTTTTTGGCATTTTTTTTTTGTTTTTTTTTATTCGGGGTTGGCGACGTTGTTGTTCACTGCAATTGCATTCGATGTGAATATGTGTGTGAGTGTGTGTGTGTGTGTGTGAGTGTGTGCGTTGTGAAGTGGAACGCGTGTTGACGACCAACAACAGCAACAACAACAATAATGTGGCGAGGACGAGGATACGACCCCAAATGCCACTTGTGCCGCAACAGCTCAACACAGAGAAGTAGAAAGAGAGAGAGAGGGGGAGAGAGGGAGAGGGGCATAGAGAGGGAGACCCAGGGTCTCATTCAGCAGCATTTTTTTGTGTCGTTTTTGGGTTTTTTTTTTTGTTGTTTTTGTTGTTTTTTGGGACATTTATTTGCCTTGCTGCCGCTGCTGCCGCCGTTGCCGTTGCTGCCGCCGTTGCTGCTGTTGCACGCACTTCCGGCCGCATTTTGAGTTGAGTTTATTAGCCCTTTTGGCCTAAAAGGGGCAACCGGCTGCTGCTGCTGCTGCTGCATTCAACACACTGTGGCAGACGACAAAAGGTAATGGCCAACTCTTTTTTTGAGAACTGGACACACACACACACTCGCACACACATACTTATGTCCTGGTTGTGCCCCTTCATTTACTTTTTCGGCGCTTTTTTTATTTTTTTGGCTGTTGCACTTGTCGCGAGCCAACAACATTGCTGCGGCTGTTGCATCTGCCGCCGTTATTGCTGTTGCTGCTGTTGCTGTTGCTGCGGCTGTCTTCAACAATTAGAAATGAATGCAGCTCCCTCTCTCCCTCCCCGCCCTCTACTCACCACTTAGTAGCTTTGCTTGCGCTTTGTCAAAGGCTACGCAGCTTATCAGGCCAACGGCGGCGGCGGCAACGTTGGTGGCGACTCCTACTCCTGCTGCTGCTGCTGCTGCTTGTGACAGTCAAGACAAATCGACTTTGACAGTCGGCCGTGAGCGACAACAACAACAACAACAACAACAACATTATTATTATCATCAGTGCAACATCATTCACATTCACATTCACATTCGCATTCAGAAGCGAAACTGATGAGCAGCAGCTGAATATGCAGCCTGAATGTGCGTGTGCCGCCGCCGCGCGCGGCTTTTCATCATCATCAACAACAACAACAACATCACACACAAAAGAGTCAAAGTCAAACAAATGTCAGTGCAAGTGCAACAGGAGAGGGGGAGGAGGAGGTGTGTGTGTTTGTGTGTTGTACGCATTTAATGCTTTGTTTGACACAAAACACACAGAACTCGAAAACTAAATATCGCTTATTTAAAAACCCATTTTTCGCCAAAAGAGAACAAATTTTCATTTTCTAAATGAGGAAGTAGGAGATAGAGAGAGAGAGAGAGAGAGAGAGAAAGAGAAAGAGAGTGAGAGAGAGAGAGAGAGAGAGATAGCAACTGTAAGATAATGAAAAAACCTTTAAAAATGCATCATACTTAACTATGTATAAAGAGAAAAGAATCGGCTTAATATTTAACAGGAACTATCTTAAGAAAGAAAAACTATCTTAAAAAATGTGAAAAAAGAACATTTATGTGCCATATAAGATGGTTTTTATACTGAATGATATTACTTTTTAACGTTTTTACTTTAGTCTCTCTGGGGCAAAAACCAAAACACAGAGAACAACACACAATCAACGCATATCTATCAATATTATGTAGGTCTGATGAATTATCTTTTGGTTTAAACTAAACTATATTATTGTAAAGTTTCATTACAATCCAATATGGTATAAAGTAAACTGTATTATTATAAAGTATTATTACAATCCAATATGGTATAGACTAAACTATATTATTGTAAAGTTTCATTACAATCCATTCCATAGTTTTTGCGTTCGAAGAGTTTGAAACATGTTTGTAGCTTAAAAAAAGTTTAAAGCTATAGTAACTATAACTAACTATAGTATGTTACTTTGATAAAGGACACTGTTCCTCTTCACAATATTCTCTCTTCAACTTCAAACAACAACTCCAAGCATTTCATTCAAATCAACTAACTAAAATTGCGTTCTCAATTGATGTAGGAAAACCTTTTAATAATGAATAAATCCATATTTGAATAATTGTATATATTTATAGATATATATATATCTCTTTAGCCTTGTCAAACACTGCAATATTAGTAGCTTCACTAACAAATACCATCAAACACACATACAAACATACATATATACAGTATATAGGTATGTGTTTATAAACTATGCAAGCTTTTGGAGTCACTTGAGAGCTTTTAATCTTCATAGTTGGCAGAGAGGCTAACAGAAGCCGAAGCAGAAGCAGAAGCAGGTGATGCTCGAGCTGCTTTAACACTTGAATAGTTGTGACACACACACACACACACACACATACACTTACACAGACAATCAAGGGCACAACTTTCCCCCCCGCAACTGTTTCTGTTCGGACTCCGAGCATCAGCTAGGTCCTCCTCCAATGTTGATGGCAATGCACAGACGGAATGCAACGCACTTCGACGACCTTTCATTATCTCTATGCCCAGGCTCAAGCCCCCCCGCCCCGCCCTGCCACGCGCACACTAACCACCTACAATTTTCGACTCCCTTGCGTGCTTTTCCTCAAGTTTATTGTTGTTTGTTGCCTTTGTCAACGTGCATTGCTGCTGTTGCTGTTGTTGTCCCCGCTGTTGTTGTTGTTGTTGTCAGCGTCGGTGAAAAAACTCTTCAATCTCCGTCTCTATTTTCCTTTCTTTCTCTTTCTTTCTTCGCTACATTCCTCATTTATGTGTATTTTTTTTGCTAAGTTTTTTGCCGTTTTTCTCTGCATTTCTCATTTTTTTTTAGTTTTTTTGTTTTTTTTTTATTTCTTATTTTTTTTTTTGTTTTGTTTAAATTGCGTAAGCTAGTTGCTGACTGCGACGCCAGGATCAAAGGCGCTTTTGCGTGCATCTAAGTTTTCGCGATGCCCACCCTGCCCCCTGCCCCCTGCCATACCTCTACTCTTCGCTCACTAACCCGCCCTGTCTCGGGCGAGAAGTGCGTTTTTGAGTGCACTTCAGCAAAAAAGAAACGCAATGCAACAAAAGCAAAGAACAGAGTTGAACAACAAAAAAACAGAAAAAAAACACATAATAATAATAAAGAGTGTGTGCTTTTGCTCTTGTGTTCGGGGGGGTTAGTGTGCTCGACGCGAGTATACCCTGTAAAAGTTATGTCTTGTGAAAGGAAAAAACTTTTCAAAAGTTGAAAGAAATGAAAATAATTGAAAGTAATTACTTAAGTAATTAGTAATTGGCAACTTAAGGTCTCTCTGAAGGCATGAATGAATGCCTTTAATGTAAACTTTCTCACTGCTTGGATTAATTTTTATCATAAACACTTTGAAAAAGTTTCTTTCTTTTTCATCGGCATCTGCAGGGTATTCATACCGTTACAACCAAGTCCCCGCCCCCCTTCAAGCCTTGCCGCCTTTGGTCTCTCACCCGTCTCACCCGTCTCCTTCTCCGTCTCTTCTTTTGACTGACTGTTTTTTGTCTCTTTGTAGTTTCACCGACGCGACATCCTCGGTGGGCATTGCCTACTTGTAGGCGCACTAAAATGCGTTTATGCATAATTTTGTAGGGTCTCTACTGCTTTTTGTGTGTGCACTCGAGAGTGAGAGAGCGAAAGAGTGAGAGAGAGAGAGCGTGTGTAGAGCCCTCTCAACTTAACTTCACTCTGGGCGCGCCTCTGGACTAGGCTTCTCTCTAATTGCAGTGCCTGCGACAAAGTTGTGAACCATAAATTACTATTAATTATTTGAGGCCACCCTCTCTGTGTGTGTGTGTGTGTGTGTGTGCGAGTGTGTGTTAGTGTGTGTGTGTGTGGATGCGTGTGTTCTACATATCGATTGCATTATGAAAGGAGAAAAAAACGTAATGAAAAGAAGGAGAATAAAAATTGTATATACGCCCAAGTGGCAGCTGACGATGCCGCCAAATGCGTGCTCAAGTGTTTTTGTGCGAAAGAAGAAGAAGGCGGCATCAAACGCAAACGCAAACACATACCCAAAACATACACACACACACTTGCACACACATACACATACACTCAGAGAGATAGTCGTCTTGTTCAATGCATGGCACAAGTGACAATGCCCCAAGTGGCGCCCTGTTAAGGAGCCTACGCAATACGCCCATCAAACGGCTGCTTCTGTCTCAGGGTTCAATTCAGGTCAGCCCCCCGCACCGCCCTTCCCCTAACACATCAGTAAAACCTTAGACTAAATGTATATATATATATATATATATTAGCTCCTACACAACACGCCCCTTTACTAAATTATATGCCACACAACAAAAAAAAGATGCCAGCTGCAAATATTATTTCAAATTCACAAAATTAACGGTTTTAGATGCTATCGATAACAAACAAACAGTTCAATGCAATCGATAACAATACAATCTTGCCTTTTGTATAACTTGAAAATAGAGATTGTAACTATATATATATAGAAAACAATGAAAATTTGTGGAATTTTTTTCGACAATCAGTCAAGAAACTTCGTAGCTACAAAAGATTTAAGCTTAATCATGGTACGGTGGTAGTGCCAACAATAGAACAACATGTGTAAGTTCAAGGGTTGCTCGACCAAAGACTTCTTACTTGTTTGTAATACTCGATCTTACTTAAATGCTTAAAACAAAATCTTAGCCCTGATTTACAGTGTTGGCAAACAAAAAAAACGTAAAGAAAACTTCTTCTTCTTAATTGTTTCTAATACTCGTTTTGTATCTTACTTAAAGGCGTAAGACAAAATCTTAACCCTAATTCACAGTGTTGGAAAACAAAAAAAAGGAAAGAAACCCTCTTCTTCTTCTTACTTGTTTGTAATACTTTTGGTTGTTTCTTACTTAAATGCCTAAAACAAAATCTTAACCCTGATTTACAGTGTTGGAAAACTAATTTAAAAAATTAAAAAAAAATGCACTTAACTTTCTCGACTTGTAAATTTTTAGGAAAAATCTCTATAAAAAGTATTTTGAGCGTACATTTCTTGAACTCTACGCTTTGCCAGTGTTGGAAAATGCATTTTATACTCATTGTCTTAACCCTTTGTGAATGCTTTTGAAAAGAAAATACCAAAAGTCCAACTACAACTGACTGCATGACAAACTTGAACTTGGACTTGAACAAGTCCCCCCCTTTTGCACCTAAACTCCACTCCACTCGCCTCCCCTCCCCTCCCCTCCCACCATCACTTGTTCTAACCCCTTTGTGGTGAGAAACAACACAGTGCCCCCCGCGTTACCACACCCCCCGTTTCAGTTGTTGTTTTTGAGTTTTTAGCGCGTCTGCAATATTTGCATAAATTATTGTACGAAAAAAAAAACAATAATCATTTTTTTACCCCGCGAGTGAAGTGCATTTTATTTTCAGAATATGACGTTGTGAAAAAAAAATGCAACAATAATAATATTACGTTCGTTGTTGTTGTTGCAAGAAGGCAAAGGCAGCAGCAGCAACAGCAGCAGCAGCACCGTATCAGTGACGGAATTCCTGGAAAAACACATAGGCAAAAAACCTATATAGCGGAATACCACCTTGTTGTTGGGTTATTTATTTCATTTTTTTTTTCTTTTGCGTTGTTGTTTTGTTTAAATAATGCGAATGCAATAAGAAAACAAGAACAACAATTGACAGGCAACGTCAGCGACCAAAGAATATGAAACTGACAAACCTAAATGGAAAAATGAAAAAACCCAACAACACAAAGTAGAAGCAAGAACCCCCTGAAAATGCATGGTGTCAGCATATTCAGGGCGGGCGACAAATATTCATATGCAATAATGACATTAAACAGAAAGTTCTACCAATATGCACTTGGTTCTGAAGTAAAGTCTTTGGGTGAAGTTGAAGTCGAAGTCGAGAAACTAATATCTAAACACTATTAACCATTATATCTGTATCAATTACTCGGAAAACTTGTTTGTGTGCAACACTGTGAAAAGCATTGTGCAACACTACACGTATAATGGTGGTTTCCTGATAATTTTCGATGGAATTGGCATTATTTGAATTGAGAATTGAAAAATAAATTGCAATAAGATAAGATAAAAGGAATAAAACGTTTATCAACAAGTCAAACAGTGTTGTAAAAGGCAAAAAGGGCCTTATCCCATGAAATGGGTAAAAGAAAAGGGTATAATGGTTTTGTGCCAAAGTATGTAACAGGCAGAATAAAGCTTCTCTAACCCCATATGGAATATATATTCTAGATCAGCATCAAGAGGCGAGTCGATATAGCCATGCCTGTCTATATGAACTCAGGAACTACAATAGCTAGAGACTTCAGATTTTGGATATGAGCTCTTCTAATCCCTAGGCATAGCAAGTTTATTTCAAATTTTCGATAACTTCTTAGGTTTACGATATACACATGGAATCGATAACAAAATAATCTTGAATTTCAAAAACTTATAAATGGGGATTGAAACTATTAACAAAATAATGAATATCCGTGAAATTTTATTAAAATCGTTTGAGAAACACCGGAGATATTAAACTATCAAGCATTGGTAGTGGTACTGCAGGTATGACCGTATGTGTAAGTTACAGGGTTAAGGGTATCTCTAGTCCAGCTTACTCCACTCGACTAGAGCCTTCTTACTTGTTTTCTATTACAAAATTTGTTCAAATATTTCCGCGGCTTATGTCATTCAACAAACATTTCGTTCGAGATGCCATTGCAAAATAATTTTTTTGTTTTTTTTTTGTTTCTTGTGCCCGCTATCTCATATGCAAACTGCAGTTTCGTGACATGTGCCCTGTTACTCGAGCTCAGTGTTTTTATTTTTTTATTTTCATTTTCATTTTGTTTTTTTTTTTATTGTATTTAAAGGCAGACTTCTAAAATTTCATAAATTCAACGAATTTGTCGCGCAGCCGTCAACGCTCGACTGAGAAATTCCGCAGTTTCTAATAAACGGCAAGACAGGCAAGTTTCATATGTTATTGTTGTTCAGTGGAAAAAGTAACAGAACAACTAGAAGAAGAAGAAGAGACAGAGAGAGAGAGAGAAATGAGGGACGCACAGTTGCTGTTAAAAGTTGTGGAACCAACACAAGCCAAAGCCAATTGAATGCAGATGATGTTGTTAATGATAATTGCATAAATTTATTGTCAACAGCGTCGGTCACGCATGGCAACACAACCGAAAGAGATAGCACTAAATGTCCTTGCCAAAGAGTGAAAGAGAGAGGGAGAGGGAGAGAGAGAGAGAAAGAGTCAGAATCGATATGAAGGGACTAAACACACAGAGAGATAAAAAATACGTAAAGAAAACGAAATTAAAACGCAAGACGTCGCGACGTTGCATTGTTAAGAATAAAACACAAAAATTGTATACAAGTGTGTGTGTGTGTGTGTGCTGCCCCATTTCAAGTTGCATTCCACACGCTTAACAACATTCACCTGTGCGACTTGTGCGAAGGGTGAGGAGGGGAGGGGGACGAGGGCCATGTGCTAGGTGTCCTGTGCGCTGTCTGGCAACATTAAAAAATATGTCGATGGCATTGTGCTGCATGGCAATGGCTGCAACTTCAACTGTTGATGCAACACACCAACACACACCAACACACATACACACATACACATCAAACAGCTGTGCAGACATTTTAAGCAGCTAGTCATCAGGCTGTCTCCTGACTTCTGGAGTCGCTTTCATGCCAGCCCAAGCCCAGCCCGAGCCCGAGCCCAGGTAGCTTGCCCAGGTTCTGTACTACTAGGGCATGGGCGGTGGTTGTGGGGAGGGGGGGGGTGAAGTTATTGTAAGGTGGCATACAACAGACAGCGTCTAGTCACAGACATATTCTCTCTCGTCTATTCTCTATGTGTGTGTGTGTGTGTTAGTGTGTGTGTGTGTTGTGTTTGGTAAATACCAAACAACCTTTGTCTGTCCCCAACCCCGAGGCTCCTAACCTAACCAAGAACCCGGAACCCGCACCTACCCAACTACCCTACCAGGTACCGGTACCCCCTACCCTCTACCCCCTACCCTACCCCTACCCCCTATAAGCGCAAGCATTCTCTATCTAGACTCGGCATTTGTCTGACTGTCTGGCATTGGTTTAACTTAACTGTCGCCCCCCGCCCTGTCGTCTGCCACCACCACCCCCCCGCTAGACTGTCCAACTTGTCTGTCTAACTGTCTGACTAACTGGCTCTTACTGACTTGGCCCAGACTGCACTCTGGCTGCTTTTCCTTTTTATTTTCTTCTTTTCCTACTGTATTTTTTTTTGTATTTCCTATTTTTCCTTTACATATAGAGATATATATATTTTTTATTACTCTTATAGAGAGAGAGGGAGACAGAGAGAGAGAGAGACAGCGAGAGATAAGCTTGTTGAACCTAAAGAACAGATCGTGTCTAAGCTTCAAGGATTATCTTTAGTTATTAGAAAACTTTGAAGTTTAATATTCAACTTTTCGAGGAAAAAGGAAATATTCATTATGAAACTTTTATAAATATATGTAAACTAATGGATTCGGGTTTAGGAATAAACATTAATCCTTAACTCGAAATTGAAAATATTCCCGAAAAATATGTCAACATAAGTGCAAGTTTTTTATTGCCATTTTTTGATGCCAGAGTTTGCCATGAACTTGAACTTTTTGCCAGACAAAAACCACAGCAGCAGCAGCAGCCGGAAGAGATGGAGTGAGATAGCGAGAGAGAGAGAGAGAGAGAGATAGCGAGAGATAGCGATAGATGAAGACTTTTGAAGCAACCTACTTATGCGGCAAAGTAAAAGTTTTTCAATGCCAAACACAACTTTTCAGCTGCAGTTTGTTGCTCTCTCTCTCTCCCTCTCTCTCTGTCTCTCTTTCTTTCACTGACACTGTCTGATATAGTTGATAAGAGTTTGTTGTAAAATGCTCTTGCAGCTGATTAATATATATATATATATATATAACTTAACTCAAGACTTGATGACGTCAACAAAATGTTGGCAAAATATTAAAGTTCGTGTTGTTGTTGTTGTTGTTGGGCTGAGCTCATAATTCAGCTGCTGACATTGTCGTTGTGACTTTTCAACGTCATAATTAAGCATGCCACATGTTGCAGCAACACCAAGACCAGCAACAACAGAAACAATCCTGCATAAAACTTTTCATGCATGTGCTTTACTTTTTATGCTTGTCTCTCTCGCTCTCTTTGTGTGTGTGTGTGTGTGTGTGTGTGTGTGTCTGGTTGCACTTGTGTGTTGCAGGGCACTTGAAGCAGCCGCAGACAGTTGCCAGACTTTTTGAGACAGCGACAGACAGACAGCAACAGCAACAGCAACAAACGGCGGCAACAACAACAACAAACAGTTGCAACAACAGCAAGTGGCAGCAACGAGTGACTTTGGCATTGGTTGTTGCCCCTGCAACAACAACAACAACATAACAAAAAGCAACAAAATTTGCGCTAGGTAATTAAAATAGTGAAAGTTTTACGTCAAATTGTTTGGATACAGTTCTTTCACCCCCACCCACTAGCCCTCTCTCTCTCTCTCTCTAACTCTATCTGTAGCACTTTTGGCATAGCCTACATTTTGAGGTCTGTGTTAGTGTTGTGTCTGTCTATGTGTCTGTCTATGTGTGTGTGTATAGTTTTTAAAAGTTTTTGTTTCGCTTTTGTTTCGTCTTCAAGTTTCAAGCCAAATTGCCAAGTGTTAATGAGCTTTAAAAACAAAGTGTGACCAAATTCCAAGGAGCAAGTTTTGGGAAAATGACATTAGGAAGCGTCACCAGAAAGTTAAAATAGTTGAAGTAAACATTGCAAAACATATTTTAAATGATTTTCCAATGCCATTTTTGATTAAATAAATTGATTTTTTTCTTTGTCTCTTGCAGCATATTCTTCAAAATTCTAAATTTCAACGAAGAAGAAAGCGTGTAAAACTTAAAGAAAATCACAAACGAAATCTCGGCGAATCGATAGGCAACTCAGTAAAAAGTTTATCGATAACGGCAACAACAACAACTAGAACAACAACAAAAATCAACACGCTACAACTCTGGCAGCGCTCTCTGGCAATTGAAAACCAACACTCTCTCTCTCTCTCTCACACACACACACACCCACAGACACACACCAACAAACACACACACACACACGTATGCACCACGAACTTTTGAAAGCAAACTTGACGAAATATTCGCAACCAACTGGACCAATTACATTTTTATCAACAACAACAACAACAACAACAAGAACAACAACAACATCATAATAATATAATAATAGAAGAAGAAGAAGATAAAGATAAAGAAGCAGAAGATAAAGCAGCATATAAAAATGATTACAATTTGAACAATTTGAATTTCTTTGGACAACAACAACAACAACAAGAACCACTACTCGCTCTGTCTCTATCTCGCTCGCTCGCTTCGCTGGCTCGAGAACTCCAAAAGAAAAGAAAAGAAATCATATTTCGGTTATTTATTTCGGACAGCAAGCAAGCAGTGTTGTACAACGCTATCTCAGCAACTCATTTTTCGGTGTGCAAAATTGTGTGAAAAGCAACTCAAAACAAGCAACAACAACAACAAAATTAAGGCAACTGCAACAGCGACAACAACAACAACAACAAGAACAAGAATCTTAAGAACAAGAACGCAAATTCACAATAGAAACACCAACAACAACAACAACTAAAACTACAACCAACCAACGACGAAGACCAAAAGGACGGCCCCCGAAAACCAAATCAATTGAAAATTAAAACTTATGGATTGCTGGACGGGTAACGCCCGACTGGCGAGTGTTTTAGTTTAAGGTAAGTTTTTGAACAAAATATATATAATAATATATATACATAAGTATGAAGGCGTACTCGACTAGAAGAAACCCTTAAACCTTGAACAGAAAGACATACCCATACCTGCACTACCGGACCAAAGCTTGATGATTGCATATCTCCGGTGTTTCTTAACCGATTTTAATAAAAATTTCACGGATATTCTTTATTTTGTCAATAGTTTCAATCCCCATTTTTCAAATGCTTGAAATTCAAGATATTTTTGTTATCGATTCCATGTGTATATCGTAAACCTGAAATGTTATCGAAAATTTGAAATAGATAAGGGATTAGAAGAGCTCATACTCAAAATATGGTGCCTCTAGCTTTTGTAGTTCCTGAGTTCATACAGACGGACAGACGTCTGTTGATGCTGATCAGGAATATATATACTTTATGGGGTCGAAGAAGCTTCCTTCTGTATGTTCCTTTCCCTTTTAACCCATTTCATGAATTAAGGCTATAAAATACCAAAAAAAAAAAGAAAAGTTTCGAATTTGAATAGATTAAATACTTGAAAATATTGTCATAAAATATTTCAAATCAAGTTGAACCTTTTTCAAAGGTGCTTTCCGGCGACGACTCAGAGATTCTCGCTTCAAGCAATACGCCGCCAGACATCAAATAGTTTGTGTTGTGCTGGAAAAGGGGCGTGTCTATGTGTGTTTAGGAGGCAGCTGTCAAGCAAAAAACATAGCACAAAGCATCAGGCAGCCATGAATGACAGCCACAGTATGTGCGTCTGTGTGCGTCTATGTATGTGTGTGTGTGTTAGTGTTGGTTAATTTTTTGGTTGCTGCAATTAACGCACACACACACACACAAATGAATATTGGCTAATTAAAGCAATTTTTGCAATTGTGCAAACGAAAAAAGAAAACCGAAAAAAAAACAAACAAAAAAATACAAAAAAAAAAATTCAATTAACAATTTAAAACCTTTGCAGTCAGAGAGCAATTGTTATACACACACACAGATATGCATATATAGTGTATATATAAAAATACGATCTTTTGCATTCACTTCCCCATTGTCAAAGCGCAGACGTCGCTCACTTCCGCCCAACAACAACAACAACAACCCTTAAGTTTTTTTTTTCTTTTTTTTTTGTTTGTTTGTTTTGCCCGCTTTTAAGCCAATCTGTTGAGTACTGTATGTAGAGTGTGTGACTCTCTGACCTTGGCCTTGAGCATGATTATTATTATTATACTATATATATATAGTATGTATATATATTATATGTTAGATTTGTTTGTTCTGTGTTCTGTTTGTGTTTGAACAAGAAGAAGATGAAAACTTCATTTTTTTTTCTTTTCTTGTTGAAGGTTTTTCCTATTTCCTATTTAGTTCGTTCGTTTCCCAGGCTTCCCAAATGTGTTAGCTCATTAATAAAACGTTAGCACCGTTAAATTGCAGGCTGCAAAAATTAACGCCTAATTGATGACAATGGCAAAAATGGCCTAAACACAAAAAGAAACTTCTTTTTTTTTTTAGAGAAAACAACAGAAAAAGCATAATGCAAAAAAACTGAAAGCAAGAAAAAAAAGGTTATTTCTATTGATTGAAAAGCAAAGGCAAAGTGACTGCAATGACTGCAGCTTCCAACACCAACAGCAACACCAACAACAACAGCAACACCAACAACACTAACAACAGCAACATCATCAGCAAGAGCAACAGCAACAATAACAGTTGCTTATGTGCAATTTATGCGGCAGCGTGACAAATCAATTTTACTTTAGTCATTTTTAGAGAGTTTTGCTGAAGCTAAACTCAACTCAACTCTTGGCTTGGTTTGCTTTTGCGTTTGTTTTGTGTTTGCTGTTGCATGATCGTTTCTAATGGCAAAGAGAAGAGCTGTTGCTGATGGAGGGGGAGGGGGAGGGGTAACAGTCAGCAGTTGGGTTCGCACGCTCAACAACGAAAACGGCTTGAAAACGGCTAGAAAAGAGCGCCGTTATCATCAGCATAAATATGTGACATTTACGAGTAATGGCAAATGACGTTCGTATCTTTTGGTATCGAGCTGCAACAACAACAACAACTCGACTCGACTCCGACTCAACTTGACTCAACTTCTGCAGTGCAAATAGTCGAGTTGCAGTTGCAGTTGAAAGGTTGTTTGCTTATTGCATTTTGGTGGCAAGTAGTAATGCCATGAACTGAACCTCGAACGCCTCGAAATGGGAATAGTTTGTATAGGTTGAAAATGGAATGAATATGAAATTTCGTACATAAGTTCCTTAGATGAAAGATATTTAATCTTAGGTTCTTCTATTTCTAAGAACTTTGCTTCCTGTTGAGAGTCTAAGTTGAACCCTTGTTGAAGTTTTTGATGAAAAGTATAACAAATTAAAAGGAAATTAACATTTTGGATTTGTAAACAGTTTTATAGTTATTAAGTCAAAATTAAGTCAAACTTGCATAGAACTAGCTCTTTTGCTGAGAACCAGTTATAATCAGTTATTGAGAACATTTTCAACTCTACGTTTAATTCAGTTATTAAGCTAGTTTAAAGGAACAATAATCCTTTGTGATAATTGAACATTAATTGAAGAGAACAAACAAAATGAACTATAATCATTCGTTTACGTAAGTAATTCATTATTGAGAACATGATCAGAACGAACCAAAGAACATTCAGATTAAGTTTAGTTCACCCTGATGAGCTACAATCATTCGTTCATTCCTTAGGTTATTGTGAACGTGATCTTTGGTTCGTACATTTGTTTAGGTCGTTCAAAAGAACAAACCAGATGTAGTACAATCCTTCGTTCACTTATGTCATGGAGAACGTGATCAGTTCTTTTCTTTGTTCAAAACCATATGAGCTTTAATCCGTTTTTCAGTAAGGTAATCAGCTAAAGAGAACATGATCATTGGTTCAAAAGAACAACCCATATGAACTAAAATCCTTCGTTCATTTGAGTAAACAGTCATTGCGAACTTGATCAGTTCTTTTCTTAGTTCTATTGCTTAATTCGTTCAAAAAAACAAAACCATATGATCTTGAATTATTTGTTCAGTAAGGTAATCAGTTATTGTGAACGTGATCTTTGGTTCAAACAGTTGTTTAGGTCGTTCACGAGAACAACCCAGATGAACTGAATTGCGAACTTGATCAGTTCCTTTCTATGTTCTGTGAAATCATTCAGATCAGTTCAGAGTTTATATATAGATGAAACCTATTCGATAACGATAACGATAACACAAAAAACTCTAGTTTCAAACCCAAAAAAAATCTTCCCAAAGCCAATGCCTCGCGTACGCCTAGGTACAGTTTCGATAATCTCTTGTGTGCGTGGGAGAGAGCTTTTTATTTTTTCTTTTTTTTCTCTTTTTTTTTTTCTCTTTTTTCTTTTTTTTTCGTTGCTGCAACTGCATCGAAATGTGGCTGAGCTGAATGCAATCAAAGTGTGCAACGACGAGGCACGTTTTTTATTTCGTTTTTTTTTTCACATTTTCTTTGTGCACACACACACACACACACACACACACACACACTACATACGTAATTGCTGCTAATCATTTGGCGTGTGAGCTGCGTGCCGTTTGCCGTTATGAAAGGTGGCGCCTCACGCGCTTCAGCCCCTTCCACCCGTTCCCGCATCTCCGCTCCCGCGCCCGCACCCGATTCACACAAGGTCTAAGCACGATTATTCGATTAAAACCTATATATGTATATATGAATAAATATTATTATGTATATGTTCAGAAAGTATATATATATATATATATATATATATATATGTTGCATAAAACTGATTGGCAGCTTGCAATGCGTTGTATGCGTAATTGTTGCAATGATGATGAATGCGGAAGCAACAACAAGTTATGAATGGAATCAGATCTCGAGTGTGAATGGGAAAATGTTGAAAAAACAAAACAAGTGTTCGAGTGATTCGAGATTCGAAGACACAAAAGAAGAAGAAACCAAACATCATCTCATTATCACTTCGTTCACTTTTTGCTTCATTCTTAAACGTTTTGTTTTGGAAAGAGAACTTTTTGATTCTCTTTTCAACTTCATTCTTAAGGATAATATGTTAAGTGTAGGGGAAAAAATGCAGTTTTAGGTTAAAAAAACATAGAAAACATAAATATTTGATTTTATTATTATAGCAAACTTTTTGATTCTCTTTTCAACTTCATTCTTAATGAAAACATGTAAAGTTTAGGAGACAGAAAATGCTGTTTTCGATTCAAAGAAAAACAAAGAAAACATAAATATTTTTTTGAAATATTCTTTGTATTAATAAAGCAAACTTTTTGATTTCCTTTTCAACTTCATTCTTAAGGAAAACATGTAAAGTGTAGGACGAAAAAATGCTGTCAAAAGTTCGAAAAAAACTTAGAAAACAAAAGATTTTTTCTTCTATTGTTTGAAAAGAAATCTTATCCAAAACGTTTTCTCCTTTCGAAAACCTTTCCCATTGAAAGCATAAAAACACAATTTAAGTGCAAATATATTCTCTTTTGAGCTGTCAAAAGTCATTAAGAAAACGTCTTTAAAGATATATATATTGTCAAAGACTTCCGTCAATATTGATGGATAAATAAATAAGTGTGGAATTATCGATCAACGCAACGCAAAGCAGCACGAATATTTATAAGGTTTTTCGTACAATTTAGACCAAAGACCATCAAAAAGCTTAATTATGCACACTAACACACACACACACACTAAAACAGAGACCAACTTAAATGTATATATAAATATTTATACAAAATCCCTATGGCGAACCAAACTAAAACACACACACATACACGCCCCCTACCGGCCGCATACAACATTTTGTGGCCTGGTGGCATAAGCTTCAAGGTTGTGTATGTATGTGTGTGTGTGTGTCAGTGTGTGTGTGTTTGTTTGTCTGTATGTGTGTATTAGTGTCGCTGTCGTTCGCTGACAAATGCACAAAATGCATGACAAGCGTGAGAGGAAGACGGGCAACGGGGGTCGTCATGGACGGGGTGCGGGGATAGTGCGCGCTCTGGTTGACTATTCTAACAGAGGGAAGTTAGTGTAGGTGATGGGGCGGCGGGGGTGTTGGGGGGGTTTAAGCGCGTGCAAAACGCAAGAAGGAAGTGATTAATAAGCATAGCGCGCGAGAAGGCAAACAACAACAACAACAAAAACAACAACAAAAACAACAACAACAAAAACAACGAAAACAAAAACAACAACGAAAAAGTTTTTCGCCGGCTTTGCTTAAGAGACCGCAAAAGAGAAAGAATCAAAATGCATTCAAAAGTGCAAGAGACAGAGTGAGAGTGTGTGAGAGTGTGAGAGAGAAAGAGATGGTGAGAGAGCGAGTATAAGAGTGTGTAGAGCGCAGTGAGAGCGTGCGCATGTGTTGTTGTAACGGTTGTTGTTGTTGTTGTTGTTTGTTGCTTTGGTTCGACATTGCATTGGCAATATGGTAACCCTAAAACTTTGGCATTTCTGCGTGTGTGTTATCGTGTTCACAATAGCAACAACAACAACAACAACAATGAACAAACTGTAACGCAATTATATGCAGTTAGAGCAAACACAGCACCGCCACCCGCCCGCTCCCCGCTCCCGCCATAAGTGCGCTCAGCATTCACCTACGACTCATTACCCACACTCTCTCTCTCTCTCTCGCTCGCTCACTCGCTCTTCCCCCCCCTCTCGCTTGCACCTTCATACATATATCTGGTAATTGCATTTTGCGTGCATCAATTATTGCGCATTTCTCAGTTTTGCGTTCAGTTCAGTTCGTTATTCGTTGTTGTTGTTGTTGTTGTTGCTGTTGTTGTTGTTGTTGTTCATTTTATCTGGCAGCCGCCTTCTAATTTACACAGCAGCAACAAAAGCAACAACAACAACAACTACAACAACAAATGTTGTATAATCATAATGCATAACATTAGCTGAATAACTTAAAATATATACACACATACACACTCACATACACATACATATACATATACACATACATATACATATGTATAAGCCAGGGTTGCATTTTCGTACTATTTTGCAATTATGACGAACGCATTTGAAACAACAACAATAAAATAACTGTAATAAATTCAAACCCAAAACAAATTAATATTAAAGATTATTTCTTAAAGATTATTTCTTAAAAACTTTAAAAAACATTTTAAGGATGAAAAAGAAAGAATTCAAAATCTGATTGAAAGATTTATCTAAGGATCAACAACGGTTTATTGATTCAACAAAGCTTAGCTTGGGAAACAATTGCTTGATTATTAATAAAGATATTCATGCATTACATTAGACTACGTTACATGTTATGCATTACATTACATATGTATAGATGATTTCTCTGTTCTATGATTGAGAGAGATGTAATATCGTGTAATGCATTACATGTAATGTAGTGCCAAATGAAGTACATACATGTAATGCATTTAGTTACACCTCATTACATGTAATAAATTACATATATATTTAATATATATGATATCTCTATTCTTAATGAAAAGTTTAATTTATTTTGCACTTACATGTAATGCATTACATTACACCACATTACATGTAATGCATTACATATCTAAATATATATATATTTGATTTCACTATTCTCATTTGTTAGCTTCTTTTTTGCACAAAACCTTAATATGTACCACGTTGCGTATGCGTGTTTCATATGCCAAAAACAAGCAAGTCCAAAGCAAAGAGAGAAAGTAACAGAGAGGTAGAGAGGGAGAAAGAGTGGGAGTGTCGCTGCGTGACACATTCGGTGGCTGACTTTCAGAGCTAATAGGTGCAACAACAACAACAACAACAACTGCAATGGTTTGGAACATGCAAGCCAAAGCCAAGTTTTTGTGACTGACCCATTGGCAATTAGCATTTTGGATGAAGAGTCTCTCTCTCTCTTTCGCTCTCTTTGTCTCTTTCGCTCTCACGCAGTCCCAGGTGCCAATGGCAATTTATCTGATCGCATTTGGGTGCAGTTGACGCCCCGCCAACAACAGCAACAACAACAGCAACAACTAAAACAAATAAGCACAATGGACGCTTGCGTGCCATTGTGGGTGTATATATGTATGTGTGTGTGTGAGTGTTTGTGTGTGTTTGTATGTATGTGTGTATATGTGTGTATGTGTGTGTGTTGTGTTTGTGTTTGTATGTGTGTGTTGTGTGTTTGGGCAATTGTGGATTAATTATAACCAAGGACTCAAACAAGATACAAACATAGATACAAATGTATCTGCAACAAGCGTATCGCGCTGCGTTTGCGTTTGCGTATGTGTGTGTTTGTGTATTTGTGGTGTTTGTGTGTGTGTGCAATTTCCGTTGGGCCAGAACAAGGTTAATTCAGTTAGCCATTGTTGTTGCTGCTGTTGTTGTCACAGTTGCAATTGTTGCTGTTGCTTGTTGTTGCTGTTGTTGTTGTTGTTTCTGTTTTAATTACGCTCGATTACATAATCATTTCAAGCTGATGACACGCACACACACACACACACCTACACACACTCGCAATTCTCATTTATTACTTATTTAATTTTCATTCAATTTGCAATTTGTCGCTTTGGGAACAACAATTTTTTTTTCACCTCAACTTTTTAAGTGCAAATTTTTATTTTTTTTTACGGAAAAAAAGTTGTTTCTTTTGCATGTTTTTTCGGAATTTTTTACCACATGTAAATCCGGTTCTAAAGAAACTTTCTTAGACAGAAACTAGAAATTAAACTGAAAAAAAAAACAAAAACAAACCTTAAGAAATAAATACATTAAATTTAAATGGGGCTATCTGTTAGTTACATGGAATACAACAATAGCTAAACGGTGTTGTACCCAAATTTCACCCAAGTCCAAGTCGAGTAGCGAAGAAGAAGAGGAACGAGGAAGAAGAAGAAGAAGTGGTAGTTGAAATAGAAACCTTATTTATATTGCAAAATTTCCCTATTTAAATTTTAACAACTAACAAATAAGAATTGAGAAATGTATGCAATACATTACATGTAATGTGGTGTGATGTAATGCATTACAAGTTATGTAGTGCAAAATAAAGTAAACTTTTCATAAAGAAAAGAGAAATTATATATATATGTAATGCATTACATGTAATGTGTTGACTTCATTTGGCACTACATTACATGTTAATTTTATGAAGTTATCAAAATAATAGAAACAAATTGAAAATAAGATAGAAAAGACAAGGAGAATGAGCGATAGCGAGAGAGAGAGAAAAGAATGAGATTAAAGTTATATTTGTTTTTCCTAAAAACTAAACTATTTATAAAAGATCCCCGATAAGGGGATGATGATAAGAAACTTTCCAATTGAGGGTCCAAGTTTTAACAAACAAAAAAAGGTTGAAGTCGAAATCGTTTGACCGGTTACCCTACCCTAAGCCCTACGAAGAATGTCTTCAATCTATGATACATATTACACATATTAACTATGAATATCATTGATATTTACAAACTGCTTTTCAAATTTTAACATAATATTGATGATCTGTACAAATTTCATCGAAATCTGTTAAGAATATCTAATATGTTTTAACCAATTTCGATGAAATCATCAACAGATCATCAATATTATGTTGAAATTTGAGGGAAGATTGTAAATTTCAATGATATTCAAAGTTAATTGCTAGCGATAACATGTGTATGGTGTAAAGGGAAATGTTATCGATAACATTTAACAACCAAAAACTCTTCGATTTGGTTCTATCACAATTCTATATAACGAATTTGGTTTGTTCTCATCTTACCTTAAGTTTCTTTACATAAGTTTCTTTGAGTTTGATTTTCTTTCCATATAGGGTCGACGGTTCTTGCTTTTAGTACCAAGATTATTAAGAACTAAACACAAATATCATAACTATTTAATATTAAATCATGAAAATTCTCACAAAAAAAGGGTTTTTTCTGAAGATTTTCAAGTGAAATGTATAAATAAAATCTCTCGCGAAACCAAAAAAATTAATATAATTTCAAAGAAGAGGAATCACAAATATGTATCTCGAAATTCGCAGTAGGCCCGACTATATCTCACAAATCAACAAAGACCAAGAAACAAAAAAACTAATCAAAAAAACAAAACCGAAAAAAATCTAATAAAATTCGCGAGTCTATTGAACTTTGTGTTACAACAGCAACAGCAACAGCAACAACAAAAACATAAACATAAATTCGCAAAACAACAACAACAACAAAAAGGAACACAGCATAGCATAAAAAACGAAACGCAAAAAAGTTCATTGAACTCAAAGCGAAGCAAAAGCAGGCAGCAATCTACTAGCCCCACTGTTGTTGTTGTTGCCTAGCTAAAAAGCCCAAAAGATCAACGACACGCACAAAAAAAAAGAACAACAACAACAACAGCAGTAACAACAGCAATCATAGGCAATAGGCCCAACAACTCACGCACCGCAAAATGCCAATGCCAATGAACTGTCGACGTCGCAGTCGCCGCCAGTCGTCGCCGAGCGCTAAACGCCTAGACGAAACAATAGCAAAAAAAGTGCGTAAGCCACGCGTCACCAGCAAAAACACAGCAACAACAACAGTTACGCATGCAAAAAGTAGCAAAAGAAGGAAGAAGCAGATAGATTCGCGAGAGATCGCACGCACCGCAACAAACGCACGAACACACACAAACGAAATGAGGTCGGGCCCCGTCAACAGCAAACAACAACAACAGCAACAAGAACAGCAATAGCAATAGAGCGATAGCGCAAAAAATGTTGCCAAAAAATCGCAATCAACAAAAAAAGAGCGCAAAAAAGCGTCTTCCTCCTTCTTCTTCTTCTTCGCCGTCGCCGTCGTCATCTAACTCGCTCGCGCACACAAATTTTTGGCAAACATTTTACTCTCTCACGCTAACGCTCACACTCTCGCTCTTGCTCTCTCTCAACATTCATTTCAAAGTCAAGTTGAAGAGCACCGAAAAAAACTGACGGCCGTTTATCACTCTCGTTGTGTGCGTGTGTGACTGCGTGCGCGTATGTATGCGTGTGTGTGTGTGTGATCTTTTTTTTTTGCCCAATTTGCAAATTCTCTTTGCAAATAATTTACGCGCTCTAGCCATGCGCGCAGACTTTGCTGTCGCTGTCGCAGTCGCAGTCGCTGCCAACGTCACAGTCGCCTTTTGCCGTTTTGCCATTGCCGCTGCCGCTGCTTACGCAATTCGTATGTTTGGCAAACATATGGCCTCCACAAAATACAAAAAATACACAAATACAAATGTTAATATTAAAGTACATTTAACGTTTCTTTGTCGTCGTCGTCGTCGTCGTAGCTCGACGTTTATCACTTTTAAGGGGAATAGAGAGAGAAAGAGCGAGAGAGAGAGAGAGAAAGAGAGATAGAATGCGTTTGCTTGGACTTGATATGATTTCTCCTTATCATGCTCCATGTGGTATGAATATCTATTAGCTGTAATTTGTTATATTTTTGCAATGAGTTATGTTAGAAATTATTATCTCATAAGGAAGCTAGAAAGTTATAGCTATAAAAATATGTATACATAAGATATCAACGGCAGATAGGCTAAGAATTTTATATATATGTATATTATCTTTTATTCATAAAATCATTTATTTGGAAAAGAGATTTCGCTGATTCTTTAGAAACTTTTACATAATATTGATTATCTGTGAAAATTTCATTGGAATCGCTTGAGAAACAAGAATAATATTCTCAAGTTAAGGCTTTTTTAACATTTAATAACTGCAATCTCATCTCTTATCTCTACTTTATAACATATATATGTTAACTAGATGAAGTTTCATCTCATTTTAAGATATTTTGATTAGAAATTATATAAATTATGAACATTTTTTATTTCATTTCGTCTCTTAAGACAGTTTAGAAAGCTATCTACAACCGTATACGCATACAATATATATATATACACTTAAAACAAAGGCAACTTGTTTTGTGATACATTGCTAAATCTTGTTAAGGATCGCGCAGTTGTATGATATAGTATTCCGATCTGTAAGAAAATAAAAAGTTTTCAGCTCGATAGCCGAATTTATGGCAAGAAACTTCATTTCAGATCTCTCATCAAGATTTTTTTGTTATTTTCATTTGCTAAATGATATAGTGTTCCGATCTAACCGATCGCCGATTTTGACAATCTGATCTAACTGTAAGAAACGGAAGAACTCTTAACTTTTCATGGCAAAAAACTTCATTTCAGATCTCTCATTTTCATTTGCCGATCTAACTGTAAGAAAATAAAGAACTCTTAACCAAAGTTTCAGCATTTTCATTTGCCGAAATGATATAGTGTTCCAATCTCACCGATTTTGACAAATGATCCTCCATAAAACTGAGACAAACTAAGTTCGAGTCGAGTTGAGATCTCTCAAAGATTTCGGATATGTTTCCTTCTATGCATTACTCATAACGATTAGTATTCTCATGTATATATATATATATTTTTTTTGCTGTCAAACTAGACAACTTTATAAAGCCACACACACACACATACACACACATAGCATATATTCTGATAATTATTTTCTTGGATTTTATTATTAAAACATAATAATTCATTGCCGGACGACCCAACAGCTGATCTTTGGCATAAATTTGATTACCATTTAAGCAGCTGTCCGAATAGAAAAAAAACCGAATTGGTCAAGTTTTTTTCTTCTTCTTCTTCTTCTGCTGTGTGTGTAATTTGTTTGTTGTCAAACCTTTTGAACTGCCGGCAAAACGTTGCAATTAATCAATGCCAAAATAATGCAGTCTCTCTTGCTCTCTCGCTCGCTCTCGTCTATCTGTGTAGATGAGCTCCTAAGCTTATGCGTATCTACATTTCCGGGGGCGAGACACAGACAGAGAGAGAGAGAGAGAGGGAAGACAAAGACAACTAGTTTCGCATATTCGCGCAAATAATAATAATAATAATAATGAAATAAAGCGCGCTGGCTGACTGCAAAAAAAAAAAACATATGCTGTTATCTGTATCTGACAGATACGTAAGTAGGTCACACACACACACACTCACACACACATTCCGACTAATTTTTGCACGCACTAACACGCAACACGCAAAAGTTGAGCGCTGCGTAAATTGCGTATACGCAATGTATGTCAAGGACAGATATGTGCGAATTCTCTCTCGTTCTCTCTCTTTCACACTTTATGATTTTCAATGTTTAATTTTTGCCGGTTGACGGCGACGGCAGCGGCGGCAGCAGCGGCGGCGGTTTTGCTCTGCTCTGCTGCTAAATTTAAATGGCAACAACAACAACAAAAACAACAACAACAAAGGCACCTACTGAACTAATTTTGCGCTCAATGTGCGAGAGTCTGGCGTGTCTCTGTATGTGTGTGTGTCTCTCTGTATGTGTGTGTGCGTAGATAGCATTGAATTTCAACTGGCCGGCAACCCGCTAGAAACATTTTTCGCAACTAATTTTTTTTTTTTTTTGCGCATTTTTCGTTTTTTTTGGCATTTTTTTTTTTTTTGGCTTAACTCACGCCCACGGTCAAGCAACAAAAAGGTCAGCAGTCGGCGGACTGCAAAAATTTCTCTTTTTTTTTTCTCTCTTCTTCTTTTGCTTTGTTTGACAGGCATAATAATAAATGACTTCAAAACTTAAATGCTCTCTAACCACATGTAAAAAAAAAAAAAATAATAAGAAAAAAAAATATTATTATAAAAAACCATTTAAGTGTAGATAGATATATTTGTCACTAGTCGCCCCTCCCGCCCCCGCCCTCACTCTTTACTCTCTCACGCTCTTTTTGCGTGACTTTGTACTATGTCAAATTTCCAATTGGGTCGCACGCATCGCAACGTTTTGCTATTTGCGAATATTTTTTTCGCTTCTTCTTCTTTATGTTTTGTTTGTGTTTTTTTTTTTGCAAAACGCGTCGATCGCAGAAACGAAACAAAAACGATGTTGTTGCTGCTGCTGAGTGTGCGTGTGTGTGTATGTGTGTGTGTGTATTAAGCAACGAACGCATTGCGTAATCAACAGCGCTGGCTGCCTGACTGCCTGCCTGACTGCTGCGCCTTTTGCAGCTTGACAACAGCCAAGCAGCGCTGCCCGCAGAGGGCGCTAGTTAGTTGAGCTTCTCTAGTTAGCGCCTACGTGCATATGTGCATGTGTGCACAAAAGTGTATGCATGTGCGGGTGCGGGTGCGTGCGTGTGTGTGTGTGTGTGTACAAAAAAAAACAGTTAGAAGTCAAAAAAGCAACCACAAAATAAAAGCAAACAGCTTTCATCTGTGTGCGTGTGCGTGTGAGCTTTTGTCAGCTGCTTTTCAGCGTCATGCGTAAGCGGCTATAAATTTAGCAAGCACCAGCAGCAGCAGCAGAAGAAGCCTCGCGTCGCGTCGCAGTCGCAGTCGCAGTCAACGGCGTCAGCGCAGTGACTTTTCTGTGGGTTTCTATGTACAGTTGTTCATTTTATGCCTGTTTCATTTGTTGTTTTGTTGTTTTTTTTTTTTGCTCTGTTCGGCCGCCGCCGACGAACGCGGAATAGAATTCGCCTGTGTTTTTTTTCTTTCTTCATTTCTTTTCTTTTTCATTTTTTTGCGAAATTAGCAACAACAACAACAACAACCACTAAAAAGAAACAGCGAATTCAGTTTTATTTGCCATTTGATTTTATTTTATTTGTCTTGTTGTTGTTTTTTGCTATTTCGACGCACAAAAGCGCGTTAAGTTTAGCCTATTGAGAACCCACTGAAAGCAACAACAACAACGAAAACAACAACAAATGGTTGCTGGTTGCGTATTTGGGTCAAATGCTCGACGGGCAGCAACTGCGTGTGCCGATTGGCAAAAATTTAATTTTTTTGCAAACTTTTTTCGTTTGTTTTTTTTTTCTCTGTTTTTTTTTTGGCTGATTTCATTTATCTTTTTATCTTCTGCTTGTCGTTGCTGTTGTTGTTGTTGCTGTTGTTCTTTGAAATGTTTTATTATTGCCTATGGAGTACGTTACTTGAATAACGGTTCATCAACGAAGCCAGGCAAAACTATTTGGAGACATGTCTCAACATGTTTGCAGCTACCTGCTCCCTCTCTGAATCGTAGTCAAATTTAGACTTTTTGCTAAAAATAAAATGAACAAGAATTGGACTAAAAAAATGTTTTAGCCACTTTAAAATGTTTTGCATATGATTTAAATTTTAAGCCATTTGATTTGACCCGAAGAATATTTATTTCGTTATGTTTGTGGATAACTTTTGTTTGTTAACTTAATTTATCATCAAAGATGTTGATTTCAACGGGTAAATTGATATTCCAAAATGGTTTTTACTCAGAGAAAACTTCAGTTTTATAGTTCCAACCCTTAACTCATGAAATATGTAAAAAAGAGTATAACAGTTATGTGCAAAAGTATGTAACATGTCGAAGGAAGCTTCTCCAGCCCCATAAAGTATATATATTCTTGATCAGCATCAACAGCCGAGTCGATATAGCCATGTTCATATGATCTCAGGAACTACAATAGCTAGAGTCTTCAGATTGTGGATATGAGAGCTCTTCTAATCCCTAGGCATAGAAAGTTTGTTTCAAATTTTCGATAACTCTTCCGGTTTACGATATACACATGGAATCAATAACAAAAAAAAATCTTGAATTTCGAATAGTTGGCTTTGGAGATTGAAACTATTAACAAAACAATGAACATCTGTGAAATGTTTACTAAAATCGGCTAAGAACTACCGGAGATATGTCTAGCTTTGTTTGTCTGTATGTATATAGTTAAGAAAGTTAGACAAATAAATTTTAGAATTTATCTTTATGATTATTGCATTAAATTTTGATCTTGGAAATCAATTTGTGACAATTAGTACAAAAATTAGTCTGAATATATGTGAAAAATCATTGGCACTTGTTTCTTTTCTGTTAGGGTTTCCTTAAGGGACAATCATGGACAAAACTCGATATTAACTATTGTTACTTTTAACTCTGGGGGTTTGATGGGTAAACAAACTGAATGTTTAAAGTTGTTTTGTTTGATACTGCTTACCATTTGAAGTCCTCTGGCTGAACTCAGTTGACGGCAAATTCCTCTTCTGCATAATCGGTTTCTTATTTAAACTGGATGAAACTATTGAGTTTAGTTTTATATCTGTTTGTGCTTCAATAAGTCTAGGATTAAGTCTTGACAGATACTCAGTTGAGTTTTGTAAGGTTATGCTTCGATTCTTTTTGGGCCTTACCACTTGGATGCGGTGTGGCTTTGGTATCTCGGCCAGATTGTCATATCGTGGCCTTAGGGAACGCAGACGGGCCTGCATTCGGGTCGGCTTTACTGGTGGCGAATATGATTCCATTGAGTATTTGGTTGATGCACCATTTGCCGTTGGCATTGAACTAATCTTCCAGCGGCCGGCACGTTCCATTTTTAGGGCCCGATACATGAGATGATTTGGCACAGGAATGGGTAGAGCAGCATGGACCGTCTGTTTAATTAGATTTTAGTTGGGATTACTTAGTCGATGTTGTATGTCTGTATGTAAAATTCTTATCTTTTGGAACTACCGGACCTATCAAAATTCCCGAAACACTCGTTAAACTCTTATATCGGAATACCTATATGCTTGATACTTTCAAACGAGGTCATTTCGAATGACAACATTCTGTCTTTTTACTAAAGCCAAGAAGAATTTGATCTATAAAACCTTCTCCATTGGCACTACCGGCCACATAATCATCAGAAAATAGAAAATACTTTTAAAACCTAACTTGTCTGGCTAAATACTTTTAAAAGAAATCATTCCGAGCGTATTTTACTGAAGCCATGAAGATTTTTATCTATAACACCTTTCCTACTGGCACTACCGACCCCATGAAAAATCATGAAAAAACATTTTAAAACTCTCAAAACATGATTTTTACAATCATTAAAGTTGTGATCACTTTCAACAGTTAACATACCGATTGGTAGAGTTCCCTTTGTTGTTTGCTAAGTTTCGACCAGGTGTCCGGCGTACGCTCCATGGCCTCATCGATGCTGCAGTTGTATATTATGCAAAACTCTCGCACATAATTGTAAAACTGTATGGGCGTTGCGGTTCTTGGTCGAAAGCGACTCATGGCCCTAATGAGACCAAGTCGCTTCTCACCCGGCGTCTCCTCATCCCTATTATCTTTCGCGGTATGCGACATATTGATGGTGCCGAGATGTTGGTTTTAGTTTTAATTTTTTGTTTTATTGTACCACTTAACTAATCAATTTTGGTATACACTTGCAATGATTTATTCACATATATAAACTGTTAGCCAAATATTTAAAAACGGTGAAAAGATTTTATATAAAAAAAATGTTGTGCATTGCTCTGGCACTTTTTAGAAAATGAAATCTGATCTGAGTCAATGTCAGAGGTTTAGTTTAAAGCCTACTTGCTGGAGCTTATTTTGGGGTAGAACTGTTTCAAGCAAAGGAAACGCTGGAATAGAACATAAGAGGGTGTTTTTATCTCTGAAATTGGAGTTATTGGTTCCCAACTTTCAATCGATAAGTCACATAGCTATCGATAACGATAACTTTTGGGTATAAGTTTGAGAGAATGTTTGGGCACTCTGCTTGCCTGGAGTATAGATAGCTTAAAATCGGAGTTATCGATTACAAACTTCAATCGAAAGTCACTGAATGTATCGACGAGCTAAAACTTTTTTCGATAGATATTGTTTTCACTCTAAGTATAAAATCTTGAAATCTCATTTATCGTCTACCAATTTCAATCAAAAGGTCATTCAATGTATCGATGTATAATACTTGTATATTTGCACAAGTTTTCTCCATTTTCTCGATAGATATATGTAAATAAAGTCTTTATGTCTTCATTATTACATAACTTCAATCGATATATCATTGATCTATGGACTATTGATAACCATTTCCTATATATATATATATACATATGTATATTTGCTTAATTATGAATATTTCTCCATTTTCGATAGCGATATGTTATCGACCTGTCAAACAACAAACAAACTCTTGACTAGAGCATAATTCAACATTAACAGCTGCACAAAACATACATATAGTCTATATATATCTTTGCTGCCGTTACCCACGCTATCTCTCTCTCTCTCTCTTGCTTGCTGTTTCGTTGTCTTTCCCCCGAGATTTCTACCTACTTGACTGGTCGCCGGCTTTGTTGACGGGTTGTCGCATTGTCCAAGCCAAAACACACTCAAACATTCAAACCTATAACTATAACCATTAGACAAAGCCAACTTGCATACACTTTTGAGTATGTGTATGTGTGTGTGTGTGTGTTGTTAACCTTGAACATTTGCTACCTTACCGACTTACCGAGATTCCCGCCCCCCTTTCCCCATCACTTCACTCCACTTCACTTTGTATATAGGAATAGGAATAGAACACGAAAAAAACTTCTAACAAGTTTTTGCGCGTGCGCAACAGCGAATGCAGCCACAAAAAGAAATCTGAAAATAGAGAATAAAATAAAAATAATAATAAATATATAGAAGACATAAAAGAAAACGCAAAACGCAAAACTCTAAACTCAACATAATGAATTGAAAAAAATACGAATAAAAAAATAATAAAATACAACAAATTATCAGCAAAAAAAACACACAAAAAAGTATAAAAAAAGAACAGGGTTGATTATTATATATACATATATATGTATATATGGATTAGTGGAAGAGCTAGACTGAAGTCTGAACATGAACAAACAAACATATATACACATACATACATATGTATTAGATGTATTTATAAGTGCAGAGGCAAAGCGCTCAGTTTTTTTGTATTTTTTTGTTTTTTTAAAAGAGTTTCGTCATCAATGCGAAACGAAATCAAAACCAAAACGAAACCAAGCAAGATTCAATGTCAGTGTCAGGTATATATATATAATATATACGAGCTATAAGGAAGGAAGGCCATAAGTTAGTTAAGAGCGAGAGCGAAAGAGAGAGAAGACTTTTCTGTCTGGCAATGAATGCATTAAGATTAAACCGGGAAAAGCAAAATGTACTTTATTTGTATTCATAAAACTACTTCACACACAAAGACACCTTGATCTAACGTTCTCTCTATACATATAAGTTAGGCATGTTATTATAAGTATAAGGTGCTTGCTTGTCTTTGATCTTAACTGATATTTAAAAGCCACTTCGAATCGAGAATCGAGAAACGATTTGTTCAAAACACAGTGTGTCTCTCTGCACAAAAAGTAAGCGCAAGGTTCTTTCAAATATTATAGATGTGTGTATATATCAATTGTTCAAGCTTTTTTAGGGTTGAGAATTAAACATGGCCTTGGTCTAAGCAATACACAATCGCCATTGTTCAGTTTTCTACAACTTATTAGGGTTGTTGATGCCATATATACTAGAT
Source organism: Scaptomyza parva (assembly GCA_035044645.1). Taxonomy (NCBI): domain Eukaryota; kingdom Metazoa; phylum Arthropoda; class Insecta; order Diptera; family Drosophilidae; genus Scaptomyza; species Scaptomyza parva. Next base: position 16,896,141 of record JAWNNT010000139.1, read on the forward strand.
GAACTGAAAGTGAAGAAGAAGATGCAAAAATATGTATGGATAAGTAAATTAAACTATTTAATGTTCCTGAAATACCAATCGCAAAACTAAGACCAGCTTTAACGATGTCTTTAGAGTGTATCTATATGCTTCAAATACTTTATTTGCTTTAATAAAGTATTTCAATACTTGTTTCCCTTTTCTAACCAAAAACTGAGAGGAAAGTTGAGTGGAAGTTAAGTTTGGTTCTGACTTAACTGTATATGGCTATATCTTTAATCTTGCTTAACTGATCTTAATGAAATTTTCACCAATTATCACTTTTATAACAAATTTTCTTGGGCATATTATGAAAATCTAGAATTTTATACTTATCGTTGGGAATACCTTGAAAACTGTCTAAGATTTTTACGCTTAATATAAAAATACTTTCTCTATCTATCTTTTTATCTATCTATAACAAATTTTAGATTATATTTGTTTATTTTTCTTCTTGTTTTTGTTGGTTTTTTTTTGCATTACATTATGGCTGTCTTATGTTTATTGGTGGCAAAAACTAAAATGGCAACCGACACCATGGCAAAAATATATATATATATATATATATATATATGCCTAGACACACACACATACACTATAAGAATGGTGTGCGTGTGTGTGTGTTCTTTCTTTTCCACACTTTTCACTCTCTGTCGCACATTTTGGTTTGTTTGGTTTTCGCTTTGGCAGCGCCTCGACCAAGGCTTGTTTAACCTATGCCATTACACACCAATACACACATACGTGTGTTTGTGTTTGTGTGTGAACAACCCTTACCGCCTAGGCATATTGCGACCCTGCGTACTTTACCTCCCCTAGCTAGCTAGCTAGCATTCCCTCTCGTCTTCGTCTCCCTCCCTCTCTGTCTCTCATCCACACTTTGACGCTCGACGTTCGCTCATTCGAGCATTTAATGCGTTCAACCCAAAGAGCCTCGCTTTCTCCCTCTCTCCCTCGCCCTCTCGCTCGTTGACTCTCTCTTTCGCACACTGTTTACTATCTCACTTGCACTTGTTTTGGTTTACCACCCTTTCTCTATCTCTCTCTTTTAGTCTTTCTCTCTCTTTCTTACTCACTCAATTGGTATTCTTGGGTTTTTTTGTGTGTGTCCAGTTGGATTTTGCCTGACTGTCGGGTTGCCTGCCTGCCGGTTGCCGGTTGCCTGCCTGCTTGACTTGAAATTGAGCTACCCTACACACGCACGTACACACACACCAACACACACACTTTTACATATACATAGCACACGCCTTCTCGGTCTTTTAACTTCTAGGCTCTGTTTGTTTGTTTGCCTTTGCGTGTTGCTACCCCTTCCCCTTCCCTAACCTACCTACCACCTACTTCTTACTCTACCTATATTACCTGTGTGTTTTTCTCAAATATTTCACATATTTCAAATAGTTCTAGACATAATACACACACACACCCAACACACACTCACATACACATGTTTTTTGTTTTATTCTATTTTTTTGGGGTTGGACATTTGCCAATTGTAGGCGTGTGTGTGTAGGCTTCTCTTGTCTAGTTGTTGTTGCTGTTGTTGTTGTTAGTTGCGTTGCGGCAATAATGCAACGGCCATTGAAGTTGTGGCACACACACACACACACAATTACACATATGTGTAGTGCGAATCGCTGAAGCGTTGACTCTGCGACAGCTTCGTTTTATGTTATGTTTCGGGGGCTCTTCGCATTCGTTTACCCCTTTCCCCACACACACACTCACACTTATACACACACTCACACACACTCTTTACTTAACATTCACCTGCTTCACTTCACATTTTTACACTATTTGCATTTGCGCAAGAAAAAAAAAAACAAAAAAAAAAAAAGTGCAAAAGTTGACACACACGCAACATGCAATGTGCAACACAACACACAACACAGTGGCAACAACAAACAACCACATGCCCCATTATTATTATTATTGTATGTATGTACGTATGTGTGTGTGTGTGTGTTTGTTTGGGTGTGTGCTACCTTTTTAATGGCCGCCATTTTGCTGGCACCTTTTGCAGCAGGGCCAACATTTGCACTTAATGAAATTCTTTTTTCCACCAATATACTATATACATATATATATATCACACATATATCTCTCACTCACTCACTCACTCTCTCTTTCTCTCTTTACAGGTGAGTGTTGTCAACGCTTTGGCGGCCTTTATTTATTAATGGATTTTCCATATCGGATTTATCAACAACAAACCACACCTGACCCCCCTGCCACGCCCCCTTGCACATGTTGCCCATCTAGGGCAGTGAGTTTGACGTGAGTGCATTAAAAGCTTAAATTAATGTGACATATTCTTTCCTTTCTTTTATTTTTCTGTATTAATGAAAATGAGAAAAATGCGTTTCCTTCATTCATTTTTGAGGCTAATTGATTTAAATAATTAAGAACTGAAGAATAAATGATTATAAATGAAGATATATGAATATATTTTTAAACCAGCAGCTTGTTCAATTTCTGATTTCATTTCAATATTAACTTTTTGTGTTGAAAAAGATTTTTGATTTTGTTTTTTTCTTGTTTCGATAATCATATTGTTTCGATATCATATCAAAATTTCTACCCTACTTTATTGTGATTTGATTAAAATAGTTAAGAACTGTATAAATTAAGATAAATGAATATATTTTTAAGCAAGCAGCTTGTTAAATTTCTGATTTCATTTCAATATTAACTTTTTGTGTTGAAAAAGATTTTTGATTTGTTATTTTCCTTGTTTCGATAATCATATTGCTTCAATATCATATCAAAATTTCTAGCCAATTTGATTATGATTTTGTTGTGTAGATTTTCAAATCTTTATTGCTTCGATTATGGAGACTTAGTCTAATCCAATTTCAGATGCAAGTTGGTTAAGTGCGTGAATTTTTCGTTGATGGGTTGGGCTTAAGAAGAGGGAAAAGCTGGAAAGGGGCCCAAATCGAAACTGCACCCAGTCACGACACAGAGAGAGAGAGAGAAAGATAGAGGGAGAGAGAGGGAGAGAGAGAATAGCAGACGAATGATTTTTTACTTTACTGGGACACAACAGCTGCGTGTGCCGACTTGTAATTAGATTGTTGACCTGACAGGCAGCTCTCCGACTTCGACTCCGACTCCAACTCCAACATCGACTCCAACATCGACTCCAACTCCGACTTTGAGGCTAACGAATGTGGCTTAAAACACTTTAAGTCTGTTGCAAATTGCCATCTCATGTCTCTGGGAATTGTTGTACTTGAGTTTGATTTTTGTGGTCGTTGTTGTTGTTGTTATTGTTGTGGAGAAATATGTCAAAAAGTCAACACAAACAAAAGCAAAAGTGAATATTTTGCTTTGACAACTTTGTAATCTCTGTCTCTCTCTCTCTCTCTCTCTCATTCGTTCCTTCGCCTTTCTCCGCCCCTATCATGTTTTTTCTCCTTCTACTCCAGTGACTTCTGCATATTGTGTTGATGTTGAAGTTCTTGCTTCTTCCCAATATAAACAGCAACAAAGTTGCAAGAACGAGAATAAAAACATTTTATTTGCTTTTACTTTTTTATGCAGTCAAACTTGAAATGTCTAAGAAGGAGACTTGCAGGAATACCTATTGAAGAGTTAAGTAAAAGCAAATCAACTTTCTCTTTAAGGTATCGATAACTTCTTTCGCCTTTGATATGCTTATACTATCGATAGCAATAAAATTGATTAGTTTTTAGATTGTGCTTGGGAAGTTTGTCTCAATTTTGATCATTTGTGGGAGTTTCATCAAAATCGAATCAGAAACACAAAAGTTATCAACTTTCCTTTTAAGGTATCGATAACTTCTTTTGCCTTTGATATGCTTATACTATCGATAGCAATCAAATCGATTAGTTTTTTGATTGTGCTTGAGAAGTTTGTCTCAATTTTGATCATTTGTGAGAGTTTCATTAAAATTGAAATTAAAATAAATTATTTTTTTTATTTATTTTTGGTTTTTTTTTTCCAAAAAATATTCATCTTACGCATTTTCCAAACTAATATTTGAATTAAAAATCAAAAGAAGAAAAATCCGTGACAAAGGATGCAACAAGAGCTGCATCTGCTGAAAGCGTGGCAAGTGTTGCGCTTTCGGCATTTTGTGGCATGACGGAGTTGCGTTCCACAATCTGTGGCAGTCGCAGCAGCAGCAGCAGCAACCACCCAACGGCATCGTTGTTGTTCTTTTTGTTGTTGCTGTTGTTGTTGCTGCTGCTCAGCACCTACACTTTTGCCCTGAATGCTACTTGGCAGCCTCCTACTGACTGCGGGACTCACAAAAAAAAACGAACGAACTCGACTCCAAAAAAAAAATACAAAAAATACATTGACTGCGAGAGCGAGCGGAGATTAACATCACTATGTCATAAAGTTTGCCAGTCAGCTCTGATCGCATAAAGTTTTGTGCGTTTCACTGGTTGCACTTACCAAAAAACCTAGAATGGGTTACTTCAGTTATGTCAAAGCATTTGCAACAATTATGATTAATAGAATAAAAGATCTGCATTGAAATTGTTGCTCAACACTGCCCTAAATAAGCTGTGAGTCACTGTATACTGATAGAGACATATCCATTGAAAACAAAAGTTTATTTTTCAACTTTAAGGAAATGAGATTTTGAGACTATGTTTCGAACAAACTAATATAGCTTTCAAAATAATAAAATATAATTTTTTTTTATTATATTATTCTATTGTTCAGTTCAAAATGCTTGAAAACGTTAAGTAAGAGCTGAATATATTTTATATATAATTTTCTAAATATTATTTTATTCAACTTTTTAGTATAAAAAGTTTTAAAGCTCTATGTAAGAAGTAAAAATAATGTAGTAATTATTATCTATATGTTGTTTGTTGAACTTTTTAGTATAACATGCTTTAAAGCTCTAAGAAAGAACTAAAAATAATTTATATCATTTTCGAAATAATATTTTTTTCAACTTTTTAGCTTAAAAGGCTTTAAGGGTTCATGGAAAACGTAAAATTAACTTATATAATTTTCTAAATATTATTTTATTCAACTTTTTAGTAAAAAAACAGCTTCAAAACTCCAAGGAAGACCTAAAATTAATTTATATAATTTTCTATAATTTACTTTATTCAATTTTCTGGCTTAAAAAACTTCAAAAATTTAGGTAAGAAATAAATATAATTTATATTATTTTCTGTATCGTATTTCATTCAATCAAGCTTCAAAGATATAAAGTCCGAATTTTTCGAATTTTGAGTAACATTTGTATTAAGAGTAATGAATTATTTCTATTTAACTTTTATTTTTACTTAATATATATGATAAAGAATATGATTACTTCTAATTCGAATTCGTATTTTTTTAGTTACGGGCTTAAAGGGTATATGGGAAAACGACTTGAATATTATAGATAATTGCTTGGTTCCTGTTGTTGTTGCCTGCTGTTATTGTTGTTATTGTTGTTGTTGTTGCACTTTAGGCTGCTGCACGCAGAGCACGCATTTTCAGCGTGAAATGCAATTTCTGCACCAAAGGAATTTCAATTGTGTTGGTGGTGGTGGAGGTGCCTCCCGCTCTCCCCATCTGTTGCAACTGCAACTGCAACAGCTTTAAACTCTAAAACAGACTTGGAACTTGGCAACCCAATGATCGTAGTATATGTATGTCTGTATGTGTGTGTGTGTAATTTGGTTTAACTCCCGCAACACACACACACACACACACACACATACACACATATTAAGCAGCAAGAAGACGATTGCAACTGCTGCAAGTTGCAAGTTGTTGTTCTCGTCAGTTCGTCAGTTTGTCAGTTTGTCAGTCAGTCAACGCACGACGCTCACGCAAATCACGCAACTCGAATTGTCTTCTTCTTGTTGTTGTTGCCTCTTCTACGTCTTCTTCTTCTTCATCTCTACGTCTTCGTTCACTTCTCTTGCCAATTTTCATTTGCCGCCGCCGCCGCATTCCTTTGGGTAGCTGCTGCTGCCACTGCCACTGCCTCTGCCACTGCCACTGCCACACATCTTTGAAGCCGCGTCTTTCAGCTGCATCTTTTTTTCGTGGCTTCTTCTTCTTCTTCTACAACTTTTCAGTGTTTTTCTGTAATGTTTGTTGAACTTGCGAGGCCAACATTGCAAATTGCGCTCCGCACAATTTCCAGACGTCAAAAATCTATTGTTATTGTTGTTGTTCTTCAAGAGCTCTTCTTCTTCTTCTTCTACTTAGTTGTTGTTGCCGTTTTGGTTCGAGGCGCGAAGAACAGCAACGCGAAGCCGTTAAGAAAAAAAATAATAATAATGGCTTGCTGCTTTAAAGTTGAATAATTTTTATGTTGCATTTATTTACAATTGCCAGATAGATCCGACCAACTGATAACCAAATCAAAGTGGAGCATGAGAAGAAGAAACAAGCGAGAAGAACAAGAACAAGAACAAGAAGAAGAAGATGAAGTTGTTGTTGTTGTTTGGGCCAGTTTCGTTTTTAGCCAATTTGTCGTTTCAAATGCAGCAAGCAGAATAAAACAGATGTATTATCTCCAGTTGCTGTGTGAACATTTTGCATATCAAATAAGTGAGAAGGCTCTAATTGGAGTAAGCTCGACTAGAAGATACCCTTAACCCTTGACCAGACAGACATAGACATACCTGCACTACCGGACCAATGCTTGATGATATCATATCTCCGAAGTTTCTTGACTGATTTTAATCAAAATTTCCAAGATGTTCATTATTTTGTTAATAGTTTCAATCCCCATTTTTATTTTTTCGAAATTCAAGGTTTTTTTGTTATCGATTCCACGTGTATATCGTAAACCGGAAAAGTTATCGAAAATTTGAAATTGTCAAACTGCTATGCATATATGATTTGAGCTGAAAAATCGTTGTTAGAAGCAGAATGTTTATCCAAAAATATATTTCTATCAATGTGATATAACTTTTTAGTCTTACTTTAGTCATCACATACATCAATTCTAATTGCGAAACACACAATATCTCTCAAAGCTATAGTCTATATCTTATTTCGATGTATAGGTTATATTATTAGAAAGTTTCATTCAAATTCCTTCAGCTCGTTTTGCGTGAAAGAGTAACAAACATGTTTCCAAACTCTAAAATTTCCAATATTAATAGAATAAGAAAAGTCTAAAACTCGTGCCTAACTCTTAGAGTTTATGACACAGTATTGTACACACATATTACTTATAAAAGACAATTCTTTCGAAAGAAAACCAATTCTCAAAAAACCTCAAAAAGACCCAAAAGTAAGTTAGTTAAATATTTGCCAAAAATAAGGGTTTTTCGTTTTTGCATTAAATTCAAAGTGACCTTTAGTTTGTAATCGCAAAAGCTATCTTAAGTGTCGTGTGGCAGCTGTAACTGCTGTGGCACGAGCAGGGGAGCACGCGTTGCATATTAAAAAAAATCAATCATTGATATCAGCGAGAACTTTTTTTTCCAAACTTTTTATGTGGATTCTGATAGAGGCAAGAGGCAGGCAAGCATTTAAGCCCGAAAAATTAACATGTTGTGTTGCGTGTTGCTGCTTATCTTTATCGACTCTCTCTCTTTCGCTCGCTCTCGCTCTCTCTCTTTCTCTCTCTTTGCAACTGACCACAATCACAAAACTGTTGGCAAAAAAAAACTGCTGCCAACTGCTGTTTTTTTTTCCCTTCTGTTGCCTGCTTAACGGCTAACCCGGCTTGCCGTTTTTTGGTCCTGCCACTCGCTTCCTTTTGCCTCATTGTTGTTGTTCTCCTTTTTGACCACAATCAATGCTCAGCTCTTTCTTTTGTTTCGTTTTCGTTTTGTTTTTTCTTGCTTTTTTTTCCTACTACTCGCCAGCAGCAGCTGCCTATTGTCTGCAATGTTGCTGCTTGCTGATAGTTGTTGCTGCTGTTGGTTGCTGATTGCAACTGGATGGTTGATGTCGGATGTCTGATGGCTGGATGTCTGATGTCGGCTGGACTGCTGGGGCACTCTCTTGTGTGTGGTCAGTGCTTTTGCGGCTCGGCAAGTTGATTACTTAATTCTATTGATGACGTTTTGACTGATTGCCTTATGAGCTTTCACTTTTTTGTGCCACAATGCCAGTTAATAACTGGACCAGGCTTTCATGTTGTTGTTGTTGCCTCTGTTGTTCATTGTTATGAATTATTCATGCAACAAGGCGCAAGACACTTTTTTTCTGTTAGGTTTGGGCTTGGGGACTTTATCATCGATACTTCAACTTCAGTTTTGGTCTCTGGCAGCAGCAAGACTGCAAACTTCAGTTTTATTGTGGACCACTAAACGTTTCAATTCCCTCAGCAGTTTGCTGCCACAACACACACACACACTGTGCAACAAAATGTGGCATTTCATTTGTGTTGCTTATGACAAGCTGAGCAAACTAAGAAAGATTTGGTTTGACAAGAAGTTGAGTTAGCTTTTTTAGGTCATTTTATCTTACTTAACATATAATTTTATCAAATTACAGTTTGATCTTTAAGTTAGTTTACAAATCTTTAACTTTTCGTATGACATTTTTTGCTTTCATTAAGTTTTATGTTTCTTTCTCTTCTGCTAACTATTTACTTTTCCTTACCTATTAGCGCCTTTCTATGCGATTCTCATAACTTTTAGGTATAGGTTTCTTTCTTGTTGTAGATTCTTTAAAGGTTGAAATGGTTTTGTATATTGTTCCGCAACTTGTTGCACAGTGTAATGTTAACCGCTAGATGACTTTATTAAGACAGCTAAATCAACGCCGACAATAAATATATATATATATATATGTATGTGTTTTGTTTTTTCTGTTCGTTCAATCAAAATGGACCGCACAACATGATTTAGTGGCGAATTCCTTCACACCTGCCATGTCTGTCATGTCAATAATGTGCCACCAATTCTGCGTGCACCAAGCCACACCACACACACACACAACTCACACACACAGAGAGACAGTGTCCAACTGATAATGATGTGACAAAACAGCAGTTGGCTTTAGCTTTTGGCTCACTGTTCACTGCTCGATGTTGCTGTTGTTGCTTGTATCTTTTTTTCTTTTTTTCTTTACTTTGCCTGCAGCGATTTCGCTCAGGCTTCGGCTTCGGCTTTGGCGGCGGCGGTGGCAACTCTGGCGTCGGGGGCCCTGTCCTCAAGGCACGTCGTCGCTGTCATTAACGTGATTTTGTTGTTGTTGTTGTTGGCACATTATGCGTTATTACGCGTGCGCGCAGCCAACGCTTTCCCACTTGGCCAACTGTTGTTGTTGTTGGTGCTGCTGCTGCCACGGCTTCGGCTTTGGCTGCAACTGCAACTGCGGCATGAAGACCAAAATTGTCTGTGTGATATCTTTTGGCGTTACACGAACGTTAAGCTAAAGTGACACTTTGACAGCGATGCGTGATAAACGACAACAACAACAACCACAGCAACAACAACAACACCATGAACTAGCAAGAAGAAGAATCATGTTGAGAAAGCTAGAACCAGAAGCTACCCTAAGGCTTAGAGTTTCTATTAAGTTTCAAACTTTGTTGGTTGCTCAATCGATTTATATCAAATTTAAGCGTATTAAGCGTTTGTGTTATCGATAACATTATGTGTTATCGATCATTGTCAACTAATTTAAGCTGCTTGTGTTTGGAGTGGAGCTTTAAGTTGATGAAGAAATCATTGTAAAACATTTCAAGCATTCCAAGGCAAACTGAGAGTTATCGATATTAATCGATATTACTGTTTTTGCACATATCCACATATATACCCTTCTACCAAACCATATTCAAGGAGTATCACAATCACAATACCAATGTTGTTGCTGCTACTACACACACACACACACACACACACACACACACACACTCACACATGAGATTACTGCATGCTGTACATGGGAAATGCATTCACCTAACGGTTGCTGCGCAATTTGTAATTCTTCTACTGTTTGCTATTTGCTGTTGTTGTTATTGTTGTTGGTGTCTTCTTCTTTTTTGTGCTGTTGTTGCTGAGCAAAAGAGAATATGCTAATTTAAGCATAGTAAAGAAAACATATTGCCTTCGATAACAACTTATATCGATAACATAAGCAAAAACACAACTCAAAACTATTTCCATAACATTTTCCCATGTAGATCAACTATAAATCTTTATCTTAAGATTTCGGATAACAAAAAAGCAAATCACCAGCTGTGTTACTTCTCTTTCTCTTTCTCCCTCTCTCTCTCTCTCTCTTACCCTCTCGCTCTCTTTCTGTTTGCTGTTTACTGTTGTGTTATCTGAACAGTTTGATCTTGACATTCGATTACCGATCGATGGATATTTCCTCTTCCATTTGCAAAAGCTGATTGATGGAACTCGTTGAATAAGTTTTTTTTCGTCTCGTTTCGTTTCGTTTGTCAACTTTTTTTTGTTTTTGGTTTCTTAACTAGATCAATGTTGCCCAGTGTGCAAATGATTGTTTGTTGTATACAAAATCACCAACAAACAGAAAAAAACCAAACTTCCAAGCAACATTTCAGCATAACTTGCTAAATGTAACAACAACAACAACAAGAACAACAACAACGACAACAAGCGACAACGACAACGCTTTCCGCTCACGATAAGCCAAGCCAATGGGCCAAAATATGTACATGGCAACAACAACAACAACAGCAACAACAACCAACAATTGTTGCTTTCGCATGTATGTGTGTGTGTTAGTGTGTGTGTGTGTGGGCGCAATTTTCCATTGAATTATAATTTTTCATATTACAATATATATAGAGATTTTTTTTTCTGTTGTTTTTGTTGCTAGCTTGTCATAATTTTCATTACATGTTTGTTGTTGTTGTTGTTGTTGCTGTGGCAAAGCCCGAGTCGAAGACTTGATAAAGATCTCTCATTTTGCTCGAGTGCGGGCTGCAACAACAACAACAGAAACATAGTGCAACATAGCAAAAAACATTGCAACAATCTGATAAGAATGTTGTTGTGTATTGGCAACAACAACAAAAACAACAACAACAACAGACAGACAGACAAAAGACTTGCGGTTTGTGTCTTGACTAGACGGCACTGCGATGCAAAACAGCAAAACGAACGAGCGAGAAAGGGAGAAAGAGAGAGAGAGAGCGAGAGAGAGAGAGATAGCATTGTTAAATAGAAGCCACAGTTGATGTTTAAAGTGCGTTCGTCGTTCGCCTGTCAAAACAAACAGCAACAACAACAAACAGCAACAACAAGGAACAACAACGACAACAACTGTGGCAACTCTGTCACACACAAGCATAACTAAAACTCTCTAGTGGACAAGATTTACTTACCCCACCCCTCGCCCCTACTCCCCGGGCATCACTCCAACGAACGAACAAACCGACCGCCCACGCAGTTGCCCCGCTCCGCCCCCTCGCCACCGCCCCTCACCACCGCCAATTGACGAATTGTGACAGTCGACGCAGTGGCGCAAATCGGGAACGCCAATGACATTATAATATGTCAATTTTTATGCCGTTTGGCAGGCGCGTGTTACAAAATGTCAAAAAAACGCAGCAGCGGCACAAAACTCAAACAACAACAACAACTGTAACTGCAACTGCAACAACAACAACAACTAAAGCAACTGAAACGACAACGACAACTCTATTGTGCGCCCACGCTTTATTGTTTGTGTTGTTGTTGTTGTTGTTGGCGTCATTCAAAACGCAAACATTGCTCGATGTTGTTGTCCTCCAAAATGCAAGCAACATGCAACATTTAACATTTTTATGCGATTTTTCTAACATTTTGTCATGTGTATTATTCATTTATGTGTGTGTGTGTGTGTGTAAGCAAGAATGAGAGCGAAAAAGATATATATTTGCCTATACAAATAAGTTAGGAAAAGTTTTTGTTGAATTATATCCCGATTAAAAACTTATTTTTCTATAATTTTAATATTTATGAAAGTCAAACTTAGATATAACAAAGTTTACCATATCATTTCCAGATAAATGAGATTTGGTTCCATTAACAAAACAATCTTATATTAGGACCTTTATTTGTTGTTTCCCTTAAGATTCTTTTTATAAAAAGTCAAATTTTCGATAACTTTTCCGGTTTACGATTTGCACACGCAATCGATAACAAAAAAAACTTGCAAATCGAAAACTTAAAAATGGGGATTGAAAATATTAGCAAATTAATGCAAATCTGTGAAATTTGTATTAAAATCGGTCAAGAAACACCGGAGATATAATACCATCTCCGCATTGGTCCGGTAGTCCAGGTATGTCTGTGTCTGTATGGTCAAGGGTTAAGGGTATCTTCTAGTCGAGCTTACTCGACTAGAGTTTTCTTACTTGCTTTTTCATGTTTTTTTGATAGATTTATATGCACTTATGCATATGTTTATGTATATAGTATATAGCTTAATTACAATGATCGGCTAACTGATTTTTAATTCAATTAAAATGCGAACGAAACGGAACGAAACGAAACGAAACAAACGCTGCATAATAATAAATTGCCGTCAATTGATGATCGTTAGCAACACGGCTAAAAAGCGAAAGTTGCGGCATTTAGGCGCCTAAATTGGCCAACTTTGTAAAGATCATTTGCGTGGTTGTTGTTGTTGTTTTTGTTGTTGTTGCTGTTGCTGTTGTCGCTGTTGCAGTAGTCGTTGTCGTCGTCCTGTTGTTGTTGCCTGTAAATTAAGATCGTGCGATTAGCGCTGAGCAAAGGAGACAGAGATAGAGTGAGAGATAGAGATAGAGAGATAGAGAGTAAGAGCAACTAATCTCGGAAACTCTCTGAGCTTTCTACATTTTTTAATGAGCATTTCAGCTGCCGCATCGATCGTGCCCCCCAGCGGCAGCGGCAGCATCATACAAGGCGCCATCAATCCATCGATCCATGGTGTATGTGTGTGTGTGTGTCGGTGTGTGTGGGTGTGTGGGTGGGCTGCCTGGCTGCTGCCCGACTCTCCCAGCTTATCACACAAATTATGGGAACACAACATTTCGTATGGTATGTTGTTGTTTTTGTTGTTGTTGTTGTTGTTGTCTTCAGGCTTCATCCAAAACTCACAAATTCGTTAGATTGCTTATGCAAACGCCCTTTCCTATCTGCATACTATCTATAGAGCTTTTGGCGGTTTTTGTTGTTTTTTGTTTCAAAATTTCATCTCTTTGCGGTTTCTTTGGAAAGAGTATAGAAATTCATTTCTAATCATTTTACCTATAACATGTTTATGAAGAAACATTATTAAAACATTTTTGAGAATTTTTACACAAAAGTTTCTTATGAACCTAGAACCTCAGCCCAAAGAGTATAGTAGGACAGAAGGAATCATCTTTCATAAGCTTTTATGTACATATATTTACTTGCTCTATTGGTCTGGATAGATATAAAAACCTAGATCTCAGATGTTATAAACACTAGAGACTTAGGCTTTGTGGTATTAGTTCAAATAAACGAAAAGCAAATCGCGTGTCGATAACTCCTTTACCTCTTTTTCGATGCCCAAGTTATCATATTATCATGTTATCGTTATCGATAACACTAAAATTTGAATTTTTCACTTATATAAAATATAGTTTTGTATAAATTGAACATAATTTTGTTTAACTTGAAGGTATTGATCAAGAAGATTGAAAAAATGTTAGGTTTTCGGGCATCTTTAATCTGGTCTGGTCTAAAGGGTATGCAAACATTCACCCTAACCAAAAACCGTTTTGTTCATTGTTGTTGTTGTTGTTGTGCGGTTGCGGATGTTGGTTGGTTGGTTTGGTTTTACTTGTCTGGTCAGGTCGTTGTTATTGTTGTTGTTGTTGTATTCATCATGATCATCATCATTATCATCATCATAATCATCATCATTATCATGGCAGACTCCTGCACTCTGCACCCGTTCCTGTTCCCCTTTCCCGATTGGCAACATCGTTCCCTCTACTTCTACCTTTAACTATTTCTACTATTACTATTACAACTTCTACACTCTCTCTCTACGTCTACTCCTACAATATATACCTTTGTCTTCTGTGCAACTCCCCCCCTCCTCCACTCCACCTTGCCCTTCATACAACCTCTTCTCTGCTGTTTGCCGTTGTTAATTTGCGTTTTGTTGCGTTTTCAGCTAGGTTCAGTAACATGGATTTGTTGTTCTCGTTGTTGTTGTTTGTTGTTCGTTGTTGGTTGTTGTTGTTGTTAGCTGGTTGTTGGTTGTTGTTGTTGTTGTTGGCTGGCAAATTGTTACACGCGTTGCTGCTTTGATGTCTTTATGGGTTTTGAATTTGTGGGCACCATTTGCCGGCAACAATCGTGACTGCAATTCGCAGGGCAACAACGACGCTTCCCGAGTCGAAGTTGAAAGTCAGACACAGCCAGAGAGAGAGAGGGAAAGAGGGAGATAGCGAGCGAGAGAGAGCGGTGCATCTTGGCCAAAAGACATAATCAAATGTGGACAAAATTATTGAGCAATTTAGTTTTACTTTATGGAGCAATTGCAATGCTTGGAAGAAAAGGCCGCATCCATGCCGCATCGCTCTGTTGCTGTTGTTGTTGTTGTTGTTGCATGGGCTTAAGAGTGGAGTGTTGATGCCTCATGGACCTGGAGAATTTGTGGAGCGTTCTCTCTTTATGTTTATGCGGTAAATGGCATTAATGGATTTATAGATGCACGCTCATCCAACTTACAGCCCTGGGAGTCAGATTCATGTTGTTGCTGTTGTTGTTGTTCCCCCCTTCGTCTTCGTCTTCGTCTAGCTTGTTTGCGCACAATTTTGATTAGGATTTATGTGGTGCGGAGGCCCTGTGAACCGCCGTCTGCAACTGTGGACTGTGCAACTAAGATGATCAGGCGGCGGAGAGAGAGGAAGCGGGGAGAAAGATATCTGTGATCTGTGTAGTTTCATCAATCATGATGTAAGTGCTGCATAAGTTGGCAATCATAAGAGTGAGCAGAAAACAGTTATAAGTAGATGAATATGCAATAAATCGTTAATCAATCGCAAGTCAATCAAATGTTTCGCTATCAATCATGATGTACAAAAGATGTAATGATGTCACCTGAAACGCTTTTAACCACGAAACCAAGAAAATACTTCAATCAGTGTTGTTAAACACATCAAGTGCATATTCAATCAATCAATCATTAAAATATATCTCATTAGCATTAGTGCTAGCCATTGTTAAATCGGCTACACATCGTTCGACCTCTATTTAATCAAAGATAGAAACCTGCACAAGAAATCTTCATCTGTATTTTGAAGTTAAGAGCTTCAATCAAGACGCTTCAATTGAGGCGTCAATCAAAACATCGCCTCGTCGAATGCCGAATGCGATTTGAACTTCCTCAGCGACCTCACACAACACCCACACTAACACAAACACACTCACACATACACACTCACTAACACACACAGATTAAGACTGGGGCAAACAACAAGTAAATTTGATTGATGGTTGCATTGAGTTGGCAATCCCCGAATGCAGCCCCGAGGACTCGAAACATTCTCCAAGCCAGCCTGGAACTGAAAGGCATGACAAACGTTTTTTTTTTTTCTATATTATTCTTTTGCGGACGGAGCCGTTCCCAGTTTTATTCTTGCTTTTGCCTATATTATAAAGTAGTGTATATAATTTTTTATTCGTATTTTTGTATTTTGTTTGTGGTTTCCCTTTAAGCCGCTTTTGCCCTTTAGCCAAAAACTGTCGCAACTCATCAATTTTCATTCAGGCCAGAGCACTCCGGCTCTCGCCTATTATTCACGCCTTACCCAAGGAACGAAGTGGAGTGGAGTGGAGTGGAGCAAGAACAGAGTTGCCGAGTCGCCAGTTGCGCTTATCCATTTGCAGCAACTCTTCTCGTCCGCTCTTTGCTCTCGCCTCCAGTGGGCGTTCGACTCTGACGTTAAGCCAGAGCAATGAATGCTTTTAGCTGAAAACTGAGTAATTGAGTGACAATTAAGTTATTTCTAGACGAACAAGCCGGCGATCAGCACTCAGCTAGCCAGTTGACCAGTTGCCCAGTTTCCCAGTTGTCCAGTTTCCCAGTTGGCCAGCTCTTCGCTTTTTTTTCTTCTCTTTCTTTATGAAATATTACCAAGTTCATATCTCAATTATGAATGCCGTTGTCACAGTGGTCAGCAAGCTATGAGTACGGACTTTAAATTGCATTAGGTAAAAAAAAAGTTGAAATTGTATTTTAATATATTATGCTGAATTCACAAACTCACTTTATTTGATTGTTTTTTGTACATTTAGAATATTTATATATTTGAATATACATATATTTTCATCAGAATTGCATTACGTTGATAGCCACTGTGCTGAAGCCTTGCTCTTCTATGCGTTCGCTCGCGCTCGCTCGCTCTCTGAGTGAGATTAATCGCAGCTTTGACAGGCACTACATTCGACAACGACGACGCTGCTGCACTTTTTACTGTTGTTGTTGTTTTTGTTTTCTTCTTGAATATGATTAAACGACGACGGAGGAGAGCCGAAAAGCAGTGGCTCGGGTGTTCGGGTGTCCGAGACGACGACTGCTGCCTTTGACATTATCGCCGCTGTCGCGTCTTTGCTTCGTTCTTGTTGTTGTTGTCGTCAAGTCGAGCAGTACCGCGTTTCGTTAAGTTGAGTCAATCACTGTGCCTAGCATCATCAGCTGATGATCATCAGAATGTGATTTTCACATTTTTTGTTCTCTGTTCTGTTTTTTTTTCTGTTTTTGGCGTTGCCTTTGATGTTGTTTTGTGGTTGAACTTTAGCATCGCTTATGTCAAATTATGTCTGCATTTTGGAGGGCGTTAAAAGGGTTAGGTAGGCGGTGGGGTAGGGGGGGCGATGTGCACGGCAGGGCGTGGCATGGCGTGGCGTCCATGAGTCTCGGCTAGTTCAGTTTTTCTCGCTCGACATTTGATTTATGACTGTTTTTGTTTACCGCCCGCTGCAATTTGTGAATTATTACGCATGCTTCCAAGGGGTGTGGGGTAAGGGGGGTGTTTGGAGGGAGCCATGTGCAGCGGAATGGATGCGGTCTGACAAATTGCACAAGAGCCGCGAACTTGAGAAAAACAATTGCGGCGATAGAAAAACATGCGAACGGCACAAACACACAACACACACACACACTTAAGCAAACACAAAACACAGACACAGAAAATAACAAGCAACAACAAGAACACAAAAAAAAATTACAGACGCCAAGTGCGATATGTAATGCACAGCGACAAACTGCAGGAAATGCTGCGTGATGAGGCATGGCAAACCGCGAGACAGACAGAGAAAGAGCGATGTTCTAAAAGAGGAGAGAGAGAGGAGCCGAAGACCCAATAACAGAAGCGCAAAGCAGAGCAGAGAAACTGGCAGCGCAGCGCAACGCGACGCGACGTCGTGCGTATATGCATTTGCATGCCCTTTGTTCCCCTCCCCTTTCCAATCGTTTGATGCTTACATTGCGAAGCGCTTACATAAGTTGCGCGTCGTCGTTTCCGTCAATGCCGAATGCGCTCGCGCCCACACGCGCCAACGAACACGCTCTCTCCCTCTCGCTCTATCATTCTTGCACTCTTTCACACTCCCTCTCTCTGTCTGGCTCTCTTTTTGTATGGGGGCTGCTGCAGCGATCGCATTGCGTTGCGCATCAGAACGAATAAACGACGAAGCGACGCGACGCGACGCGACGCTCCTCGACCTTGACAGTGAAATTCATTTGCTGTCGACTGTCGACAGCGGGAGCGGGAGCAGCGACTGCGGCGATTTTGCAATTTGCGAGCACAAATTGTTTGTGTTTGTTGTTGTTGTTGGTAATTTCTGTGTACACTAGTTTTGCTATTTGAAGAACACTCAAACATTTTGCGTATGCGGGCGGCGGTACTGTAGTTAAATTGTTTTTGTTGCCATTTCGATTCTTCTCCTATATGTACATTTGTCTGTATGTAATTTGTTGTTTTTGGGGCTAGGTGCATTCGCCGCGCGACCTTGAACAGTTTACAATTGGCGCGACTTTGGCAGCGTGCGCACATAAAACTATGCATTCATGTATGTATGTATGTAGATGTGTGTGTATGTGAATAAAAGAAGCAGACTGTATTGCATTGCACTTTCGAATTGGCTTTTGCGATCGCGGCATACAAAACGATACCCTACAATTCAAATTCGATTCGAGTAGTTAGTATTGATCTTTGCTTTTCATTCACATTCTTTTTTTTCCGCAATTTAAGTCATTTGCGTACTTCACGCAAACGTCACAAGCATATGTACATACATACGTATGTATGCGTGTGTGTGCGTTCACATGAACTAGAACAAATATACGATTGCAGTTATAAATTCGCTCACGTCCCACCACTTTCCATCCCACTCACTCCCGCGTTCTACTGATCGCTCTCACTCTCGCACGTTCGCCGTTATCGAACTAGTAGATCATTTCGTCTATTGTCATGCAGTCTCGCGTCTTTTGATGTTGCCTGCGCATTATTTGGTTTCTGTTTTGTTTTGTTTTTGCGCAACTATGCAAAAAATAGAAATGCAAAAGAGACAACAAAAACGTATTAAACAAACAAAATAAATACCGCACCAGATTTGTATAAAAATTGTGTTTGGCAATGAAAACTGTTGGACATTGGCTTTCCCACACACACACACACACACACACACATACATACATACGTGCACACACTTATTCGTTTGAGGCAATTAGATTTGTGCGCGCTTTTCGTGGCGTTTTGCTGTTTTGCGCGAAATTTTGTTGTGTTTCGTGCTTTTGGTTATTGCGCACACATGTACGAAACTTGTGCGCTTTATTTTGAAGAAGAATTTCAACGATTTGTGCACTTTCATTTGTTTGCGAGCAAACACATAGCATTGGTGTGGGTGGGGGGAGAGGGGCTGTTGGTGCGGTCAGCAGTCGCACAGCATGGCAACGTCAGCCAACCCAACACTGCCTTGGCATCATCAGCTAGCTGCCTGTGTGAGCTGGCTGCTGCTGCATCGTTTCGTGGGTCAAGTTTTCAAGGGCACGCGCGTGCAATATGCGATTGCGCTGCCGACGACGACGACGATGACTGATCTGTGTTTGTGTGTAAGTGTGTGTGTGTGGTGAGTTTTAAGGTGTGTGGTGGGGTTAACGGATGACGGTTGACAGTTGGGCGGCTGCAGTCTCTCAGCAAAATACGACGTAAGCGCTCTCGCCGCACGTCTAATGCGATCAGTTACACTTGTTTACACACACACACGCACACACACACACTGTGTAACACACGCATACACATAAACGCACAGAGAACGCTGGCTCTTTCGCACGCGTTTGGCCTTGTACGCGTCTGCGTCACCCGCTGCACTTCCGCACTCTCACACACAAAAGTTCGTGTACAGTGATCGCTCGCTAAGTGGTATTTGGTATTGGCGTCAACAAACAAAAACTCAATTGCTTAATGAGTGTATGAACAATAGCTAATTATTATTATTATATTGTAATTAAGGTTTTTTGCACAATGTGTTGGCGTTAGCGTCGTTAACTTAACGAGCGACCACTGTACCTTATAATCTCTCTCTCGCGCTTTGACCGAACACTCTCTCTCTTTGACGGCAGCTTGCGCTCTACATCTAATGCGAGTGCAATTGTCGCAGCGGCGACGTCGTCGTCGTCGTCGTCAAAAAGTGAAAAGCTTGCAAAATATAATGCGAAATAAGCAACAAAAACAACGGCACATAAAATAAAAAAAAGACGCCGTCGTCGTCGTCGCTGCGTTAGAATCGTTTTATACGCCAACGCCGTAGAGCCAGCGCAGCGCAGAACAACTGCAGCAGCGTCTCAGTCACCGTCACCGTCGCCGTCGCTGTTGTCGTTACTCGTTTTCATTGCGCCTGCGGTTTCAGTTGTCATTTTACTACAGTCGCTGTTAGTTATTTGTGTGTGCGTCGTCGTCGTCGCCGTCGTTGACGTTGCATTCTAAGTGGGTTCTCGACTCGTAACAAATCTAACAACAACAACAACAGCAACAACTGTAACAACAATTGACGTTCTTTTTTGTTTTTTCTGTTTTTTTTTTTTTTGCCGTTTGCCAATTTCCGCTTTTACAGTGCGTTTTGCACAAACGCGTGCGGCGCGTCTCTGCCAGCATTCACTGCCTGCATCGCCGCGATCTCAAGGCTACACTCGTTTCTATTGTGTGTGTGGTTGTTGTTTGTGTTTTTGTTGTTGTTGGTGTTAGTTAGGTCTGGTTGGTGTACTGGAGGAGTAGTTGTAGTAGTCGTTGGCGGCTCGTATAACCGTGTCGCTTGCGTCGCCGCCGCGTCTGCGTCCACGTCCACGTCCGCGTCGCGCGTCAGCGTTGGCAGCGCCTCTATGCGTCTCTATGTACGTGTTCATAAGCGCAAATTCCTTTGAACGCAGTCCGTGCCGTTTTTGCGTTTGCCGTTTGCCGTTTGCCATCGCTGCCGTTAACCGTTAATCATTTACCGTTGCCCTGGCGCTTTGTTTTGTCGCTTTCCATCGGCTCTGTACTTATTTATTTATTTATTTTTTTTTTTTTGCGTGTGTGTGTTAGTTTCCATTTTCTTTCTTCTTTTTTTTTTGCATTTTATTTTAATATATGTATGTATTTGATTTTATTTTATTTGGTTTTCGCGCAGCGCACAAGAAATGAACGCCACGTTTTGCATATAATAGAAAGAGAAAGGAAGTCGCGTGTTTTGTGTGTGTGAGAGAAAGAGATAGAGCGGAAGAGTGGAAGAGCAGAAGAGTGCGGGAATATCATCGAATTTGTATTCAACATTTGTGTGCATATAATTGTTGCTGCTCTTATTATTATTATTATCATAATAAATATTATTTGTATTATAAACTTTTTTACACTTTACAACAATTTTTATTATCGTGTGTGCGTGTGTGTGTGTGTGTGTTTCGCTGCCTGCTGCATAAGCAAACAGGGTGAGTCAAGTTAATACAAATATATGAAATGCATTCAAATACAAAAATTCAGTTCAAAGCAAATGAAATATTTTAATCAAGAAATATATACGTACAGATGCGTATACGTAATATTTAAATGTTACCTATATTACGCATACGCACTGTTAAGTTTTTTGACCGAACCTTTGAATTGAAGCAAATATTACATTTAAATATCATAAAAAACTGTATATAGAAAATATAAAAAATGATTTCTTGCTTATTTTCGTGCTGTATATTTCTGTGTAAACGGAAGAGCAAGGAAAAAAATGATTTTATCTCCTGTTTTTTTCGTAAAATGTCTTTTAACCTTTCTGTGTATATTCAAATTGATTGCTGTTTATTTAACGGGGCGAAGTCAGCTTTTTGTTTCTTATCAATTAAAATACAATAATAATTGAAAAATATTGAAAATCAATCAGAAAAATATGTATACTATATCAAAATGTACATATATTGTTGGGTATATCTGGCAACCCTATTAAGCTAGGTTTTTCTCTGTTATGTTTTGAGATCATTCTCGACTCGAATACAAAAATTTGAAACCGAAAATAGAAATAGAAATAGAAACAGAAACAGAAAATACAGAAAATGGAAATCGCAATGAAAACAATGCACAAACACAAGTCGCAGTCGCCGATAAACGCTGGCAGCGCAACGCTGACGTCGACGTCGACGTCGTCTGATAAGTGATTGGTGTGGGTGTAGGGGAGGGGCGAACGCTAGAGAGGGAGTGAGTAGTGGCTGGAGGGGGGGAAGTACTAGTGTTATGTAGTGTGTGGATGGGAAAGAAGGCGAAGGGCGAAATAGAGAAAGGAGTTGACAAAGATGGAGATAGAGAGAGAGAGAGAGTGAGAACGAGAGAGAGAGCAAACGATCAAACCAGGTGCGACAATTTTCAATGCTATTGTTGTTGTTGTTGTTGCACTATTTTGCCTAATGCAGCGCAACAAATTGCGGCGAAACTTTTTCATCAGCCCACACGAAATGGCAAAGCCCAAAAATCAGCATCAACAACATACACAAAAGGGAAGGGAACTGAGAGCGAGAGCGAGAGAGAGAGAGAAAGGGGTGCAGTGAGCAGATTTTCCCACGAGTGTGCCGCAACGCTTTTCATCAACGTCAGCGCGCTGACAGCCAGAGGCAGCAGCAACAACAACAACAACAACGGCAACAGCGTTGCGAATGCGAATGAGACAAAACAAAAACAGACAAAACAAAAACAAAAACAAAAAGTACAGGCAACAAACAACGATTTTTGTTGTTTTTTTTGAGGCATCTCAAATGCTGATGCTCAGGTGTGAATCTGTTGTGTCTTGTTGCTTGTCGCACAATTTCCCTTTTTTTTCTTCTTCTGAGCAACGCCCAAACAACAACAACAACAACAACGCACATAAATTTATTTCAATTTCAATTACCTGAAAAAAAAGAAAAAAATAAAAGAAAAAATGCAAAGCAAAGAGAAAGGCATCAAATGTCATGTTGTGTTGCAGTTGCATGGCGCAAGTTCAGAAGTTTAGAATTCAAAGAAAACTAGTAAGATACCCTTAGAAGTAACCTTAAACCTTGCCCAGACAGACCATACCCATACCTGTACTACCGGACCAATGCTTGATGTTTTAATATGGTTTTTCTTAACCGATTTTAATATAAATTTCACAGATTTTCATTATTTTGCTAATAGTTTCAATCCCCATTTTTACTTTTTTGAAATTCCAATGGTTTTTTGTTATCGATTACATGTATATATCGTAAACCTGAAAAGTTAACGAAAATATGAAACAAACTTGAAGTTTTTCAAGTTTTTCCATTAGAAAGCTTGAAATAATATTCAAAATATGTTAAAACCTTAACCAAAACAACTTTACATGTGCTATTGATAACTCTCAGCCTTTCCGAAACATATTGGCGTTATCGATAACACTAGAAATTGTGAAGTTTTCAAGTTTTTCAAGTAATATTCGAATTGGTAAAGCTAAAACATAGATATTAAAATTTTGAGTTTCCTCATACATTACTTATACACACACCAATACATGCAAACAACGATTACAGTAGCGGTACATCCTATTTTAGGTTCTCATACATACATACATGTAAGCACCTATAACGGGGTAGCGGTACATCCTATTTAGGTCCTCATACATTACTCATACACACATAGATACATGCAAACAACCATGAAGGTAGCGGTAACGGTACATCCTTTTCTAGGTCCTCATACATACATGCGAACACACATAACGGGGTAACGGTACATCCTTTTTTAGGTCCTTATACATTACTCATACATACAAACATATCTACTTACAAAAACCCATAACGGAGTAGCGGTACATCCTATTTTAGGTCCTCATACATTACTTATACACACATACATGCATACTTGCAAACAACCATTACGATAGCGGTACATCCTTTTTTAGGTTCCGGGCTATTCAGGGTATTCCCTTGACTGCGCTTTTTGGTCTCTCGTCGCTCTCCTTTTACATGTTTTAATTAGTATGTATCTCAATGATAGAATCTTATTTGTTATTTTTTCAAATTAATATACATATGCGTATGTGTGTGTGTGTGTGTGTGGGTGTGTATGTATGTGTGTATTGCTAAAGCGCATCTGTTTGGCTTTGGCTTCAATAAATTATTTATTAATTTAAGCTGTGTGTAAGTGAATGTGTGTGTGTGTGTGTGTATTTGTTGTAACCTCTCTCTTTTGTGTGTTGTTGTTGTTGTTTTAGTTGTTGTTGTTGTCGTTGTTCGTTCGTCGTCATTGCAATTATGGGTGTGGGAAAAGTGGGCGGAGTATAGGAATAGTGCGACGCCGTCGTTGGCGGTGGCGTCAACTCCTCTCTTTCTGTCGCACTCTCTCTTGCTCACTCTCTCTCTCTCTCTTTATCTTTCCCTGTTTCTGTCTGTTTGTGTGTGTTTAGTTGTAATTGCGTTTGTACAACAACAAACAAACAACAACGACAACAATTTGATATTTGCTGTTGATATATTTTTGTTGCTGTTGCTGTTGTTGTTGTTGTTGTCGTTTGCATGCGACACGCGCTTAAATTGAATTGGATCATATCTGTTTTTTCTGTTTTTTTGTCTGTTTTTTCGTGGCCACGCCTTGCCCGCAGCCTTTCTCCCTCTCTCTGG
Source organism: Scaptomyza parva (assembly GCA_035044645.1). Lineage (NCBI taxonomy): Eukaryota > Metazoa > Arthropoda > Insecta > Diptera > Drosophilidae > Scaptomyza > Scaptomyza parva. The sequence goes on from JAWNNT010000139.1 coordinate 16,920,168, forward strand.
CAACAAACGTCAACTCTTTGTCAAAAAAAAATTTTAAAAAATAAAAAATGATAAAAAAATAATAAAAATAAAATAAAACAAAAAACTACCAACTGGCCATTTGAAAGTTGTTCGTTTTTAATGAAATTGAATTTGAGAAAATAGAAAAAAATAAATATTTAAAATAATTTCAATTTTTACAGGGTATTGATACTGGGTGTGTTGCAGCTGTTGTTGTTGCTTATGGTTGCTGTGGCCCTGAAATGTCTATTATTTCATTAAGGCAACAATTGATTTCTTTGCCACGGCAATTGGCAATCGTTGCAAGTTGCTGGTTGCTGCAATTGCTGCAGCTGCCACTCATTTGAACTTGCCACACATTTTGAAATTTGATGAATGAGTTTAATCAATTTTCACAGCCAGCAGCCAGCCAGCCACAAGTCAGCATTGTTGTATAATGTCTGATTGTTGCACGTTGCACGCTGTACGTTGAACGTTGCACGTTGTTGCACTTGACTCTGGAACTCGTCGCCCTGAATTGCGCTTAATTGCACTTCGCACTTATGTAATATCCATCCCAATCTCAAACCCCATCCCAAAACCAGTTCAATGCATTCATCCATCCATCCATCCATTCAAACCGAAACCCCAAACCGAAACCCAATCCAAATGCAATTCATTCTATTTCTAGTTTCTACTTCTCGAATCTTTGAAGCAACAACAACAACAACAATGAATGGCGGCATTTGCTTTGTTGTTGCACGATTGATTGCTATGTGTGTGTGTGTGTGTGTGTGTATGTGTGTTTGCTCTCTATTCAGCACCTTTTTATTATCTTCATCTTTATCTAATTGCCATTCTCTCTCTTCTCTCTTTTTTGCAGGTAAGCTTGAAGACATCATTTGTTCACCCAACCTCCCGAACCCCCCCCCCGACACCCTGACAACCCTGTTTGCCCATGGTGGATATACATTTTGGTGAGCTAATGGAATATGGAATCATTATCATTATAATTATGATTTATCATAGGCAAAAGTTTGACATAATCATAAAAAGTTTTGAAGTTAAGGATTTTGGGATTTCATTAATAATGGAAACTTCAAATGATAATGAGAAAAGGAAAACATATTAAGTTTAGGAGATCTTTCTCTTATTCTTCAATTTATATGCAAAACCTAATGTTAATGCAATTGATAATACTGAATACTTTGGGATCTCTAATTCTTTTACTTATATAAAACAGTTTCTGTTCAATAATCAATAATTCTAGCAATAGAAACATAAGCCTTAGGATTTATTTACTTAAACCTTCGATTAGCCTGATAAGTATTTCAGAGTTTAAGCAATTTTCTAGTATGTTATGCCAGTTATTGTTACAGTTTAAGCTTTATTTATTCAACAAATCCTTTAGATCTACAATAATGACAGTTAATGTCTTAAAGTTTTGAACAGTTTGTCAGTAATTATACCCTTAACCCATGAAATGGAATGGAAAAAGGGTATAATGGTTTTATAGGAAGCCTCTCCGACTATATATTCTTGATCAGCATCAATAGCCGAGTCAATATAGCCATGTCCGTCTGTCTGTCTGTATGAACGCGTCGATCTCAGGAACTACACAAGCTAGAGAAGATTTTGGATATAAGCATTCCCAGTCTCTAGGCATAGCAAGTATGTTTCAAAGTTTCGATAACTTTTCAGGTTCGATAACAAAAAAATCTTGAATTTCAAAAACTTAAAAATGGGGATAATAACTATTGTCAAAACCATGAAAGTCTGTAAAGTTTTTATTAAAATCGGTACAGAAACACCAGAAATATGATACCATCAAACATTGGTCCGGTACTGCAGGTATGGGTATGTCTGTCTGGTCAAGGTTTAAGGGTATCTTCTAGTTGAGCTTACTCGACTTGAGCCTTCTTACTTGTTCTTTTATTTAAAAATTGGCATAAACATTTGCAAACTTTTGTTGACTGCTTGACTGATTGACCTGAAACAGAAACTGTAATCAGTTATGTTTAAGCACAAAAGTAATCAACAAATTCCGGTTAACTGAAGGAAATTTCGATTCGTTTTCGTATTTTTTTTTCTGCATACCGTTATGTTATTTTTGTGCCCCTAACTGCGAAATACATATATTTTGTCCGTCTGTCAGCTGTTCACTTTTTTTTTGTTGTCGGACTTTTTGTGATGTGACCCGAATTTTGTGGCGCGATGCAGGGGAAGATTTCTATCAGCTAAATGAGAGAGTGTTGGCTGGCAACCCTTTTCTTTTCTTTTTCACCCCCGTTGTTGTTGTTGTTGGAGATAGTGTTCTTTACCCGTTAAGTGCCGGTGAAAGTTGTGGCACGTGCGGCAGGTTGTGGAAGGCAGCTGCCGCGTCGCGTCGCGTCAGTTGCAAGGAACAAGGAACAGTTCCTTGCCACTTGCCGCGCGCATCTATGGAATGTGCCGTTAGGTTTGCTTCCGCTTTACACACACACACTCGCACACTCACACACACACAGACAGAAAACTTTCACTTGCAACATGTGGTGCAGCTGCCCGCCAGTTTCAGAGTTTCTGAGTTTCTGCTGCCTGGGCTGCAAGCCTGCCACATTCCGTTAGCTGGCATAAAAGCTGGCATCAATCATAGCTCGGCTTCGGTTGAGTGGAGTGGAGTCGGTGTGGTGTGGTGTGGTGCTGTGCCCCTGTAGCATGCCACAAAATGGGGCGTTATCGCTCTTAATGACACGTCATTTGTATGCCCAACATTCTGCCGCACGTTCCGTTCGCTGTTTCGCTATTCGCTGCTGTGGCAAGCTTATTACATTTGCCACATGCCGAACGATTCATCTTTTAATTACCGCGCTGAAAGCGAGCATTTTTCAATATGATCGGAGCTGAGTCGAGTCGAGTCGAGGATCGATTCCAACGTGCGACTGCGCAGCCACATCTTCTCTCTCTCTCTCTCTCTCTGTCTGTCTCTTTTGCACTGAGATGGCCCACGCATGCCTGAGCAATTTCGTTTTGTGCACTTTTTGCACTAAAATAAATCTGCAGCGATTTGTTTGTTTGCACAAGTCGCCGCCAGTCGCCGAATTTCCCGACCAAGTCTCTCTCTTTCTCTCTTTCTCTTGTCTCTCTCACTCTATACACCTCTCATTTCATGTGGCGTCTAGTGTGCGTGCAGCTTGAGTTAAAAGCTCCGGAGGCAAGCACTAAACATTACAGTCTGCTTAGTTGTTTATACCCTGTAAACATATTAGGACATATCAAAGGGGGGCATATCAATAGAAAATGAGAAATTAAACAAAACAGGGATATATTCTATATAGGAAAAACTCCTTAAATCAATCTCCTAAGCTCCTTATCAATCATTAAACTTTATCTTAATCTTAAACTTAAAAAACTTTTGTTTATCATAAAGTTTATCAATAGGAAATTCTATTTAGGAAAAACCCCTTTAAAAGTGAGAGTATTAGTGGAAAAGTCTATAGAATCATCAATATCGATCATTAACTTTAAATATCTTAAATTTCATGTTCAAAATCTCAAGAAAATCAATCACAAAACATTTTTTTTTATTAAAAACTTTTATTGCATCAATAGGAAATGGGATATTCTATCTAGGAAACCCCCTTTAAAAGTCGTGAGAGTATCAGTAGAAAACTTCAAACTCTAAATATCTTAAATTTCATTTTCAAAATCTCAAGAAAATCAACCAAAAACATTTTTTTTATGTTCTCTCTTTCGCAGTATGAATGAATTTTGTTAAATAATCTCAAAGTGTGATGCGATCCTCTAACACTAAAGGGTATTCAGCTAGACTGTGTGTTTGGTTTTGGTTTGGTTTTCGCTTCCCTCCTCCTCTGACAACTGCCTGGCTTTGGCGTTCGCCTCTGTCTCCCTGTCTCTGTCTGGCTTGAGTGTTATTTATCATAAAAAATTGCTCAGATTTGTTTTGCGACGGCAAAGACATGACGCTCATTTGTTAGCAAACGAACTGGCAACTGCAACAGCACACCAACTTTGTGTGTGTGAGAGAGAGGGAGGCGGTGGCGACGGTAGGGGGGGCAAGTCTTAGTGCAGTTCTGGCACTGGCTCCATCCACCATCTGTTGGATGGATGAATTTTTGCCGCCTTCTTGCTGCTTCACCTTTTGCTTTTGCCAGCGAGCGACTTTCACTCGACTCTGCTTGTTGTTGGTTAGACAAAGCAGTATACCCTGTAAAATACACAGAGAGAGAGGGTAAGAGAGAGGGTGAGAGAGAGAGAGAGAGATTAAGTATACGCCTACGTTAACTCTTTTATCTATAAGTTTAAAGATGAAAACAAAAAGGAAAAAAAAACACATTCATCAGGTTAGGGCATTTGATAGTCGTGTTGACTGTTGCTGCTGTCAGCACACAACTATTACAGTTTTGTTTGATGTATGCAATGCAATAATATATAGTATATATTTATATGATTGTTTGTATATATTTTTTGTGTGTGTTTTTTTCATTCATTTTGCGCCGCTGCCGCCGCCGTTGCCGCCGCCGACTGTTGCCAAAGTTCAACGCAAATATAATCTGTCAAATAATTTATCAGTGTTTGCTGACGATGAGCTAAGGAGCAACAGCAGCAACAGCAGCAGCAACAATAACATTGAGACCTAGCTGTCTGTGCCAGTCGTCTTGTGCAAAGTTCACTTTGAGAGCTGCTTGACAACAACAACAACAGCAAGAAAAAAAGAAATAAAATCGCATCGATAAAGAAATGTTTTCTTTCTTTGAGTTGTGTTTATTTTTGGAAACGGAATCTAATGATGCGCCCGCCTTAAGTTGCATCAAAAACTCAACACAACACTGTCAAAAGCTTCTCTCTCTTTTCTCTTCTCGTTTCTCGTTTCTTTCTTTTTGCGTTCAAGTATTGAACTTCTTGCAACGAAGACTTTCTGTTTACAAATGCTTAAGTTAAGACTGTTTGATTGTTGCTACTAGTGAAATAAACAGTTCTCTCGCTTTTTTGCTTTCTTCAAGTGCACTTTTATTAGAATAAATCTTTTATGTTTTTTTGCTAAAAGTTGATTGATTGAAATTGAAGAAAAAATGTTGAGAATTTTATGAAAATGTTTGGAATTTCTTCATTAAAAGATTTGTGTTGTGGTTCCCGTTTCTGGTTCCGACTATAGTTCCAGCTATAGTTCATTCATTAGTTCAGTTTCTTTATCGCTTTTGTCATAATGTTTAGTATTAGTTTTAGTTTTAGTTTTAGCTTATTGTTTTTAAGTATTTTTTGGTTGGAATTTCTTCATTGGCTCCTAAACGATTTGTGTTATGGTTTCGGTTCTGGTTCCGACTATAGTTCCAGCTATAGTTCATTCATTAGTTCAGTTTCTTTATCGCTTTTGTCATAATGTTTAGTTTTTAGTTTTAGTTTATTGTTTTTAAGTATTTTCGCAATTGTTTGCTGGCAAAATTCACTTTTGGCTTTCGCTCGATCGACAGAAAGCAACCGCCGCACACATTTATGTTTGTTTGTATGTGTGTGTTTCAGTATGTTTGTGTGTGTTTGTGTTTCCTCTCAAACAGAAACGATTAAATTATCTCAAGGTTGCACGCGCGCTATTTTATCTGCCTCTTGCTTCTCGGGTTTTTTGCTGCCGCTGCTGTTGCTGCTGTTGCTGCTGTTGCTGTTGCTGCTGCTCTGTGCTATTTTTCTATGCTTGCGTTTTCCCAACCCCCTTCGCAACACCCTTCGCATCATCCATCGCCCATCACCCACACCCATTGCTGATATATTTCTCACACATTCAGTCAGTCGTTGTTGACATTCCGTTTGGGCCTCAAAAAAAAAAAAACTTCACAACGAACACTTCGAGAGACATGCAATATTTTTTTGTTGACCGATTACTTTCCTCTTAGCCAAGAGTCGTCTCTGTTTGTCTGTCTGCCTCATAAATAATATGACATAAGGCAAGGTTTGCAATCAAATGTGGAATTAAGTGAAAACGGACACACGAACAACAGCAACAACAACAACAACAACAACAACATTGACTGCAATGAACTCAGGTTAAGCACTCAGTGGCCCTTCCATCCTTTTATATTGTTGTTTTTTTTTTTTTTTGCTTCCTTTCTTCGTTTCCTTCGTTTTTGCTGCCGCGCCTCTTCTCGGTGTCTTCTCTCTGTGAGTGTTTCTTCTCCTCACCTCACCTCTGCCTGCCCTGTGGTTGCTGCTGCTGTTGCTGCTGCTGCTGTGGGGCAATATGCGGATGGCCTCGCTTCTTGTTGCTGTTGTCGTTTGGCATTGTTACCCACAGACCCAAAGACGAGTGTGGTTGTTCTTGTTGTTGTTGTTGGTTTTGCTGGTGTCAAAAGCTGGGCGAAGGCCAAATCCGAATGCGGAAGCTGCTGCTGCTGCAACACCAACAACAACAGCAGCCACAAAAGGCAACTGCTGATGTTTTTTTTTTTTGTTTGTGGCATCGTTGTTGTGGTTGCCGTTGCCGTTGCTGCCGTTGCTGCTGCGGCTGCTGCATTTTTGTTTGCTTGTGCTTCTGCTGCTTCTGGTTCGGCTGTGGCTCTTGTGGCTCTTGTTATTGGACACCTGTTGTCCCTGCTAGATTTATTGCTCGTGTTGTTGCTGCCTGTTGCCTGTTGCTGTTGCATGTTACTGTTGTTGTTGCTGCTGTTGCTGCTGTGCCTTGAAATCGTGCCGTTTATGATAAAGGCCGTTTGCCGATGCTCGCCTTTTATTGCTTTTCGATTGCAGCGTGTGAATTATGATCATATAAGAGGCGGCAACAACAACAACAACAACAACAGCAACAACGATGACGACGACGACGGTGGCTGTTGTTTGCCCGAGGGCAACATGTTGTTGTTGTTGTTGTTGTTGGTGTAGCGGTCACGTGCTCAACATGTTGCCTGGCTTTGATTTGAAGCGCCAACAGGTGTCGAATTGCAACAGCAACAACAACAGCAACAACAACAACAGCAACAACAACAACAGTAACAGTTGCAACGGCAACAACTGTTGTTCCCTTCTGGTATGTCAACAGCAGCCAAAGCAGCTACAATAATATCATTAGGCACAAAAACAACATCAACAACAGCAACAACAACATACCAAATATCATTAACAATCAAAGCAGCAGCAACTATGTTGAAGAATGTATGTTGCTGCTCGAACAACAATAACAGCAACATACAGCACATATTGCTGGTAGGTAAAGCAGCAGCAGGAAAAAAAAAAGAAATGAGAGCAGCAACAACAACAATGCCACACAGTCAAAAGCAACTAGACACCGAGGCGATCGCTGCCGTTGTTGCTGTTGTTGTTGTTGCTGTTGCTGTTTAGCTGACACCTACGCAACAGCAGCAACAATCGCACCTGGTCTGGCTGCTAACGATGCGCGCGTGTCAGCAACATGTTGTCGCTGCTCCTGCTCCTGCTGCTGCTGCGTATTTCGTATCATTAGTCAAAGTAACGCGCGACACAAATGAAAAAAAAATAAATAAAAAAAAAAATAGGAAGAAAAGCAAAGCAAACTGGCAATCAGCAGCAACAGCAGCAGCAAAAACTGCCCAAATCAATTGCTGCCGTACGTTTTCTGCTGTTGCTGCTGCTGTTGCTGCTGCTGCTGCTGTTGCTGTTGACACAATCAACAGCAGTTGCAGTTGCAGTTGCTCCTGCTGTCGCAGTACAATAGCCGAAGTCTTGGCATGATTTATGGCCAGGCATTTCTTGCATCTCACCCACACAGAGATGGTCTGGTCTGGTCGCACACCAACAACAACAACAACACCAACACCAACAACAACAACAACAACAACACACGCTAATTGTGTGTGAAAGCGGCAGCAGCAGCAACAACAACTTGCTACATTGCTCATACGCCCACGTGTACAACGGACGATCGCATTACCATTCGCTGGCATATTTAGCATTCGCATAGACGCAATCATAACCATAAACAGTTTCTTCTTTTCTTCTTCTTTGCTGCTTGATACCCTGGACCTAGGCCAAAAGGCTTAAAGGGTATAATGTCGCTTACCCGCTAATGTGTTTTTAACTTCTAGAATAGCCGAGAAGAATTCAAGCACTATCATGAATATGAGATATCTCTAATGGTTAGGTTTCTCGTAAGTTATCGATTACTTATGTTATCGATAGCACAAAAAGCTTTCAATTTCTGTGCAAAATGTATCGAAACTACAAGGAAATCGTTGCATGTAGCAAGTGTAAACTAGTTTACAGGGTATTTTCCAGTCAAACTACACCTTCATACCGAAAACCTTCTTAAGAGTTTTCTTTTTGCCATTTTTGCATCGTCTGTTGTTGTTTTGAATAAACGAAAAGCGAACAAAAAATACCAAAAAAACCAAAAATTGGCAAGCGACGCTTTTGGTCAGCTGCTGTTGCCGCGTTGCTGTTGTTGCATGCCCCCGCCGCCGCCGCCGTCCCATAAAAGGCGCTTGTAAGTGCTACTGTTTATCCAATGCGCCTAACGGTATAAAATGCGCTGCATAATTTACGCAAAAGCACAAAAACAAAACGAAAACCAAATCGAAACGAGACGAGAAAAAAAAAACTCAAAAATTGGCAAACAGCTGCCGAAAATAAGCGGTAAAAAACGCTTGAGAGTTTTTCTCACACACACACACATACACGTACATACATGCACATATGAGAAGGCAGAAAAAGTTTTGCGGCGCGCTTTTCACTTTTCACAAATGGCCATGCAAATTACAAGACACATTAGCCGAGTCAACAATCCTACGCCTAACCCAAAAATGGGAGCAACTACAACAGCAGCAGCCGGAGTAGCAGCAGCAGCAGCAGTAGCAACATGCCGCATGCCACATGCCGCATAGGCATTTTGCCTAGTCAGGCGAGAGAGCAGTTTACAGTTTACAAAACGGAAATACGCCAAAAATATGTTTACAGCAGCTGCTAAGCGGCCATTGGAATTGTTGTTGTTGTTGTTGTTGTACCGCTAGGGGGCGCTGCAGGCAGGCAGACAGGCGGCCAGGCAATTGCTTAAAACCAGAGTTGCCAACATAATGCAACTCTCTATAAGCATTCGTAGTACCTTATCTTCATCAAAATAATATTAGAAAAAAAAGTTTTGAAATATAAAAAAATCCATTTAATATTTTAAAATAAATATTCGAACTTTAACATTACAAGCAACACATAATAGCGTTGTGCAACACTGCCAAATACAGTAACAAATACTTTCTGCCCCCGCCCCCGCCCAGCCATACACAACAATAAACTATAGTTAATTGGTTTAAGAAGAAAAAAAATTTAATCAATTTTTCTTATAGTTTTTTTTCGTTTGCTTGTCAAAAGCATAATGTATTTTGGCCAGAGCTGAGGGGGGCTGGCAACTCTGGATGTGTTTGGGTTTCTGTGTGTTTGTGTTTGCGTTTGCTTGGCAAGCCTGGTCGGCTAGTTGGTGGACTTTGTCGTGGCCCGTTTGGAATGTTTAGTTAACCGTAAATACCAAAAAGTCGCACTGCGCCCGCGCTATTTTGGCATTGATTGCTGAGACTAACACACACACACACACATACTCAGACACACACATACATACACGTGGACATGTGAATACACTCACTGGAGCGTGAATAACATTTGGTAATCATGGCACAAACACGAAAATGCATTAACCAAAATTGTGATCATAAATTTTCAATCGACACGCGGCGGGTGCTGTTGTTGTTGCTGTTGTTGCAGCTTTAACTAACTGAGCCCCTCTTATATCTATGTATGTGTGTGTGTGAGTGACTTGGCCAAGCGCATGAATGACTGGACTAAAACTGAACTGGACTACGCTGCATTTGGTTAACAGCAGCATGTTGCACATACAGATCTATGTGTGTGTGTGTGTGCGTTGCAGCTGCGCGCATTCTTGGTCAGAGAAAGTTTTTGTTGTTGTTGTTGCACAAGTGGCAGCCAGCAATGCAGCTTCCACACACTGCCGTTGCCCGTTGCACGTTGCACGTTGCACGTTGCAGTTGTGGTGGGTCAGTTAAATGCCAAAGGCTGCCTCTGTTGCAGCTTGCAACTTGCAACTAGCAACTAGCACTGGCACAATGCACAATTGCTGCGTGGGCGCACCAACAACAACAACAGCAACAACACTAGAAATAAAATACCTTTTAGTCTAAGCAATTCTTCTCTCTGAAAACTTTTTTTTCTTGCTTTTTTTTCTTGCCTTTTTTTTTCTTCGAAAATAATACGAAATATATATGAAAACCTTAAATAAATCTAAGAAATATCTTTAATCTTTAATTTTATTTAATTCTTAACACTTTTTGAAAAGTATTCCACAATTAAATGGAAATTCTTACTGTGTTATCTTAATGAAATTTCCCGATTTTCCCTTCCATTGTGCTAAAATCCTTTTGCTGCTGCTGTTGTGCAACGCGATGTCCTTTGTCATCCAGTCAGCGAGTTGATGCCTCCAGTGTTTGTTGCTGCCACATATGCACAGCTTAATCGAATCAATTGACAAGCGGTTGTGTTGCAGTTGCCACAATTTTTTTTTTTTGGGCCAACAATAAAAGCTGCGACTCTTTGTTGTTGCTGTTGTTGCCGTTGGCATATGACTCATGTTTTACCTTGTTGGTTTCCCTTTTTATTCAATTCGTTTGTTTTGTTTTCTTTTTTTCCTTTTTTTTATTCAACGAATTTTTAGCTGTTTTTTTGTTTTCTGTTCACTTTGAAGGCGGCTTAAAGCGCACGCTTGTGGCACAATGTGAGAAGCGCCCGGTCGAAGGTTTTACCACTTGGCCAGCAGCACACAGTGTTGTTCCTGATGTTGGTGATGCTTGTGTTCTTGTAGTTGCTGTTGTTGTTCTTGTTGTTGTTGTTATGTATGTGTTTGTACAACGCCTTTTGCTGTGGCTTCTGTTGCTGTTGCCCTGCCTGTTGCTTCTGCTGCTGCTGCTGTTGCTGTTGTTGTTGTTGCTGTTGTTGTTGTTACGATATCAGCGCATTCCTTTTGGCCAGGCCAATTGACTTACACACACACACACACACATATGAGATAAAAATTTATTGAGCTGAGGCTTTTTTGGCCGGTCGGTGTGCCTCTCGGTGTGTGTGTGTCTGGACCCTGGACCTGGACCCGGACCCGAAGCCGAAGCTTGAATCTGTTTGTCAGCGCGATATCTTTGTGGCCTTTTGAGTTTTTTGGTTGCTGCTGTTGCTGCTGCTGCTGTCTGTTGTTTATTTTTATTGTTTGCGAGGTGTTGTTGCTGCTGCTGTTTCTCTTGTTGTTGCTGCTGTTGCCGCTTCCTAAAATCAATTGAGTTTAACTGCTTTTAATTTACTTGGAATTTGTACAGCTTTAATGGATTTATGTCGGCTTATGTTGCCGCTGCTGACTGTTGTTGCCCATTTTGCTAGCAACAGGTTGCTGCTACTGCTGCCGTTGCTGTTGCTGCTGCTGTCGCTGCTGCTGTCGCTGCTGTTGCTGCTGCTGTCGTTGGTGACAAGCTGGCACATATTAAAATTTATCATGTGCTAAAAACTTATCAATTAAAAATATGCATAACATTTTTTATGGTTCGGCTGCTGCTGCTGCCGTTTCAATAGATTTACGCAGCGCCCCCCAGCAACATCAATCAAAAAACGCAGCAGCAACAGCAGCAGCAGCAGCAGTAACGGCAGCAATTTGATGTCGCGACTGCAATTTAGACATGCCATGCCATGTTATTAACTAATTACAGGCGACTAATCTAAAACGCCGCGCCAAAACAGGTGCCCATGCATCATATGCCCAGCAACAACAACAGCAACAGCAACAACAGCAGCAATAGCAATAGCAACAGCAGCTGCCTAATGAAAAGTGACATCTTGGCCACGACCAGGCCTAAACTGTCAACGTCTGAGCCGTGCCCAGGACCAAACTCGTTTGCATGTCTTGTCATTCGTCATTCGATGTTGTTGCAGTTGTTGTTGTTTGTTCGGTGCTGCTGCTGCTGCTGCTCAGGTGCAACGCCAGCAGCTAGAAGATGTCGCGTTTGTTGGCCACCCGCTAGCCAACACATGTCACATGTCATGTTTGCTGCACGCACTTGCTGCTCCACTTCGTGTTGTTGTTTCAGTTGCAGTTGCTGCTGTGTTAGTTGCTTTGGTTTTTTGTGGTAGATGTTGCTTTGGTTACTTGCTTTGCCAATGCCGGAAGCTAGCTGTGTGTTAATTACAAAGTACGCTTTGCTGTTGCTGCTTATGCTGTTGCTGCTGCTGTTGCTGTTGATGATTATGATGTTGCTGTTGTGTTGCGTTGACATGCGTTGCTAAACGTGCCGCCGGTTGTTCTTGTTGCTACGGCTGCTGCTGTTGCTGTTGCACGCATTCAAATGAGGCAAGCCGCTCTTGACCAGCTTGATTTCCTGCAACATGTTGCTGCCGCTGTTTCTGCTGCTGTTGCTGTTGCTGCTTGTGCTGCATATCGAATGTGGTCCAACATGCTTTAGAGATTATGAAAATTAGATATACAAATCGCCAAACGGATGCTGCCAGCAGCAGCAACATCAACAACAGCAACAGCCACAGCAGCAACATCAACATTTTGATGCCTTTGCGCAAAAAAGCAAAAAAAAAAAATGTAAGAAAAACCAAATTCGATTCATGTTGCTCACATACACACACACACAGAGAGTGGTAGAACATGCAACATGTTGCTGCGGGTCAGGGTCGTTGTTGTTGCTGTCGCCTGCGAAAATTACTTACCAATCAAATGGCACTCGATGCCAGAGCCTCAGAGTCAGAGTCTCAGTGAGAGAGAAAGAGTTTCGCGGAAATTGCTTGAAACGGAAATGTGCCCGTCGTGGTTGCCACTGCTGCCACTGCTGCTGCTGCTGCTTGTTTCAAGTTGCACGTTGCAAGCAGTTGCTGCCGTTGCCGCCGTTGCCAATTTAATGTCATTTGTTGACAACGTTTTTTGCTGCGGATATTGTTGTTTTTAGCAGTTAGTTTTGCATATAAAATAGTTAAGCAAAATCTATGCAGAATTAGGTTAGAAGGAAGTTGTCGCTTTGCGGTCGTCTCGACACCGCCCTCCCCGCCCCTCTGTCCCATTCACCCTCCACCGCCGCCTTTCTTTCGCACTAAGTAAAGTATCTTTTTTTGGTTCGTTTTGGTATGTTGCCTGTTGCTGCTGCTGCTGTTGCTGTTGCTGCTGTGGCACCATTCAAAGAATGCCCCTTGGCATGCCTTAATTATAGTGCTTTGGCCAGCATTGGCAGGCGCCGCCAAAACAACAACAACAACAACTAACCACGCCCCTCCCCAAATACAAATACATATATATATGTGGACATACATCTTTGCTTTGGGCCACTACTGACTGGCGCTTGCTTGTTGCTGATTGTTTTTGTTGGTTTTGGTTTTGTTTTTGGGGCGTGCAGTTCACAGCGAATAGTTGCGAATGTGTTTGACTGTGTGTGTGTGTGTGTGCCACATGAGGCGTGGTTTAAATTCAGCCAACGCAACGTTGCAACGGGCCACGGAAATAAATTTATTACCAGTTCGACTAACTTGATCAATGACCAGGCTAAATGTTGTACAACAAAACGAAAAAAAAATAATAATTTCACATTTAAGCTGAGGAAAGGTGGAAAAGTTTTATAGGTTCTGTTTCTTTTTTGGTATAGAAACTTTTCTATGATTTGAGCGCTGAGCAAATACCAAATCTAGCTTAATTTCTAGTTTGTGGATGGTTGTACTAGCAACCGTTGCTGTTAGCTGTTGCTGTTAGTTGTTGCTGGCAACTGGTGCCAAAACAACTTGACTCTAAGCCTATAATAATAATAAATGCATCGGATTCCATTTCGATTGCAGGTTGTGTTCTGCAGTTCTCTTCTTCTTCTTCGACTTCATCTTCTTCTTTTTGCGATTTTGGGGCCCCCGAGCATTTAAATCGCGCAGCAATATGTCATTAAACAGTTGCTGCTGCTGCTGTTGTTGTTGTTAGTGTTGTTGGTGTTGTTGGTGTTGGCACAGTTGCAATCATAATAATTTATGGCAACTCATTTGCTGCTGTCTTTTTTTTTTTTACACCCGCTAACGGTCTTGCTATAGAGAAAGAAACTTGAAGCACTTTGTTGCGCTTAATTATAGGCGGAAACAACAGCAACAACAGCAACAGCAGCAGCAACAGCAACAACAGCAACAACTTGCAACTTGCAACCGAGAAAGATGATGTTGACGATGGATGCGTTTTAATAGGCACTTGGCTGCCAGATCATTAAAGTAAAAATTGATTTTCTAACCTGCAACGATTTTTGCATTAACAATTAGCTGCTGTTGTTGCTGTTGCAGCTACTTGTTGCTCAGCTCATTCGCGCCGCTTTATTAATTAACAATGCCACACCAGCCAGCCGCATTTAAGGCATTAATTGCGTGAACCGGTTAACATTATTGCAACCCCCCCTCCCCCTCCCGATGGCGGTGGCGGCGGCGGCATAGGCTGAACGCCTAATCAATCTAGCAAATTGTCGCCCAGCAGCAGCAACAGCAACAGCAGCAACATAGCCATCCATACAATATTCAAACACTAATAAAAACTGATCTCTCTCTCTCTCACTCTCTCTCTTTCTCTATCTCTCTTGCACTTTTCTCTAATTATGACAACTAGTCAGTCAGTCAGTCTCGTTGTGCGTGCTCGCTCACGTGTTTTTCTAATTAGCCGGCCTTAAGATGGCAATAAGCGATAAAGCCGTCGCCAGCATTCGACGAGCAAATTGACAATCATCGCTGCAAAAAAAAGGGAAGGGGAAGAGAATAATGTATCGAATCGTAACGATCAGCAACAGAGTACATTAGGGTGCTGCCAACTTGTTGTAAAATAAATGAGTGGGAAAAAAGTTCTTTATATGAAAAGTTTTTAATTTTCTTTTAATGGAATTTTTGTTGATGAAAATAAAAACTAACAACAATTTTTCGGAATAGATTAATCAGTAATAACTATATGTAAACATTTTTTTTATTTTCATTTTATATTAATAACTTATTAAATACGTAAATAAACACAATAATAAAAGAAAGAAAGGTAAGATTGAAGGTTCTTAGATTGTTTTGGGTTTAGTTTGTTTTGGGTTTAGTTTGTTTTGGGTTTAACTGAAAATAGTTACTTTGGTTAAAAAAATCACTTAAATCTGTAATTAAAAATGGTTTTTATGGAATATTTTTGAGTGTAAAAATCACTAAGAAACTTTATGTAAAAATATATATATTTTTTTTTAAAGTTTTCTACTGTTAATTAAGAAAGGTTTAGTAACTGCTTTTTTTTGGGGTGCAGGGGTGGGATGGTGAGGTGTCGTTCTTGAAGCAAGTTGGCAGCACTGCGTCAAGCGTCAACGTCAACGGCAAAGACAACGCCATCTTCGCCGTCTTGCAACATCTTCTAGCTTTAGCTGAATGGCAATAAATGGCACACCCACTGCCAGTGTTTGGCCCGGGTTGCCAGGTTGGCCCGGGTTGGCAGCCTCCGCGTTGCCTTCTTACTTGTTGCATTCTGTTGCTGCTGCTGTTGCCGCTTTCTGTGTTGCATTCTGCTGCTGCTGCTGCTTGCAACGCCCACTGAGCGTTTCGATGAGCGTTTTTTGCGTTCATTTCATTTAACACACAGGTTCAAGTTTTTGGTCCAGGCTTGTTAGCTGATTCTGTGTGTGCGAGTGTGTGTGTGCGTGTGTGTGTGTGTGCGAACACCTCCCACTTGGCAATCTAATATAGAGCCCGCACTACCAACCCCCCCTCATTCTCCTGCCCATCCACCCATATCAAGTGATTTGCTTGGCCCCAAACGCGTGTTGGCTTCGCCCTGCTTCTTCTTCTTCTTCTTCTTCGTTGTTGTTTTTTAGCTTTGTTTAGCCACATTTTTCGCACATTTTGCTGACGTTTTGGCGCTTTTTCGCTTCCGCATGCCCGAAAACAAGTCTGTCTCTATATATATATATATATAAATCTATATCTATATCTATATATGTGTGTGTGTATGTTATTGTTGTTGTTGGTTTTCGCTTCTTCATCTTGTTCTGGATCTTTACCTGAAGTTTTCTATCAAAATATATTCCGCCCGCTCCACATTAATAACGCATCCACCCTCTAATTGCATTGTGCCGGGCCGGGCTGGCTTAATCGAATTCCAATTGCAACCACATGCTGCATGCTGCCCCCCACATTCCCCCGCCTTGCCGCATTCCGCATACAGTTTGTTCTTGCTTGATATGCCCCATGCCCCATGCGCAAATTCGATTACGCGCCGCTATTTTCGGGCCAGACCTGATAAGGCAATAATCCAATCCCCACCCCCCTTACACTCCCTTCACTGTCTAGTTCCCCTCTCTGCCTGCTGCTGCTGTCTTCTTCTTCTTCCACTCGTTGGTTTTTTTTTAGAAAGTGGCAACGTTTCTTAAACTGCTTCCGCATTTGGCCGTTCCATGGCCCGTTGCTAAGTTATGTGCTCAGATTAGCGGGTGTGTGTTAACTACGTATGTGTGTGCTATGTTTGTGTGTGTGCTGTGTGTGTGTGTGCTGTGTGTGTGTGTGTGTGCTGTGGTCAACTCAACTATCTCGCCGGGCAGGCCTAATGAAAACCATAACTTTAACTTGGCATTTTGGGCCTGGCTCTCTTTTTTTTCTTTCGCCTTCGCCTTCGCTTTGGCATAGTGGCAAAAAAAGGCGACGCCTTTTTTGGTTTGTTTCTTCTTCTTCTTATTAGTATTATTATTATTATTATTATGTTTGGGGTCAAATAATAAAAAATTCTTCTCTTTCTTTTTGTTTTTTTTAGGTAAGTTTCAAATGGGACAACTCTGGCAATTATTTGACTAACTTTATGCAACAAACCGAAAAGCCAAATTGCCGCCAAGCAGGTAAATAGTTTGCCTTAAATAGTTATTCAGGCTGACCAAAAAAAACAGCTGACAACAACAACAACAACAACTACAACTGCAACATCAACATAAGCATAAATATGAACAGCAGCAGCAGCAGCAGCAAAATGGAATAACCAAAAAAAGCCAAATTAAAACAATTTGTAAAAAGTTCACACAGTTAAAAAAGAGATACACAAATACATGCACATATGTAAATGTATGTACACATATATAGTATATGTATGTATATGTATTCACATTCAGTTGCCTGATTTTGGCTAAAGGCTGTCACATTTTGTGCTGCTGCTGCTGCTGTTGTTGCTGTTGCTGTTGTTGTTGCTATTGCTGATGACTGGCCATAGAGAAATGACCACAAAATGTGCGCATAAATCAACACAATGGCCAAATGCAGCAGCAGCAGCAGCCAAAGCAGCAATAGCAGCAGCAGCAGCAATAGCAATAGCAACAGAAACAGCCGCCAAAGGTGTGGAGCCCAAGCATCACATGGAAAATGCAAATTTCACATGGAAAACGAGCCGCGGGGGATGACAATTTGCTGTTGTTGTTGTTGCCATTGCTGCTGCTAACTCAAAGCAGTTGCTGGCGTGCGAGTCTGATGTTGCTGCTGTTGCTGTTGCCATTGCTGCTGCTGCGAAATGAATTAATAAACTTGCAACGGCGGCGGCTGCTTTTGTAAAAATGCCGCCAATTCATGTTGCAGTTGTTGTTGTTGCTACTGCCACTGTTGTTGCTGCTGTTGTTGTTGCTGTTGCCTTGCAGCAACAATACGCAATGAAAACCGAACAAACGAAATTGAAATCTGACACCAAAAGAATTGACACACACACGACTCTCGAAACCAAATGCAAATTCAACGAGCGTTCGCCCAAAAATCAATGAAAATTGACCAACTACTACTCGAGTCTCTGCCCCATGCCCCATGCCCCCCGCCACAACTCTCAAGGCTTGGAAACCCTCACGCTTAAAAGACTCAAATTGTTTTTAAATTGTTTTTAAAAACTAAAAAGAGACAGCGGCGAGTAATATAAATATAGGGAGTGCTCAACTAGTAAATACCCTAGTTGCTGCTGTAATCTCTTTGTTATCGATAAATATCGATTTTAATATGGAAAAACCTTTAGTTTAAGATATATGTGGTTAGAGTTTTCTTATGCATTTACACTGAATTTCGACATAATTGATCGATAATTATCGATATTTCATCAATAAATATATATATATTGATATATCGATGTATAGTTTAAGTACTTCTTATACATATACAGGGAATTTAGACATATTTGATCGATAATTATCGATATTTCATCACTAAATCGAAACAAATTGAACAGATATCGATATATCGATAAATAGTTTTAGCACTTCTAATACATTTACAGGGTATTTAGACAAAATAAAAGGTAAAACAAGCTTTGCAAAATGATATTAGCGTGAGTTTTTCTCTTTTTTTCAATCTTGTCCCTGCAGCAGCATTTGCTACAACTACAACAGCAACAGCAACAACAACAAGCAGCAACAGCTGCTGCATTTGCCAGCAATTGAAATGTCCCATGTCTGTCCATGCCTCACCGCTGGTGGCACTGGTGGCAGTGGTGCTTAGTGGTGGTGCGCTGTTATTTTATTGATTTGCTTGCTTGAAAATTGATCTTAATTTTCATGGGCCGGCAACTTGACTTCGACTTCGACAACGACTACGACTTGGAGTCGGCTTGGTTTTTTTTTTTACGGTTCATTTGCATATCTCGACTTTGAGTTTTTTTGCATTCGAACAATGATTATGAATAACTGTTAATTGTGTTTGGGCTATTACGTTGCATAAAAAAAACAGTGCCCCGGGGCATACACCCAATAGAGACAGACCCCAAAGACCCCTTACTAGCGATTTCAATTGCTTTAGCATTTCCGTTTACTCTACACACACACACACACACACACACACATTAAATTGAGTTGAGTATGATACGAATATTCAGATATTCAGATGTTTTTTTCAGATATTTGCAGACATTCGAATTTAAATTTAAATGATTTCAATTAGTGAAACTGATTTTGCGATTTTCGACTTCTTCGCTTCGCAAAACCTGACCTATCTTTCCGCATTTTCTTGCTCTTTCTTTCGCTCTGTCTCTGTCTTTCTTCTGTGCTTCGCATTCTTTCCATTGGCCATCATTATCTTCTGTGTTGTGTGGTTTTTATATTTATGGCCATCAGTTTGGCAGGTTAAGCACACAGTTCACGTTTGCTTCTGCAACTTCTGAGATTCGGTCAAACCCCTTCGTTTCCCCTCCCCTCATGTTGCTGCTGTTGCTGGTGATGTTGCTGTTGCTGTTGTTGTAGCATCGGCTTTTTGACTGAAGTCTGTCCTAATGACAACGGTAGCAGCTACTGCCAGGCAATTACTTAATTTACACTTGGCTCTCTTTTCTTTTTTGTTGTTGTTCGTAACCTGTTGCCAAACTATTGTTGTTGTTGTTGCTGTTGCTAGCTATTGAACAGCAACAGCAGCAACAACAAAGAAAGAAAGAAAGAACTGTTCAGGCGGACAATAGCAGAGTGTGGCCATAACTCAAAAAGTGTGCAACGTGCAACGCCCCCCGTTCTCCTTCGTCTCCTCCGTCGCCGTCACCGTCTCCGGTTCCGTTCTCCTCTTCTTCTCCGTCTCCTTCTTTCGGTTGGGTTTGCGCTTAAATCAAGCAACGCTCTGACGCTTTAACATCGCAGACTGAAGCATTCAGCTACTGAAGCAGAAAATTACTTTCATCATAATTTAAAGTTACTTATGACCGCAGTCGGGGAGTCCGAGAATCAGGGAGTCCGAGAGTCTCTAGAGAGTTGCTGTTGTTGGTGTTGCTGCTGCTGCAGTTGCTGTTGCTGATTGTCTTAGGCTGTGCACAAATTGAAAAATCATCTCTGGGCAGGCAGGATGTGCTGCTCCTGCTGCTGCTGCTGCTGTTGCTGCGGCTGCGGCTGCTTGCAACCGTTTCGCTAGTTGCAAGGCAAACATTTGCACGTCAAACAAAAGTGGCAGTGAAATAACAAAATTATGTTGGCAGATTTGTGGCGACGTTGAAATTATTGCAACACACTGTAAAAGCAGCAGCAGCAGCAACTGTTGCTTGCACTTGAGCTCTTTGTGTCTGTGTGTCTGTGTATGTGTGTGTGTGTGTTGTGCCCATAATTGCTATGTTGCTGTGACGTTTGTGGCATGAATGATGTGGCGTGGGCTTCCTTGGTTGCTACTGGGCACACCATGCCACTGCCACTGCCACTGCTGCTGCGACTGCTGCTGCTGATCCACATTTTGCATAAATTACACTTCATTTGATTTGGGCAGCCGCGTCGCGTCTCCAATGACAATGCCACAGCAGCAACAGCAGCAACTACTGCTGCTGCAACAGCAATCTTTGCGTTGGCCACAATCAAGTCAAGTGTTTATTTGTTTATGGGCTGTGCCGAGCGTAGCTTCTCTCTCTTTCTCACCCACTCTCTCTCTCTCTGTCTCTTGACTTCTTGCTTATTTCTTTTCTTTTTCTGCGATGCTTTTTTTTGTGATTTTTTGCTTTGCTTTGGTCTTTTTTTTCGTGTAAGTGAGTGAGTGGCATGTTGCACGTTGCATGTTGGTGGTCCACATTGCGTTCCTTTCGTGCGTTTGTTTGCCGCAATTAGCGTGTGGGCAGCAGCAGCAGCAGCAACAGCAACAGCAGCGGGTGAGTGAAAGTTGCAGTTGTTGCTTGCATTTTGATAAGCTCCCCCACAAGTCCAAGCCAACCTCTCTCTCTCTCCCTCTCTCTCCATCTCCCTCTCTCTGTTAACCCCCTTTGAAAAATGCACACCTGTTGCCAGTTGTTGTTAGTTGTTAGCTGCAGTTGCGGCTGCAGTTTCGTTGCAACCGATATGAACCGGTTCGTGTTTGGAGCTCTTTTGAGCTCGTTAGTTAATTCAAAGAGCTGTAAATATTATAACAGAGCGCGCGTTTCATTATTGTAATAACACAACAGTTTGGCGGTTTTTTTTTTGTTTATTTTTAGAGCCCGGACAAACGACATTTTTTTGTTGCAACAACTCCTTCGCTATTTTTTTTTCATGGCTTTGGTGCTATTTTTAGTCAATTGACATTAAAATATTTGATATTTATTTTTTAGTTTTTTTTTTATATTTTCTTTATATTTTTTTTTGTGTTAAACGATTCTTGTTTACCGTTTTGTGAAGTGATTTATATTGGATATGATATTTACATTCGGGTTTTTTTTTTATTGTTATCGGAGTTAAATGCCACAAAATGTAGCGTTTAAAAAATGTTATGCCAGGCCATATAAACATATATAAACTTAAACTTAACAATCTTTTATAGGATTATATATGTATATATTGGTAATTTGGTTAAGCAGGTTTTATTTATGGTCGATTATGGACTGTCTGTGAATACTTTTATTATCTTGTGGCATGTAAAAACGTTAATAGTTGCTGGCATAACGGCATAAAACAGTGTTGGATAACGCTATTTAGTAATTGTTTGTTGCAGAAATTGACTTGATAAACATTAATTGAATAAATTTATACAACTGCATATAATATATATATAGTTACTGGCATAACGGTATAAAACAGTGTTGGATAACAATGTTTAGTGTTGGCTGTGACTACAGAAAATGAGTTAATACTTAATCAAACATGATTAAATAGCATAAATAAATAAAAAATACCACATTTTCACACTTTTTTACAACTTTTCATATTATTAGGAATTTTTTTTTGATAGAATAGGATTTTAGCAAAGTCTGAAAGTTCGTTTTTAATAGTTTTTCTTGGTACACACAAAAGGGATTTGTGGGACTTTTTATCGTGTGTCTGCTTTTTGTTCCTTTTGTCGTTGGGTGTTACGGATTTGCGGCCACATTACTCATACGCCGCGTTGCACATGCGGGTATAAAATAACAGATTTATGCCTACGTTGCAGGCAATGACACGCCAATTAGCCGCCCAGCAACAACAATAACTGCAAAAAAGGCTTGCAAATAAAGCTTTGACATTTTTATGATGCTAAGCGGGGGAACCAACAACAACTGCAACACCAGCAAACAACAACACATTGAGTCTGGGTCTTAAGACTGAAACAATCTTTATTTTTTGTATTTTTTTGGGATAGCCGAAACAGGCCCAAAGCAGGCAGCTGGGTGACCTTTGCATATGTTGCTGTTGTCTCTTGCTGTTGCTTGTTGCTGGTTGCTGTTGTGTGTATGTTGTTGTCGTCGGCGCGGAGGCGAATTGAGTTTGACAGCTGGGGCGACACGATCCGATTGCGATTGCGATCGCTCTTTGACCTTAATACGCGCCAGCTGCGTCAACCGTCAGCGCCCGAAGGGGCAACAACATGTCTTCCACATTGCCGCCTGCCACCAGCACACCTACTCGATTGCCGTACCCCCCTCCCTCCCGCAATTCGCCACCCATCCATTCATTCGTCTTGCAACAAACATTGTCATTTGACACCTCATTTGAGGCGGGGCTTTGGCGGTTGGTGGGAGAGGGGGAGGGGTTCGCGGTGTATTGAGTGTAGCGGACACACGCACAGCTAATAAGCGCTCAATAAATGTGCAACACCCGCTGGCAACAGCAACATGTTGCTGCCGTGCCAAGTTGCTTGCGGCTGGTGCTGCTGCTGCTGCTGCTGGTGTGCGTGCGGCGACAACAACAACAGCAACAACAACAGTAACAACAACAACAATACATTTGGCATACAATGTTTCTTGTTTTTTTTGCTATGCAATCAACTGAGCAATCTCATTAATAAATTGCGCTGCATGCAACACCGGCAACATGTTGCAGTTGCTGTTGCGTCTAATGCCGCAAAACGGCAGAAACATTAATTGGCTGCTTACAGCTGACAAGGCAGCGACTCTTGTTGCTTGTTGCAGTTGTTGCAGTTGCTGCTGTTGTTGTTGTGGCTGGTATCAATTTAACTGCCGATAGGTGGCGCTGCTGCATGCCATCATCGGCAACGGCCAGCAACATTTATTGTTTGTGCATTTCAGCAACAGTTTTTTTTTTTGTGTTTGTGATTCTGATATCCGCTTGGGCTTTGGGATTGTGATTGGGGGGGTGTGGGGAGTGAACGACTAATTGATTTTATATGCGCAGCCATGGTCACAACAAAAACAACGACAACAACATCGACAACAACAACAGCAACATTGAACATTGCCGCATAGGCGGCACATATTTTAAGCACAAATTACAAAGCAATAATCATAAATCTTTTTTGCGGCTCAGCAGCGCAGTATAACAGCAACACAAGCAACATGTTGCTGCCATTTATCAAAATATTAATGTGTGCTTGTATGCGTGCGTGTGTGTTTGTGCGTGTGTGTGTGTGTGTTTGTGGCAGATGCCAGACAAATGGGCATTGCGTGTGCCATATCAACGCGCAATGTTGCTGCTTTCAGTATTATGTTGCTGTTGTTGTTGTTGCTGCTGTTGCTGTCGTTGTTGTCATCGTCGCTCAAATGTTGATAACTTGACTGCCAACTGGCAACAACAATTGCAAATGGAGCACGTGGCCAACAACAAGCAACAGCAAGTCAGCAATTATTGCTGATGCCCCGCTGCTGCTGCTGATGTTGCTGTTGTTGCTGCCGCAACTGATTGCTCTTGATTAAATGCTAGTCACTCACTCGAATACTTGAATCTGCTGTTGCTGAGTAGAGAGAGAGAGAGTGCGCGGGCTCCCGGAAATTGTTTGTGCCACGAACTGCAGTTATGCATCTCTCCTCGTCTCCCCTCTGCTGTTGCTGCTGCTGTTGCCAACATTTAAACAGCTTCCTGGCAGTTGTTGTTGCTGTGTTGCTGTTGTGTTCTAGATGAACGCTTGTCCAGTTGTCCAAGTAGAGCAGCCAGCTGCTGCTGCCGTTGCCGTTGCTGTCTAAATTTTTACGTTAAATCTTTACGATGTTGAATATTTTCTTTTTGTTTGCGCCTCGAAAACTAAACGCAACAAACTTAACAAAACATTTTTTTCGTATTTCAATTCACTTGCGAGCAACAATTCCAAAAAACAAACTGATAAACAAAACTGTTTAAGTGGCTTTGTATTTTAATTATTTTCTGCTTGCATATTAGCCTAGATTTGAAGACAAATTTTGTATAAATCCTGAGTCAAAGCCAAACTGACAACAACAACAACTACAAGTTCTTTGCAGCTGCGTGTTGTGCTGCGGTGTCAAAACCAATTGCAACAAAAACAACAGCGACAACAGCGACAGTAAATGACAACAAGAACCGCAACGATCCCTAGCTTATTAAAGTTTAATGACTATTGGGGTGGTCTTGGCACGTAGCTGTCACAGTTGTTGTTGCTGTTGCTGCTGCTGTAGTTGTTGCTGTTGCTGCTGTAGTTGTTGCTGTTGCTGACGATTTGCGCAATGCGCGCAATGGCAGCAAATAATTGCAACGGCAACGTGCAACGATTTGCGGCGGCAACGAGGTGAAGGCAACAACAGCAACAAAATGTTCATATGAAAATTGAAAATGATCATTGCGCAATGTGCGCACGGCGACAACAGCAACAACAGCAACAGCAGCAGCAGCTGTAACAACAACAGCAACAGTCGACAAATAGTCAACGTTTTCTTCTGATGCTTTGCATTCGGCAGCAACTTTTTATGCTGTTTCATCATGACAACAACAACAGCAACAACAATTGGCTAATAATATAAATGTGTTGCCCGAAAAACACAACAGCAACAGCAGCAGCAGTAATCGTCTTTGGCCCAAGGCTGACCATTGTGTGTGTGTGTTATTTTGTTGTTGCTCCAGTTTTGCATTATTATTCGTATGTAGTATGTATAATTTAATTGCATTTCAATAGCTGACCCCGACATGGCAGCTATATGTCAATAGAATTGCTTCTGCACGCCAGCAACATGCACTTGCTGTTGTTGCTATTGCTGGTTTTGTTGTTGTTGGTTATCGTCTGACCACAAATAACTGCAAATTGTGTGTATAAAAATGCAAACTGCATTGTTTGTCTCTAGCTTATCTGCAGTAACTGGCCAGTAAATCAGCGTAACAGGCGCAGCAACAGCAACAACACAGCAACAACAGCAACAACTGGCAACAACAGCAATGGCAATGGCAACAAACTGCCAGGCAACACGCATGCGCCACCAAAAGTCATGTTCGTGCCACAAAGGCGACACCAGAGCCATACATATTGTAGGTGGCAGCAGCAGCAGCAACAGCAATGCAAGCAACACAAGCAACAACAACAACAACAGCATTTAGTTGCAGTTGTAGCTAAATGTGGCAATTGTAGCTTAAAGCAGCTAAGCAGCAACACACGCACACACACACACATAGAAACCCTAACTAATCATTTTGGGTAATAATTTTGCATTTTTTTTTTCCTGTATTCATGTCTGTGCAACAACATGTAGCACAAAGCGTGCGCCCTTTTTTTTTGCTATTTTTCTTTTTTTTGTATTTTTGTATTTTCTTAGATCGTATATAACTGTCCAGTGATGTGGGCGGCGTCTTGCAGCTGCCCCGTCGCATAAAGAAAATGAAAGAAAAGCTGGCTGCAACATTTGCCACTTTGAACTCGCCACGCAGCAGCAACGCAGCAACACACTAACAAACCGTTGCAGCCGTTGTGGCAACAACACAATAGAAAGCAACGCAGGAAGCAGCCGTTTTAAATGATTTGAAATTTATGATCAGCACCCAGAGCGAAATCCTTTCACCAGCTTAGACAACGCATTAATAAATCAATAACGCGTTTATAATCATAGTCGTTGTTGTTGTTGGTCAGCAGCAGCAGCAACACTAACACTAACAACAACAACTTCCGTGCGCAGTGACAAGCGGCAATTTGGAGCGACAGCGGCAACACCTTGGCAACAATGTTGCTGGGTGTAAGAGCGAGAGCAATTAACATGCCAAACAGAGCGAGAAAGACAGACAGACACAGAGAGAGAGCGAGGGGAGGGAAAAGAGAGTGCTTTAATATGCAGCACAGCCCAGCAACATGTTGCGCAACTTATCAAAATAATCATCATTCACATCGACAACGGCACAACAGCAACAACAACAACAACTGCAACTGCAACGGCAACGCAGCCAGCATTATGATAATCGCAATGTGGCGGCAATCTTGAAACGAACAACAACAACAGCGAACTGAAAAATTACAACTGTTTTCTTATGCAGTTGAGTCTAGTGTCACCCCCCAGACCCCCCCTCTGCTGCTGCTGCTTCTGCTGTTGCTGCTGCATGTTGCAATTAATAATCGACGTGGCTAAGCAACAACTAGCAGTCGTAAGGCGCGGCAGCAGCAGCAGCAACCACAACCAACAACTGACTGCATCGTGCGCCCTTCTTTTTGATTTAAAATGTGCCGCCACCGTTTTGGCCCGCACGTAGGCGTACTCACACGCAGCAAAGAGAAACACATACATAAAAATATATATATATATATATATATTATGTAGTATATAGAACCCCCTTGGGCTCTTCAAACTCCCATACACTTGCCACATTTAACAAGTGTTGCTGCTGTTGCTGGTTAATGTTGCTGCTGCTGTGGTTGGCATCATCAGTCAAGTGTCTTGTCTTTGCCTGCCGGCATTGTCACTGCTGTCTTGTTGTGGTTGTTGTTGTTCTACTTGCTTCTTCTTCTTTCTCTCTGTGGTGTGTGTGGGTCTCAAAAGATTGCCATCGCACTGGCGAACGACCATTGCCGGACACACAACAGCAATTGTTGCTGCTGCTGTTATTTCCAGTTCGAATCCCCAAAACACTTATAAATATGTAGAACTCTCTCATTTATTAAACAAAACAAGCAACACAAAATTAGCTACTTAAACAAATCCGCCTCCCTCAAAATGAAAAAAAGTTCAACTTTATCTTGGGTGGCCTTGCTTTGAGGCATATACAAGTTGCATGCACCTGTGATGCACGGGGATGCAGAGCTGTCTTCATTAAAGCTCAAAGCTTATCAGTTTGTTCATACATATGTATTTCTATATAATGTGTGTGTGTATGTGATGTCCCGAAACACACTCTACGAAAGTCGAAAGTCAAGTGAGGCGGCTGCCACGCCCACTGACGTGGCTGAAAATTTATGTGTGGACCCACTTAATAAGTAAGTTTGCTGGCAATTACGCTTATAAATAAATAAATCAGCGCCGCTTATTTCGATGGCGGCGCCTTTGTAAAGCGACAGACAGAGAGAGAGAGGGAGAGAGAGAGGGAGCTTGTTGTTGCTGCTGCGTGCCGCGTGCTGTGGGTGTGACAAGTGCAACGGCAACAGCAGATGATGTTGCTGCGGTGGTTCAGCGGCGCCATTCAAATTCAAATTCACATGTGATCGCCCAAGCATGAGTCAGCTACTCTGCTTGCTACTCTGCCTGTGGCGACGAGTAATGTGAGAAGAGAGAGCGAGAAGGGAGAGAGTGGGGGGGAAACTTCTCGTCAGCGGTGCTTAATTAGAAAATTGCTAATAACTCATGCACACGAACAAATTTCAATATTAATGAGGTTTTAACGCAGCAGCAACAACTGGCAACAACAACTGGCAACAACACAACTGGCAACAACAACTGGCAACAACAACTGGCAACTGGCAGCAGCAACACAACGGCTTAGCGGGTGCGGTGCAGCAAAAGGCGACTTAATTGAAAACTTTTTGAATCGTGCCGTCAAATGAAGAGGAAGCAGCAGCAACGGCAGCAACAGCAACAACAGCCGAGCCGATCCGAGCCTATTGGGCACAAACTGTGCACAATGGGAGGCACAGCGGCAATTGTTGCTGCTGCCTGTCTTACGCTGCCCATTTGCCTGTTGCTCCTGTTGCTCATTAAGTTGCATGAAAACTCAATAGGTTTGCTGCTTCTTTCTTGTTCTTTCTTTTCTGTGCAATTAACGGTTTTGCAGTCTTTGACTGATTTAGTTGTCAGCTGAGCTGAGCTGAGCTTAGTTGAGTTGAGTTGAGTTTGGGTTGAGCTGTGCGGCAGCAACATGTTGCTGGCATTCATAATTAGCATGCAAACGGCATAAATCGTAGCAACAACACAACAGCAATAACAACAATTAACAGACCCAAATTGCACACGCAACATAGACACAAATGCCATCTCTCTCTGTCTCTGTCTTTCTTTTGTTGTTGCTACTTAACATGCAATGCAGCTTTTGATGTCTGCAACACAGAACACGTAGGCAACAACAACAACAGAAACAACAACAGCGACTGTCAATTATATTAGTTGCTGTTACATAGCGCGCTAATTCAAAAATCATGCGTGGGCAGCAACAGCAGCAGTAGCAACAGCACCACAGCAACATTGCTGCCCTCTGTGTGCCAGCAGCAGCAGCAACAGCCGCAGTACTCTCAGCAGCACCAGCAACATGTTCGCCAGGAAACTTTTCTTAATTAAGTGACGACCTGTTGTTGCTGCGGCTGCTGCTGCTGCTGCCGGCTGCTGCTGCTGCATGCAAATTTAATTTGCAACTTGCCGCGACCTTTGGCCATTGCGTGTTGCTATTGCTATTGCTGTTGCTGTTGCTGTTGCTTGAGCTCAAACTCGGGCCATAACTTTTCTTTCTCTCTGCCGGCAGCAGCAACCACAACAACAACAGCAACAGCAACATATCGCATTGTTGTTTGGCCACAAATTGATATTTAACTGGTTGCTGGTTTTGCTTTGCTCGTTTGCTTAGCCTTGCTGTGGCCTGGTAAAAGTTCGCACGACTTTTCGCGTATTTAACATTTACGATCCGTTCGATCATCTCTCTTCCCCTCTCGCGCTCTCTCTCTGTTTAGATCTACTTGCAATCTTCTCGATCGTTTGCTTGTTGTTGTTGTTGTCGTTATCTGTGGCAATATCTTTTCTGGGGCCAATTCACTTCTGTTGCCCGTTTGCCATTTCTATCGTGTGTACGCCGTTAATGTTGTTTTGTAACACACACACACACACACATACATACACACTCACTTGAACAGTCATTGCATGCTGTGAGTGCGTAGTGCAATAAATCAAAGTTTTATTTGTTGAAATAAATTCACAGTTTATTGCTTCGTTATTATTTGTGCGAATGCGGCTGCTGTTGTTGTTGCTGTGCCATTCACAACAACAACAACAACAACAGCAACAACAGCAGCAGCAGCAGCATTTGCGACAGACAGCCATCAAACACTGGCAACAACAACAACAGCAACAACAAATGCAACATAACGCATATGCCGGAAATGTGTTTATTATACCCTAAAACCATGAAATATCTTAAAAAGGGTAGTGCAAAAAGAATGTAAGAGATAGCACATATATAGTATATATGTATTATTGATCAGTCAAGCTTGTCTATCTGTCTGTCAATGAATGCGTTGATCACATATACTATAAACGTTAGTTGCTTCAGATTTGGAATATAAACTCTCCTAGAACCATAGGCTAAGCAAACGATATCGATAACTCTTGCTGTTTTCGATATACACAATTGATAATCGATAGTAGTAAAATCAATAAAGAAAGTTCTAGAATCATAGGCTAAGCAATCGATATCGATAACTCTAGCCGTTTTCGATATACACAATCGATAATCGATAATAGGAAAATCTATTAACAAAGTTCTAGAATCATAGGCTAAGAAAAATGATCAATAACTCTTGGTTTTTTCGATAGACACATGTAATCGATAACATACCTAAAACCATTAAAAACGTTGACAAGTTATTGAAACTATAGAGAATATATATGGAAAATCTATAAAATTTGTATTCATTCATCATTCAGACTAGATATCTCCTAGTCGAGCTCACCTTTTAACATATTGTTGTTGCTGTTGTTGTTGTTGTTGTTACTGATGATCCCCTTCTAAGTTGCTTTGAGGGGTTAAGCTTTATCCGTACCGTTGATTGCGAGCACTATCAGGCGTTTGGCTTAATTAAAAACGAATTTATAACGCAAATTTATTGCATCATTCGTTATGATTGCGCTCTATTTCTGTTTTACAACGCCGATGCAAGTCACGACCGATTTTAATCGATGTTCACATTACACAAACAAAAAAAAACATCGATTAACCGATTTTGGTCAAAACTGCTTTAACTGTTCTCGTTTTCTGTAGAAGACTTTTCTCATAATGTGAATTTTTTGTTTATTTTGAATATATTTAATAACAACATGACAATAACTGTAAAAATATTTGTTTGTTGCTTAAGTTTAAACATAAAATTGCAAGTCAAGCCTCTGGTCTGTGGCAATACCAAGCCCTCAGTCCACCTGACCGCCAGTCCGTTCTGTCTTGGGGTCTTGTCTGTCGGTGACATTTTTGAACCCTGACCGTTTTTAATAATGTGCACACAAGCGGCGTTGAATGCAACCAACCGCGCACGCTCTGCCATTAATTACCAATACGAGATACAAAATGTGAGATATAATCTTTGCAACTGTATGTGTGTGTATGTGTCTGTGTGTGTGTGTGTCGAAGTATTACGCAATGTCTCTTCAATTAGCAAACGTTTGGAACGCTTAATTGAACAAACTTATTCACATGCCAACGCGCTTTGTTGATGTCGATACATATCGATAACGATAAATGACAGAATACTTCATTTCTAACCTGTTTCTTTTTCTCTTTCTATTCTCTTTGCAGCAGCGTAAGCTGTCACCGACATGGGCAGTGAGCAATACTGCTTGAGGTGGAACAATCATCAATCCAACCTGTTAGGGGTGTTTAGTCAATTATTACAGGACGGGAGCCTGGTGGACGTTACATTAGCTTGTTCAGGGGGCCCATCCATCAGAGCCCATAAGGTAAGTAATCTTGAAAAAAAAAACCCCTAAAAAATCCTACAAAATATAGTTTGAGTTATCAACGCACATCGCTTAATCCTGAATATGATTACCTTTTCTTTTATGAACATAATCAAAATGAAATATTGTTTCGAAAACAAGAAAATGAAAAAATACCAATGACAAGTCAGACACGTCATCTGTAACCTTAGTTATTCATATCCATATGACCGAGTCCCATGTTTAGGTTAAAATAAATATAAACAAATCCAGTGAATAGATTCTTATTATAACTTGATTCTTATTATAACTTGACAACCCTTTTGTATCTGTATCTTTGGCCCAAAGGGGTTAAAATCTAACTCAAATCGATATATATAGATTCTTATTATAACTTATGACAACCCTTTTGAATCTGTATCTTTGGCCCAAAAGGGTTAATATATATATAGAGAATGAATTACTTTCCAATCAATAGATTTATATTCTTTATATAACTTATGACAAACCTTTTAACCTTTTCGATTCGGTTCGTTCTCAAACAAAAATATATATCCGGTTAGTGCAACAACGAGAACAGCAACGAGAACAGCAGGACACATTTGCGAACTAATAAATTATGAATACATGTATTCATACACATATTCATACATATATTCACACACATATTCATATATGTAAACTATAAAAAGTCGTAACTAACTGCAACTTCCAACTGCAACTGCAACTGCCACTGTGTAAATGCGGAAGTTGTCGTGTCGCCAATGCTGCGATCAAGGTCGCCAATGTTGTTGTTGTTGTTGTTGCTGTTGCCATTAGCATCACAGTCAAAGCTGTTGCTGTTGCTGTTGGCTGTTGGCGTTTGTAGTAGGCCTCTCAAAATGCCAGTCGCATAAATTAACGAAGCAACAACAACAACAACAAAAGCAACAACAGCAACAACAACAACAACAGCGACAAACCACAACACGATCAAATGCAATTTACACATTTGTCAGTAAATTGTCAACTTAACGCGGCGAGAGCAGCAGCAGCAACAACAACAACAACAGCAACAGCGGAGAGGTGCTGCTGCTGGTGTCGCAGCATGTTGCTGGCTTGGTTTGTTGTTGTTTTTTTTTGTTGTGTTGCTAGCAACAATGTTGACAAGGTCAGCGCCTAATAGATATTGACTGCGCCCCGCCACGTGTCCGCCACTGTCGCTCTGCACTGTCTCGACGCGTTTGTGTCTGTATGTGTGTGTCAGTGTGTGTGTGTGTGTGAGTACATAAATCATGCGTTGCCATGCAGACAACAGCAGCAGCAGCAACACCAAGCAACAACAACAACAACGTTTTGCGCACGTCTGTCAATTGAAATTCCTGTTAAATTAAGCGGAAAATATTTAACTGCGTTGCTGCTGCTGCGGCAACAACAACAACCTGTAGCTATGTTTGTGTTGCTGCTGCTGCTAGCTTTTGATGTTGTTGTTGCTGCTGCTGTTGTTGCTTCTGCTGCTGCCGTTGCTTCTGCTGATAAAGTTATTTTGAATGTAATTTCTTGCCGCGCCGCATAGAAAACTGGTAAATTGTTCAATTATAATGCGTTTATTATGCGCTTGCTTGCAACAACAACAGCAACAACAACAGCAACAACAACAACAGCAACAACAGCAACGAATGACACTGATATGGCCAATGATTGCCGCAGCTAGCCAGGCCATAACACTTATAGCCATTGCAAAAAATTCCTGGTCAAGAGCAAGAGCAGTAAAAGTTGCTCTCATCATTTGCGCCATTTACGCATTTTATACATTTTTCATCGTCACGTTCAAGATGAACTTTTTGTTTGTGTATGTGTGTAAGTTGATGTACATTTTGGTGTGGCATACAACATTTTGTTGCATGTCTTCGTTCGTTCGAACTTCTCTATCCATCATCCTAATCAAATAGTCTGCTTCCAGCTAAGTACATAATATCATTTATCTCCCCACTCTCTCCCTCTCTCTATCTATCTTAAACTCTTTTTCAATCTCGTAAATAAAATCACAAGTTGATGTTATATCAGTTGACCCATGCAAAACACTCTTCCCCCCACTCCCGCTCCCTCTCTTGCTGTTTTATGAAGTCAACTTCATTAGCAACACAGACAACAACAACAACAAGAACAAGAAGTAGAAGAAGGGGAACAAACTGATGAATTCATTTCCTTTTTAGACAGTTTTTTAGTGTTTTTTTGGCAGAAAAATTGCAAGGCAAATGAAGAAAATCCTTGGATAATCAAAAAACCGTAAAAACAGTAAAGAAAGACCAGAAAAGAAAACAAATATTTGAAACAGAAACTGACGACGACGACGACGACGACGATGAGGACGAGGATGGATTCTGATTAGTTCAGAGACGAGACGAGACGCCTTCGCATATGTCTGTGTTCTTGTTCTTGTTGTTGTTGTTGTCGGCAAACTAATTAGCAAATGCACACACACGAATACACACACACACACACGAATACACACACTCGAACACACACTTGAACACACATCTATCGACGAAAACGTCAACGTTTATATAAAAGTTAATAAAGCAAAGAATTGAAATGTTAAAGCAACTCCCAAAGATGAAGAAAGAAAAGAGACAAATGAAGATACGAGATAGAAATGGAGATGGAGTTGGAGCCAGCTGTCAATTATTTTTGCATATCCTTGCCAAGGATGATGATGCTACAGTTGTTGCTGTTACAGTTGTTGTTGTTGTTGTTGTTGTTGTTGATAACGAGCTGAGTTTTGACGCTGCAGGCGCCTAAACAACCGTCCAAAGAGCGACAAAAAATTGTTCAATTGATTAAAAAGCAAAGTGTCGATGAACGAGCCAATGATGACAGCTATCCCAGAGCGTTCCCTTCTCTCCCCTCCCCATCCTTCCCATCATCCAATCCAACTCCAGTTGACTGGAGCCGAAGCCAAACAGACTAGTCAGGAGGCAGCAGTTTAGCCAGCGGGGAGTCCTTAGTCAGTCAGACAGACAGCCCAACATCTACACCAGGATATATATATAGACTAAAGTCAAAGCAGAAAAAAACAAACTCCTTTATCTGTGTGTGTGGCTGGAGAGAAAAAGAAAAAAGGAAAAGCCAGAAAAAAAGGCAAGAAAAAAAAGCAAGGAAAAAAAGAAAGAAATAAATGAAAGAAAAAAAAATGGCAAGTGCAAGCGAGCGAAGAGGATAACATCGAAAAGCGGGCAACAGGACGACTCTAGTTGTTTTTGTTGTTGTTGTTTTTTAACCCTAACTGACTAGATGACAGTTTGTGTGTGTGTGTGTGTGTGTGCCGCATGTCCTCGTTCTCGTTCGCATT
Source organism: Scaptomyza parva (assembly GCA_035044645.1). NCBI lineage: Eukaryota > Metazoa > Arthropoda > Insecta > Diptera > Drosophilidae > Scaptomyza > Scaptomyza parva. Next base: position 16,954,151 of record JAWNNT010000139.1, read on the forward strand.
CTCCTAGCCTAACTGTAAAAACTAGAGATGATCACACACACACACACACACATACACATACATTTGTGTGTAAATATGCGTGGGCGGACTTTAAAGTTTTTGAAATGTTAAGAAAAAAGTTAAATTTTGTTTTTCTTCAAAATTTAAAGTTTTTTTTTTTGTTAAATAATTTTAAAAATTTTTTTTAAATAATCTGTACTTAAAACTTGTAAAATAAAAACTAGATTTCAAAAATTTTTATAATAATTTCTTTAGCTTTTTTTTTTATTATAATCTGTACTTAAAGCTTAGAAAAAGAATTACATTTGTAAACATTTTATAAAAAATTTTATTTTTAGACATTTTTTAGTAGTAATTTCTTAAACATTTTTTAATAATCTGTACTTGAAGCTAAAAAAAATTATTTGAATTTCAGACATTTGGTTTTGAAGAAAAGAATTATTCATAAACATAACGGAAGTTAGACATATTTGCTTAAAATTATAATCAATCAATCATTATTTGCATTTGAATATTATAATATATATTTTTTATTGAAAAAAAGTATTTGTCATTGAATAATGCCTTTTGCCTTAAAGTTCATAAGTGGGAACTTTTCGAACTGCCCTTCTCAAGTTTAGACGCATTTTCCATCTATTGCCACTCATAGTTTTTTCAATGTATGTATGTTTGTGTGTGTGTGTTTGATTGTGTGTGTGATGCATCTGCAGCCACAGGCTTTTGTAATCCGCTCGTTTTTATACATACGTGTGTTTGTTGTTTTGTTTTTTCTTTTTTTCTCCACTTCTTTCAGTTTCGTGTTGGCTTTTTTTTGTGTTTTTTATACCCTAAACCCATGAAATGGATAAAAAAAAAGGGTATAATGGTTTTGTGCAAAAGTATGTAACAGGCAAAAGGCAGAAGCTTTTCCGACCCCATAAAGTATATATATTCTTGATCAGCATCAACAGCCGACAGTCGATATAGTCATTTCCGTTTGCAAGTTTGATTCGATAACTAACAATAATCGATAACAACAAAAATCTTGAATTTCGAAGTCTTAAGAATGGGGATTATAACTATTAACAAAACAATGAAAGTCTGTAAAATATTTATCAGAATCGGCTAAGAAACACCTGAGATATGAAACCATCAAGCATTGGTCCGGTAGTGCAGGTATGTACCTGTCTGTCTGTCTAGTGAAGGATTAAGGGTATCTTCTAGTCGAGCTTACTCGACCCTCGAGCCTTCTTACTTGTTTTGTGTTGTGTTTTTTTTTTTGATGCTGTGGCCATTTGGTCTCAATGCCAAACGGCAGCGGCACTTTAACTCAATTTGAGGCATTTAACGTATGCTCGGTTGATATTTGATGCGATTTGCGAGAGTCACCAATGGTAGGGTAGTCAACTCAACTATCCATGGTCACTTCAGTATGTGTGTGTGTGTGTGCTTTTTTCTTTCTGTACCCCTTCCTCCCCTGCTAGGTTAGTGGAGGCTTTTGGATGTGCGGATATGTTGCCCAAAGGCAAACAAAGTGTAACAAATGCCGTTGTGGGAGATGGCTAATGGGTGATAGAGGAGGGGGGTGATGGGTGAAGTGACCACTGGAAGCCGTGTTGACTGCTGCACATTGTGTTGTTGGCAAATGACTTTCGATAACTTTCGGCCAACTTGTTACCAAAAAAAAAAAGGCAAACAAAAAGAAAAATTCATGCAAATATTTGCAATTGTTTTTGCACTGGGGAGATTGGTAGATTGTTTTTGTTCGGTGGGGGTGGGTGGGGGGTGGGTTGTGTGTGTTGTCTTAAGCTGATTTGTTTGGCCAAAACGGCTAAAGAGCCTGATTGAGTTGAAGCTAATCCTTTTGGCTTTTGGGCTGCTTTCGGCTCCTGGCGGCGCCTAAGTCAATTTGCAGACAGAAATTGAACGAGTTGGGCGTGTTGGGAGAGAGAGAGAGAGAGGGGGGCGTGGCATACAACACATGTTTAACAACATGCCATTGTTACTGTTGTTGTTGTTGTTGCTCTTGTCCAAAAATGCATATGCAAACACTTAACAGCAACAACAACAACAACAGCAGCTCGTAAGTCTTGCCAACACTTTTGACAAGCGCAGCAGCAGCAGCAGCAGCAACATGGCGTGGCCGCCTCTATTGGCAGCTGCAACAACTTGCAACATATGTCAGACAACAGCAACAACAACAGCAACAACAACAGCAGCAACCACAACAATTGCAGCACAACAACAGAAACAAATTGCCTGCCTAGCAAAAATCAAGTAAAATGTCAAAAAAAAAAAAAAAAAAAATGCAACAATTTTCATATCGATGCAAATGCAACAACAATCAAAGCAACAACAACAACAACAGCAACAATAACAATATTTATAATAATAATAATAATAGAAATAGATATAACGCATTTTTCTGTTCAAGTCAGTTATGTTGTTGTTGTTGTTGGCATTGTTGTTGTTGGCATTGTTGCTGTTGTTGTTGCTGTTGTTGTTGGCAGCGCTAATTGTTGCTTGTCATTTGATAAGCAGCTGAAAGCTTTGCAGACTTCTACAATAGATATGACAAGGGGTGACGGGGGGGTTAACAGTCAACGTTGTCAAAATTGCTGTTATTAAGTGCATGCACAAAGAGCAGAGAGAGAGACAGCGAGAAAGAGAGAGAGAGCGAGAGAATGGCAAACAGGTATTCGAAATGTTCGAACTGAAGATCAAAAAAAAAGAAAAACTTGTGTAAAACAAAGTAAAATCCTACTTAAAAGTAGAACACTTTGGAAACTGGAACAACTATATACTATTTTCGCTAAGTGTAACACACTTTTTGTGGCATACATTGGGGGCAGCCACACCTCGCGCTCAATGCTCATTTGCATAATTGTACACAATTAATTATTTTGTTCTTGTTAAAAGAGAAACAAAACGAAAAAAAAAACTAAAACAAATTATTAAATTAAATCAAAAAACAACAACAACAACAACAATTAATTGCAGTTTGATGTAAAAATGAAAAAGAAAAAAAAGACAAAACGCTGCAAAAAGGCAGCGCCGCCTGCACCTCATTATTATTATAAGATATTGCCATAATCTATCTCTTGCATCGCATCGAATATGGAGCAACCTGCAACAACAACAATAACAATAACAACAACAACAACAACTGCAACAACAACAAAAACATTAACATTACTGAACAACATTACGTGGGTGGCAATTATTAGGCCGGTTGCGGCGATTAACCGATTGCTGTAAATTGTAAATTGGCTTGGTTTGGCCGCCAACGTTGCGTATGCGTAATGCAATTGCCGCGAATTGTGAATTGCGCATGCGCCACGTACGCCAACATTCGTGCCATTCGTGCCACATGTTTCAAATGTTCCGCATGTCGCTAATGCGCCGTGACAGGCCCCAAAAAAACGTAGCGAGAGAGAGAGAGAGAGAGAGATAGCAATAGTATATATAATTTGATAATTAGTTGCAAATGTAATTTGATAAATGTTTAACGATATATACAACATTCACGAACTCCGAAATGTGACTCACAGACAGACAGTAGGGGTGTGGTAGGGGAACGAGTGGAAATGGAACACAATCACAATCAATATTAAGTAGTTGTAAGCTGGTAGAGAACCAAAAAACCCGCAAAATATTTCAAGTGTTCCATTTCCACCCGTTCCCCTAACCCCATTCCTATTGTGTATGAGTCACAACACTTATAACAAAACTGTGCCAAAAGTTGCTTAGAATATATGTATGTGCAAGAAACTTATAAGCATAAAAAGTATTAAGAGTATATCATGCTTGAAACAGCTGGAACTGGAACAGCATTTTGTTGAAAAAAAAATAATAATAAAAATAATGTTAAATTATGTGTATAGAAATACAAAAGCTAATATATATATGTAGGTTTATTATGCTTGAACCGACTGGAAATGGAACACAGTTTTATTGAAATAAGCCTAAAACTAAGTTTTAATGAAGTTAGTGTATAAAAAGTTCTTATTGAACGAAAATCTAAGGTGTTTGCTAATGTATATTCAAGCTAGGAACGACTGAATCTGGTATAAAATGGAATGAAACAGAACTAAAGAAACATGTTATATGTGATTTTTTCCAAAACAAATGTAGCTTGGAATAATAATTTTCGTTACATTGTGCCAGTTCCATGCCGTTCCATTTTTCAATTAGTAAGATAGAGAGAGAGAGAGAGAGAGAGAGAGAGAAGTTTTTTTAGAGCGTTGCGCACTTTTTGCAAATCATTTTGCCAGCTCAAATTTCGATTACACGATTTGATTAGCTTGGGCATTACTCAACTTTACTCAACTTTGCTGCCATAATTATCAATTAGCAATCAATTGATTATATTACCATATTATGGCATGCACCGCAACAAACAAAAAGCAACAACAACAGCAACAACAACAGCAACACCAACAACAACAGCAACAGCAACAACAACAGCAACAACAACAGCAACAACAGCGGTAACAGCAACAACAACAGCAACAACAGCAAACAGGCTTCAATTTGATGTTGTTGCTTTCGTTGTTGTTGTTGTTTTTTTACTACAATTTCTTGTGACTACAATAAAACAATGGCATACAACAACAACAACAACAACAACAACAATTGCATATCAATGCATTCCACAACAACAACAACAGCAACAACAACAATAACGCATATTGCTGCCGGCATTTTAGTTTTTTTTTTTTTTGTTTTTGGCCTGGGAAAAAAATCGACAACAGCAGCAGCAACAACAACAATAACAATAACACTGTTAATTTAAATTGGAAAATTATACAAAAATATTCAAAACGTTCGCTGTGTGCAATTTTGTTGTTGTTGTTGTTGCTGTTGTTGTTGTTACGTTCGAATCTCTGTTAATCTGAGCAGCACTCAAACGTCACGTTTTCACGCGGCCAATGCAATGCAACCTACGGCAACAACAACAACAACTATGAACAAGCGAACAAGCGACGACGACGACGACGACGACGAGAACTGGAATCTAACAACGATGACGGCTGGCTGCAATCAACAAAAGCAATTCACGCATTCAATTAAATGCCTTCAAATGCGACTTGCCGACATTTCTTGTTGCCAGTTGCTGTTGTTGCTGTTGTTGCTAGTTGTTGTAGTTGTTGCTGTCGCTGAAGTATGCTTTAAAATGGTATAAAATTGTCATGTTAATAACCAATAATTGTTAATTTACAACACACACATTCACAATTCACAATTCGCGCTACATTTCGATGCGATCCAAAAAAAAAAAAAAAATATTTCATTTCATTCGATTTTTTTTTTTGGTTTTTGCAAGTTGAGTTATTTGCGTTTTGACTCGTTTTGGCATTTGGCCGCAAGTCAATTACCATTTTCGTCGTTTTTTTTCTTACACGTTTTGCCAAATTATGAATTTGCTTTTACTTATAAGCATTTTTGTGTGAATTGAAGTGATTATGAAGACCTAAAAAAATATAAATATGGAAAATTAGTTATAAGTTTTGTTTCCTTAACTAGTTAAAAAGCAAAAACAAGAAAGAAGGCTCGAGGGTCGAGTAAGCTCGACTAGAAGATACCCTTAACCCGGACAGACGGTCGTGGACTACCGCTGTACCAATGCTTGATGGTTTCATATCTCAGGTGTTTCTGAACCGATTTTAATTAAAACTTTACAGACTTTCATTGTTTTGTTATAGTTATAGTTATATAATAGTGATATTCCCCACTTTTAAGTTTTTGAAATTCAAGATTTTTTTGTTATCGATTCCATGTGTATATAGTAATTCGGAAAAGTTATCGAACATTTGAAACTTACTTGCTATGCCAGGGAGTGTTCATATCGAAAATCTTCTCAAGCTTTTGTAGTTCTAGTTAGTTATATATATACATATATACTTTATGAGGTCGAAGAAGCTTCCTTCTTCCTGTTACATACTTTTCCACAAAACCATTATACCCTAATTTTACCCATTTCATGGGTTAAGGGTATATAAGAAAAACGATCTTTAGTTAAACTTTTGGTTAGAAATATGGAAAAATAGTTATAAGTTTCTATCCTTAACTAGTTGAAAAGTAAAATTATACAAAAAAGAATTGGTTTTATTTATGCAAAATACCATTTCTCAACCAAATTCGTTTGAATTTCTATTAGAAACAATTTTATATTATTTTTTTTTTATATATAATTTTGTTTATATAACTTTTTATTTTATTTATTTTTTCCTTGTAATTGCAACAACATGCAACAAAAAAAATATATAAAAATAACATAAAAAAAAACAAATTGCAAAAAAAAAAAATATAATTAAAATTAACAACTTTTCTTGTCACGACTGCGACGATGGCGACGCCGACGATCGTTGAGGCTGTAGCTGTAGCTGTTGTTGTTGTAGCTGGAACTAAAGCCTCAGGTCTATCTCTATGGCCAGGTGTTGTTGTTGTTGTTGCTATTGTTGTTGTTGTTGTGGCTATAATTATGCGCATTTTCAACAGATTTATATCTTTTCTTTATATTTAAGCACAATAAAAACAAAAAAAAAAAAAAACTGCACACAAACACACACACACACATACAAACGCACCTATCAATGTTGCTGTGGTGGGGGGAAGGGAAGGAGGGTACAGACGCGTATAGAGAAAAGATAGCGTATCTCATTAAAGCAACAGCAACAGCAGCAACAGCAACAGCAGCAGCAACAGTTGTCGGCTGACTGGCTTAGCTCTCTGCCATTAGTATATAATAGTAGTCTGTATGTATGAGTGTGTGTGTGTTTGTGCATGTGTGTGTTTGTGTCTTTATAGTATATAATTAGTAATTGTTGCACAAGCGATGCAAAGTTGTTCAGCGACGACGACGGCGACGGCGACAAAAGCCCGAGTCTCCATTCCATTCCATTCCATTTTTCAAGCCCGGGCATAATTCTCTCTAACAACGTTCATAAGTTTCTAACAACAACAACTGGCAACAACAACGGCTATCAACTAGCAACAACTAACAACTAGCAACAACAACAACAATAATAGTAATAATAATAATAATAAAGGCAAAAACGCAGCCGCTTTGCCAGAGCCAGCAACAAATTAAAACCCAGCTTGAAGGTCAGCTGCGACACGAGCTGCGTGGCCCGGCAGCAACAACAACAACAACAACAGCAATAGCTTAACAAACTATGCACAAATGTAGTTCCACGAAGAAACATGTGACGTCAGCAACAGGAACTGAATACATACAAAGAAAAAGGCAAAAAAAAAACGCGCATGCGTTGGCGCGTTTTAAAACGCGCTTGCTTCAATACTTTTGTATTCCAAGTGTAATTATGCTTGAAAAAAAAAAAAAAAAAAAAACTCATTTTTGGTTCAGAAAACACACATTTAAAGTGCTCTTTTGGCAATTAAGTGCAGCTTGGGCAGCGAAATGAATATATTATGGCGAAATAATATGATATTTTAATGGATATTTTCACAAAAAATTCCTAGAAAAAAATAAAATTTATTCTAATGATTGTTTATACACTTGAAAAGTGTCTCGAAATTTGCAAAATGCGTCAAAGAAAGCTTAAGCTTATTATATATGTATATATATATATATATATATATGTATGTATATCGATTCGTTTAGTCGATTTCGCCGTCTTCGTCTTTTTTCATGCAAGCTAATCTCCAAATTTTTTGGAGCTAACGAGCTGAAACTTTGCTGAAGATCGTTTTCAAATAGTTCGAATCTAATATATTATATACAGTTTGCCCATTAAGTGTTTTCACATAGTGAAAAATTTTGATATTTTCACTTTAGAGATACAGGATTGTTGTGAAAACTCTTCGAGATAACCTTTCTTACCTGCCTAATTGTGTTTTTTTTGTCTTAAAACTATAAACTTTCTGTTCTTTCAACTAGTTTTAATCAACTTTTTTCTTACATCTTCAAGCAAACATTTTTAAAACACATTTTTTTATAAATATTTATACAGTTTTCCTAATTCAATTGTATGCAAACATTAAAGGCTACCATTTCTACCGTTTCTCAACTAAAAAGTTTCGAAGCAATTAAAAAAGTTGTACAACTTTTTTGGCTTTTACTGTTTTTTTTTGGTCCAATTGCCACATCCTCCTCCACACTCATCTCAGCACAACACCCACAACATACTGAAAAACATAACGTTTTAGTTTTCCAACACTACAACAAGCACATGGCGTTTAACGGTAAACGTTCTCTTTCCGGTTTCGCCTTGCAAATCGCTTTGCCCGAAAATGCTTGCTTGTAACGAGTTCAAGATTTGATCATGCGCATGTTGTTGTTTTTGTTGTTGTTACGGTTGTTGTTGTTGTTGTTACTGTTACTGTGTAGTTGCTGTAGCTGCCGTGCCCATAACGGCGTCAATTAAATTATGTTGCTGGCAACATTTTACAATTTGCAACAAATTGTTAACAGCAACAACAACACAAATCAATATCAGCACGACTTCGCTTTGTATGTTGCTATCTCTCTCTCGCTCACATTTCAACACAACATTTGCCTGCACAAAGAGGAAGAGTTTTTTGCATTTGCAAAAGTTGAGTTTTTGTCAGTTTCGTCAGTTTATCAGTTTCTCAGTGTCGTTCGCTGCTTAGCGTGGGATAATTGCCTGTTGAGCTGACCTTGAACACAATGCTTAGACACATCTCTCTCTCTCTCTCTCTCTCGCTCTCGCTCTCTTTTGTGTGTGTGTTTGTGTGTGTGTGTGTGGTATTTCGGCGGGTCAAGTGCTGCCCGATTGTATTCTTTGCTTTGGTTTACTTTGTTGTTTGTTGTCCTGTTCGAACGCATCTTGTCTTGTCTTGTCCTGTCTTGTCTTGTCTTGTGAGCTTCCGGCTACCTAAAATGAATGACCACAAAAGCTTTTTTTTTTTGCTGCTGCTGCTGACCACAGAGAGGACGACACGCAATTGTTGTTAGACAATGATGACAATAGCAGACAGACGGACAGACAGACAGACAGAGAGGGAGACAATCAGACAGGAGAGCGACTTTCCGGCGCGTCTTTTGTGCGTGCAGCAATCGAATCGCTGCAGCAATTTTGGCTCATCTTCATCTTTGTATTTATCATTTTCGGTTGTTCTCAGTTATTCTCAGCGCTTACGCTGACCATTGGGCGGATATTATTTAGACGCTATTGTGTGGCGCCGTTCTCGACTACCTGCAATTAGCTTTCAGCTTTCACAGCTGCGCCGTCGTCCGGACTGGCCTCTGCTGCTGCGACTGCTACTGCGACAGCGACTGCTACGTCGACTGCGACTGCCGCAACCATAAATTAATTACGAATTGTAAACAATGCAGAAGCGCAGGCGTCGCATAAATAAATCTCTCGCATGTGCGCATAAATTTTGCATTGTCGACCTTGATGTTGGAATAGTATTGCGCTCCCTTCCTCACACACATACATACAAACATGTACATGTGTACAAACCCCGTTCATTATCGTCAGATAACGGCACATGTTGATAAGCATGTTGAAGAGCAGCAACAACAACAAACCAAAAAGCTGCGAATGGTGCGTAAAGCAACACAACGTTCAAGTTCAAGTTCAATGTCAATGCTTACATACATACAAACTTGTTCAATCACACAGTCGCGCATACACACACACACAAGCACGCATGTGTGCATACGCAAGCAGCGACGTCGGCAGCATACACACACACAATTTGCCTTATGCGTTTTGTGCGTCATTTCGTCGTCGGCAACAAGTGGGCCGACAACACCAACAACAACAACGTTAGCGACGACAGCAACAGCGGCTGCGACGTCGTCCAAGTTTGACTGTGTGCGTTGTGTTGTGTTCGCATTGCGTTTTGCGCTTTTTGCTGTTGTTGCTTTATTTCTGTCTGACGCTATGCGAAGCTCTTCACACACGAACTTGTTCGCTGTGACGTCATTGTTCGAAACACTGCGTCGCTGCTGCTGGCTCTACGCATGTTTTGCTGCGTAGACATGTTTTCATGTTTCTACACTGTACATACATATATTTTTGGGGGCGCGTCTATGTGTCTGGAGCGCGCAAAATGTGCGTGAGACGACAAAAGTAAAGGCAAAAACAAAGACAAAGAAAAAACATGCGTGTGACGTGTGCTAAACAGCTGATTGAACTTGTATGGAGAGAGCTTAAAGCTTACTTGAAACGGTTTTTGCCGATACAGAATGCAAGCATTAAGTATGTTTGTATACACACATGTCATTAATCATACATAAACGCACACACATTCACAGTGTTAATTGGTGTTGGTGCTTGCTGTCTTTCGGTTTTGGTTTCGTAGTTTTGTTTTTGTTTTCTCTTCATGTTTTTTGCACACACTAAGTTTTGGTTTGGTCTCCTCCAATACCAAGGTCATCGTCGCATTAGCGCAACTTGTCCGTCGTCCGACGTCCGACGTGTCCGGATCGTTCGTGCAATCAGTCAAACAGAAGAAGCAAAAAGAGAAGAACAAGAAGAAAAAAACGTATAACTAAACTTGAATATAAAAGGCGTGTTTCATGTTTGTTTGATGAGGCTCCCAAATGGAGATTCATTTATTTATGATTTGTGGTCGTGATCGTTGTTGTTGTTGTTGTTGTGGCTTGCATTTTGGCTAATTGACTTAATCATAATGGCCATAATCAGCTGCGCTAAGGCAACATTAACGCACACCTAACACAAAAAAATACCAAAAAAAAAAAAGGAGAAAAAATACAAATCCCAAATACAAATAAATTGTACTTAAAATAAACAGTTGCCACATTTGATGAGATAATTTTTAATTTTATTTATTTATTTTTTTTTCCTGCGTTTTTGCAATTCACATTTTTTTTTTGTACGCTCGCTCAAACATACACACATACATACACACACACTCATACCTAAACCTGAAAGAGAGATAGAGATAAAGATAGAGACACCCGCGCAAGTTCGCAAGTTTTACAAACGCGCTGCGCCCTTGCCTTGTTCTCTCCACCTCCTTCCTTCTTCTTCTTCGCCTTTGTCTGTCTGTCTGTCCGTTGCTGTCGTTTCGCACGCTACACTAACGACAAACGGCGTTAAAGCTCTCTCAGCTGCTGCTGCTGCTGCTTCTGCTGCTGCTGCTGCGTTGCGTGCGCTGACGTTGACGTTGCTTTTGGTTTTGCTTTTGCTTAATGCTTTTGCACGCCGTTTCGCACAAGCACACACACACACACATACTTAGACGCTTGCACACACAAAGTTGGTTCCGCTGCGAATGCGAATATCAAGGTCAACTTGTGATGTGTGCTTGCTCTCCCTCTCTCTCTCTCTCTCCCACTCTATCTGTCTTGCCGTTTGACGACGGCGTCACTGAAATGAGCTCTAAGAAAATAATTAAAAAAGCAGCAACAGCAACACACAGTCACACACACACACACTCTGACACGCACACACAACAACAAGAAAACGCAATTTTTATTTGAAGCGCAGTTGTTAAATTAGAAATGCCATATTTTATTTTTGGCCTTTTCTGCAGTTTTATAATCTTTTTTTTTTTCTCTCTCGTTTTAATTCGTTGTTGTTGCTGCTGCTGCTGCTTAAACTTCCCCCTTGGGGCAATTAATCAGCATCAAAAGTAAGCAATGCTGAAAAAAAAACAACAAAGCTTTGAAAGAATATATTCATATATGTGTATGTGTGTGTGTGTGTGTGTTTCTTTGGGCTTTAAACATCATTTGTCAGTTCTTAACGTTCACAATATTATTGTCAAGCGGCGGCAATTGGGCTGAAACTTTTCACAAAACTTTAAGAACTTTAAGAAACTTAAGACTTAACTAAAATCTTTTCAGCTTAGAATCTTTTTCGTCGTTTGTTAAGAACTTTACAGCTAAACTTAAATGATTTTCGAAAATCTGTTTGCTGTTTTGCCTTTTTTTGTTTGTGTTTTGCAAATGTTTTAAATCACAAATCGAATTCGACAGTTTTGTGAGTCACTTCTACAGTTTGACAGCAACTGGCAGGCAGGCGTGATTTGTGCTTTATAGCAATCAAAACTGGCGAACGGTGCAACAGGGCGTATGCGTTTGCTAGTGTATGTGTGTGTGTGTGAGTGAGAAGGAACTACACACACGCACACACACATACAAGTGCATGTGTGTGACGCCAACCAAAAAAGCAAAAAAGGTTGCCTGCAAAAGGTTAACATTTCTATTATAGCCGCTCCCTTTGAAATATTCTGGTTGCAAGTTGTTTTTGTTGCTTTAGCTGTTGTTCCAAGTTGTTGTTGTTGTTGTTGTTGTTGCTGTAGTTGTTGTTGTTGTTGCCTTGACCACCATCAGAGAGCCAAAGTTGGGTCGCCAAAACACTGCGGCGAAATATGCAAATTATTATGTTTGCATATCGCCTTTACAATACACATACACATGCATATACACATACACATAAACATACACATACATGCATAGATTTCTGTTGCTGTTGTTGCTGTTGCCGCAAGCGGCATCTTTTCATTGTTGTTGTTGCAGTTGTTGTTGTTGTTGATGCTATTTCTGTTCTATGTTGGCCAGTGGAAGAAGAAGAAGAAGAAGAGGGCTTGGACTTGAACCTGGTTCTTGGACAACTACTCCCAACGTCTACTTCCTGGCATTGCCTCCCCTCCCTACTCCCCACACCCCACCCCGTGCCAACGCCCTTTTCGTTTGTGCACATTTATGTCTTAATATAATTCCAAGCTGCAGCTGCAACAGTTGCTGTTGCCTTTTGATGCTGCGCTACTGCCACAAACACAGACACACACAAACAGTCACACAGACATACACAATACACACACATACACACACACACACAACACACACACACAACACTCACAGTACAAGAGCTACTGCACCCACCTTAAGCCGCCGCCAGCATCACCACCCCTCCCCCTCCCCACCTCTTCACCTTACCGCCCACCCACCTGTGCCTTAGCTTCTCCCCACCTTCTTATCCCTGAGGGCTGCGCTCCTCTTCTTCTTCTTCTTTTGCTGATCCAAGCCAAACATTGTTATTAGCTTCTTCTTCTTCTTCGTTTGTTGTTGTTGTTGTTTGTCGTTTTCCTGTTTGTTTTAATCTTCTTCTTCTTCTTCTTGTGGAAAATGCTGCACTTCTCCCGCACTTGGTAATGTCCGCAAATTTCTATAATCTGCATTATGGCAAATGTATTCGTATAATTATAGCACAAATTATGGCATAATTCACTTTTATTGATTTTTCGTTTATGAATAAAAATAAAACGAGTTATTTTCTTTGTACTTAATCTATGGTATAATAATCTGTGTGATGTGGCTTTTGAGTACAGTAATACTTGGCCAAAACCGAAGTAACTACCAACTTTTTATGTTGATAATGATAATGAGTTATTACATATTTAAGTCCCAGCTAATACTCTTTTTGTTTTAGTTCCTTTTGACGTTTGTTAATCTGCTTATGGCTTAATGCTTTTCGGTTTTCGGTGTTTGGTTTAAGCTGTTTGGAAAACAAAACAAAGTTTGGCTTAAACAAATTGCTAAGACAATCTAACAACGAGTACTTCAACAACAAAGCCGAATACTATATACACTAGCCAAGTGTTTTCAAGAGTTAAACATATATATATGATATAGTTATTGGATCTGTAAGATTTTGATCTAAAGTGTAACAAAAAAGAAGACCTTGACAAAAGTTTCAGTTCGATTAGCTCAAAAGCTGAGAGACTCAAAAAGAATATAGTATATAAACTTTAGGGAATCGGTTAGGATATAGTAAATCTATCTGTCACTCGACACAACTACAACAAAAAGAAGATGGTGATAAAAGTTTCAGTTCAAATAGCCAAAAAACTGAGGGATAATATCGACTTAGCCCCCGATGCCGATCCGGAATATATATATATGTATACTTTATGGGATTGATTTTGATATGATGATTCGATCTCTCAATTAAGCCAACATTAACAAAAGGGAAGACGTTGACAAAAGTTTCAGTTTGATTAGCTCAATAACTAAGGAAACTAAGAAACTATATTGACTCAAGAATATATATACATATGCTTCAGGAAATCGGGTATGATTTAGTTTTTCAATCTAACAACAGAAAAGAAAGAGTTTAAGCAAAGTTTCAGCTCGTTGAGCTCAAATAACTAATAAACTATATAAACTAAGTTTGCAATGCTGATCAGGAATTTATATATATATATATATATTCTTTCTTCTTTGTTTTACACACATTTCATGACTAACTTATAAGACCACAATAAATTGGGGCGTTTGCTTATCTAGTTAAAGGATCTAAATCTCTGGAAAGAAAAAACCAAGAAGAAGAAGACACATTTCTAGTTGCCCTTGATTTAAGACACATTGCGAATGTGTGTGTGTGCGTGTGTGCAACTGTGCAACGCTTATGTTGCAAATAGTTTGTAGCTTCAATTACAACAGTTGGGGTCTCTTATTCTCCCCCCCCCCACCGTATTGGGGAACTTGTTTTAAGTTACAGTTCCAGTTCATTTGGTATTTTTTGTTTCTTCTTCTTTCTTTTTTTTTTGGGGCGTTGCCTGCCTTTTGGTAATTTCATTTAAATTTGTTGACGATTTATATATATATATATATATGTATTTATATATACCGTAAGCCTGTAGCTGTGGCAATGGGGAAAATGTTGCAACGCCCACATAACATATATATATATATAGCATATATATATATATATATATATATATATATCTTGAGTAGACACGCAATCTATAAGGCAATACTTGACTTTATGCATGATGATCTCTCTCCACTTTTCACCCCCCGTTCCCTCTTTTCATGGCGGCTGTAATCTATTGCAATTTATGTTGTTGACTATTTGCCTGCAAATTACATGCAACATTTTTTGTTGCAGCCTGGTTGCCTGGCTGTTGCCTGGCAGTTGCCTGGCGTTAGAAATCAAAGCCTTTGGCGTTCATTAGCTTTGGGGGCGTTATGCCCCGGCAAATGTTAATAATAACAGCTAGCTAGAGCCGTGGCTCTGTGGCAGCGACGTCAGCAGCGGCGTTCAATTAAAAGTGTTGCCAATTTGCGCCGCTCTGGACAGCGCCTCCTACTAGTGTTGCCGCCTGCCGCCTGCCGCCTGACTCTTGTTGCCAGTTGCCAGTTGCCTTGCTTGTAATCAGGAAATTCGATTTTGCTTAATGCCAAAGACGCGACTCGAGTCGAGTTGCGAGTTGCGTTTCGCGTTTTTGCGCGTTTTTGCGTTTGGCCCCCGAAAACCCCCGACGACTAATATGCGCGTGAATTTATTAACGCTCATTTTAGTTCCTGGCGTTCTTTTCTCATTCCGTTCTTTTCGTTCGTTCTTGTTGTTTTTGTTGTTTTTGTTGTTGTTTTTGGGGGCGTGTGTGCGCCGATTGCATTTTTTTTAAATAAATTCTGGCGCAAACGGCGCGTGACAGGCGCGGCAGAAGCGAAGGAGCCAGTTACCAACTGGATCTCTCTCACTCTCGCTATCTCTCTCACTCATATATAGGCATTGGCCCCCGCCCGAAACGTGGCCAAAAGCTCATTAGGCCGGAGACCGGAATCTATATGCGAAATGCGAGGCCGACGCCTTTTCAATTTGCCAAGCTATGAAAATTTACAACATGCGCCCAACATGCCGCCTGCCTGTTGCCTGTTGCCCCCCTTGCCCCCTCTCTCTGTTCAATATGTTTGGTCTCTATCTCTCTCTCTGTGCATTGCATACCCCAAGGCGTGCAAGCGCACATAAAAATCGACAGATATGCAGCCAAGATTGTTGTTGCACGTTGCACGTTGCAAGCAGCAACTGTTGCTAGTTGCTAGTTGCTGCTGCTCTCATTCCAGCGTTGTTGCTGTTGCTGGCAGCGCATTGTCATTCGTGGCGTGTTCACGCCTTGACGCCCGCAGCCACTTGACCAGTTGTTGTTGTTGTTGTTGCAACTGCAACTGCATTCATTGCATTGCATCTTCAAAGCGATCCCGGTGTGCTGATCGTAAATCTAATAAATGTTTTTTTTGCCTCTCTCTCTCACTCTTCACGCCCCTCTCTTTCTCTGTCTCTCTCTCGCGATGTTATACAAGTAGTTTGTGCTGCTTTCTAATGGCCAATCGATATATATTTTTTATCGATTAACTGCAACTTGTTCCTGACAGTTAATTTGAGCTCAAATAGATATTCGCATAAGTGAAACAATATTTCTCTCGTTATGAACCTCTTCTCCTCCCCCCTATGCCTATTCCAACCGAAAGAAATTGGTTTAACTTATATGAAAGTATTTATCCAGACATTTGTTTGACCAGAAAAGTATGCTTTAAGCCTAGTTCTTATTCGAAAATTACCAGGAACTATAGAAAAAAAAATGTTCTAATGATTTATTGATTTTTTTCTAGCACTTTTCCTATATCTTATTGAACTTTAACCTTAAATTGTATACACTTGTTGGTAGATTTTAAATATAACCCAATTTTAGTATTCATCCACGTTCCATACTCCTCAATTTCGTATGTGAGTTAGGGTTTGGTCTCAGTCTTAGGTCACTTAGGTGATTTAGGTCACTTAGGTCATTTTGGTCACTTAGGTCATTTAGGTCATTTAGGTCACTTAGGCCACTTAGGTCACTTACTTACTGATAATTTGTTTATTTATTCTCTTTGCAGGTGGTCCTCTCGGCCTGTTCCTCATATTTCCAAAGCCTGTTTCTGCAGCACTCTGATCCACATCCAATTGTGATATTGAAGGACGTCCGTTTTGCCGAGCTGCAAACATTAGTTGAATTCATGTACAAGGGCGAGGTGAACGTGCAATATTGTCAGTTGCCAGCGCTGCTCAAGACAGCCGAATCACTCAAGGTAACGAACGAGAAAAACTTCTCCATCTCCCCCCGAACTGCTTTCTAACAAGTTTGATTTCGGTTTTCCGTTTTCCCGTGCCGTGTAGGTTAAGGGCCTAGCCGAGATGACCAATCAAAATACGACGCTAAGGGAACCCGAACGGGAACCAGATCGATTGCGTCCACATTCGCAGTCAAGCGGTGCCAGCAAAACGGCCGACAGTCCAGCAGCAGCAGCACTTGATGCAACAACAGCAGCAGCAGCAGCAGCAGCAACAGCAACCAGCTCATCATCATCTTCGTCAGCAACAGCAGCAGCAGCAGCTGCAACAACACCAACAACAGCAACAACAGCAACATCAGCAGCAGCAACTACAACAGCGACAGCAACAACGGGTGGCGGCAGCAGCAGCAGCAGTACAACAGCAATAAGTACATCAGCAGCAGCAGCAACAACAGCAGCAACAGCAACAGCAGCAACAGCAACAACAACCGCAACAACAACAACAGCACAAGCAACAGCTGCTGAGTCTATGACGTCAACGTCAAAGCGTGAGGCAAGCGAACGTTGCAGCAGTCCAACGCCGCCAAAGAGGCCAGCAAGCAGTGGGGCAGCAATTGATCTGCTCGAGGATGATGACGATGATGAGGATGAGGACGATGAGCTCGAGGAGGATGGCGACGGGCAGCTGCTGCAGCTGGGCGAGGAGGATGAACTGGATGAGGAGGATACACCAATGCCGCTAGATCTCTATCAAAGACCAGCCACTGCTGCCACTGAGCCGCCAGAGGGCGCCACAAGCAGCACGAGCAGCAGCAGCCACAACAAAAACAAAACCAGCAGCAGCAACAACAACAAGACCAGCAACAGCGGCAACACCGGCACCGGCACCAGCAGCAGCAGTAGCAACAACAACAACAACAACAGCAGCAGCCACAACAACAATACAAGTAGCAGTAATAACAACAACAACAACAGCAGCAACAACAACAGCGGTAACCAAACCATGAAGGCTAGCTGCTCCTCCTCCTCAGCGCAACTCTCGCCAAGCGGCAGCAACGGCGACTGCGCAGCCAACGTCTCAGCAGCAGCAGCAGCAGCGGAATCGAGCAGCCATAACATTGTTGTTGCCGTCGATGATGATGATGACGATAACGACGAGGACGATGGCAATCAGCCGGACAATGACAATGATACGCTGGACGACGATATGATGGATGACCCTCATCAACATCATGTGATCGTTGTGGATCGTTCCCGGGCCGCAGTGGCAGCTGCCACAGCAGCAGCGGCACGTGACATTGCCCAGCGCATAGCGCATCACAGTGCGCGGCGAGCGCATGGCGGCAATCCCAATGCCAATGACAATGAGAACGATGACGACGACGATGAGGACGATGAGGATGATGAGGATGCGTTGCATCATGCGTTGCCATCGGCGTCACACCACGAATCCCTGCTCCATTCACCGGGCCTGGGCATTGGTGGACTGCAGCCGAAGACCGAAGTCCTGGACGATGACTACGATGACGAAATGGATCTGGATGATGATGATGAGGCGGACAACAGCAGCAACGACATGGGCCTCAACATGAAGATGAGCAGTGTCGGCGGTGTCGATCTCTCAACGGGTTCAACCGTTATACCATCGCCGCTGATCCCGATGTCCTCGTCATCGTCCGTAGCCGCCGCCGCTGCGGCTCATGCAGCTGCCGCCGCTGCAGCGCATGCAGCGGCCGCCATTGAATCGGCACGCTCCACACCAGCGATGGGTGGTGGTGGTGGCGCCTCCGATCTTAGTCTATCTGCGCGTCCAGCGTCACGTTCATCGCGTGATGGCGCCGGCAGCCGTGATACCGCCGCCGATGGACGCTCCACCAGCCTATTGAATCCTGGCTCCGTAGCCGGACTCTTGCCAGTGCAATCGGTGCCATTGGTGAGTGACCCGAAGGATGACCTATTTGACCCCTTTAACCTGTCTGAACCTATCTGAACCTGTTTTTTCTCGTACCTTGCAGAGCCTCAAGAAAGAGATCGATTGCAGCGAGGATGATAACAGCAGTCACAGTAGACACATGCAACCGCGTTCGGCATCAGCTGGCGGCGGACTGGGCGGCGATCTTGATTACCGCGCCTCACACGAGTCGGTAAGTCGATTGCATTAATTGAATAAACACACAAAAAAACCAATTAGAAAACACCCCCAAAAGAAAGCTTCCCGCAATCCAATGCAAACCACAAAATTCTCCACCTCTTACCTGGAATACAACAAAATCAAAACCAAACCCCACACTGATTCGATTTAACCCTCCCCCCAAAAAAAGTTATTTTTTTCCCCACCCCATATTCAGTGAATGCTTTTGCTGCTTCGATAGGTCTTAAATACCAGAAAAACCAAACCAAAACCAAAAATTCGTTCCGAAATCGCTCCGTTTAATGTGAGCCATAAATTGACCCTTTGCCATATATATATTCCATATACATTAGATAGAAAATATGTTCATAATATATTCTTACTTACTCCAAAAATACAACCCTGTATGGCTACACGCTCTATTTCTATTTCTATCTCTCTCTCACTCTCTCATATCATGTTCCCATTTCCAAAAGTCAACATATATACATTTAATTCCCTGTTCAAAATATTATGTATCTATTTCTGTCTCTCTCTCTCTCTCTCTGTCGTTTATATACCTGCCATTTATATACATTGCATATTTTTATATACCATATATATATATATATATACATTACTATATTATATAACAAAAAAACAAAAAAAATATCCCAAAATCAAGCAAAGAAAACAAATCAAAACTCAAAATATGTTTTTGCTCTTCGTCGTGTTCTTTGTCTATGAATTTTTATCTCTATCTATCTATATATATATATATATACTTACCTATATATATCTATATACATACATACACATATATAAATACCTATCCTATGTATGTATATATATATTCGTATGTACATATATTTCTATATATACCTTATACATATATATATTTAACCAATACAATATCCACTATATATATATCAATAAATAAACTTTCCTTTATTTTAATCAATTTTTCGTTTCAAACAAGCAAAGCTTAAACTCAAACTTAAACACACTTTAAGCTATATATACATATACATATACATATATCTTAAAATATATATATGTATTTATATTTTTTTGTATGTTATGTATTTTTGTAATGTTAGTTGTTCAGTTCTCTCTCTCTCTCTCTTTCTGATATATACATATATAATATAGATATATATATATTTAATTTTCGTATACCCTATTTTGTTGTTGTATTCACTGTGTAGTGTTTTCTATCTCGCTCGCTCTCTCTCTCTTTCTCTCTCTTAATATATATTATTCGTATGTATATGTTTGTATTCGTAATTTCCTATATATATCTATCACACAAATACACTTTATCTAGACAAAACATATATACTATATATAATATATACACTTAAAAAAACAAAACTTAAGTTTTTTTGTTGCACCATATATATATATCCATATATATATATATATATATTTCCTTATTTTCGTTTCAATTTAGTTTGCATTTGGTTCCTAAAGTAGTTTTATTCTCCCTACTCGTTTGGGCTGTGTATATAGGTGTGTGTGTGTATGGTATCGCACACACACTCACACACACACACAGCAATATCCGCTTACAATTCGCCCTCCCTTCCACACACACATATACACACACACACATTCAGTTCGCTTTAACCATGTTTGTATATTGTTTTTTTTTTGTCTTCATTTTTTTTTTTTTTGTTTTTTTATGACCTGGCCATTTTTTATTTATTTGCTGACCATGTTTCTGTTTGCTTTCTATTTTAATTTTGTTTTTCCTTTCTATACAACGCAACCATTTCTTTATGTTGTTGCAGTTGTTGTTGTTGTTGCAGTTGCATGTTTACGACACTATAATTTTCAATATGGCCCGGGGTCCCTAGCAAATTCCCTAGGCATCTTTACTTGACCTCTCTCCCCCCCTCGCCCCACAAATACTCTACACTATATACATACGTATATACGTATTTAATCCACTTTCATTTCGTATGTGAGAGATAAATGTTTTGAATAGGAACTTTTTCTTTTAAATTCGTTTGGCAGCAAATTCGTTTGTGTACCTAACCTCACTTTGTCACACTTTGTTGCTGTGTGAGAAGCGCATAGAGAGGCGCATGAATCATCGTTTTGTCGTTTCGTGTTTCGTGTTTTGAATTTTGTTCTTGTTCTTGTTCTCGTTTGGCGCTAAAAATAATTTATTGCACACGGTCAAATGAGAAAAAATGTTGTCGCAAAAAGGCAAAAAAGACAAAAAAAATACTGAAAAAATAATTAAATAAAATACGTAACAATTTTTCAATTTCAATTCGTATTCCGTGTATTGATTTCCCTTCTGTCGCAACACACACACACACACACACTACAACACACACATGCGAAAAACAAATACGAAATGAAATTCGTTTTGCAACGTGTCTGTGCAACTTGCAACTAAATCAGCTGCTGTTTTTTTTTTTTTTTTTTTTGGCAACACTGCCTGGGGCAACCCAGTGGAAATGCCTGAAGCGTGCTTTTAGGCTGTTAGGCGGCGGCGTTGCGAACGCAACTGTACTTGCGAGTCGAGTATTCGTTTTCGTTAAGGATTTTCAAAAGGCAACATCATCATCATCATAATCATCGTCATCATCATCATCATGATGGTCGTAAGCAGCCGCCACAGTACTGGCAAAACATTTAGCTTCCGGCAAATATATATATATATATATATATATATATATTTTTTTATTTTTTGCACATTACATTTTCTTGTTTTTCGCTTGAGTTTTTCGTTATTCGTTTTTATTTTTTATATTATTTTTATACCCTCAACCCATGAATTGGGTAAAAAAGGGTATAATGGTTTTGTGCAAAAGTATGTAACAGGCAGAAGCATAAAGTATGTATATTCTTGATCAGCATCAACAGCCGATCCATATAGCCATGTCTGTTTGTGGGTATGCGTCGATCGCAGGAACTACAAATACTAGAGACTCCAGATTTTAGAAACTTTCAAGTTTTCGATAACTTTTTAGATTTACGATATGCACACGCAATCGATAAGCTAAAAATGTTGAATTTTTAAATATTTGAAAATGAGGATTGAAACTATTTACAAAACAATAAACATCTGTGAAATTTGTATTAGAATCGGTCAAGAAACACCGGAGATATGAAACCATCAAGCATTGGTCCGGTAGTTCACGTATGTTCAGGTATGTTTGTCTGTATGGTCAGGGGTTAAGGGTATCTCTTAGGCGACCTTACTCGACTAGAGCCTTCTTACTTGTTCTTTGTGTTTGTTGTTGTTGTTGCCTCTTTTTTCGACACACTCGCATTCTGTCGTCGCCGCCGCCGCTTCTGCCTTTTTAAGCGAGCAAATTTTGTGAACAGGCAACAAAAAAATGCGAAAAAAACCAAATAAAACAAAAAAATTCACCGCTGTCGTTTTAATAATATTTCTTGGCTCTTCTGTGTGTATGTGAGTCTTTCTCTCTGTGTGTGTGTGTCGAATGTTGTTTTATTTAATCTTTTTTTTTTGTTGTTTTTTCTCGTCAACGACGGCAATGACGACGACGACGACGACGTCACCGGTGCAAAGAAAAAGTACAAAACGCACTTTGTGTTGTGCAACGCTTGACGAATTTAAGCGCGACGCACAGTCAGCACTGCCGCACACAGTGTATGTGTGTGTGTGTGTGTGGCAAACAGAGGGGAGATGTTGCACAAATTCTGTGTGTATGTGTGTGTGTGTGTGCCCGAAGTACTGAAGAAACAACGCTGACAATCGACTATTAACATATGCAGCTATCGAGCATTTTAAACGAAATCACCAAAAAGTTATCGATCGAAGTTATCGATAACATGGTGTAATTTATCGCAAATGTCAGCAAACAAGTGCAATGCCATCAATGCAAACAACAATTAGTCAACAATGTGTGAAAGTACATTTATCGTTTATCGATAATTCGATGAAAATGAAAACAATTACATCAAATTCGATGACTATACATATATCGACAAGCGATATGTAATCGTCAACTTCTTACCACTGTGTTATCAGCACAAAAGTTATCGACTATCGATCGAACAACAAAGCTATCGAAGCTATTAAGCCACAAACGGCACAAACTTAAGCCAAAGCTGCATATATCCTTTTTAAGTCACAAACAACATTGGGTAGCAACCGTCACATTCAAAACACACACACACACACACACATACACAGTTATGCATATGCAATTTACACACACACACACATACATATGCGGGAAACGCACATGTGCATAAATTCAAATAAAAATTTATCTAAAAAACAAAAACCAAAAAAATAAATATAAAAATGCACACGCGTCTGGAGTCGCAGCAGTCGGCCGTTGACGTTGACGCACACCAACACACACACACTCACACTCAGAGTTGTGGCGGCAGTTATCTCACTCACACTCAGTGCGTGTGTGTGTTTCTCGTGCAATTTGCAGACCTGCAGGAACTGAGAACAAACCGAGCCGCATTTGTCCGCATCATAAATACTTTTGCTTTTACACTTTCCTTTTTCTTTTTCGTGAGTAAGTCGAGATGTATGTGTGTGCGAGTGTGTGTTTGTGTGTGTGTGTGTCGGTTTTTCGTTCTCGTTGGACTTGGTCCTGCAAGTTACTATATGCCAGAAAATAATAATAATAATACAAAAATCAACTTGCAGCAGCAACAACTTTTGCTTTCTTTTTACACACAAACACACACACACATATACATATACACTTACATACACGCGTATTTAATTTTGAAACAAATACCTTTTTCTTCTTCTTTTCTCTCGTCTCTCGCTCTTTCACTTCACATCTGCGACCCTTACCCTTTCCCCATATCCCTCTCTCCCTCTCACTCTTTTACTCCTCATTTGCATTGCTTTTTCACTTCTGCTGCTTCTCATTTTGTGTGTTTTTGTTGTTGCTGCTTTCGTCATCGCCGTCGTCGCAGCCGTCGTCGTCGCAGTCACCGTTATAACCACCATGCATAACGGTTCATTTTTTTTGTAGCATACCTTTAGGCAGCCTCTTAACTGTCGCTGTGTGCGTGTGTTTGTGTGTGTTTGTGTGAGTTGTGCTTGCATTTTATGCAGCGTCATCGTGCCCAGTGCTCTTCTTCATCTTCTATTCAACCCCCCCACCATCCGCCCCCCACCCACCACACCCCTCTGCTGCTTAGCAGCGTATGCGTAACAATGTTTTTTTGTTGTTGTTTTTGTTGTTGCATTACTTTTGACTTAAATTATACGAAATATGAAAACGGCTTAACAAAAATCAAGCATCCATCATACACTCCCCCCTCCACCACCCCGCCCCCCATACACCCCTCTCTGAGCTTATACTTTTTATCAATGGGACAACTGTCAATCACACACACACACACATACACACAACCTAAAGTACATTTGGAAACGCAACAAAATGCCGAAGCTCAAAAATATATTGCCTCCTCTCAATGTGTGTGTGTTCTCGGGTGTATGTGTGTGTGTGTTAGCCAGCACTTTGTCTCCGGCTAAAAACAAAAACAAAACTCTACGCACATTGCACATTTATGCGGCATACCCGCACTTGCACCCCCAGCCGCAACCCCTCTCCCCAACCCCACCGACGTCAACGTTGACAGCGCTGCTCGGGCATTGTAATCAGTGCGCCGCGTTGATTGCAAAGTTTTTCAAGTGGTTCGTGTGTTTTTTTGTTTTATTTTCGCTCATTTTTTGTTATTTGGTTGCCGTTTTTTTGTTTTTTAGCCTTTTTTCCTGTTTTTCTGTTGCCCAGTTTGTTTTTGGGTGTAGCTCCATAGGCCACTGAATGCGAAATCCCCAACGACGACGGGCATCCAACGGTGGTTAACGCAATGCAACAGGGCGACTGGTGGGGTGGGGTGACTGGTGGGGGTTATTGTGTGAAAGAGTCTGTGAGAAATTTCATCATAAAGCTGCTAATAGCCCAAGCCTTACGGACTGTTTGCCAAAGGCTTAAAGCGAGCTTTTGGGCAAATCAAACGGAAATGAAATATGAGTGTGTAAACACACACCCACACAATCTCATCGTGCCCTTGATTATCGATAAGAATGTTATCGTTTTTTTCATACCTGATTGTTCTTTCATATCTTGAAGGTTTTCCTTTGATAGAAAGTGTTGCCAACTCTGATATATAAGTATGTAGTCACATAACCACATCATGCCCTTGATTATCGATAAGTGTGCTATCGATATTTCACACCTGAGATAACTGCTTCAACTTAAGTTCATAGTTCTTTCATTTCTTGAGGGTTTTCCTTTGATAGAAAGTGTTGCCAACTCTGATATATAGACACACACTCATCATCATTAGCATGCCCTTGATTATCGATTAGAATTTTATCGATATTTCATACTCAATTCATAGTTCTTCCATGTCTTGAGGGTTTTCCTTTGATAGAAAGTGTTGGCTGATTGACTTTTTCAATAATTTTCAATATTGTTGTTCATGTTTTTGGTTAGAAATGTTTTTTGATTGCTTAAAGCCAGTGCCAGTGCCTTAACTGCAGCTCAAATCTGCTTACTTCCCCTACCACAACCCCCCTCCCCCCTGTCTCAGTTTTCCCCTGTTGCGTTTCGCATTCAATGTCTGACTTTTGTTTCGACGGCTTTTATTATTATTTTTTTGTTGTATCTTTTGACTACTTTAGCCTGTTTGCATTTTGTGTGCACATCATTGTGTGTGTGTGTGCGTATGTGTGTGTCTATATATTTTATTTTTATTAAAAATCAGCCAAAAGCGCAACCCACACAACAACAACAGAACAGAGAAACAGAAACAGAAAAAACCCCCTGTAGCCAAAACGTCAAACGACACATACAAAAAAAAAAAAAATATATATATATATATATATATTACAAAAAAGTAAACAAAAAACAGTAGAAAAATATTACAAAATACGTACACACACCCCCTCCGCCCCGTCTCTCTAACCACCACGAAAGAGGCCCCAAAAAAAAGGCAGCAGTTAAAATATTGTTGCATACGTTCGGGCGCCAAACTGCAGTTCCATATGGTGTGCATATGTGTGTGTGCATATGTGTGTGTGTGTGCGAGTGTGTTTGCATTGCTCTTCTTCCTCGCCTGTCGACGTCGTTGTTGCAACAACAACAACAACAACAACAGCAACAAAAAAGTATTATAACAATACATAATAATTTGAGCAAAAATATTACGAAAAAATATTTCAAATAGTCGCTTCCGCTCTAACGGCTTTTGCTATACCCCAAACCCTACTACCCTCCCCTCCGCTACCTCCCTGCAAATGCTGTAATGCCATTTTTTTGCCAACTGCTGCAGCCCCAACCTCCTGTATGTGTGTTTGTGCTGCGTTTCCTCTTGCCAGATGCGTTATATGCGTCATCTATTGCGTCTATTTTGGGCGGCTATTTTCCAAAACACAGAAGCAAATGAGAAGCTGTTGGTAAAGGAGTTAGAATGGGTTGGATCGGTTGGTTGGCAACAGAATGGATAGATAGACAGATAGATAGATAGATAGGTGGCAGATAGGTGGATCCGGAGCAATTGGTGGCAGGTGGCAACTGAGAGTCGCGTCAACGAGTTTCATTAAAAATATATGCGAATATTTATATTAAAAATATTGCAACGCAACAAAAAAAGAATACAACAAAAAATACAACAGAAAAAGCAAGATTCGCTTTAAGTGCAGCCAACCAAAAATTGTGGCAAAAAAACCTCAGCTAAACTCAGCCAATGCCAGCCGTAAGCCGTAAAGGAACAATAGTTTTAATGCCGAATTGCCAAATACTCTTTGCGCATTAATCCGATTATGAAAAAGTTAAAGCTGAAGCTGATTTCAAATGATAAATGAATGTTTACTTAAAGACAGACTTGTCCCAAGTCCCAAGTCCCAACTAATCTGCAGTTTAAACAAAACTGACAAAAGTTCTACTTATACACTAGCTACTAGTGGAAGGAAATAATCACCCCAAAGACCCTCAAAAATGTTGCCCAAAAAACCGGCCAAAACCAGACGCACATCGATCGATATTTGATTATTATTACGGCGACGACGACGAAAAGTCGCAAGACGATGACGCAGACATTGACATGAAGGCCTGGACTCAAGTTGTTATTGTTGTTGTTGCAACATGTGGACGCTGTGCGGACATAAAACTAAATGACTGAGACAGAAAGAGAGAAAGTCGAATACTTTCGTCTGGAACTGGCTCTCTCTCTCTCTTTCTTGATGTTAATGATTTCATTAGCCCCCAAAAAAAGGTGGCACGTTGAACTTGCAACCAGTTCAATGACATGTAGCAACACTTTAACTTCAATCTTCTAGCTCTTTCACTCTCACTCTGTCTCTCTTTCACTCTCACTCTGTCTCTCTCTCTTGAACTATTGCTTAAGTATCTGAGCATCTTGTTGGCGTGGCGCCTGAATTATATGTTGTCCTAGCTTGTGGCTAATGCAAATTGGCTTTTTGGCCACAAATGTGCACATGTATGTATGTGTGTGTGTATGTGTGTGTGACCCAGATTGCAGCTGCAGCTGCTTATTGAATAATATGCCGCATTTCGTTTGTGGCGACACCCCATCTCAGCACCCAAATCTCGCCCAGCTCGACACTGCAATTTGCCTAATGGAAACCTTTATTGAGAGTGGAAAAAAGCCAAATCACGCAACATGGCCAACATCTATAGATGTATGTATATATATATATATATGTGTTTGTGTGTGTGTGTGTTAGCTATTACAGAATTTGCTTTCTAAGTTAGTGGTGCACTAGTGGACTCTTGACCATTGACCATTGACCACTGGGCCAAACTTTGCCCAACTAGTACTTTAATCCCAAACAAGGGATTAGTCGAGTACGCTCGACTAGAAGATACCCTTAACCCTTCACCATACAACCATATCCATACGTGCACTACCGGCCCAATGCTTGATGTTTTCGTTTCTCAGGTGTTTCTCAACCGATTCTAATACAAATTTTGCAGAAGTTCATTCTTTTGTTAATATTTTCAATCCTCATTTTCAAAATTTTCAAATTCAACATTTTTTATTATCGTTATCGATTACATGTGTATTTCGGAAACCTGAAAAGTTATCTCATAATTTAAAACAAAATTGCAAAAAACCAATATACCCTTTATTACCCATTTCATGGGTTAGGGTATAAAAATAGTCAAATACACAAAAAAAAATTGTAGAATAAATCCTTTTCACTATTGATGTTGGATTACTTTTTTCTTCTATTTAGCGATTGGACTCTGGCTTTATTGTTGTGTGTGTGTTCGCCTTTCACTTTCGATAGCTTTTGTACCTCTTTACTCTGATCAAGTTCTTTGCTAATTTCCCGTTTCCATTTCGACATTTGAAGGAAAATTTCTTTAGAAGTTTTTTCCCATTCCATTCCCAGAAATTCCCAAATACCAATTACATTTTTGATTTTTCCTTTTAAAATATATATATATTTATGTATAAGCTTATAACACTCACTCACACAAACCTACACATACACACAACAAAGATAAATACCAAAGTATATAACTATATTTTAATCGAAAATTTGTATAAAAAGTATTTATTGCAACTTGTAGCTTAAATAATGTATTATACTATTTATGATTGCATGCTTATCTTTATGCTTATTACCAACCAATACTAATAAATACTCCCACAAAACATCAAAAAAATACTACAAATACCAAAAACAAAAAAAAAAAAGAAATACCAAACATGATTATATAAAATCCTAACTGAAACCCGTATAAACACACCAAAAAGAAAGAAAACCTCTAACAATGTGATCAAAATTCAAAAAATTAAAAAAAAAAAAAAAACAAACGAAACAAAATGAAATAATTCTGGCCAAAACAATTTGAACAAAATTTGCTGCACAAAAATTTGGACAAGTCCTGAAATGAGAACTTTCAGTTTTTTTTTCCTACTCATTTGTAATACTATTTCCATGCCTTATAGGTAAAAACCCCTCTAAAACAACAGAAATTACCTTGCATATGTTTTTTACTTTCTTCTTTTTGTGATTTGATTGTCGTTTTCTCTTCTTAGTTTTGTTGATTTGGATACTTGAAATATGCTTAAAATACTTGTTAATCTATATATAGTTAATATAAATGTAATTTGTGCTTAATCTTTACACGCTATATGCCTCGCTCTCTCGCTCTCTATCTATCTATCTCTCTCTCTGTGTCTATTTCTCTATTTATCAACTACTATCAAAATATATATTTCAATGTGTCTAACTGTGTGTTGTGCTTTTACATACTATACTATATTATAATAATCCCAATCAAAACAAACCTATGATATAAAAGAAAATTAAAACGAAAAAACAGTCAAGCAAAAGCATAGAAAGCCAAGAAAGAAGAAGAATTAGTATCATCAATTCAACATATAGAAAACAAGAGGGGTCCAGTAAAAACCAAAACATGTTCTCTGAACGTTGTGCAATTAATAACAATTAAAAGCAAAAAAGAAAAAAAATATTATCTATAAAAATGCATTAATTATAAACAACAAGAATATCGTATCGTAAAGCGCTTTTGGTGTTTTTTAAGTTAAACACGATCAAAAAAAAAAAAAAAAAAAGAAGCAAATAATAAGGAAACCAACGAATAAATTTCGTTTAATAATCTCAAAAAAAAAAAAAAAAACAAATAAAAGAAAAACAAAAACAAAATCAAATTAACAACATTGATGCTATACACATACACACACTCACACACACATATATACACACGTATACATATACCAATGTATTTTTTTCTGATATATCTATGTATTATCTAAATGTGGAACGCTTTTACATAAATCGTTCGTTCGTTGTTCGTTTATGTAAATGGTAAATGTGTGTGTTCTATTTTTCCATAAGCTAAATGTATTTGTTTTCGTTTATTACAATTACAATTATCATTATTATTATCTGTCATTATTATATGTGAAATTTTCAATAATACATATTTATATATATGTATGTATTGTATGTATGTCTGTATGTATGTTTACTCTACTCTTGATTTTTAATTGTCTTAGAATTGTATTTTTGGTTTTTTGTTCAAAATTATCAAAAAAAAAAAAAAAAAGAAAAAAAAATGGCCATTCTTAGAGGTTCATAAATTTTGCATACATTTTAGTCAAAAGAAAGAAACAGGTGAGCTCAATAAAAAAAAAATACTGCACAAAATAAAAGTAACGAGTACTCAAACCACGAGTAACGACTAAGCCGCAAGAACTTTATAACGAGTGACGAGTAATGCTTAGTGCTTATTTGTTGAGGAACCCTCGAAGGAACACTCGAACACTCCAAACACTCGTCATGAATGTTCACAAAGCCGAAGTCAAACCAGATTACCGAGCTTAACATACACAATAAAAGTAACGAGTATTGAAACAACGAGTAACGACTAAGCCGCAAGAACTTTATAACGAGTGACGAGTAATGCTTAGTGCTTATTTGTTGAGGAACCCTCGAAGGAACACTCGAACACTCCAAACACTCGTCATGAATGTTCACAAAGCCGAAGTCAAACCAGATTACCGAGCTTAACATACACAATAAAAGTAACGAGTATTGAAACAACGAGTAACGACTAAGCCGCAAGAACTTTATAACGAGTAACGAGTAGTGCAACAACGAGAGACTTCTATCCTTAATGCTCAATGTTGTTGAGGAACCAAAGAAACACTCCGAACACTCGAAAAACACTCGTCATAAATGTTCAGAAAGCTAAAGTCAAACCAGATTACCGAGCTTAATATTCAAAATTCATTAACTAAACTCAAAAACAAATAATGTCTTGATTTCAAATGTATTTTTTGTGTTGTTTTTGCATTCTCTAACGTGCTTTCAATTTTTTGTTTCTTGGCCAAGAATATTACGTTTTTTATCTTTTCTATGCGTGTATGTGCGTGTGTGTGTGCGTGTGTGTATGTGTGTGTATTTGATGTTGTGTTTTTTTTAACTTGTTGATGTTTTTATACCTCGATGTTGTTCAAGAACGTTGTTTATTTTGATTTTAGTTGTTTTCTATCTTTATCTCTCTATCCTAACTATCTAACTATCTGTCTATCTCTATCTCTCTCTCTATATTTTTCTAACTGTCTATCTCTCTCTCTCTCTCTATTTCTGTGTCTATCTGTCTAACTCTTTTTAAAAACTATCTAACTCGCTCTCTGTCTGTTTTAAAATATATATATATATATATTATATACTCGTATATATATACATAATATATGCCTTTGTAACATAAATACATATAATTTATCGTTGTTGTACTCTAAAGCTACTTTAAAACTAAGTTTTCAAAAGAAGAAGCACAGAAGAACAAATATTGAAGCTCAATCAATTCGAATGTGAATCAATGTGACCAGATCTGCTTACGAATATATTCTAATTACCTATTTGAACTTCTTGTATGGCATTATTATGTATATGTATAAGTCTACAGATCTGTCTTTAGGTATTTCAAACATTTTGCCTTATACCATCCATATAAAGCAATAGAAATACATACACACATGCATATGTACATATATATGTATGTATGTGTATAATCGTGTATATCGTGTTATGTTAACCGTTGACTTGACCCTTGTTAAGAACTGTTATTGAACTAAACAGCGAATGGCAGCATTGCCAGCATCGAAACAGCGTAGGCGTTGCCAGCTTTTATCACAGACGTAACGACATTGCCAGATGTCTCAATTGTGAAATGATGTTGTGTGTGGTGTGTGGTGTGTGTATCCCTGCCTGGCTGACTTTCTCATACAATTTGTTTTTGAGGTTTGTGAAATATGTGAAATGAGTAGCGAGGCCAACAGTACAACATCTGTTTGTACCTACCGTCGTCTTACGAACGGTTCTGCAATCTTTTTTTGTGCAACTATATTTTAGTTTAGTTCCCAACTTGTATGTGTGTGTGTGTGGCAAAGTGTCAAATTGTGGTGGTGGCTATTGCTTCTGATTTCTGGATAATCCGTTATTCGTTTATTGTCTGTTGTTATTATTCGTTTCGTCTCGTTTCGTTTCGTATCATTTTTATTGTTTTTGTTTTCGTTTTCGTTACTACACAATATGATAATATTGTCAAGAAGTTGATCTACGTTTATTTTGATTTGGAAAATCGTAACTTCAGTTGAATTAAGAAAGTTAAAGTTAAAGAAAGTTAGCTAAAAGTTATTTTTGGGGCACTAAGCCAAGTGCAATCTTGATTTTCCATCTTCTGGAAGTGTGGAAAACTTCTTGAAAATAGTTACAATTCAAAATTCCTTCTTACTTTTTTTTTGTTGTTTTGTTTACGACTGCACTGAAAGAAAAGTTTCCAACTTTTTTGATTCGATTCGAAAAAAGAACACGATCTGGCCCGACAAAAGCTACGGAACTATTGAGCTTGTTTTCTACTGTTTCCGAAAATGTTTTATGTTTATTTTTATTATTATATATTTTTTTTTTTCAATTGTTTTGGAACATTTTTTGATCTTACCAAAAAACTGGCTGTGGCCGCAAATTATTTATAATTTTTTTCAAAATTTCTTATAAGCATTTATAATATATACATTATTTATAATTTATTTGTACAACAAAATTTTGACGCAAAAATTGGCAAAACCGATGACCGATGAAAAAAAAAATGTATTTTTTTCATTTTTGTTGTTTGTTTCTTTTTTGGTTTTTGAGCAAAAGTAAAAAAGCAAAGAAGAAGTAGGCAAGTAGTAGATGGTGAAAAACTCATTTTTTCCATATTCACAAAACCTTTTGAAGCAATATTTTCGTTTTGTTTTTTCAATTTTGTGGCGAAGCAAAATTTTGTTCATGATTTCTGAAAATCTAATTCTCGAGTAAAACTTAAATTTATTCCACTGAATATTCCGCTGAACGAATCGCGCGAATCACTTAAACTTAAACGAAAAAAAGCAGAACGTGAAATTGAAGTTAAAATTACAAAAATTTTAACATTAAGTTTGAACCAAACCAAACAAATCCAAAAATTATGTTACAAAAACCAAAACTTACAAAAAAACACAAAAATGTAAAACAAAAACAAAAACAAATTAACCAAAAAGCAACAAAAAACAACCAAACAATATAATAAAAAGAAAAATCAAACAAAAACCAAAAACCAAAAAAAAAATATCATTAACGTACGATTATGTGACGTTTTTCGAACGACGCCCAAACAAAAATCGAAATTCAACTTCTTGAAAACAAAAACAAAAACAACAAAAAAACAAAATACTGAAAACTGAAAGTATATATATATACATAAATACAATCATATATATCTCTTTTATATATGTATGCTTATTATATATATATGTATTGAAATGTTTCTATCGAAATTTTTAGAAAACAAAAGCAAAAAAAAATAGAAAAAAATATTTAAAAAAAATATATAAAGCAGTTATAGATAATAAACAACAATACACAACGAATGACATGCTGAAACCCCCTCTTGTTTTTACTGGCATCAACTGCCAAGTTGAAAGATATATATATATATCTTTATATATATATATGT
This sequence comes from Scaptomyza parva, assembly GCA_035044645.1. Classification (NCBI taxonomy): domain Eukaryota; kingdom Metazoa; phylum Arthropoda; class Insecta; order Diptera; family Drosophilidae; genus Scaptomyza; species Scaptomyza parva. The sequence continues at coordinate 16,987,557 of JAWNNT010000139.1, forward strand.
ATATGTAAAGTCAATAGTCAAATAGACCAAACTATAACTTGAAAAAGATGTTAATGTTAGCTTGAGAAGAGGTGCTGAGGAGCTGAGAGCTGAGTGTTGCTAGCTGAGATCTGCCATTAGTATCCACTCTTCTACTTTTGTATTGGTATCATCAGATATATCTGATATATATATATATACATATCATAATTTTCTTATAATTTTTATTTCATTTTGTGTTCTTTTCTTGCCAAAAAAACAACAAAAATCAAAAAAATAATAATAATTATATATATGAGAAAAATTGAGTAACCTTTGTAATGATTTTTGTTTAACCTATCTTTCTCTCTATCTTCCTCTATATATATTATACCAAAAAAAAAAAAACATAAATATATATCTTCATTTCTATCTTTCACGTACCAAATATAGAGTATACAAGTCAAGTAAAGACTGTAACTTATTGAAAAATGAGAAATGATTAAGTTGAACTTATGCAAAAGCGAGAAGAGCCCAGATCTTAAAGTACAGCTAATTTTGATTTCCCTAACTCTAAACTCTAAACGTAATTTTTATTTTTCGATTGATTTGTATCCTGTTTAAATATGTTTATTATTTTTTGAAGCCTTAATACAAAAAAAAAAGTAAGAATTATTTATTTGTGATTTCAATTTTGATTGTTTTTATTTTTTCGTTGTATTAGTTTTGAAGCTCTTACTATCCCACTCTCTCTCTCTCTCTCTATCTCTATCTTTCTGTCCTTGTGAACTCTCTGTCCCTCTCTCTCTTTCTCTCTCTCTCTCTCTCTCTCTTTACGTCTATCCTTTAATCTCTGTATATTGAAGTAAAAGTAAAAGTACAACCACAGAAAATTAAGTAATAATCTGTATTATTTATTATTTTCCTGTTTTTTCCGATTACTTTCCGATAATTTATAGTTGTTTTGTAAAAAACCAAAAAAAAGTAAAGTATTCAAAACCAAATAGTTGTAAAGACAAAGAAAACGAAGAAAAGCAAAAATCAAAAATCAAAAGAGAAGCGATTACTGTAGCGATTCCAAAAGTAATAATATACATATATATATATATATATATATGTAAAAATGGCACACATATCGATAACATAAAGAGCTAAGCAAAAACTATCGATCGATCGATTGCAAGCAAAAACTGAAACTGAAAAAAATACAAAATGCAAAAAAAAATTCAAAAAAAAAAAATACAAAATACAAAAAACGAAACGTAGTAAAGAAGTTGATGTTGGATTTTTGTTTGGTGTTTGTTCCAGGAAACGTCCGAATCGCCCCAACAACACGCTGTGGGCGTTGGCGCGGTCCTCGGCGGCGGCATGAGCAGCAGCAGCAGCGCAGCCGCCGCCGCCGCAGCCGTTGCCGCCGCAGCAGCCGCAGCCGCTGCCCATGAGCAGCAGCAGCCGCAATCATCGCCACCGCCCCCAATGCACCTGTTGCCGTGCATCTACTGCGGCGCCGCCTTTCCCAACCAAAACAAACTCACCCGTCACCTGCTCTCGCACTCGCTGAAGACGCTCGAGTATCGGGAGCCGGCCACACATGCGGCCCTGCTCCACTCGCAGCTGCGTGCCCACGACCTGAACATGGGCGCCCTGACGCAACCGTTCGCCTTCCAGGCGGCGATGGCAGCCAGTACGGGCAGCACGGATCCGCAGGATCAGGCCGCTGCTGTGGCCGCCGCCCTTGGCCTCGAAATGGAGATAGCGCTGCACGGCGTCAGCTGCATACAGAGCCTGACGGCCGGGGGTGCGGGCGGCCGTCTCGGATTGACCGGCTCATCCACATCGGGCAATGGTGGCCTCGGGTCCTCATCGGCCGGCTTGCTGCTGGGCAGCAGCTCAGCCGGTGGCAGTGGTGGATGTGGTGGCAGTGGCGTTGGTGGTGTTGGTGCCGGTGGCGGTAGTTCTGGTTGCGGCGGTGGCGGCGGCGGCGGCGGCTCATCGTCGCCCTCAACGTCCGCCGCAGCGTCGGCAGCGGCGCAGTCCGGCTCGTCGGCCGCCTCGTTGCTCGGTGCGTCAAGTGATCCGAATAGTGTTGTCATGTGTAAGTTCTGTGCTAAAAGTTTTCCCGATGTTACATCACTGATCACGCATTTGTCGGTACATACAGGTGATCGACCATTTAAATGTGAGTTTTGTGGCAAAGCGTTTAAGTTGCGCCACCACATGAAAGATCATTGTCGCGTGCACACGGGTAAGTCCTCTATCTCTATCAATCTCAATCAATGAATCCATCCATTATGGATTCAATTCAATTCACTTCAATACATACATACACATATATACATATACTTTCATTAATCAATATTTGAGGTTAACTTTTTTTAACTTTCAAGTTTCAAAAGTTGAACTTTTTCTTCAACAAAATTTCTAAACACTTTGATCAGATTTGAAGCTTTGCTATCAAGCTTTTCGTCATGTCAACTCGTGACTTCATTTACAGTTAGACAGTTAAAGCTGAAGCTTTTAAAGCTTTTCCAAATTCACCATTCACCATACATCACATTTCACATTGATTTTGATATAACCTCAATCTGAAAATGACATATTGAACTTACACTGAACTTTTGTGATACCCGCAAACAAAAACCGTTGCATTTTGTGTGTGGGCAAATTGCAGGTGAACGACCATTCAGATGTCAAATGTGCGGAAAAACATTCTCGCGCTCAACGATCCTCAAGGCGCACGAGAAAACGCATTATCCAAAATATGCGCGAAAGTATTTGTCACCCAGCCCTGTTGATACAAAGGATGAGCTACCGCAATAGTGAAACGATTTTAGTTTGTTATTAAATTATTATTATTATTACTATTACTATTACAATAATAATAACAACAATAACAACAACAACAACAACAACAGTAACAACAACAACAATATCAGCAACAACAACAACAACAACAGTGCAAACTATTTGCATAATAATACCAACAACAACAGCAACAACTATAACTACAATTGATGAGAACGAGACAACAACAAGAGCAGCAGCAGCAGTTAAAGCGGCAGCAAGGCAGCAAGAATGAGACAGCAACAGCAACAATTTTATGACTTACTTAAGCGAAGAGCGCAAAGCTTAGAAACTTACACACACACACCTAAACACACACACACACACGAACACTCATATATATGTACATATTTTATTACTTATATATAGAAAACAAACTAAAAACGAGGCAAACAAACAGAAACAAAAACTGGCAAATCGAATTTGCTCCTTTTTAACTGAAGCGTAGCGCATAGAAAAGATATGACAACAACAAAAACAACAGCAACACACACACACACACACATACATACATACATACATATTGAAGGCAAAAGAGAGATAAAGATAGAGTTAGAGAAAAGAAATGATAGGGAAGTGTATAGATCGCATTAGATCGCAAGCAAGCAAGCATACATAAATAATACATATTATATATATATATACGATATATATATATACGATATATATCAACATATGTCAAATTGTTGAAATTTATACCAAGAGCGATAATATTTTTTTTAATGCAAAGAAAAGGATAAGAAAAACCAACACATAAACAGGACTCCACACATACACACACACATACACACAGAAAACACCGTGTTTTTTTGTCTCTATACGGTAAATATTAAAGAAGAAACAAAAAAAAAAATGAAGCAGAAGAAGAAAGAAAAACAAAATATGTTTAATTCTAATTTAGTGCGAAAGAAAGAATAAGCAAGAGTTTAAGCGTTGATCATATTTTATTTTTTTTTTCTATACAATATTTTAGTGAAGCGAAAGAAGAAGATAGAGAAGAAGAAGAAGAAAAAGTGCAGCGTGAAAGTTGTAGCAGGAATCTAATTAAAATTGATAAAAATATATAATATATATACATACATAAATGCGTATAAACATGTATATATATATATATTGGTATTTTCAAAAGTATATATATATATATACACACACACACATATAAGAGAACGTAAGACATATATACATAAAAACCACAAAAAATGAACAGCAAAAGTTAAAAAAATTCTACTAAATTATAATGATATACATATACATATATATATACATATATATATATATATATATATATATATATGCATACGATAGTAATGATATAGAAAAAGAACAGTGAACACGTGATGTAACTTTTTAAGTAATAATGATGATGATGATAATGATGATTATTATCATAATAATGATGATGTTGATTATGATAATGATAATGGCGATATTAGCGAGAGTTGTTGATAAGAACAACTAAAATTAGTTTAACAAGTAAAGATCTACATACTTATATACATATTAGCAAAGCAAAAGCAAATGCAAATGCAAATGCAAATGCAAAGCAAATGCAAAGCAAATGCAAAGCAAATGCAAAGCAAATGCAAAGCAAATGCAAAGCAAATGCAAAGCAAAGCAAAGCAGAGCAAAGCAAAGTGAACTGTTAACATAAAAAAAAACACCAGCATACTTTTGTGCTTTACCCCCCCCTCCCCCTCCCCCACTACTTTACTAATTGCTCGAAAACCGCAAAGAACGTATACCACATACATATCCACACACACACACACACACACACAACACACACACACATACAAAATTTTGACACAGTTTAATAGGCTTATCAGACTTGTCTTAGCCCCAGTCAATATATATATATTGACCTTAGTACCTTATGCGATAAGTAAAATGCCCAAAAAGAAAGAAACAAAAACATTTTTGACGAAAGTATTCGTAGACGAACTTCTCACGGCAGATGGCGCCACACACACCCCGATCTTCTTACGGCAGGTGGCGTCACACACACACACACAAACACAAAAAAAATCAACCCTGCAACAAACAATATTGAACTTATTATACAAAATTAACTCTCACACAGGCAAAAGGCACACTATACACACTATACCTAAAGTTGGTATGTGTACTATATATATATATATACATATATATATATATATATATACTTGTATATATGATAAACATAATTAACTTTTAGCCTCATATACATACACACATATAGTATATACCAACAACATACATACATTTACAACCTATATACTAAATATACGGTCTCTATATATACAATATACAATATTTATATATACGTATATAAGCAAAATCCCCAATCCCCCAAAAGAGATATCGAGAACTTGTATAGCAGAAGACATCTAATGTGGAGGCACTTTGAATATGAATATGAAATTGAATTCAAATCATGGACAGACATACAGACATACGCGTGAATTATGCAAAGCAGCAGAATTACATAGAATATCTGTGATCTTAAATATATATATACACACACACACATACACACACACACATGCATATATATATATATATATAGTTTATAAAGAGAAAGTGAAAAACATATATATACAATACATACTACTCTTATATTAAAATATCAACATAATCGAAAAGAGTTTTCCAAAAACAAAGTCAAAGTCAAAGTCAATTTCGATTTCGATTTGATTTCAGATCTAGATCCAGATCCATTTTGCAGATCAAATATATATATGCTGTGTATATGTAGAGCTTGTAGCTTCAACCAAGTTTTCTTTAGGCTTTGCATTCGATTTTGAACCCCAAAACACTTTGTTTCTGTTCATTTCTTTAAATTATATAGCTTTTCGCACACACACACACATACACAATGAGCTACGTTCCTTTTGGGTTGCAAGATGTTCGATTTTTGCTCCGTGTTTACTTTGCTTTGACCAAAAAACCAACACCACCCCCAAACACCAAGAATTCAATTAATATAATCGCAGTTATTTGATTTTATTCCTTGACAAAATTTTTGAGTTTTTTTGTAAAAGGATCAACAACAAACTTTGGCTAAACATTTGCTAGGATGAAACATTGCTAGTTCTTAAGCAAAATTATGTGTTATTATGTTTATATATTATATACTCTATATATATATATATATATATTTATATATATATATATTCTGATTGCTATGAATACGAATATTTTATTCCGTTTCGTTTTATTTTTTTTTTTTATTGATGTGGTCTCAATATTGCTGTGTGGCGCTTCCAACAACAACAACAACAGCAAGAAACGAGCAAACTTTCTACATTTTTTCAAGCAGATGTTAGATGTTATAAGAATATATATATAAAAGCCCAGAGTCAGACAGTGTATAGCGCAAAAAACAAAAACAAAAACAAAACCAATACAAATCGATCTCAAAATTATAACACAAAACAAATTATATTATAAAAAAAAAAAACAAAACAAAACAAAAACAAAAACTAGTACACCATCTTTTTTTGGGGGTAGAAGGGCTCTCTGGCCAGAAATACATACATACATACATACATACATGTGTATATGTATGTAACTATATATGAAGCGATTGTTAAGGCGGGGCCGTGCGCATTTTGGGATCGGCAGGCGAAAAGCAACAACAAAATGCGTAAAATAAACAACAAAAAAATATCATAAATAATAAATAATAAAAAAAAAAACACACAAAAACGCACGTTAGGCAAAATTCTAAATTCTAAATTTTTTAAATGAAAACCAAAAAAAAAGAGCAAAAAAGCAAGCAACACTTTTTCGGCAAAACCCAAAAACCAAAACACACGCAAGAAAAAAAAAGAGAAAAATACCCAAAAAATCTAGCGAAAAAGATGATAAAAAAAAAAACAAAACACTTTTGGATTAAACAATTTGGCTGTGATAGCATTAAACAAACAAACAACAACAACAACATAAACAAAAAAACCTAACCAAAACCAACAAGAAATTGAGATATATATTAAGAAAAATCTCAATTGAAAATTATTCGCTTTGCATTTTTAAGACGCTAAAAAAAGAAAAAAACTTTGAAAAACATTTTGTTGTTGGCTTATTTTCTCGCAGGAAGCGCAGTATTAGAGAAAAACAAGACAAGACAAGACAGGACAGGACAAGTTTAGACAAGACGTAAGACGGGAAACGAAGAATATTACCCAAAAACCCAACAGGCATCAATTTGACATTGTGATGTTAACAATATATTTGCAAGGAACTGAAATCGAATTGAAAAAGATTTTTGCATATATAATAATTAAATATTTAAAATTTAAACATAATCATATATAACATAATATACATACATACATATATAATCGTATAATGGAAAGAAAGAAAGCAAAAAGCAAACAAAATTTAACGTTTAGGAACAAAAAACAAAACCAAAATTGTGATTTTCGGCCTTTTAGAAACAAAATTAAACAAAATTATTACTCAATAATTAAAATAATTAAACGTAACCAAAAAAAAAAACAAAAACAAAAACACTTAAACTTAAATTTAAAAGCAAAGCTAAATAAAGAAAAACGCTTCCATTTTTTTTTGATTGGCTGGGCAAAGACAAAAAAGAAAAAGGGAAATTTTGTAGTTTTTTTTTTGGAATAATATTTATAACATTTGGCTTGCAAAATGCGCACTGGCAACAGCTACACATCGAAAGTGAGAATGAAACATTCCAAGCAAAGAGTATCTAGGAAGAATTTAAAAAGATTTTGCAGTCAGACAAAGCGCCCAGGAGAAGCGTCAGCATTTTGAGACCACAAAAAAAAAAAAAAAAAAAAAAAATTAATGTTTTTTTTTAAATATTTTTAATTTAACTTTTTTTTTTGACTGCACTGACAAACCAACAATGTTTTATGCTCTGTGTCTCTACGAAACAAACATTTTTTATTATAATTATTATATTATTTTTTTTCGATATATACATATATCTATGTGTATATATATATATAATTTAATATTTAAGCAAATGTTATTATTATGATTATTACACACTTATTGTAACAACAACAACCTATATGAAATTTATTTAGCTTTAGCGCAAAAAACGAAGAAGATGAAGAAGGAGAATGAATATGAAAATGAAAAGAAATTAAATGAAAAACATGGCAACAATATTTTTTTTATGTTCACATTTTTTAGTCTAAAAATGTATTCAAATTAATTTTTCTACATTAACTTTATACACATATATATGTTTATAATACAAATTCTGTTTATCTGCGCTTAGTTAATATACTATAACAACAACAACAACAACAACACACACACACAATGAATTTGTAAGCTTTATATGAGAAAAACACATATAACAACAGGCAAAAAAAAAGTTATTGTGAACTACACCACAAAGCAAATGATATAAAAAACAAAATAATAATAAAAAAAAAAACAAAATTAAAAATGAAAAAACAACAAAAAACCGTTGAAGTAAACAACAATTTTTGATTGGGTTCGTTTCGTTTCCTTTCGTTTGGTTCATTTCTCATTTTGGTTCACAATTTTTTCGATTTTCGTTTTTCACATATCATTTTATTCATTCATTGTGTTACATTCATTACATTCATACACACCCACACACATACATTACATACATCCATACATACATTACATATGCATATTGTTCTCTATACATAATTTCATTGTTTCTTTTGTTAGTATGTACTTTATTTTGTAATCTAATTTAGTTTATGTAAAGTTAAGTTCAGTTTTAAGTTGTGATCAAAAGTTCCTTACTTTGGTTCCCCGCGCGAGCGCCCGTCCCGCACCATGGGCCTTTTTTTACATATGTTTTGTTTTTACTTTTGTTTACTTCAAGACGCCATTTGAAAACATTTCAACAAGTTCCTTGACGACAGCAACAAAAAAGCAAAAAAGCAAAAAAACGAAAACAAAAACACAAAAAAATACGAAAAACATAGCAAAATATACAATAACAAATTTAAAAATCACAAAAAAAAAAAAAATATAAAAACAACAACAACATCAACTACATACCAATTCTAAGAATTCTAATCTGCAGCCACTACAGAAAAAAGTTATTTCTTTTTTTTTATTAATATTTTTTTTTTTGTATATTTTTTGCTTGTTTTATGATTACGTTTACTTTGGTTTGGTTGTTGCCAGGTTTTACATACATATGTATATCGATATATGTATATCGATAATTGAGAGAAGCCCCAAAGTAGTGCTGCTTCCCAAAATAGTACTTGCTAATACAAATTTTTAGTCAAAATTTTATCAAAAACACTTTTTAGGCAAAAACAAAAACAAAAAAAAAATTTAGAGCGCTTTACAGAAAATTAAGAAAAACTAAAATCAATTAAATTAAATTACACTTCAACTTCAAATTGGTTGGTATAATTATATAAGGCGCACAACGTACGAAACCGAATCAAAGTTTAAGCACCAATAATATCAAGCCTCTTCTCTATGCGAACATATAACCAAAAAACAAATACCAAGTAGAAGAAGAAGAGTGCAGCCTTCTCGGCGATTCTCAACATACATTAGACTCAAATTTAATACACATACATACTGATATATCTACACACACACACATATATATATATATGAGTTTGATCATAAATATATATATAAGTTTGAAAATCGAAAGAAAGAGAGAGAGAGAAGGAAAAGTTTTAGGTCAGCTTTAGTTTGGTTTGAGTGCTTATCAGTTATCCCTTTAGTTAACAAGCTAGCAGCACAGTTAACACACACACACACACACACACATACATATAGATATATATATATGTACACTGCAAATGAAGGTTAGAGAAAAAGAAAAAATAATATCATTAGGCGTACTGCAAAAATGCATTTTAATGGAAACAGGAATTTAAACGATATATATATATGATATATATATATACAGAAGAAGTAAGAATATATATATATGTATACATATACAATACATACATACAATAATATAAATAATAATGATAATATATTTCGAGTAATCCAGAAAGTAAGCAAAGCAAAAAGTTATTTATATATGAATCTATAAATACTAAACAAAATTACTAAAAAAAAAAACACCAAACGCATACTAAATACCACACAAACACACACACACACATACAGATACAGTTACACCCTATACGATAGTATGTACTACGATATATCGCATAAACAAAAAAAAAAACTATGCTATTTATTATTAGAAATGCTGTACAGCAAAAAGTGTAGTAGAATCAAATTCTAGTGAGAATGACTTAAAAAATAAAACAACCTGACAAACACGGATACACACACACACACACACATCCGTACGGTAACATGACAGTTACGTATACGCAACGTAACACAGACAAAAACAAAGATGAAACGATTTTTGATTGGTAAAAACGGACAGAAACAGACAGAAAATGACGCTAGATTTGCATACAACTCGAATTTATATATAAATAAATACATACATACATGCATTACGAACAAACAAACAAAAAAAATAATAATAATATAATTAACCCATACAATCTACTTATACTAAAATACAATTACTATTTGTTTCGAGTCCGCAACATAAAAATCGAAAAGAAAAAACGAGAGAAACATTTTGAAATGTTTTCGTTGACGAAAAGCTTTGGCACACAACAATTAACTAGTTTCGAATAATCCAAACTCAAAATCAACAAAATCAAACAAAAAAGAAGTATAATGAAAAATTCAAAATCACATCTTCAAAACCAAAAATATCTCCAAAAAATTAAATCAAATTAAACTAAAATTCCAAAAACTCAACTCAACAAAAACTCAAAATACAAGTTTCGGATAAACAAAGACAAAACAAAAGCAAGTTTGAATGAAATGAAAAATGACAAAAATAACTTTTCTAAACTACTTTCGGCATAATTTTTTCGTTTCGGTTTCCGTAAAAAAATCTCATACATTAAAAATACTAAATGAAAACAACTGAAAATAACTTAAAAAACTTAATATATATTTTTTGTTTTGTGTATAATTCTTTTGAGTTTTTTTTGTCTAGCAGAAAATTGCTCAGGGTAAACACAGATTCTTCCAATACAATATAACTAAACAACAACAACAAGCAACAAGCAACAGAGAACAGCAACAACAAGCAACAGTAACAGTAACAGTAAATAAATAATATTTATATATGCATATACCTTATATCTGTATACATTCATACATATATCTATATACATATATACAACAACTTTGCAACTACAACAACAAGCAACAAGCAACAATAGTACCAATATTAAAAGAACCATTACAAAGCGTTATAAACCTTTTGTAAAGTAAAGCAACAAAACAAAACAAAATGAAATGAAAAAAAATACCAAAATGGCTGCAAAATGCTTTAAATAAACATAAATAAGTACTTACATATTAATAACTATTTTTTGAAATTAATGCATATTTTTTTATTATACCAATAACAAATAATAACAACAATAACAAATGAATCAAGAAGAAATCAACTATATAATTCAATTATACAAACTATAAACAACATACAAATGATATAACATTGAATTTTTTGATAATAAATCTAACTTATTTACACAATCAAATCATAACAAGACTAATGCCCCCAAGAAGTTAAACATAATACCTTATTACCAATTGAAACAATTGAACCATTGAACCAGTGAACCATTATACCGTTGAACCGTGATTTCGTTTGTATAGAAAAGAGAGCGAGAGAGAGAAAGAGAGTTAGATAGAGAGAGATTTGTTAATTCAATCCCAACCAAATGCCTTCTTTACAGTCGTAGTGTGTAATTATTCATTCATTTTTCCACACATATATATATGTGCGACAGACAGACAGACTGTTCAACAGTGCAGCGAAACAAGTTGATCGTGAACTAGTTCCAAACAGTTACAGTTACAAACTGCCCATAGATCAATTTCTTTTGTAAGACAATAAACCGAAACACACAACTCACTGCAGGGAATTGAGTATAAATTCAAGTGCGCATATCAATTGATTCAATACATATACATATACAATACGATACAATAAATAGTTCAAATAAACCAGTTCAACAAACTAGCTTGTAAAGCCAATTAAACGGAACTAGTTCGCAACAATTTGCCACACTGCACTGCGTAAAACTTAACTGTAAACAAAACAACTGTAGCAAAAGAGCAAATGAACAAGAAACAAACCAAAACCCAAAACCAAAATGTTCGGCATGCCGAACTAGCCGAATACCCTTGATCGTTCCTAATTAGAAATCAACTGATCAACTGCAAGAGTATTCGATTCGTATTGAAACAGTAACAGTAACAGTAAAAGTAACAGTAGTAAGCAAAAACACACAAGTAAGTAACACAAATGTACCCTGTTGACAGAATGCCTTCATCTACACACACATTCACATACATAATCACCTACAATACAAATACTTTAAGTCTTACAAACCTTGATCGATAAATCATAATGTGTACATAATGTGGTGGAATCATGTTTGTCCCCCTTACCGTACCGTACCATACCGTACCGTATCGTACATACACAGACGTACCTAGTTTTCTGTTTTTGATTTACCATTTCCATGTAACTAACTAATTATTAATTGAGCTAGAATTCATTATACAACATACATACATACATACATATACTATATATGAACAAGTACAATCGATTGTTTTTCAACCCTGTTTTGTTTTTTTTTTTATATTTTGTGTTTGAAAATATGCCTTTTTGTGTTCGACGTTCGTTACTTTTGTATTAACGAAACTTGTAGGAAATCAGCTGATGGGCTGATAATTACCGTTAACCGTTAACCGACTGTGAAGCAGTGATGCAAAGCAGCAAAACCGATAACCGATAACCGATAATCGATAAACAGATAAACAAATATAGAGTGAAACACAATAAATCCGACATTGGTTTCATCGGCGTATATAACAACAACAACAACAACAACAGCAGTAACCGTAACAACAAACAATACAATAATCAAGAGATAAAGAGAACCTAACAAACTAACTAAAGATGTTTGAGTGCCAAGCTAATAATTCGAAACAAACTGTAAATAAACATTAATACATAGTCACAGACACAGTGTAAAGTGGAAAACACCATAAATAATTAGTATTTTTTTTTTTTTTTTTTGTGTTTTTTGTAGTTGACTCTCGTTAAATCAGTAATATAGGAACTAGTTCCAAGCTGCGAGCTATCGAAACTGGTTCATTTAAATATGAACTAAATCACGCTGTAAGCCACACACAGACATAACTGTACATAACAGACTTGTAAAGTTGATTGAATCTATAGTAAGGATTTTTCGTTTTTTCACACTACAAAAATGCTGAAATTTTATCAATTGAAATGATATATACATATATATATATATACACGGACATAATCTATATACATACACATACATATATACATTTAGTAGCTCCGATATGGAACGAATGTAAATACTAAAATACATAAATATAAATTTCAACTTCAATTTCAAGACACAAGTCAGAGAGAGACACAAGAAAAAACCAAGAACATAGAACCAATTTTTGAATGTAACTGTACATTTCCAACTATACACATACATTATGAATACACACACACACACACACAGATTTGAGAACATTTATATGCTAAACTGAGTTACAACTTGAAAGATAAACAGTTACAGTTTTGGATGGGATACAAGAAACAGATACAGATACAGCTAAGAGACACGTATTTACAAGAATATACAAGAACAAATACACATACATACTATATAGCAGGACACATTTGATTACTTAAAGCTTCAGGCAGTTCGCTCAACACCCAAAAACCCAAAAACCCAAAATCGAAAACACACACGTTTAGGCTGAAGATAAGTGAGAATTGTTAATATACATATATATATACATATACATACATACATACTTAAATGACAAGCAACAAATAAGGCTTTTAAGCTTATTTTAAGATGATAACAAGATTCGTACATTTTTTTGGGTAATGATTAAAAACAACAACAAGAAGAGAAACGTAATCCATAAGACAAGCAAAACGGAGAAAAGAAAAAAACAAAAATAAAATAAAGAAAAAACAAGAAAAAAGATGAAAAAACAACAACAACAACACTGTAGTGCCTACTCCCCTTTAAAAAAAAAAAAACAATTATATATATATATATATATATATATGAAAAATATATATATACAATACATATATATACACTATACATACTAAAGTAATATTTTATAAAAAGCATAAACAAATGTCAAAAAAAAAAAAAAAAAAAATAACTGTATGGCAAGGTATAAAAAGAGATGAAGAAGAAGAATTCAAGAAGAATTGCAGTTTTTTTGATAGTTATTTTTTTAGGTGAGGAGCAAAAGGGAGGCATTGAATCATATATACATATATGATATATACAAACATATATATATATATATCTCTTTACTATATATACAGAGACACTCACACACATACACACACACACAAACACACACCAATACATAAAGTGTGTAAAATAATAAAAAACAGCATAAAAACAAAATGAATGAAAATCAATAAAAAGTTTCTAAACAAACAAAATTCATTTATGATTAAGACCTAGGCATTAGCAAAAACAAAAACAAAAACAAAAACAAAAACAAAAAACACAACCAAATCAATAACAATAACAACAAAAGTAGCAACAACAACAACAAACAGCAACAAACAACAACAACAAAGTAGTTTTGCATATCCCCCACAAAAGATACTTAACAAAAAATACCAGAAAACAAAATTATTTAGATATATGTATATTAGTTTATAGATCGCAAAAATATTTTCACAGCCACAAACAAAAACAAAAACAACAAGAACAATAACAATAACAAATACATATTAAAACCAAAAAAAAAAAAAAAACACAAAAATAATTAAAAACTTACAAAAAAAAAAACATACTTTATAAAATTTAAGCAAGATCATACTAAAAGCAAACAAATTTTTCAACAACAAAACCAATTTTTTAACCTTCCACACAACAAAAAAGAAAAACTCTATTCGTTTATGTTTTTTTTTTCATTAGTTTTTGTTTTTAAAAATTTTTTAACAACACTCATTCATACATTAAGAAATCTCCAAGCCGGTTGGCTCCAGGCTCGTTTTCGGCTGCACTCTTCCCCGAGTCTGCTAGTCCCCTCTACGGGAGGAGGAGATCAAGTTGAAGTTTCTGAGTTTTATACTCTTCTGATTACTTATCCGTCTACCCGCAAGCTCCGTCGCTGCAATCTGATGGAGTAAGCCTCAAGCTGATAGTCTATGGTTCCATTCTGAGGTCCTTGTGAAGGGTCGTACTTTCGATTCGGACGTACCAGCTCTGGATTCCATATCTTCAAGTCGGGGATAGTTTATTTTCTTTATTTATGCTTGACACACACACACTCACACACACATGAACAGAAAATAATATAGTTTTTAGTTACAATAACAATAACAAAAGATGTTGAAATATGTTTAATTAAGTTTCAGTTTCCATTGCGCTTAAATTTAATTTAGCAAATTTTGCCACATCCAAAAAACAAGTAAAAATAAAAAATATATATTTACAGACAGTTTAGAAACAAACATTCGAATAATACCATAATTATATATATATATATATATATATTAAATAGCTAAATAATAGTTTTAGTTAAACTACGGTTGAAATTTTACGTTTCCTATTGAGGCTCATTCTTAATTTTTGTGTTTGTTTTTATATATTTTTTCGCAATTTAATTTACATATTTTATATATTTTATTCATAATTCAGAATGAAAGAAACATAATCACACACACACACACATCAATATATATAGATATATATATATAGGCAACTCAAAAAGCAAGAAGCAAGAAGAAGAAATGAATCGTTTTGGCAGAAATTGAAGTGAATTTTTTTTTTTCAATTTTTTGCTTATGTATATCTAGTAGATACCATATAGAGATAGAGTATCAAGAGGCTGCTTAGGATTGACAGTTGTTGCTTTTCACATTGAGCTGTTCCAAAAACAAAACAAAAACGATAACACCAACAACAACAACAACAACAACAAAATAGCTGCAATACGTTATAATTACGTCAATATGTTCCTAACAATATAGACATAACATGCATATACATACATATATATTTATAAATTATGATTAACTAACTATAAAGCCCCGGACAGATAGAAGAAGAAGAACAACAACAACAACACATACAACAATTATTTTAATATAAGTGCGCACACACACACACACATACAGCAGCAACAACTAAACACACACACACCGAAAAAATTATAAAAAGAAAAAAAATTAAAACAAAAAAAAAACAAAAATCAAACAAACAACAACAAAACAACATTAGTTAAGAGGCGCGTATCTAAATTCATTTTATAATAATTTCTTAATTTAAGTTGTGTTTTTGTCTTAATCTATATATATATATATATATACATAAGCATACATAGGTATTATTGATATTATTTTTCCCTCGAAACCCACTGAAAAAAAAAAAAAAGCTTATTTATCAAAACAAAAAAAAAAAAAACAACTTTTGAAATACCTTTAATATTAATTGCAATTTGCGTTCCATTTCATAATTTTTTTTAGTTTTTTTTTTCACTTAAAATAAGTAATCAAATATATATATATATATATACATTCATACCCATATATACATATATATAAAGTATATAATTTTTTTCGCAAATAAATTGATATAATGACAAAACCGAGATCATTTACTTAAAGCATGTTTCACTCATTTCATTATACTCACACACATACACACACACACACCCATACACTCATATACATTTGCATTCGCATCAGCTTCTTTCTCGTTAGTTTTTCTTACTCGCTGAGTTTTTTTGGGCGAATGCAACCGACGATTGTAAAATGCTTGAGCTTTCTCTTATGTACAGACTCTTTTATGTATTTTCTTTGTTTTTGTATGACAATTATCAATCAAACTGGTCAAGAAAAATATACATACATACACATACATACATACATATATGCGAGTTAAAAGAGCTTGAGCTTGATTTAAAATACCAAAAGAAAAACAAAAAATGAAAAAAACGAAATATATACATTATACATATAAAGAAAAAATAATAAAAATCACACAACCACATACACACACACACACACACACCGGTGACGAAGGTTAAAAAATCGATATATACATATACATATATATATATAAAATCGATATATATATTTTTTTTTCATAGTCGACCACAAATCGATAAACAGAAAACCGAAAACCTAAAAAACCAACTAAAAGCACTGAGCAACAACAACAACACACAACAACTTATAGCCAACTCATTTTTGAGTTGAGCAATGCTGAAAAACGGATGAAAACAAGTCAACTACTCGTTGAATTAATACTGAAATAATACTGAATAAAGAATAACGAAGAAAGAAGAAAAATTTAAAACAAAATCAAGAAGAAGAGCAGCTTATATCAGGCACCAACACAAAAAATAGATGCAAACCAAACAAATATTTTAGATGAGAAATCCCATAACACACACACACACACCAATACACACACACACACCAATACACACACACACAACAACAACAACAACAAAGTGGTAAATTAAACATATTTTAGGCAAACCCCCAAAACAAAAAAAAACAAATAAAAAACAAAAACAAGGCAAACAAAATTTATATGAAATTATTAAATGAACAAAATATTTAAGCAAAGCAAGGCATATCATAGTTTATAACAAAAAACAAAAAAAGAAGAAGGAGACACACATACACACACCCACACACACACGCGTATACACACACCGTTAAACGAGATAGCTCTTAGCAGCTGAAAAATTGATATGCATAATCTCAAAATTCCATAGCACAACACAAGAACAATGAGGCAAAGGCTTTCCAAACAGTTACTTAGGATCCAAAAACTAAAAAACCAAAAACATAATTAAAAACTTAAAACCCAACACGGGAGTGTTAAGGTAAAAAAAAGGTATAGCAATAAGAAGATGACACACACACACACACACAGAGACACACACACAGACACACAGGCTAGAGAGCACTAAGTAACAAGGTTAACCTAAGAGGACCTTTATGAAAATATTTATATATATTCATACATGATATATGATATATACTATATGGTCATGCATATAGCCAGCTATATAGATATACCATATGCATAGAGACCGCAAAAAAAAGAAACTTCTAGTTGACGAAAGTGTAGCCGTTTATAAAAACGAAAATAACAAGTAAAAACCCAAAAAAAAAACCCAAAAAACATGAACAAAGATTATGAGCGAGATATAGAAAACAAATAACAGATAAATACAAAGAGTAAAGAATGATAAAACAGAACAACAACAACAACAACAGCAACAACAACAAGTAAAACAACACACAAAAGGGAAAAACCAAAACAAGATGAGAAAAAAAGAAAGAAAAACATAAAAAAACGAAAGATAAATTCTATATAAATAAAAACTATTAAAAATAATGAGCAAGAGTTTTTTATTGGGCTTTTTTACAATTGATCAACAATGATCAATAATTAGCTCTATTTGAGTACTTTTATACTTTTTTAATTAAAATAATTATCTTTATTTGAATACATTTATATGGGTATCAAGTAGAAAACTGAAGAATCTTAACTTGCGAAGAGTTATACAGTATAAATATACAATTTTAATCCCCCAATAAATGTTTTTTTGTTAGTAGTAAAGTAAGCAAGTGTCTTCGAAAGTCTGGCAACGCATACGTAAGTACTTTCATCTGGCAACTCGTCGTCGTCGTCGTCGTCGTCGTTTTAACAGCTATTAAGTTAGTAGAAACAACTACTACATACAAATAATGTTAAAGTTTTGATTTGCTTATTTGCTTGTATACGATATAAAGATAATACATTTATATATAGAGCATGTAAATAGTGCAATGCATGTTCGATTAAGGCCAAAGAATTATTTTCCCTACTACACACACACACACACACACACAATGTCCTCGAGTCGAGTAGCCTAGCAAAACATAGCAGCAATTGACTGGCCCTGGACCTTTCCCCCCTCGACCCTTTCAATCACAAGTTATTATAGATACCTATATAGTTGAGAACTGAGTTGAATGCCAAATACTAATATATATATATATCTTTATACACAAACCCGATCTATATCTTTAACAGCTGCTGCGTAACTTTAGCTCCCCCATGAGCGCCATGGCCGCCAGCCGTTGCCCCACCCCGTTTGCGTTTCCATTTACGCCACTTGGCTTGAGCCTTTTCGACATTGATCCGTCCAGAATATTGAGCCTGCTGCATCACCAAACCTGGCTGGCCGAAGAAGCATTGCGGTAAGAAACTCACACAAAATATTCAAATCAGAAGTTAGACTGCAGTATCTAGACGAACCGTTGGGTTTTAAACATATATCCTAAGATGTTTCATTAGAAAACATTTCGGTTTCAAGAAAAACTCTTTTGGCTAACTTCGTTTGCTGTCAAATAGCTTTTAGACCTTCAAATATATCAGTTTTTCTATAATAAATCATATTTTATAAATAATATGCCCTAAAAAGTCGCTTTAGGAAACTTTTTTTGTTGGTTTTCGGTTTCTAACAATTTCCTTTACACAATTTCGTTTAGCACACGAGGATTGCTAAGCGCACCGAAGGATTTTCCTCACCGTTTTACCACGCTTAGTGATCTATTGACCAAGGACTATCAGGCAAGTGCTGCCGGCCAGTTTGTGTCAAAATCAACGCAACCGCAGCAGACGCAGTCCACAACGAACCGTTCCAGCGATCCACAGTACAAACAACATCAGCAACAACAACAACATCAACAACATCAACAACAACATCAACCACAACAACAGCAATCACTTGCCGCCTTTAATCTACGGTATGCCACACCCAACACCAGCAACTTTTTTCAGCAAACCAAATCGGGTAAGTCCACAAATGCGCCCTCGCCCCAACAAATGGCGACATCATCAACGATTTCCTGCGGCGAATCCCAGCTGGAGACAGCCCAAGCCGAACCGAAACGCATTACCGTCCAGGATAACGATGATGTCAGCATTGTAGAGCATTGTGGCAGCGAACGTCGCGTTGTGACACCCAATAGCAGTGCATTATTGTACAAGGAATCTCTGGAGCAGCTGCTGGCCCAGCAGCAACAGCAACAACAGCAGCAGCAGCAACAGCAGCAACAACATCAACAGCAGCGACGTCGCGCCGCCAACAACAGTACGCCAGGCACTGGCACTGGCACCGGCAATGCCATGGCAACACCATCAGGTGTTGGTGGTCCAACAGCAGCAACAGGAGTTGGTGTCGGTGTCGGTGCTGGTGTTGGTGTTGGGGTGGGAGCTGGTGTCATTGTTGATGCGAGCGGATTGCGTCAGTATACGAAACTGTTGTTGTCGGGCGCCGGAACGCCTGTTAGTTGCACAGATACCTCGAGCAGCTGCAAGGAAAAGAGCTCCTCGTCGTCTACCTCATCGACGCCACCGCCAGGTGGCGCACTTCTCGCACAGCATCAGCAGCTCAGCCAAATGCTAAAGAGTCCATCCGATACATGCTCCTCGCTGTTCAGCGAACCCATCGAGGAGGAGACACGCTGTGTCGTCTGCAATGCCCATTTCCCGAATGTTTGGCTGCTCGAACAGCATGCGGCACTGCAGCATCCGCACATTGGTCCCGGCGAGGAGAAGCCCTTCATTTGTGAGCAGTGCGGCCAATCGTATCGCTATCGTAGCGCCTATGCCAAGCACAAGGAGCAGAATCATCGTGCCCGCCTGCCCGCCGATAAGCTCTTCACCTGCGACGTCTGTGGCATGCAGTTTCGCTATCTCAAAAGCTTCAAGAAGCATCGTCTCAATCACGCCCTGGAACGTTTACATGGCAAGAAGAGTATCGGCGTGGGCATGGGTGTGGGTGTAGGCGTGTCAGCGGCACGAAACCTTGTCAGTGGTGGTGTCGGTGTTGGTGTTGGTGGTGCTGGTTCTGGTGCTTCTTCATCTGCACTGAGTGGCGCCCAACAGCTAGAGCAAGATGTGGTGACCAGCTCACAGGAGCCAATGCTGGCCGATGAGGGCGAAGACCTGCGCATCAATGTGAAGCGTGAGGGTGATGAGACAACCGCCGGACTCTTGCAGCAGCATCAGTTGCACCAGCTCCAGCACCAGCATCATCAGCATGCCCACCAGCAGCAGCATCAGCAGGATGCCAACAGCGAGGAGCATGAACAGGATAACACCATCGATTCGGCTGGCATTACAATGCTCTACAATGACAACAACTCATCGGCTTCGGCCTCCACCAGCGCCACGGAGCCAAACATAAGCAGCTCCGATGGCATACATAGTACAAACAAGCGGGTAAGTGATTGTTACTAAGAAACACTTCCAGGATCTAGTAAGTAATCAATGATTCACTTGGCTTGCAGTCCCGCCTGTTGAACAGCGCACACCACTTGGAAACGGATCCCTCCTATCATCATCATCAACAGCAACACCATCACCAACATCAACATCAGCATCAGCATCATCATCAACAGTCGCAGGCGGCACAGCAGCAACAGTTGCCACCACATTTGGGGCACGTATCACTGCCAATGGCCAGCGCCGCAGCTGGTTCATCATCGGCGGCCGCTGCGGCTGCCGCAGTTGCAGCTGCAGCCGGTTGCAATTCGAGCGCCAGTGCAAGTGGTACCAGCAGCACTGGTGGCAATAGCGGCGCTGGCGGAATCAGTTCGCTCAGCTCTCTCACATCGCTGATCAATGCGGAACGCATACCCAATGAGCAGTTCCTGGGCCTCAATCCGCAGGAGGCTTCTATACTCAATTTTTTGCGTGTCGATGCCGCTGAACGACAACGTGACAAGCGGTAAGTACGATTCGCAGTTCAACTGGTAGTGAACTAGTTCTTATCACTAGTTCAAGTAATTACATTGCAAACTAAACATTAAGTTCAAAGAAGTCAACTAATGAAGAAACTATTGAAGAACAGTTTACCTAGTTCAATAAGTGAACTAGTTCTTATCACTAGTTCAATAAATTACATTGCAAACTAAACAATTAATTAAAAAAAGTCATCTAATGAAACAATTTTTGAATAACCCTTGAACTGGTTCAATAAGTGAACTAGTTCTTATCACTAGCTATAATTAGTTCAAAAGCGTCAACTAATGAAGTGTTTTCTTCCCATTGTAGACCGGCAACCTCACGCTTTGCCTGCCCGTTTTGCGGCAAGTGCGTGCGCTCCAAGGAGAACCTCAAGCTGCATGTGCGCAAACATACCGGAGAACGACCGTTTGTTTGCCTGTTCTGCGGTCGTGCCTTTGGCGGTAAATCCGATTTGACCCGTCATCTGCGCATCCATACCGGCGAGCGACCCTATCACTGCGAATCGTGCGGCAAGTGTTTTGCCCGTGCCGATTATTTGTCCAAGCATTTGACCACTCACATACATAATGCGCCCCGCTGAGATGAGGCGCGTAGGAGGCGTCTCCTACGCAGATAAGCTAACACACACACACACACGCACACACACACACTACACGTACAACACACAAAAAGAAAAGGAAAAGGAAAAACACACCACTCGAAAAACTAAAAAAAAAAACAAACAAGAGGCATAAATTACAGGAAAACATATGGAAAATTGATGTATAGAACTTTTATTACACACATTATTATTATTATTAGTAGATTAACGCTATGAGAAAACAAGTGTCTAACATTCATATATATATATATAGACGATATATGTATATGTTTTTATTTTATAAACATCATTATTATTATCACAGAGTTCGAATTTTAGATGGTGTAAGCAAAAGTAACGAGGCTGAAGTACAGTCAGCACACACAGTTAAGCCAACAAGGAGCTAGTTGTATTATTATTTTTGTAAAAATAATAAATAAATTTTTTTTTTTTTTTTTGTAAAAAAGAGAGATGAAAAAAACAAAAACTGGCAACTATTAGAACGGGTAATAATGTGTTTAACATTTAAAAAAGTAAAATATTAATATTGTAATTAGTAACTCCATTTTTTTTTTTTTTTTGCAATTGGTTAAGTGGAAGAAAACCGATAGAGTTGTGTTAGGTTTTTTTTTTTTAAATGAATTTCATGAGTTCTGGCAGCTGCAAGACAACTAACTAGAGAACAACAACTAACTACAACAACAACAAAATGCAATATTAAATAGTCTGTTTATATTTTTGTTCTATTAGAAACAACAAATGAAATCACCAAGTACCGTAATCTGCCGTTTACACACAATAGTTGAATACATAAATAGTACTACTTACTAATAATTTAACATTTATTTAGTTAAACGAAAACACAAAGCACAAAACAAAACAATATAGCTAAATCTATATCGTACAAATGCAGTTAAGAAGCGAACGAGTTAAACTCACAAAACGAGACGAGTTGGCAGCGCCAATACAGTAGAAGAAGAAAAAGCACTAGAAGATGATGTGGAAAGAGAGAGAGAAAAGCTTGTTCCAGCGATAACAGTAACAGTAACAATAACCAACAATAATGCAAATTGATTTATTTTAGTTATTTAGCAAAGGACAACACATAACAGATACAGATACATATAGGCAAAAGAAATGGCAACAGAAAATCAAAATCAAAATCAAAATATCACAAGAGGCAAGAGACAAATGTAAACTAACTGGAAAACTAAACTACTTACAATCTGTACTATATACAAAATCAAATATAATGCTGTATATGATGTATATGTAACTATTTGTTTTAAACCGTATGTGCTAGCTAAAAGCAAACAGACAACAAACTTATTATTATTTATAGCAAAAACAAAAAGCAAAATCAAAAGCAAAGCAAACATATTGAGGCAAAATCAGTTTTTTTCTGAGAGTTTTTGTTTGGGGAGTTAGGAACTTGGAGTAGGGGGGGTCTGATTGGGGGCGGGTTAAGGCAGAGGCTAGAGTTACAAAATAATATTTACTTATGTGCAACCACCGTCAATAGTTTAATTAATTAATGAACTAACTATTATACGACTATACGACAACAAGCAAATAGTAAACAAAACAAAATGAAATAAAAACAATAACAGATTACAATAGAAGAAGTCTAACAATAACAATTAACGATTACAATTACAAATATGCAACATAAGCAAAAGAAACAAAATGTTTTTTTACAAAACTACAACTACAACAACACAAACTAACTGTGATTTCAGCAACAACAACAAAACATAACAAGTAACAATTACTTACAACTTATAATATAAAACAAAAAACAAAACATAAAACAAAAATCAAAACAATAGCAAAGCTAATTACATTTAAAAAACAAACAAAAACCAAACAATAGGCAAATTGAGACGGCATTCGGGTGCAGCTTTCTCGCTTTCTCTGTTTAAGATTCGAGAAGCTTTCTGGAAGAGTTTCGAGGAGCTTTAAAGCTGCGCCCGAAATGTCCGCATGTTAAACTATATACGTGCAATTTTTACAATATACTTGAAGACTACCGATTGATTTCTATATATAGACCAATACCAAGCTTGGATGCGGCTTCATTTGTTATTGCTCATTTCCCAAAAGTTGCAAAAAATCATTCAAAAAAAAAGAAAAGAAAAATATATAAATTTACCACCAACAAGAGAAGAAAAACACACAAAGAAAATGAAAGATTACACTCAAGAAAACAAGAAAAAAAATACAACTAACAAACTTTGAACCAAGAACATCGAATTAAACTGTAAATGTAGTTTCAACAACAAGAGGCATACTAAAAAAAAAACATCTATGTGAAATATAATAAACATAGTATGTATGAAATACCATTTCCACATATACATATATATATATTTATATATATATACATATACATATGTATATAAATTTTTTTTTGTTTTTTAATAAATGTCCTAAGCATAAAGCGAATACTTAAACAAAAAACAAAAGAAAATATTTGCCGTACCAAAAAATAAATATATATATTTAAAAATATATAAAATGAATGTAAATTAATGACAAGAACAAGAAAATCAAAACGAAAACGAAAACTTTAAGAAATAAACAGTTTAAACTATCTCGTCAAAACAGAACAGAGAACTAAAGTGGTAGTAGGAAAAGTTGAAGAAAACTTTCACTGTGCCAAAAAGTTTAAAGTACCTCATAATTTTTAATAAATATATTAATAATGCAACAACAACAACACAAAACAGAAACTTGCCCACACACAGACACACACAGTAGTTCAATTAAATGTGGTCATGATACAATACAATACAATAAATACTAAAAAAAAACGATGAAAAAAAACAAAAATGATTGAAAAAACCATGAAATGTTTACAAATCCCACGTACATACGTATATATATATATATATACATACATATATATATATAAAGAAACCAAGAAAAAAGTCAACATAACGAGAATTACCATTGCCACAAAACAATATACATACATGCATACATACATAGGTATATATAGGAAATAATAGAAGCTACAAGCTGCTGATAACTAACCCAACTAACCCAACTAATTAGTTGCATACACTTACAATTTACCATCCAGAGGCAAAGAGCATTAACAAACGTTTTTTATATATCTTTTGATTTTATTTTTGGCTATGATTTTGTAGCATTGAGATTTTTTCATTATTTTTATACCTTTAACCCATGAAATGCGTAAAAATCGATAACAAAAATGTCTTGAAAATCGAAAATTCTAAAATGGGGATTGAAATAAAACGGTTGAGAAACACCGGAGATATGAAACCATCAAGCATTTGTCCGGTAGCACACGACCGTCTGTCCGTCTTGATGTTCAAGGGTTAAGGGTATCTTTTAATCGAGCTTACTCGACTAGAGCTTTCTTACTTGTTTGTATATGTACTCTCTCTTTCTCCTTCTATCTATCGAAAATGCAAATAAATAGTGTTCAATAATTATAAAATTTTTGTGATAATTTCGAATTATGTTCACAAGTTTTATATATTTTTTTCTGAAACCAAACAATTTCAAATTAATATTAGTCCACTTCAACACCACAAAAGACAAATTGAAACTATTTGTTTTTTTATTATATATCTATATATTTACTTGTCGTAGTTTTGCCTTCGAAATCATTTTAAATATTAAGTTTTTTTTTTTAACCAATTATCAGGGTCTCTAGCAAATGTTATAGTTGTAATTACAATTTATAATAATTAATTAATAATATTATATTTATATATATAATTTCTTTAACTGTGTATCGATTTCGATTTTCACAAAGTGTTTTCTTAGCTAACTTTCGGACTTTGTTTACAACAAAAACAACACTGCCTTCTAAACAACAAAAAAACACACACAAACACTTGAAAAAATCTTACTGTCTTTTGGTATAATTTTTTTTTTTATATACATAATCTATTTTCTTTTATTATTGTGAATTTTTGTAAGCATCACAATTGCAAACTGTTCAGCACTCTATATATATATAAATATATATATATAAAGAAAATCTACAAAAATACTAAACTTTATTTTTTATACTGCTCAAGCTACTTTTACGTTTATTTTATTACTCAAATATGTATTTAGTTTTAATTGACAACAACAACATGCTGTGAGCTATGTATGTGAACTTTGATTTATATAATTTTATTTTTTTTTTTGTGACAATTATTATATGTATATTTAATTATTATTATTTTATAGTATTTATTTAATAAAGTTTTTGCATTAAAAATTTGATTTTGATTTGATTTTTTCATTCTCGTTTTTTAATTTGTTTTCCATTTTTTCTAGGAAAAAAACACGCCTTAAAAGAATTTAGCAAAGTTAAAAAACATAATAAAGAAAAAGGAAAAAAACAAAAACTTTAAGTTTGCACATCGCTAAGGGCATGCTACTAAAAATGTAGCTAAGAAATAAAGCAATACTAACAAAATTCAGAAACTAAAAATTTAAGACATTTTTCCGATCTTACACAAAAATCAAAAACAAAAAATATTGAATATTGAATATTGGTGTGTGCTAAGCTAATGGAATTCAATTAAATCGTAAATGTTAAAAATTTAACTAAAAAACAATGGAGAAAAAAAATTAAAACATTATTAACTTATGAATATAGATGAAAACCTTTTTTTTTTTTAAGTGTAGTAAGCGAAAAAAAGGCGAAGACGCAAGAAAAAGCATAAATTCATTTGTAAGACATGAAGAAAAACAAGAAAAAACAAACAAACAAATTGGAGGGATTCAAGACTCTTATTTCATATACATACATACATACATACATAATTACATATATATATATGTGTATGTAACTTTCAAGAAAGTGTGTTTTTTTTATGAAAGCAAAATGAAAGCAGGAAATACGTGTAACAAAAATATTACAAATCCAACAACGAAACTTTTTGGCATTAAATCAATGCATTTTTAAACAATATTTATTTATATATATACATACATAGAGTTAGAACAGACACAAACACACACACAGTCACACATACACACTCAGATAAAAACTAAACAATTTATAAGAAAGAATACATAGAATATATATATATAGATATATATATATATATAAATCTTTATACAAATACATAAATGTAAATGTGTGGTTTTCGGTGTCTATTATACAAATACAAATTATTAAAACCAAAACAAAAAATTATAAAAAACAAATTCATATATATATATATGTATATGTATACAGGCATATTTTGAAATATGAAAATTATGAATGTTGTTCATTTGAGTAAAGATCCCAACAAACAAACCCACAATCCTCAACCTTCATTCCTTCCCTCCTCCCATTTAAATGGAAATATTATGCTCTGGAAGTCGAAGCTATGCCATGAGTTAGTTTTGTCAAGAGATTGAGATCGGCAAGGTTTCGGAGACATGATGTTATTTGGAGTTACTCTTCTTTAAGCAGGTATCATATCTTGATAGAAACACACAAAAACAACAACAAAAACTCGCTTCATGGCACGATTGTTGGGAGCATTTCCTGAAACTGTTATAGACAAAACCAAAGCAAAAACCAATAACAAAACTATGTTTTCATGAAATTAAGACAATTTCAAGGTTTCACATAACAAAAAACAAAATAAAAAACAGTTTTAAAAATATTATAAAAATGGTGTGAAAAAATTTGGTTTTATGTTTTTCAATTGGATCAGTTAAGAAATGTTTTTCATCTTAACCGAGTATTTTCACTTAACTAAAATCAAATAAATTGTTAACACCTTAACTAACTCATGTATATATTACAAAAGAAACCATCTAAGAATACAAAACAAAAACCAAAAAAAAAAAACAAAAAACCATCTAAGCATAATAAACATAAAATGTAGTACATGCAATATATTTTTCGGTGTTAGGCGTCTTTTTGAGATTTTTACAGAAAAAAAAAACTAAGCAAAAACAAAAAACAAACCGTACACAAAACTCGTATATAATAAAAGTAAAATATTTCATTGTTGATGTTGTGAGCTAAAACTAAAAAAAAAAAACAAAATTAAAAATATATATATATATATATATATATTGTATTTTGTCTCTTTCTCTCTTAAACTCTCTCACCTAAGCTCTACACTTTAACTGTCGTGTCTCTTAAATATTTAAAGAGTTTTACATACATATAGATATACACATACATACATACAAATGTTATGTAAGTGCGAGTAGGTAATAACGGTATCGATACAATTTTTTTTTATATATATATACATACTCGTAAAGAATCTTCAGTGTCTACAAATTATACGAAAAAAAGAAAAAAACAATTTTAGATGAAATTCAAATATTTAAATGTAAAATGTAAATGTAAAACGCAAAAAAAGTAAAATCTAAACTTAAATTAATACAAGCAAGTGACGCCAAAAAACGGCAAATTGACAAAGAACTACGATAATGGTAATGGTATGAAGAATGAAGAAATGAATGAATATTGACAAAGGAATACATGCAAGAGAGAACTAGCAATAATTCTGAAATGACCTCAATCAAATATTTTTTAAATTTTATATATATTTTAGTCGTGCAGCAAAGCAAAGCAAACGTCTTAAATACGATACAAAAAAACGTAAAAAGCTGTAAATAAAAAACAAATCGAAATAGCAAATGATTACAAACAAAATGAAATGAATGAAAACCAAAGAAAACCAAAAACAACAAAATGTAACCACATAAAAAATGTCTCTTGAACGAACGAAGTAAGAATGTGATATTTTTCTAAGGTGTACTACATACATACAAACCAAAAACTCAAAAAAAAAAACAAAAAAAAAATACAAAAACCAAAAAAAAAGAGATGAATTACATGAAACAAGAACTTTTTACTGAAAACCATAAAAAAAATATTGTAATAATGATATGAGAAAATGAAAAAGACATGCATAAATAGAACAACAAAGGCAATAGAGACTGATTTTTGACAAAAACAAAAAACAACTGAGTTAAGTGCAGAATGAAAATCCCAACAAACAAGCAAAGTCAACTAAATAATAACCGACAAAGATAAAAAATTATCCTTCAAACTTATTTGTCTTCAGCCCTGGCCAGATTACACATGATACGCATGTAAGAGAGCGAGATAAAAGCTGTTCAGGGCTTCATGCACAAACAGCTACACAGCTACACAGCTACACACATATATTGTAAAGCTTGAGTTAACTGTAAACAATTTCATAATTTCAATTGGTTTGTTAGCACAATGAGGAAGAGTGAGTGAGTGAGATATAGGAGCATCGGGCTATGTTTCAGCGAATGCAAAGTATTTAGAGATGTAAACGAAATAATGGAACCAAAAGGAACAGATTGCGTGGTTTAGATTTAGATTGATTGACTTAGAAGCAATGTTAGTTTAAGCCGACGCTGAATTGTACTGAAACCGACAGAGAGAGAGAGAGAGAGAGAGAGGTAGAGAGAGAGAAGGAGCAAGAGAGAGAGCAAGTATGTATATTTGAGGGCGTTGGGTTAAGTGATTGGGGTTGGGGCGGGGTAGAATGGCAAAGCCGCTATGTTGTGCACAATTATGCACAGAGTTGTAATTATTTTTGTGATACAAATCCAAAGCGCAATTTTTTTCCAACTGTATGGTAGGTAATTGTAAGAAGAAACGGGAAACGAATTGAGCGATAAACATAAAAAACAGAAACATACAAAATGTCTGTATATAGTTTAAAAGCTGGTAAAAAGGATAAGGATGGATGCGATGAATGATGAATGGGAATGGGAATCTGGGAATGGGAATGAGAAGTGAAAGCACATTGCCAGCGTTTGTTATAAAGAAGGGTGCTACGAACAAAGACGTAATTGAAAATGTGATACAGTTTTTTCCTTAATCTACTACTTATGTACTATTTATTAAACGGTATGCGGAAGAGAGTTTTTGGCCCAGGAAGGCAGGAAGGAAGTGGTGCAGAGAATGTTTTTTAGCAATATCCAGTATGAGTATGAGAGGCAATCAACCACTAGTTTTCATTCCAAAAACAAAACAAAAAACCACCTACATATATGAATTATAGGAAAGAAGAAGCAAGTTTTGATTGGTGAAAATGTGTTAAGTTTGGTTTTTAGGTCTTTTTGGTTCCATTTTAGCTACTTTAGTTATGACCGTTTGGTTCGTTTGTGAGCGTTTTGGTCAGCCTATGGAAACAGGAAAAATGAAATTCGAGAATTAAAAAACAATATAATAAATACAACATGAGAAAATGAGAAAATTACAAGCCACAGGAAGCACAGCCAGATAATGTGAAAAATATATTAAACAAGAAAAATGAAAAAAACCAGAAATATTGTAAAAAATTTACACTTTAGGAAAATCTCTAAATTTTAAGCTTTCGGTGTTTTTAAGCAACATAACAATTTAAACACAGTAAAACAACAAATTAGCAAAACAAAAATTAAAAAAAAAAAAACAAAAAATTTATATATACATATATATATTTCGATATTTAAAAATTTAATTCGGAAAAAAAGATAAACATGACAAAAAATACAAAAAACCAAAATTAAGAAACTTTTGAGCAAAATCTTGGTGTTTTAAATTAAGCGCATGGAAAATTAATTACACTAAATGATAACACAATTAATTAAAAAGAAAAAATCCAAAAAAAAAAATTAATATTAATTTAAGCAAAACAGACGTAAACCAAAAACAAAAACCTCTTTCACTTTCGTGTCTTTGACTTAAAACCAAAAGCAAAAACCAAAAACAAAAAACCAAAAACATATTAAGCATATTTTTAAAAATGTAATTTAGCTCAAAATAAAAAACCCAAAAACAAAACACCATTTTTAAACTACCAAAGTATTGATGTGTATTTAATATATTAATGAAAAACAAATACAAAAAGAACCTAAAACCAAAATCAGAACAAAAATCAAATGAAACTAATTAAACATCAATGATGAATGAATTGTTTGTTTGTATGTTTTTTGTTTTTACTATTATTATATAATATCAGTTGGGTTTTAATTTGGTTTCAATCGTTTTACGAAACTTTTACAAAACTACGAAATGCAATGCCTGCCAAAGAATTAATGTTTTTAATGCAACAAAAAGCAAAAACAAAACAAAAACAAATGTACTTATATGCAACACTAAAACAAAACAAACCAAAACAACAACAAAAAGTTCAATAAAGCCGTTCCAAACAAGAAACAAACGACAAACAACAAAAAATCAAACAGAACTATATACTTGTTTCGTGATTTTTTGCGTTTCCTTATATACAAACAAAAACTAAAAACAAAAAACAAAAATATTACACGTGTAACAAAAAACAAACCAAAACAAAACTGTTAAAACAAAACAGCAACAAATGTAAACTTTTTGCAATTTTAAAAATCTGAATGAAACCAAAAACTGAATAACTATTTGTCGTGAACAAGTGAAATTATTTGTATTAAGCTAATAAAATGAAATGTTTATTGGTTTAATTTTAAACAACACCACAATTTTTATGCAGTACATTAAAAAAACAAAAAAACAAAACCAAAAAAAATAAACTAAATTACAAAAGCCATCGTATTTTGAATTCATTGTTCTGCCAACGTTTTATTTTCAAACTAATGACTTGAAATCGATAGAAATAATCGTGCGCAATCCATTCATCGACATTTGTGACGTCACAGCTGCACTAGCACAACAGCTGCTTGCTCTACACATTCCTTGTAAACTTTTTCACAAGCGACGGCAACGCCTTTTAGACAGCGGCAACAGTGGCAACGCTTGACACATTGAAATTATCTGCGCTGCGCAATGCACAGAAAATTGTTCCGGCTGAAAGACTCAGTCGCAAAATAAAGTTGTAGCGCTTAGAGGCATTCAGGTGCCGCATTTGATTTCGCACATTACAAAGCAGTATTATTGTTATTGTTTTTTGTTTCTATATGTTTGCGTTGTTTCTACCAAGTGGCGTGTCATTCGAATTTATTGTGTGTGAAAGTCTTGTAACTACATATTTTCACGCACATTACATACACACACTTAACCTACTCGAACATTAAGTGTGTGCAATTGTGAAAAGAAAAAACTGCAACAGTGACACACACACACAGCAATTGGAAGGAGAGGGGGAGCTTGAAGGAAAAGGTGACGACACCGCCAGCAACACCACCCAAAGCACCCAAAAGCAGCACCAAGTTCAAGGCACGTCCAAAAAAACGCACATAAAATATACATAAAAGCTTCCAAGACAGATTGTGTGAAAAGAGGACAGACAAAGCCGGCGTGTGTGTGTGTGTGTTTGTGGGTGACTGAGGCAGTGTGTGTGTGTGGTGTCTTGTCTGTCTCTGAGTGCAAGAGTGCACAGCATGCAAAGCTATTCGGATGCATTAAGTGCCAAGGGCTATCGCAGCTTTGGCTTTGACACAGATGTTGAAATGGACATGGACCCGGGCATGGGCCTGGGCATACGGAGAATTGAAAAGCGCAAAGGAGGTGAGTGGGGATGACAAAAAACCAAACCCAAAAACAACAACACACACACACAAACATCTATATATTGTACATACATGACATCTGAGCTTGAGTATGTGTGTGTGTGCCATAATTGCTGGTCATTGGCAGGCAACATACATACATACATGTATGTATTCGACTTATAACACGTACAAATGTATTACCTTTCGAGTTGCTTAGCAAACAAAAGTTGCTAGAAACAGTTTTTGTGTGCTCTGTGCAATTATTTGTGGCACATAGCCCTCTTGAAACCCAATAGGCTTGTTGCATGGCCAAAACTGTGTCCTGTTCATGGTTAGCATCAAATAAAAGGTATGCTCTCTCGCTCAGAGTTCAGAGTGCTAACATTTCATTACCGTTATAATGTTACAGTCACAGTGGGACAAAGCTTACAAAATGTAGATTCTTGACTGCTCTGATATGCTTAAAAAAATCGAAATAAAATAAAAAGAAATAACAAATTTTAACATTTAACAACCATAAAATGTATTTTTGCTAGGTATACATTGAGTCGAGTTCAATATTCAGTAATATTTTGTTAGTATGTGTGGCAAACAAGTTAAGTGTAGGAAAAAAACAAACCAGCGACAACAAACTCTAAGAGACGCAATGTATTTACAGGGCAAAGCCATTTGGAAAATTGGATGTCAACAAGAAAGCACACTCAACCGATATATATATATACATATATATATATATATATGTATGTACGTATTTCTCGGAATGTATGTTAATGCAGCAGAAAGTCAATAACTTTTGAGTGTTTGTCTTTAGTCAGCTCTCTCAAAAATATATTTTTTTTCGCATATTTTGCAATCTTATCTAGGGCATAAGTCCCATTCAATAAAAAACAAAAAGAACAAATGACAAAAAAACTTGAAATATGGTATAATGATAATAATCAGCTGGCAAACTTATTATTTATATAGCTGAATTTGTTAGATGCCTAAAAAAAACCAAAACAAAACCGTAACCCGAACTCGAACCAGAGCCCAAACCGAAACCGAAACTAATCAACATGGCCTCAAATATAATATATTGTAGGTGTAGGTTGTATGAGTTGTTGAGGGTGTGTTATCAGCCCCAACTTTGACGTGGAGCTTATCATTAGCTCTTACACATAATCCCAAATTTCGCTACCTAACAGCAAGCACTCCTCTATGTTTCTATGTTTTTTTTCCTCTATATGCTTGCACATTGAACCCAACCAACAATTGTAACAGCTGCTTATCGTTGGGATAAATAAGTTTTCGTATGCATCGTACGCATGTAATTACAATTAAAGACATATGCTTACAATCAAGTGCGTTTCAAATGCTTGAATCAACATTGAAAACATTTGGAGGCACTAAAAAAAAAACACTTTTAAAGTATTTATAGGTGTGGATAAAAATGAAAAACAACATTAAAACTGCGCAATATTGTTCCAAAATAATTTATTTAAATTGCAAATCAGTTGGCCATCAGATCACAAACACAAATGTACATTTTTATTCGGCGTCATAAGTATTTCGTATTCTTTTCGCGATATTCATTTGATGATTCATGCATTCTTAATTTGTACACGAATGTTTGTTATTATTTAGCCCACTTTCGCATTTGATCGTAATTGAGCTTTGCTTTTTTATACCCTTAACCCATGAAATGGGGAAAAAGGGGTATAAGGGGTTTGTGCAAAAGTATGTAACAAGCAGAAGGAAGCTTCTCCGATCCCATAAAGTTAATATATATCAGGAACTATAAAAGTTAGAGACCAGATTTTGAGCTCTCCTAATCCCCAGGCATAGCAAGTTTGTTTCAAATTTTCGATAACTTTTCCGGAATCGATATAAACAAAATCTTCAATTTCAAAAAATTGAAAATGGGGATTAAATCTATTAACATAATAATGAACATCTGTGAAATATTTATTAAAATCGGTTAAAAAACATTAGAGATATGAATCCATCAAACATTGGTCCGGTAGTACACGTACATCTGTGACCGTCTGTGTTGTCTAGGTTTAAGGGTATCTTCTCGTCGAGCTTACTCGACTAGAGCTTTCTTACTTGTTTTTCTTTTTTGTTGTATTGAACAACATTCAGTCATTGATTTGACATCGAGTATAACCAATGAGCTTATTATTGCTTGAGAACTTTGAGAAACCGGAGACCCGTTCGCATTTGCCTAGGCATAGGTCAGGATTTCAATTAGAACCGAAACAAAAAATATATACGTTTGTATGTATATGGAAATAAGAAACGAATGCATTAAGTTCCCACATTTGGGTGATTTGCTTTGTTTTCCTTTGCTCTCCTTGCCGTCAACTTCTTGTTTTGTGTCTAAATTTCTAGTTCCGCTCTCTCTCTCTCGTTCGCTTGCTCACGCTCTATGTCTTTCTTGCCCTTATCCGTTGCGAAAGCTTAATGGTTATTAGTCACGCTAAAGAAAAACCATCTTTATAGCTTTTTTTTTGCTTGACTATTGTTAATACCCTTTCAATTGTTGCTCTCTTACTGAAACTAAGTCACTGAAGTCAAGGGTGCTTGGTCTTCGTTATAGACCAAAACTTTTGCAAATCATTTAGCTGGAAACTTTTCCTAGATACTTTATTCATAGTATATACCATGTGTAACTATTCCCAATAGTATCTGTTTGTGTTTGTTTTGTTTTTTCTTTTTTTTTTGTGTAGTTTCCTTTTTAGAAGTTGCTCGAAGCCCAAATCAGTTGACTTCGCGAATCCGTTCGAGCAAAAAGCGCAAAAATATGAATACAACATTTTCGCTGGCGCCCAATTGGGGCACTTATGCAAGTGCAACCTATAAAAAATTGTGGCCTGTTAGCCGCGTGTGACTCTCTGTGACATTTAATGTTTTTTTGTTTGTATGAAAATCAATTTGGTCAGCGGGCAATGGCCAAATGGCAAAGTGCCCGAAACAGTCGAAAACAACAACAAAAACAACGACAACGACAAGAACCAACAGAAAATGTAGCAATTAATAAGTACACAATTTCGGTCAATAAAATTAACAACAACAAAAGCCAAAAAAAAAAAAGTATTTTTTGTTGCCAAAAATAAACACACAAATGAACGATTGAACTCATTTATATATAGCCAAAGAAAGTATATACAAATAAATATAAATATATATCCCAAAATGGTTCTTAACCTAAAAATTTTAACTCGAAAGTTTTCTCTATCGATTTCCAAAACCAATTGAACTTGCATTATTTATGTTCTAAGGCAAATGAACCTGCAATTATTTTACAATTACGCTGGCAAATTGGCTTTCGACTTATAGAGCCATCAGTCATTTAATAACAAAATAGGTTGACGGCGTATCGCATAGGTTGACTTGGCTCGTTATCATTTAGACGCTAATTTTGCTCTGAACCTGTTGTCATTTACCAATATAAAAAAGCATATCAAACACGACTCTGAATGAATGCTATATTCTTTCTTTCTACCCTACTCACGATTCAAAACGATAATAGCATTATAGAGGGGAGTTTTTTGTTTAAGCCATTAGCATTGCCGCTAAGTGCCACAAAGGCACAGGAAAATTACCGGCACTTGAGTTAAACTGTTTTAAATCAAGTGTCGAGTTTTGAGTTTTGAGTGTCTTGAGTTTCTTTCTGTACCAGATATGCTTATTGAAAGCAAATCTTGTTACAATTCAAAGCTAACTTATCGATATATTATCGATCACTCTTACAAAACTAATATGCTTCGCAATAAGCATATTTGTAGACTAAATTTTGCGCACGATCAGCATTTTCAGGGTAGCTGGATAACCCCATTACCAGTGCATACGTAGTGTATATATATATATATATAGACTTTGTGGATCTAACAAATTAGATGTAATAAACAACAACCAGGAAGCTTTTTTTGCGCTCAGAAAGCTCTCACTCTCTCTCTCTCTCTTTTTGTATCATTTGCTCTTTTAAACTCGCCCACTAAACTTTAGCCGATGTATAAACTTTGGATGAAAACATTTAGTCAGTGAGCGGACAACAAGTGCCTCCCCATACATATTTGACAAAAACATATCCAAACAGCTGAAATTAGCGCGTAGATGTGCAAATTGCGTTGCAACCGAAACACCGAAACAGTGGCAAAACAGATCAGACCAGATCAGAACAGAACAGAAGAGATATATGCACAGATAAGGCAACACTCTTGTATATAGTGCAATATCAAAGTGGAAATCGACAAAAGATAACAACAACAACAACTGACATACCAGTTAACCGCCGGGCATAAAGAACTTAACTTCGCAAAAGAGAGCGGAACTGCTAGATAGAGAGATAGAGAGTGCGGAAAGTTTTCCGATTTTGTTTGTTTTGTTTTGCATTAGCTTGTGTGAGAGCTAGAGCAAACAGTAAATATATTACATAAAAATAAAACAGAAGAAATAGTTTATACTATATATTTGGATTACACATCAAAATCTCAACACACGTTAAAGATTATCGAAATTCTCGTAGCGTAAGAAATAGGATCGTCACCGCATTGACGGAGGCGCCACCGTTTTACAAAAACTCCCCAAACAATATTTCGTATAGTGATCTGTGACCAGTGAGACCTGTTAAAAAAAAAAATACAATGGCATATCGTGGCATTATTGGTAATACGGACGGTAAATCGGATCGTAATGATGGCGACACTGATTCCTTTGATGACCCGATCTCCGACAAGAATCTGGTTGGAGCAATGCCGCATCGCAGTCTCAAGTCAAATGCGTCAGAGTCGCTCGATGGCACGCCCATACCCACAAAATCCATCACAGTGTCCAAGGTCTCCAAGGTCTCCAAAGTGAATCGCACTACCTCAACGAGTAGCAAATGTAATTGTAAGTGTGACCAAACTCTTTCACTTCATCGAATGCAATCGATTGCAGTGCATCGTTTGCGCCTTCATCGTTTGCATTGCGATTGCAACACTGTGCTACAAAATGTATTTAAAATGTATTTTGTTATTTATTGTTGCATCGGTAATCTAACTATCATTATTATTAGTGTTCGATCGAGTTCGTCCACTTTATTAAGACCGGACAGAAAACTTGATGCGTATCATTTCTCAACTCTCTCTCTCTCCATCTCTGTCTCTGTCTCTGAAAACCATCTCCTTTACAGCTTAGCTACAAAAATCCACTTGACGCAGCTCAACTTGATTCAACTTGACACAATCTCTCTATCACAGCGGGATGCCTGGTTAAGTGTTGTCTATAGTATGTAGTGTATAGTGTTTGTATGTGTGCGTTGTATTGGGCATGTTTGGACAGCTATTTGGTCTATAAACGCTTTCTCTATGCCTTGCAGAGAATAGTAGTATTATTTTATTATACAACTGACAAGTCAACAAATACTTTTTTCTAATCAATAACACTTTTAAATGTCATTTTATATATATTTTTTGAGTGCAATGCTCTGAAATAAATAAGATTTTTGCTTAAAGCAATGAAACAATATTATAAGATTAAAATAAACACTCACAGCCAATAGATAATCATAAAGACAGGCAGGGTATTAACCGATCGGCTTGTAGTTCATGTTTTTCATTTTGTTTTGGTATTTTTTTCGCTAATACCGCCCGCTGTTTTAGCTGCCTTCGCATTTTATAGTATTTGTTTGTGTTTTGTTTTTGTTTTTGTTTTCTTTTTCTTTTTCGTTTTTTCCAGAGCTGCTTCCTAAGTCGTTTCGTTCGTTCGTTTCGAAATTGATAATTTAGTTGTTTTTGAAATCGCCTCTCAGGTATCAGCGACATCAGTCTCCTCAATCTTTCAGTCAATGAAGCATTAGCACTCGTTCAGGTTCAGGTTACAAGCCATCGCGAATATTTCAGTTACTTTTGCATTCTTTCATACTAGTACTACTTTCCGATCGGAGTCGGTCACATTATGAACTTTAATCGCCGAGATAGTGGTCATCGCTTTCAACTCCTTGGTAGTCAACGTGTCGTGGAGCCAACGAATACCAAAAATGTTATTATTGAAACAGAGTTAAAGGCATTCGAAACTCCAATAAGTAGGTTGATCAAGGAATAGAGAATAAAATGATGTGAAAATGTCGAGAAAAACATAATGAAACTTTTTAACGGTGTGCTCCACTTTAATTAAATGTCAATTTGTTGTTTATTACAGGCGATATGACCGATTCACCCGATGCTGATAAGACCGATGCTGATAATGAGCTAACCAATGAAATTTCGGCACCTTATGAAGTACCTCAGTTTCCCATTGAACAGATTGAAAAGAAGTTACAAATACAACGCGCACTAAATGTTAAGTAAGTGCAATCCATCCATATCAATATCAGTATCAAATAGTCAAGATAAGGTTTTAATTGGGTTAGCAGCTGATAATAGCAATAAAATGCCTAAAACGCGAAGTGGTACGGATTGATTATGGTTTCCAATAGATATGAGAAGTTCAAATAGTTTATAAATCACATAAATATAAATCACAATAAATGGTTTCTACTACGTAGACTTATGTTTAGCTTAGAGGCGATAGGTTCCTGCCTATTCATTTAGACTGACACAACCATTCTATAGCGTCTTAATGAACAACAACATAGTATATACTTTGTAGGTATACCCTTACTGAGGGCGTTTCAACACTGCAATGAACTTCTAGTCCTTAGTTTACAGGAAAAGAAAGGAATGAAAATGTTTCTAAGCGGATAAACTACTTTTTTTTTTTAAGGATCATTACATATAGTCGAAATAGTATTAAAAGAAGGGTATCCCAAACATCGAAATATACGTTTTTTCTGTTTGGCTCTATCAAGTTCACATTGTTTTTGGGACTAGTGCTAATCCAAGCAACAAGACTCGATAACCGAGGGGAGGTGTGAGAAGGTTCTCCCTTACAAATAGGTGAACAGGCTGGGGTCAAAGCGTAGACGACAACAGCGTTGGACACGTTTTGATTTTGAATGGGACTGCATTAGCATTAGCATTCGTCCAACACATACATAAACATATACATATACACCTATGTATATGTATATATATATACATCACACGAGCCGTGTCGCCAACGCGGCTTATGGCATAATGATAAAACCGCCAACAAAAACCAACTAACCAACCAACCAACCACCACTAGGCCGGCCACCAGGTAGTGAAATGTAGGAAAGAACGCACTGAACTTGCCAAGCAATTTTTAGAATTTTAGTTTAGAATGCCTTCACTTTTCAGTACAATTTGTGCATCCATATAACTTGGAGCGTGCCGCTACAAAACGCATTGGCCCCGAAAAATAACGAAAAACGAAACACGAAAGGCAACAACAAACGCACAACTCAGGGACAGATCCGGGTGGCGGTTTCGATTCACTTGGGTTTGGGGCTTGTGCCGCAAGTCTATATGTCTGGGTCTGGGTTTGGGTCTGGGTCTGGGGCTCTGTTGTCCAACGACCTACGGATGACATTGAGGACTCGCTAGCAATCCAAAGCCAGTCGTCAGTCAGTCAGTCAACTGTTCCTCTTGTTGTTCGTGTGACACGCCAAGTGTCAAAAGCAACCTAAACTTTTCGCGCTGCACTTAAAGTTTGTTGATGGGGTGTTGTTTGGTTCTTGAAAGTGCGCAAAAAACGAAAAAAGAGTTGTACTCGTGTCACGAACAACAGATCAAACATTGACAAGAGAGTGCAGGAATTACTCCTGTCGAAGGGATTCTTTCCGTTTGTATTCGTGACACGCTTCCATCTCTAAACGTAGTCAAAGATATATGCTAAGTAGTAACATTTACATATCTATTAGGCTTACTCCTTATGAGACACCCTTCGATAAGGAAACTCAAACAGAATCCCTTCCCCACGTCGCAATTGCGTGCCCAATTGCAAATTATCTAAAGGGGGAGGAAGGGCCGAAAAGGTAGTGCTATAAATTAATCGCTCAATCGATCATTGGTCAACTGTAAGCTTGACCAGCAACTTGACTTGGACAACCCCAATCGGAAGTTGGCCCATTCGCTGAGTTCGGTGCTCAGAAACATGTCGTTCGCGGATGATAGCTATAGCTTTTGCCGACACTACGAATACCAATCCACTTCGGAACAATGGTTTATACTCGAACGAACTAGTTTCATAATCGAACGCAATTTAATTTTACCCTTTACCATATTATCATCCACATAGGCAATCTTCCTGCCAGAGAACACCGGCTGTAATAAGCAGTCCCCGGGCAAGTAGTTCGGACTCTGAGGGTCGTGCTTCGGTGGAACCGATAAGGCTTACCGATGCGGACATCAATTTCCAGCGTGTGTCCGTCTCTGGGGAGGATACCAGCGGAGTACCGCTCGAGGATCTGGAGCGTGCGTCCACGCTTCTCATTGAGGCGCTCAAGTTGCGCTCTCATTATATGGAAATCTCCAATCAATCGTTTCCGACGACCACGGCACGTTTCCTTAAAACAGTTCGTCTCAAGGACCGTTACGATAATCTGCCCGCTAAAACGGTATCAGGTAAGTGCAAGTTTTTCCCGTTATTACTTAAATGCTGTTTGTTGATTTGGCGAAAAAAAAACGCAGGTTCCCTTTCGTCTGTAGACAGACAGACAAGCCCCCATCATATAGTGTAAACCTAGTATACCGTTAATATGACAGTGTTGTATAGCACCATTTACCGATGCGATGTATTATACAAACGATAGTTTTATTCTTTATCGTAAATGTGTTATGTATAGAAATTTATAGTTATATCATTTAGTGTGCGCTAGTAACGCATTAAGCTCTTTATACTATTTCTTTCAGCCTTCCTCGCTCTCTCTATCTATCTATCTCTTTATCTCTCTCTCTCTCTCTCTCTCTTTATACCTTTTGAAATATATTCGAATATATAATATATGAATATACATATGTATGCGTCTCTCTTTTGTATATCTTGCTCGCTAGCCGCTGCCACCTTATTCCCGTCATCTCTTCTTCTTCTTCTATTGCGTTTAGTAAGTTTTCCATTTACATATGTATATGAACTGATTAATTTTTATTTCCATTTTATTTTTTTCATTAAATCCAATTCCCTTTGCAATTGAAGACTTAGGTGTTCTCTCTCTCTCTAACTCCCGTTCTCTCTCTCTCTCTCTTTTGTTTGGTTCATTTTTTTTTGTTTGTGTATACATTGTATTTTCGTTCATTTTGTAAATATAATTATTTTCTATATATATATATATTATTTTTAATTTTTTTTTTTTTAGACATAATTCGCAAACAGAGTATGGCCAGCTATGCAGGTAATTCGGCATAACTTTCACCGTGTCCGAATCAAATTTAGTTTTTTTTTTTACCGTTGCTTTCGCGCTCTCCCTCTCTCTTTCACACACCTACAATCAACTCGTACAATTGAGCCTATCTCTCTCTATCTGTTTTTCGTTTTCTTGTTTCTGAGTTTTTTTTTTGTTATAATTTTGCCCGCTTTTTTTGTCATTTTTATTGAGTTCTGTTATGCTTGTTCTTTTGCTAACAATTATTACGTTGCTAACGCTTATTCTGCTACGTCTCTTAGTGTTTTTTGCCTTCTCACTGTCGCTGTCACTGTCACTGTCACTGTCACAATGTCACTGTCACACTGTCAGCCTGCAGTAGAGTATGCAATTTGTTGCTTCGTTTGACCGAATTATTTTTGTAGAACAACCTTCTTACACTCGCTCCTCTTTACTCTTTCACTTGAAACACACACTTTAGTGAGAAACAAGTTGAATATTTATATGGTATTTACCTGCCTTTATGTGTGCCCAGAAGAACAGGGCTGTAACCATATGTTTGTATTTTATAAGTAGAAAAAAAGAACTAA
The DNA here is from genome assembly GCA_035044645.1 of Scaptomyza parva. Classification (NCBI taxonomy): domain Eukaryota; kingdom Metazoa; phylum Arthropoda; class Insecta; order Diptera; family Drosophilidae; genus Scaptomyza; species Scaptomyza parva. The sequence goes on from JAWNNT010000139.1 coordinate 17,030,052, forward strand.
AGATTTAAGGTTCTCTGAATTTGTCTGACTATCAAATTTATGTATCCTAAATCCTAAAAAAAAAATCGCATTTCTTGTACTATCTAATGTGTTCTCCCTGTTTTCTTACTCACAATACAACCCTGTTCTTGACACACACCCGCACACTTTCACACACACACACCCACACACACATTCAACACCAATAAGTACATATGTGTGTAGATCATTTGTAGTTACCGTTTGAATACCGTTAGTTATATAACATAACGTGTGTGACATAGCTTTAAATATTATTTATTAACATTTTCAAACACTACAGCAACTGGTAATCAAAATATATACACCAAATTTAATACTGAATCCAATCCAACATATACATTTATATATATTTTATATTTTACATAAAAACAAACATGAAAACTCAACAACAACAACAACAATAAACAACTCAACGACCAATAAAAATATGTGTGCTTGAAGATTTGCATCCATCTCCATCGATAAAGGCGCCCCGTGCTTGGGATGTGGACTTTGTTCCCGATGAATCGTACATAATAAAGCCAGTTAATGGCGTTTTTCACATTTACAATGATGAAGTAAGTTTCTCCGACGAATGCACCAAATTAATGACGTTAAACCAATACTTCCTTTTCTTCAGGACTTAACAAGTGAACTCAATTTCACGTATCCGGACATGAGCCAATTCGTCAATGACATGCAGGTCATGTGTAATATGATTGCCGATGGACCATTGTAAGTAGAGTATTATGAGACTTTTACATTACTTGCCAACAAAAACATTCTATTTATGTTTTCAGAAAATCGTTTTGCTATCGCCGCCTTTGCTATTTGTCCTCCAAGTATCAGATGCATGTCCTGCTTAACGAGTTGCGCGAGCTGGCCGCCCAGAAAGCTGTGCCGCATCGCGACTTTTACAACACTAGAAAGGTGGATACCCACATACATGCTGCGTCATGCATGAATCAGAAGCACTTGTTACGCTTCATCAAGAAGACGTTGAAGAACAATGCCAACGAGGTCGTCACCCACACAAATGGACAGCCAATGACTCTGGCCCAGGTGTTCCAGTCGATGAATTTGACCACATACGATCTGACCGTTGATATGCTCGATGTGCATGCCGATCGTAATACGTTCCATCGTTTCGATAAATTCAATTCCAAATACAATCCCATTGGCGAGTCGCGTCTACGTGAGGTCTTCCTTAAGACGGACAACTATTTGAATGGCAAATATTTTGCACAAATCATTAAGGTAAGAATGAAAGGACAAAATTAAATACATTTCCCAACTTACCTTTGCCCACTTTTCATTTTTTAGGAAGTTGCCTTCGATCTGGAGGAGTCCAAGTATCAAAATGCTGAACTTCGTCTCTCGATCTACGGCAAGTCGCCGGATGAATGGAATAAGTTGGCCAAATGGGCCATCGATAATAATGTTTACAGCTCGAACATACGTTGGCTAATACAGATACCTCGACTCTTCGATATATTCAAGTCCAACAAGATGATGAAGTCATTCCAGGAGATCATTAATAACATATTTCTGCCACTGTTCGAGGCAACCAATCAGCCCAACAAGAATCCAAATTTGCATCGCTTCTTAACCTATGTGATTGGTTTCGATTCCGTCGATGATGAGTCAAAGCCGGAGAATCCGCTCTTCGATAATGATGTGCCACGACCAGAGGAATGGACATATGAGGAAAATCCACCATATGCCTACTATATATACTATATGTATGCCAATATGACCGTCCTCAATAAGTTCAGGCAGTGAGTATATACATTTAATATGTACAAATTCCCAAATTAATCAAATTAAACTCAATTCAAAACAGACAACGCGGCCTAAACACATTCGTGCTGCGACCCCATTGCGGCGAGGCTGGACCCGTGCAGCATCTGGTCTGTGGTTTCCTGATGGCCGAGAACATCTCGCACGGTCTGCTGTTGCGCAAAGTGCCTGTGCTGCAGTATCTTTACTATCTGACCCAGATTGGCATCGCAATGTCACCGCTATCAAATAATTCGCTGTTTCTCAACTATCATCGCAATCCCTTGCCTGAATATTTGGCCCGTGGATTGATTATATCGCTCTCTACCGATGATCCGTTGCAATTTCACTTCACCAAGGTAACTACTAAACAGAGACATAAAAATCGATTGTAATGAACTACTTTTTTCGTGAATCAGGAACCGCTTATGGAGGAGTACAGCATTGCTGCTCAGGTGTGGAAGCTCAGCTCCTGCGATATGTGTGAGTTAGCAAGGAATAGCGTCATGATGAGCGGCTTTCCACATAACGTAAGTGATATCATTTTGGCGTCTACGACGTACTTCATTTTGAGATATCTCCTCCTCATTCAGATCAAACAACAATGGCTGGGTCCCAACTACTTTGAGGATGGCATCAATGGGAATGATATAACCCGCACCAATGTGCCAGAGATACGTGTCGCCTATCGCTATGAGACCCTACTGGATGAACTCTCTAATATATTTAAAGTGAATGAGACCTGTCACAAAGAAGATGACTAAAGAGATAGTCTAAAGAAAGAGAGAAAATGGGTTGAAAGCAACAAAATAAACAAAAATACGAATTATTACACTATATACAAATTGCATAACTATTGCTTATTTACAGATGTATAACGTACTCAATGTGAATCTTTATTTACTATCTAATCAATTATATGAAATTCAAGAAACACACAGGCATACTTATATACACATACATATACATACACATACATAAATACATACATTTATTTGTGTAGTTATTACTTATATACAGGGTGCATTGGCTGGCTAGCAGCAGTGATTGCAACTTTTCAGCAAGTGCAACAATTGATTATAAAGTTCTTAGAAAATAATGCAAAACATACTATGTGTATCCAATTGTAGGTAAATTTTTTTTATGGCGCTGCTGTTGTTAAAGTTGCTGCTGCAGCTTTAGAATTGAATTATAAACAACAATTATAAATGTATAAAAATTGTAAACTTTAAATAAAGCAAAATCCAAATTTCGAAACTGTTATAAACTACTCTTATTTGTTCAAACTTGGCGGGGTATTGAAATTCACGACGACACCTAGCGGTCATTGGAAGAGACACACAATTCAAATCTTATTGCGTTGCCACTTGAAATGCAAGTCGTTTGTATCTAAACCGATAACACAATGTGCATCGAGTACATACATCGATGTATCGATATAACATCAACAATCCGACTATACATATGCAACCGCATTTATACGTGTATAGGAGTTTGTGTATTATTGCAGATGAAAGATTCTGTTCTTCAACTTGTCTTTGTTTCCACCGAATCAAACACACAAAAAAAATTGAAAAGAATGTCGTTTACACAAAGCTGATAAAACGCAACAAATTAGCAGTCGGTGGAAAGCTGAAAAAAACGACAAACTACTAGCACAAAGCCAAACGGCATAGAATCGACACAGGTCGAACGCCCAACGCGCTCTGATCGACTCATACCTACCTACATATACATACAGACACATATATGCATGTGTATGTGCGTGCGTCTGTGAATGATTGTATGTGCATGTGTGCATAATGACCACCCAGCGAACGCATCGAAATGCCAACAGCAGCAGCAACAGCAGTGGCGCGGTAAGAAGTGTTGGTTCCGATGCGGACTACGAGACGCTAATGCAGCGCCTCAACATATCCAGCTATCAGCGCTCTCCCGGCGCTATTGAAAATTTTATGCACGATGCACAACAACAACACCAACAACAGCAGCAGCAGCAGCAGCAATTACATCAGGTGCAGCACCAACACCAACCACGCCTGCCCAGCAGTGAGGATTACAAGCTATATGAGCGGGGCAGCATAATAGCCGCATCCAAATATGCAACAGCAACGGCAACACCCAAGCCCCATACCATGGATGCTGCCATGCAAATGGGAAATGGCAGTGGCAGCGGCAGCGGCAGCAACAACAGCCACAGTCACACAAATTCACCATTAATATATGCGCCCACCGCCCAGGTGCTGGGACAACGCATTGTGCCGCAAAAGCATTCGCCGGTCTACGAAAATCTCGAGTTCTATGGCCAATTTGATACGAATCAAAAGCGTGCCCAGCCCCAAAGTCCGGCCAGTCGTCAAAGTGTCATGCTGAATGATTATCTGCTAATGCAACCCATTGGTGGCGGACGTTTTGCACACACACCAGTTCCCGATGCACCCAAGCACACTCACACACACAGTCTCACACACAATCATTCACACAGTCACAGCCACAGTCACAGTCATAGCAGCCACAATCCCATTGAGGAGCTGCAATCCGCAGCAACAGCTGCAGCGCCCATCTATGAGAACATAATACCACATTCCGGGCAACGTGCCCAGCCGCAGGCGTCGCCAGCAACGGCCACCATATATCAGCATACCGAAATGGTCACGCCCACGCCCCACCAAGTGGAGATGAATGCGATGATGCTGTCATCGCCTCTGCATCAACGCAGCAATAGCAATAACAACAGCACCAACAACAACAGCAACTCGGGCGGCGGTTTGAGTTCACCCACACAACGCTATCGCAATCTATCACTGCCCAGCCATCTCAGTCCAATGGCTTCACCGGTGCCAACGCCGCTGGCCAAGTTGCAGCTGCAACAGCATACGCCCATCAAACATCAACAGGGCCAACATCCACACGGTGGCATCAATGTCTCCGTCAATCCCAACTACATCGAGGACATCAATAGCTCCGATTATGTTTGCATGACAGCCAATTTGCATCGCAGCAGCAACACGGCCAAAAGTCGCAGTCCCAACAATGTGCGCCTAACAGCGATTAGTCCACAGCCGCAGTTGCCACCGCCGCCACCACCACCACTACCGCTGGTAACCGCCACCAACATTCAGACAACAACGACAACGGCAACATCATCATCATTAGCAGCAGCGGCAGCTTCTCAAACCCAACCCATGCAACTGCGTGCCACGCCCCTGACAACAACAGCTCCACTTGCCGTCGCCACATCGCCAACACCCTCGCAGAGCAGCACAGGTGAGATTTGAACACAACTCTATATACTACATACATATATTTATATTGTTCTTATTAACTTATTATAATCTTCATTACTAATAACATTTTCTTCCTGTCTTATTTAAAAAATGCTTTCGCAGCCGCTTTGCGGCCCAAACGAGGTATGCGTCTTGGCCCCAAAATTATTCATCATTTATTCCTTAGTTGGTTCCTATTGCTGTTATGATGCTTATTGATGTTTGTTGTTTTGTTTTTGTTTTTTTCTGGCAGGTCTAACTAAGAATTTACTGCCATACAGCGTAACACCGCCGCGTCCGGCTGGTCCGACAGAGGCGCAACGTAAGATCGAGGAGCTGACACGCCAACTGGAGGAAGAGATTGAACAGAGCGAGGAACATGGCGAATACTTTGGTGCGCATAATGCAATAACTATCTAAAAATAAATGGAATCTGATATCTAATCTAAATCCTTTCGATGTGCGATTTGCAGGCATTTGTCACACTTGTGGCGAAAAGGTGAAGGGTGCTGGCCAAGCGTGCCAGGCAATGGGTAACCTATATCATACAAATTGTTTCATTTGCTGCTCCTGTGGACGCGCTTTGCGTGGCAAGGCATTCTACAATGTACATGGGCGTGTCTATTGCGAGGAGGATTACATGGTTAGTTCGCGTTACTCTTAACCTAAAAAAAAAAAAACCAACATATATATTTGTATCTCACTCTTTTTGGTGCAGTATTCGGGCTTCCAGCAAACGGCTGAGAAATGCGCCATTTGTGGCCATCTAATAATGGAAATGGTTCGTATCTCCTCTTTGTTATGTTCACCATCCCGTTCTTACTCAAATGTTCTTCTCGTTTTGTTTTATGTTGGAAACAGATCCTGCAAGCCATGGGCAAATCATATCATCCGGGTTGCTTTCGCTGCTGCATTTGCAATGAGTGTCTTGATGGCGTTCCATTTACTGTCGATGTGGATCATAAGATTTATTGCGTCAACGATTACCATCGCATGTTTGCGCCCAAATGTGCCAGTTGCGGCAAAGGTGGGAAATCTACCAAAACAGTTGGCATTTAATAACGAATCGAATAATCATGTCTGTAATAACTATATCGTTTAGGTATAACGCCCGTTGAGGGCACCGATGAGACGGTGCGTGTGGTGTCCATGGACAAGGATTTCCATGTTGATTGCTATATATGCGAGGAGTGTGGCATGCAGCTAACCGATGAGCCGGACAAGCGTTGCTATCCGCTGGATGGCCGACTGCTGTGTCGCGGCTGTCACTTGCAGCGTTTGGCATTGCAATCCTCGCCGCACACACGCCACCAGGAACCGGTGTGTGCATCCTATCAGTATATGGGCTGAGCTTAACTATCAACCCACCACCGACTGATTCCACAATTAAACATTTGTACGCACAAAATAAATACATACTATATACACATATATACATATATATATATACACACATCTATCAAATTTTGCGAATAACCAATAATATATTATAAACTTTTTAATAAAAGACAAAATTTTCATAAATTCAAATATAAAACTGGCAGTAATTAGTTAACTAATCGCTAGTCGCTTCCCCTTAAGGCCTTCCACCCCCCAGCCCTAATGCATTAAAATCTCTAGCTGCACGAGGCGATTGTTGATGTCGGCGGGCATGCGATAGGGCAGGGTGGCAGCCATGTTAGTCATTGCTTTGGCGCGTTGCCGCAATGTCATCAGCACCTCCTCCTTCTTGTCCAACGAAGCAGAAGTAGAAGCAGAAGCACCGAGAACATCATCTTCATCAATACGAGTGCTGGCGATTAACGTCTTTTGTTCCTTATACTCGGCATAGATGAGATCCATGGCGGCCAGCAGCACATCGGGCAGCACCTTCATAATATCGGATCCCACCAACTTCAGGCGGCGAATACACTCGTCGACATCGAGACAGCTATTTGGCGTTATGCGGCTTTTGGCCAATAACTCTGCAGCCTCACGCCCGTCCCCATCATGATATAGATCAAAGAATTTAAGCAGTTGGGAGAGCATCGTATATGTGCTCATCAGATTCTCGTCAATCTCCATTTTGCGACGTACCAGCGACATATCGATTTTCTCTATTAGCTCTGCCAACTGATCCCGAATGCTGCCCTTTTTGTTTGGCTGATGCACCACCTGGACGAGCAGCGAGCAAAGCAAACGCAATGCCTTTTCCAACTGACCGGCTATCATGAACAACTGTATGGCCCACTCATATTGTGTGCGATTCGATAGTTGATCGCCTGCCATGTTGGCTACCGCATACTTGTCTTGTTGATCCATGCTGGGAAACTCGGTAAACATGCCGCTGCAATACGCAAGACAAGACAAAGATTAGAGCAAGTACAAATATGAGTAGTTGAAATGCTTGTTTACCCATTATAACGCCAGGGATTATCGCCATCAGGTTCGCCAAAAATAAGATTAATCAAATCGTCGTCACAATTCTCCACAAGCATATCACAGACACAGGTCAGCATCAGATTGCGTCCGTCCTTGCCTTTGAAATGGCGCAACAAGAAATAGTAGTGCATTGCCTCTTCGGTGTCTGTCTGCTCGAAGCATTTGGTGTACATGATAATGAGGCGTGCCAAATTAAGACGGCGCATGGGCGGCGGATCCGACGGCTGAATGGAGAGCAGCGGCATCTGAATGTCGCTAGGTGTGCCAAGCATTGAAATCTCATTTAGGGCAATGGCCATATGAACGGCATGCACACGATTCTCATTGGTGCGAGCCAAGAACTCAAGGGCCGACTCGAATTGGCCCGTTAATATGAGTACTTGGAAATAAAGTGACTTTTTCTCGCTAGCATTGAAATAATTCTCGCCATACTTGTCCAAAATCAACGATTGCAGGCCGCTGTAGGTCAAACGATCGACGTTATAATCGCCCCGTTGCTCTGTTCCCAACACCGACAGCTGCATCCAGAGGAAGTCATCAATGCTGCGCACCACACCAGAGTGTGGCTCATGCGGATCGCAAGCCAGTACAATGGCAAATACCTAAATACATTATAGTATTATATACATATACTAATTATTCTAACCAATTTACTTGCCGCCTTTTTAAAGGGATCTGTGCATTGACGCAGCTTGTCGCTATATTCCAGCTTTAGTTGTCGCTCCAGTCTGGCATTGGGACGATCCTGATCGTATAATTCGTTACGCTGTAACATCTGATTGCGTTTGTCATTGTGCTCCTCTTGTTCTTGCTGCTTATATTGGAGGATCGTGAGTAGATCCGGACAAACGCCACCCTCCTTAAGAAACTGAGCGGCAGCGCCAAGATCACCGCTTCGCAGACTGTAATAGATGAGAGGCCACAGGGGAATTCCTTTGTTGATGTCAAGTAGACCGACCAGTGAGGAAGGCGCTTCAAAATTAATGAACACAAAGGAGCTGACTGTATTGTAGACATTGGGGTGGCCTCCGCGGTTGCCGGTTATGAGATTTCTACCAATGATTCTACCCATATACTGTTTGTAGGATTGCTCCAAGTATGTAAGAGCCAGCTGTACAAAGTGCTGGCCCGTGTGACGTATCTTGATGGGATCCGTATTGCGGGAAACTGGCGTCACATTGGCCATGTAGGAGAGCACAAACCACATATCTATGACCTGACTATCGAAACCGTGTTCCGGGTCCTGAACCACATTGGTTAGCTTTCTGAGCAGATTGAGACGATGGTTGCCCTGTCCGTACATTTCATTGTATTTTGTGATCTCTTCAGCATATATTGTCTCGATGCGATTAAGACGTGAGCTTGGCGTCGCGTCCTCGGGCAGTGTCGTCGACACCATGTGACGGGGCATATCTGGAAAGTCCTCCTGATTGGGTCCGACCATTGCGTTAAGCAGTATCTCCTTCTCATCGCCCCAATCTGCAAACATTGCACGCATCTTGTTGCGATTAACTGTTTTGAATATCTAACAAGGAATAGCCATAAACATAATAACAATAACAATTGAAGTTAATAGGCAATATAGTTACATTTTGATTGGTCTCCTCAATTATAGCGAGTACGGCATTGTTGCGTACGTTCTTAAGAAAGCCATCGACATCGGTATCGGCGATTGGATTGAGGGGCTCAAAGGATTGGCGCGTGCTCAGCGATTCAACTTTTTGTGTAAGTTTCGGCAAATCTACGCCCCGGGCACCAAGCAATAAATGCCTGCATGTAAGGTCGAATGTGAAATAAGAGGTTTACTATATTGTGTGTGGTTTAACACTTACGCTTGTAGATCGTTTGTGCCATTTTTTGTAACGCGCGAATGCAGTTCCTGTGTGGCTTGAAGAAATTGCGACAGTGTGCGCTCGACTGGCGGTATTTCAGTCTCGCTGGAGAGGCGTTGAGCGTCTTGTAGGAGCTGATTAAAATCCATACTAAGCGCTTCTTTTTAAATTTATAAACAGACTCAGAAAGACAAAATAAAAATTTATATTATTTCAGTATGAAGCCGGCAAATGTAGCAGCACGATTTTGAACGATAGGCAGATGAAAGATATGGCACTATACAATAGGTATGACCGTCCATTACTGGCATGCTGTGCTGCCACCTATCGATTACAAAACTGTTCTTGTGCGGCATACATATGTTAAGTATCGATAGCAATTCTTAAATAATCGTATTATGAACAATCCATTGGATTCAATCCGACACCATTCCATACTGTAACTCTAGCAAACAGGCATCACACCGCACTTGCTTGCAACGGGAAGCAAACGTAATTTTTTTTAATTCCTACAATCTGCACATATTTTCGTGCTTCAGTACAGTGAATTTTGAATTTAGTGCTCTGTGTTTGTGCGTGAATACTATCAATATATATATTAACACAACATAAAGAGCATAAGAAAAACACATACGCACGTCACGCGGACGACGACGACAACGATAACGCAAACAAAAAAAAAAAAGAAAAGAAGCAGCAGCAATAGCGTGAATTTTTAAAGTTGCTAACAAGAAATCTAGAGCTTTGCAAAAGCGCTGAACAAAAAAAACCATGTCAGCCGCCGAAGTTGATACACAGCCGCAGCAGGAGGCGACGAACGGTACCAGCAAATTTGATGTGCCTGAGATCGAATTGATCATTAAGGTGGGTTATTTTGCCAGCCACAGGCATATGGTTAAATGCATTTTCGTTTGTTTGTATGTGTGTGTTAAATTATGCCTTATGCGCGCTTTTGCAAATTTTACATGCATCAATTAAGTGAAAATGCTGCCGTTTGCAGTTTTGTGTTGCAACTAGCTAAAAACATATACACACTCACACACACACACATATACCCATTCTGAGAGACACATTCTTCTTTGTTTCACACCTTTTGCTTGTCCACTTTGCGTCGTTTTTATTTTTTCGTAATTAGTACCGACAATTATGACGAAATAACGAGCTTATTTTAAAAAGAACTAATTTTAAACATAATGATAAACCATTTTAGTTCGTTGCCATTCGATTTTTCCATGTCTAAATTAATTAAACTAACGTTTTTCCGTTTTTTCCTCCCATTTTTGTTCGTTCATATGGATAATTAGCAATTATGTTGCAAGTTGTATCATTTGTGTTCATTTTAATTTCCAAGAGTCGTAATAGAGCAAAAGTCTCATTTTAAAGAAAACGGAATTGGCAACACTGTTCATCAACATTGTGCTCTGCGGTGCGGCCCCCTCTTTTGTATTGACTGTTAGTTCTTTTTGTTGGTGTGGTGTTGTTGATTCTTTTAGCTAAGCATCGCAAAAACTGGTTTGAATTCGTTCTCTGTCTCTGTCTCTCCTTTTCAAGTTCTTAGCCAGCCAGCCAAGCAGCAGCAGCAGCAGCGGCAGCGCACACACATAGAAACACACGTGTGCATATTTAAATTTGCATTTGTAGTTTTAGCCCTTGCTGCTAAATACTTGAGCATTTCCAATTCAGTTAGTTAATAAGTTAATTTATCTGACATTAAAATTAATCGCTCACTGCCACTCTGTGCGGTTGGGTTTGCGATTTCGATTGTGTGTGTGTGTGTGTGTTTGATATTGATATTGCTTGGCGCCTACGTCATGCAATGAAAGACGAAATGAGCACTTCAACTTGAACATTTTGTTTGCTCAAGTAATTGTCTTTGTACAGCAACGACTGTTGATTCTATTAGTAAAGCAACCATTATTAGGGCCATATTTTCCACTCCTCTCTGTGTGACGCCCACGCGTCCCACAAAGCGGCATATGCCGCGCCCTAAGCTGAAAAGAAGTATGACTAATGCAACTCAAACTGCATAGAGTTCGTGCCAGTGTCACCACCACTGCGCCTCTTTACGTTTCTCGCTGTTTACTGTTGTTATTAGATGAAGCTTTTGCTCACAAAGAGAGAAAGTGAAAGATGGCTGCCTGCCAGCCTGACTGTGCCTGACTGCGAGCGCACCTGTTGAACTCAATGCACTCTCTCAATGAAGCAGAAGCATTTTTGACATAATGTACAAAAAAAACACACACACACACAGACACACAAACATATACATATACACACTAGCGTGCACATGCCATTTGCAATAAAATTGAAAACAACAATAAACGTAAATGTACAAATAAAGCGTTTAAGTAAAAAGTGAAAGTTCAATTTGGTTTTGCGTCCAAATACATTGCGCCCGCTCGTTGTTGTTGTTGCTATTATGTTGCAAAGACGAAGAAAGCAGCGGCAACAGAAGCAGCATTCACTCTTCCAAACTGGGTGTCGTGTCTGTGGCGCGGCGCGTGCAAAGCCAGCCAGCAAGCAAGCAACAAACAAAACAAATGTGTGTTCACTATTCACGAGGTCTAACAAACCAAGAAAACACAATCATTGAACGCTAAACAGGTTTTTCTCGTGTGCAGTTTTCCGCCTCCTTGGCCAAAGCCAAAGGCAAAGGCCCAGGCACACAGTCATCGCCCACACTTACACACACACACACACACACATTTACAACTGCTCATAGCTCAGAAACAAAACAACAACAACGACGACGACGGCCACAATTGCGCTCATTGTTTTTAGTTGTAATGCATGGAGTGGAGACGCAACTATCCCAAAAACTTGATGCCTTTGTTTGGGCATCGACATCGAAATGTATCGATAGAATTAGCCATGCAGATTTTTAAGGTGTGAGTCTCGATGTTGGAGTATTTGCGTTTGCTTGAAATGTGTAAATTGATTTGACACGGAAAATAAAATGCAATTCTTTATGTCTATGTCTAAATATATATAATACATATACATACATATATATATATATATATGTAGATAAATAAATTGTATACATAAGAAGCGTTTCATGTTTATGTTCAGCTCACGCGTCCATCTGCAGATCGCTGCAGCATGACATTTAACAAAGCACGCAACTGCTATTATTACAGTTGTTGTTGTTGCTGCTTTTGTTTTAGCGTGGGTGGCGTGTGTAGCTTACGTTTAAGTGTGCGTGTGTATGTGTATGTGTGGATGCATTTCATTGACAAATCCAAAAAAAAAAATAAAAAAAAATAGTACACACACGCCATCTTATCTGTGTTTTGTAGTTGTGTTGATTACATTCCGCAATGGAATATAATTCATTTTAGAAATTACTTAACACCGTAGTACTTTATCTTTGTGCGGGTAACTAAAATAGCAATTAAGTCACAAAGTTCGCAAAATGAAATTGACAAGCGTCTGAGCACGCCATAACTAAGAAGACATGAACGCAGATACAGAGACAGAGACAGTGCGCAAAGTGAAGAGAAGTGTGGTACGGTGGGCAGAAGCGGCAACAGCGGCAACAGCAGCAGCAACAAAACCCATTAGCCATTTACCAATTTAGGCCAAGATACGAGCCAGTCAGCAGCGAGTATTCTTCAAGCTCACGTTCCACCTTCATACAGCACTCACTCACCGTTGATTATATTTTTATTATTATTTATTATTATTTTGTTGTTCCTTTTTTTTTTGGCTATTACTTCATCACAGTGAAGAGCCGTTGGCTTTTGTCGTACGGTTTCTATTGAGGGCGGGCGGGCGAGCGAGCGAATGCTTCCGCTGCTGTCCGATAAGATATGTATGTGAGTACGTTTGTGTGCACTGGTATGCACGTACATATGTGTATTTGCATGTGTGCGAGACGTGCGGTTGGTCGGACAAGCGGCAAGAAAGCTTCCAAGGTTGACATCTCTCTCTCTCTCTGCCCGCCCTCAACTTCATATGCATGTGTGTGTGTGTGTGATCATACTGCTGCCGAAAATTATTGCGGGCTGCAGCTGTCAGCACGAACCGGTTCCAAAAATAAATCACTCTTTTAAACATAGCACCAGTGTTGCCGCCAATAACTGAAATTCTTCGAAGCTTACGAGCTTAATAATCAATGTAAAGTATTTTATATATGCAGTTGTTTTTATAAAACTGAATTTGTCACTGAAATGTGCAAAACCTTTGTCAACTATACATATGTATGTATTTATATGTATGTATGTATAAACTTTCTGCAACTATAATGTAGCTGTTATTTTCGCTCATAAACAATTTTTTCGCTTGTCCCATCTCTAATGCACAATGTAAACACATACAGACATGCATGTGTTAATGAGAGACATACAAACATAAATTCGAATGCACATTTTATTCATATTTTTTTGTGTGATTGTTGTTGTCGCAAAAGTCTTTACTTTTTTTTATCTTATCACACTGTTATATCTGCTCAATTGCGTTACCCCTAATACAAAAAAAAAAACAACGACAACACAGAGGCAACAAATCAAGAATCGAATAGTCTAGTTGGAAATGTTTTGCAAACTACATACATACATACATACATGCATACATACATACGTTTATACTACGTAAGAATAGATGCGAGGTAGAAGAGATAGATGATTAACCGTACGATAGATTTGTCTCGCTTCTGTGAAATGATGCCATTTAATATTTGTGACTGCTGCAAAAATCGCACACATCAGAAACTTATTTGCAAGCTAAATAAAATGAATAAAATGTTTGTTTGCATATTTAGTTTTAACGATTGTTGATTTGGCAAAGATATCCATACATACATACATATTGTATTTTTGGTTATGATTTTTAATAACATATAAGAAGACTCTATGCCATTTGACATTTACCAAATGCAATGCCGTTTGGCATTTTTGGCTTGCTTTGAATCATTTCTATTTGCGGCAATTGCAATCACTTTCAAGTTGCAGTTGATTAGCGACGTTTGACTTGCTGCTGCCTCCCTCCAGTTAGTTTTGAACTTTGGCGTTTCACATGCAATTCATATTGGAAAGCTATAACATAAGTATTTATAGAAACAAGCTTTTTTAACTACTCACATGTTGTCAAAACTGATAAGTGCAATAAGGAGGGAGAGCGAGAGAGCGAGAGACGGAGAATTTTATGGTTGACCAAAGTTTTTTTTTGCAATACATATACAACTATTTCGTGTGTATGTATGTACATATGTGTTCTATGCATGTTCGCATCCAGTCTATCAGCAAATAGTAATAACATTGCTGGGCAGCTGGGCATTCACTGGCTGCTAATAGGAGGAGGCAAGGCACATGTGCAATATTTTTGCCGCAATATAAAATAAGCCGTTAAAGCTCAAGCGTTAAACGCCTTGAGTGACAACGCACCCGTGACGACGTACCCTTTTCCCCTTTTCCTTCCCCAAGCACAACATTCGAACACATGCATGGGTATCTAATGAAGGGCGGCGAGGGCGCAGTAAGCTTCATTTATGTATGTATGTGTATTTACATACATACAATACATATTTACAGTTATTAAGCATTTCACTCTCGCGGCAAACGCACGTCAATGATTTCTTGTTAGAAAATTAAACACAATAACCTGTGTAATTGGTGCGCAAACCGATTGCGATCAATCGATTAGTTTGCTTTTTGACAGGTAGTCATCGCTAATAGTCGTTGATATTACTCATCACCCAATTGGCCCGCGAATATTACAAGACATCTATTTTGGGAAGCAGCTGGCGGGCGGGACAGGCAGCCTTGTAAGCAATGTACGACGTAAATGGAGTTGTGCTACAATGTGTTGTGCAAAGTTGTGCAAACACAAAAACAATTACATATGTTTATCTAACACATACACATACTCACACTCACTCATACACACAACACTTGCACGTATAGGCACTTATTGCCGGCTGTCGATAAATCAACTACAAGCCAAACGAGAGAGTAAAGACGATGACATCATGTCATCTTTGTTGGTCAAATGCCACGCAGGCGTGGCTGGCATGTGCAGAGTGTTCGCTGCCAGGAACTTGTGGCGCTCTCGCACACTTAATGAGCCGCTTATAATAAAAGCGCGCTAAACACTCTTTCGATATTTATTCGATATCAGCGTATATACTATGTGTGTGTGTGTGTCAACAATTCATCACGCGATATTTGCAATAAAAACATGTTTGTATACATATGTGTATATTGTGAATGATGATGTCACATGATTGAAACTACACACATACATACGTACATACAGTGCACGTTCCATACAATGTTCTTTTAATATTATAAATAACTTGACCCGATATTGATTACATTTTAGTGATTAAAAGGTTTTTCCAATTTGGCATTTACATATTTAAATAACGATATTTAATAAGTAATTTGCTTCGGCGAGTATCCACTGTACTCTTGATTTTAGTTTTTTTCTGATGTCTTTGTAAGTTTATTTGATTTATTCGTTTGTTAAATGCTTGGCACGCGATCAACGCTTAACTAGCATTTAGTATAGATAAATTATACTTATGTATCTTTATCGTCCGTCACTTGACCCTCCACTCATAAACATGACAACATACTACATATTTATATACCAATTAAGATTTGACATATTGTTTGTTTTTGGTATTTTGCCACAGGCATCGACCATTGATGGACGCCGCAAGGGAGCTTGTTTGTTCTGTCAGGAGTACTTTATGGATTTGTATCTGCTGGCCGAGCTTAAGACGATTAGCCTTAAGGTGACCACAGTGGATATGCAGAAGCCGCCACCCGATTTCCGAACCAATTTCGAGGCAACACATCCACCGATCCTGATCGACAATGGCCTGGCCATATTGGAGAACGAGAAAATCGAGCGTCACATCATGAAGAACATACCCGGCGGATACAATCTGTTTGTACAGGACAAGGATGTTGCCACTCTTATTGAGAATCTGTATGGTAAACTGAAGCTGATGCTGGTCAAGAAGGACGATGCTAAGAACAATGCGCTCCTCTCGCATCTCAAGAAGATCAACGATCATTTGGCCAATCGGAACACACGATTCCTCACCGGCGACACAATGTGTTGCTTCGACTGCGAGTTGATGCCACGTCTGCAGCATATTCGCGTTGCCGGCAAATACTTTGTCGACTTTGAGATACCGGTAAGAATTTGTTTTTCCCTTTTCAACACCATACCCATTTGGTCTTTTTTCGTTCATTACCAGACACACTTGACGGCGCTGTGGCGTTATATGTATCACATGTATCAATTGGATGCATTCACACAATCATGCCCGGCCGATCAGGACATTATCAATCACTATAAACTACAACAGGTGAGTTCAAGACCTTTGGTTATAATAAACCCTTTTTTCTAATGTTTTCCAACACTTTGCGCAGAGTCTCAAAATGAAGAAGCACGAGGAGCTGGAGACGCCGACGTTCACCACATCCATTCCAATTGATATTTCGGAGTAAAGTTTTATAGCCATGCACAGTTATTAATATTATTATAAATATTATATTTTTTTTTTGACAACTTTACAAAAGAAACTACGAAACTATCAGTTATTTTAAACTACAACTTTGAATGACAACCCATACAACTACTTTATATACTATATACAGAGTGTTTTATAAGCAGCCACCGTTGCCTTTCTTTAAGAGCTATGCATTAACTACTTTGACTTATATTTAAAGAACCTTTTGATTTTAGTGCCCGCCTGTGTGTGCTTAGTTTTTTTTTTATTTTGATTATTGTTTTATTAATTAATAAACTGTATGTATTTGATATATGTACATTATCCTTACACATATATAGAGATATGTATAAAGAGATATGTATATACATACAAACTCACATATTTGGTATACCTTAAATACAGCTGCGAAAGCTATTGAAATATCTTTTAAACCACCCTCGACTCTTGATAATAGTTTCACTTTGATTTTAGTGTTGTTTTCAATCCCTTGCATTTTTCTTCAATGAATATAATTATTTTTCTCTTTTTTGGCTACCTGGCGCATGTTGCCATTTTGTTTGCTTATAATTTTTATTTTATACTATAACAAGAAAAAAAAAAACAAAAATGTATGAGAAGAGGAAATTAAGAGTATTTTTGTATTAAGTGAAAAATTATAAATAAAGAACAAAAACAATTTAAAACACCTCTGTCATGTGTTTAGTTTGACTGGTTCCGATGAAACGGTCGTGCAACCGATAGCTCTGCGAAGCATCTGTGCCTTAAAACTAGACACATATCGATAACAATTGCTAATTGTCAGTGAAATTCATTCACTCTTAAAAAATGATTAAGCCCATTTTCTGAAAGCTAAGTTGAAAAAAAAACGTAGCGAACTACTAGCTCCCATAAGAACTGATCCAGCGCGCGACGGAAAGTTGACTGATATGACACGACATGCATGCATATGCCTAAAACTTACGATTGAGCTGAGCAGAAAGATCTGACATAAATATACGAAGGCATATTATAGGTATATTATATACCTACTCACTAATACTACTATTCAATAGCTCTTCAATTCCCTACAGCCATGGACAAGTGGTGAGTTTATAAACAATCCCGGCCTCAAGTTAAATTTGACTGATTTCGTTTAATTTCAAGGCTTGCACCTGCTTTAAGTGGTCTGTCCGCGGAGTTTGCGGATTGTTGTGTGATCGTTGATTCTAAAAGTTTCAATTGCCATAAAATCATTTTAGCATCAGCCTCAGAGTTCTTTAAGCAAATGCTATTAAGCGATTTTAAGGAATCTTCCACTGGTGAAATATATTTACAAGATGTATCGGTGGACATTTTCGAGAAGTTTAAAAAATATATCTACACCTACAACAATGTCCCTCTGCAAAAATACGATGAGGATACCATCATTGAGTTGTACCAATGCGGTAAAAAGTGGTTGGTACCGTCCATAACCGACGAGTGCTTAGCCATACTATATAAATTTGCTGCAAATAAAAAAACAGCGGAGGATCTGATTAAGTTTTATGAACTAGCACATAAATTCGATGACGTGAATTTCATTCTTGAGGTCGAAAATCGTTTAGAATCAAAATACCATACGGTTTTGTGTAAACGTGCCCTTTCATTAGATCCAAATCTCTTTATGGAATACATGACTATCGCGGCCATTCGGTGCTCCCAAAAGGACCGGTATAATTTCATTGAAGAATATATAAAGCTTCATGGAATCATGAAGCTCACGGACAATGACAATAATAATGAAGAAAAGGAAACAACAGAAAAAAAATTGAACACCGAGTTGAATGAAAAACTATCGTTTGGGCTTAAGCCCGAAATTGTTAAATTGTTATTGAACTCAGTGAACTACGCTCAAATGTCTTACAAAGAATTTTATGACGGTCCTGGAAAATCCGAATGGTTTACATATGAAATGAAATATGAAATCTTGTACAAAATTCATCAAACCAGCCAATATAAGTAATTCAATTCAAGATAATTCAATACTTACAAGTTATATTATTATTTTTTTAAATTTTTTCATAATAAAAATGTATCAACTTTGAATAGATGTGTATAAAATTTCTTATTTCAAACGATCAGTAAAAAATCACATTGTCCAGGAGCTTCAAAATGTTCTCCAAGTTGTTGTGTTTGTTGTTGTCATTGTCATTTAACTTTCTGTTCCTCATATATCTCATGTCGCCGTTATAAGCAAGAGCCCTGAGGTATCCGTCATACCCATAATATTTGATATACTTAACTACAAAGTTAAAGCGATCCATTTCTACGTCATACTTGGAATATCCGTCAAAAATGTACAAAAAACACACCTTTCTATAAAAAAAATCGATCACATAGTTGCTTTTGAATTGGATTCGTTATAAGGTACTTTGTTGCTATTGGAATAAGCTTCTAAACCAGATCCACTGTGTTCATGTTCTTGGCCCGAGCGCATAATATGTTTTGACAATCGTGATATATGGACGGTGCCAGCCATGTCTCGCCATACTCGTTTAATTTTCTGATAGAAAAGTCATCACAGTCGTCCAGAGATCATTTAAGGATATCTCCCCATCAACAGATTCTATAGTATTTTTAAAAAGCATTTCCTAGAAGTATTCTGAGGAAGATGCTAAGATAATCTTGTGGCATTTGAATTTTTAGTTTCGATGATGACAGAAAAATTTAGTAAATTCAGAAGACAGACGACTTAGGATTGGCATAAGCCTTGCAACAAATGAAATTGGTTAATTGAATTATAATCAGAAGAGATACAAGTTAATTTTAATTGAGTTTATTCCTATATTATTTGCGAGTTTTAAAATATTAACTTTTTGTTGTGTTCCTCTACATAAATATATTTAGACATGGTGTGGCCTAACCTGCTGCCAATATGATAGTATGCTGCTTCGGGCTGTTTGCGATGATATATCATAAGCAATCGATATAATTGTTGTGAACAGCAATTGTTATCGTTCATCGTAAGGCCGATGTCATAACCTCATTGGCGGCGGCCGACTAATCTGCTATTTGCACTTTATTTACTTGGATAGTTGTGAATTAAAAATTTTGAACGATAAAAATGTTGACGCTGCGACGTGGAGAGCAGCTGCGTGCGCGTCTTCATGCAGTCTGCAGCCGCTACCTGTCAATTAAGCCAGTGCCACAGCCATCGGCAGTTGCTGATTCTGAGTACTCTGTGGAACCGGAGTATCCAGAAATTAGAGATCTCACATACAAGGCACGCAAACGGCAGACAGCAGCAGATTGGCATGAGGAGATACGCCAAGTGCCCACCATCGAGGAGAAAATGATTAAAGTAAACATGCCGCGCTACTACGGCTACAAGGTGGTCGATCTCAATGACACCAAAGTGCCTTTCAATGCTTTACCGCTGACGCAACATTATACACGCACCGTGCTCGAGGAGCTGCCCAACAAGAGTCCGGAGTCGAAAACGGACAAGCCCGTCGATGACAGTGCGCTAAATTTGGATGCAATTGTGAAGGCGGCACGTAACGAAATTATTGAGTCCTTGGAATATGCCCACGACTGCTACAAGTAAGTCCAACAGATTAGACAAATATATACAGATCCAATGCAGTTTTCCATTGCAGTCATAAGTTGACGCAGCTGGAAACGGCACCAGATGCAGTCACACACGAAAAACAGTGGACGCAGATTATTGTGGAACAGGTTAATCGGGCTGCATTGCATGTGCTTGGCACGGACTTCCCGCATTTGTACGCTCTCGAGATCGACTACAATCCGCGCCACGAGGCATTTTGGGCCGTCGGTGGCGTTGATCCGCCCAAGAATGTCGTTAAATCGAAAAAAGGTCGCGAATGGCAAAAGGAAGACGCCAATGAGAGTGTTGATCGTCTGGTGCAGTACACTGGTGAACCGTATCTGGCGCTGCGGCATCATCATCAGCTGCCCACATGGAAAACGGCCGAAGAGAGTGAGAACTTGACCTTGGCCCAGCAACTGCCACGCTTCAAGCATGATGCCCGCACCTTGGGCTACAGCACCAAGCATCAGCATGCCATCAATGTGCCCGGCTATTGGCCCAGCGCCAATGCGGCTAATTTCGGTACGCTCTCCTTTCAATCGCGAGCACATTTACAGCTGCGACCCAAGTCGTATGGTGAACGTGACCAGCTGGAGGCACTGCATGCGCTAGCCATTCAATCCTCATATGCCTGGCTGCTGGCCCAAGCCAACTACAATGGCTTCAATACCTACAACGAGCTGACCTACCCCCTTAACACCCAGACTGTGATTACAAACGGTCGCGATTGGAGCTTCTACGAGTATCAGATGAACACGCTGCTCCTCCATGGCCAGCACATCGATACAAATGCCAAAGTGAACTTCTGTCGCGGCACAGCGCCGCAACCGCTCTATGCCGAAATCTCGGCCGAGGGCAAGTGTGTGGACTTTAACGATGCTACGCTGCGTCAGCTACTCAGCTTATATATGAATGTGCCGACCATTCAGCGCACAGCGGATGAGCTGTTGCCGTATGTGGGCGGGGCAACGTTGCGACGTGCTGCTGACTATGAGAATGGGGAGCAGCGTGAGTTTCTGGAACACACCTTTAAGCATTTGGCGTCGAAACGGCCGCGGCATTTGGAGCTGCCCGAGGTATATATGTGGGAGAAGCTGTACAAGATTGACAACAAAACACGTCCGATGGAGGCGCGGCGTCGGTTCTTTGAGCGTGACATTAATCCATGGAGACGCACTCTCGATCAGCACGACAAGGAGTATGTGCCGCGTGTGGTGCGGCCAGGTGGACGCAAGAATCGCGAGGGTCGTTTCAAGAAAACCTATTATCCTTAATTGTTTTTTTTTTTTTAATGATGTTCCATTAATTTTATATTTTAAAAAGTTTTCCGGCTACAATAAAATCATTTTGTTGTAAAAATCAACGTTTGACTATCACAAAGATAACTTTGAACGTTAGAATACCCAAATCGACTAGCTAGATTTTTAGATATAAATTATAAGCCAGCAAACATATGCCTAGAAAATCTAATTTTTCGACTCCGCACAAAAGTATGCAACCGTTTTTGCACGCGTGTTAATTAGCCAATACACAAACCCGTCAAGCAAATGAATAGAAAATGTAAAGCAGCCCTTTAAGAATAGCACCCTGTAAACGGCTGTTGATTTTACCAAGGACAGAAACCATATTTAAATTAAAACAAAAATATATTTCATTTAATTCCATATGGATTTGCATTTATTGTTTAAAACATTTTATTTAATTGCATATTGTATCGTTTCTTGCGTTTTATTTACTAAGTTAACATGTTTGCCGTTAAGTAGTTGTTGGCATTTTTAAATTTTTGTTGTTGTTGTTTTGTTATCATTAATTATTATTATTTTAATTTTTGCAATTACATTTATATATATTCTTTGCTTTGCTTTTATTAATTTTAAATAGTTAATGCATGTGTTTTTGTGTTTATGTATGTAAATGTAATTTTCATTTAATTATTATCTTTCTTGTTTGTTGTGTAATATGTTCTTTAGTTAGTTTTTGCTTTTTTATTCTTTGTTTTTCTTGTGTTAGTATTTTTTTATTTAGTTTTTTTTTTGTATTTTCAGTTAGTATTGCGTTTTGCCGTTGAATCTCAAAAATTATATTTATTTTATTCAATCAACTTTAATTTTTTGTGTTTGAATTTTTGTTTTTTATACAACCATATGCTTTCTGTAAATTTTATGTTGGCTTGCATTTAATAATTTGGTATTTTATTTGGTTTTCTTCGGTTATCGATCATGATCATTTTATTGCAATTCATTTACACACACATGTCAATCGAATAAATCATATAAAATACTGTTTTGCTACAATTTCTGGCATTGTTGCATCGATTTATTGTCCTAAACCAGTGATTTATCGATATTGGTATTTTTCGCTTTTTTGTTGCCTTTTTCACTTCTGTAAATGATTACAAATTGAATACTCTTGGGTATGACATTGATTGTTGAATACACCGAAACACCGATAGTGCAACAATCGATTAAAATCGATTATCGATAATTCTTGAATTCAGCTTATTCAGTTCAATTAATACACGTTTTACCAATAAAACCTAAGCAATACTGTATCTTTAGTAGTTTCTTCCAACAAATGGAATGAAGCAATCGAACGAAAGCATCAGTGGCAATCGATTGTTTGGCAACATCTCAATATCGATTGTGAAGCGATTGTTTTTCGATTTGTTTTTCGGCAGCACTAAACGAAAGCATATATTATTTAGTAGCTGATCTTTAGAAAACTATATCTAACTATAGTCTATAGTTATGTATGGGTTAATGATTTAATAATTCTCTTTGTGTGTGTGTGTGTGTATGTTGGTGTGTGTGTAGGTGTTGCTTAAGTTGAGTTTCTTATAGTTTATTGTGTTCTACGGTTTTTGTTTTATTGTTGTTTTTCTTTTAAGTGTAATGTCATTTTAAATACCATTATTATTATTATAACTATGTTTTGTATTGCTTACTACATACAGACATACATATGTACCCATATGCATATGTATGCAAATGAATTTAAAATTACGTTCTTTTGGCCTTTATATATTCATATAAATAATATGACATATGTGTGTGTGTGTATGTATATTTGATTTATTGATTTACTGTTGTCTTGTTTAGCTTCACTTAATCGCAAACACTGCTAATAAATACTTTTCTCAGATAAAGTTGTCTTACTACCTAATATATTTGTTTCAATAAGCTGGCCTAAACTAACTTAACTGTTAACTCATCACCCAACTATAACACACACATATACATACTATTTCCTTATCCCTCTGTGTGCTTATGTGTGTTTGTTTGTTTGTTTGTTTTTGTGTCTGTGTCATCTTATATAGATATATACTATTTTAAGATATTTGCTTTACATGCAAAGTTCTTCATTGCAATGTGTTTTTTGGTTATAGTATGTGTGGAATGTAAGTATTGCATAAAGACCTCAAATCTTAAACGTAAATTGAAGTAGGTAACAAAAAATAATGCAAGGTTTTCGAAAAGAAAGCATATCATAATGAATTTATTTGTTGTTTGAAGGTCTCACTCTTAGTGTTATTACTTTAATTGATTGAAAGTGGTTTTTTATTTTGTTTATTCGAAAATGTTTTCTTAGATATGTGCATAAATGAAGCAAAGCCATTCTAAAGCTCACATACTAGACAGCTGCATGACTTCATTCATAAATGAATTCGAATCGAATAGAATATGGTATGAGAGTTGGTAAGAATAGTGATATTTTTCAGTTCTGCTGCTTGCGATTAGTAAAGCTGAAAGTACCTTCTTCACTTCACTTCGTCACTGGTAGTTCACGGAGTACCACTATGGTTATCGAACGGCGAACGGTCACCAAAAAACGGAGAGCGTACAAAAACCGCCCAGCGAACAACAGAACAACAACAGAAAAGTGGTCATGCTTGAACTACTTCACTATTTCATATTAGTCGTGGCGATTACCCATACCCTACATAGGGTACTTCCCTAGTCTAGGGTGTCGATTGAACCTATAGGCGAACCGTCACGAGCTAGTGGCCAGGATATTGCTGAGATTCAATTACATTCTTGATATTGATTATAAAAAGAAGTAGGTAAAGAAGTTTTTGGTTTTGCCCTTCATGCAGCTCTCTAATACACTTACACACGGTTGACATACAGACGTAATGCATGTTTTTAACGAATTATCTGTACGCATAGTTGCTATCTTTTAATCATATGCTTTGTTATTGTGTGTGCGTGTGTGTTTGGTTTTTTTTAGTTTGTTTTTAAGTTAAGTCTTTCAACATTATTTCTTTGAAACGAAAGCAAATTCAATTTGTTGTTGTGTTACTCGATACTCGATATAAATATATATATATAAGTATATAGGTAGATAGATATATGTATAAAGTAGCATGTACGCAAAGACTTGATTCATATTCATAGTTGATCTTATTTTTTGCTCTTAATTTTTCTTTCATTTTTTCATATATATTGGAAACCGAATAAAGTTGAGGTGCTCATTGAGTTCGTTTTTCGTTGAGTAAGCCGTTTACATTCTATAGTATATACTCGTAGTTGTTAATCGTTCTATTGTATGTAAGTAGATGCCAAGTAGATGCTCTCAATTCCTGGCATTTTTCTTTTTATAATGTAATCATTAGGTAAATCATTCTAAACGGGGGGACATAAAATCATTACAAAATCATCGAAAAATCCAAAATGAAACATAAAAAATTATCTCTATCTATAAAATACAATTTATCTAGTATGTACTGTACAGTACTTTACTGCAGTAATTAGTTTCATAATCTCTCTTTTTGTTTTCCTATTGTCAAAATGATATATAGTATTATAGTATACATATATTTTGGCGATTGTCTATACATACTCGTATATACTATTTGTGAGTCAACACAAAACTTGGAAATATTTCTAAAAAAAAGAAGGAAACTTTTCTTACTAAGTTTTTTTTTAATACGAATGAAAGTGCTGTAAAAATCGAAACGTTCTTCTCATATGTAATATAAAAAACGCATGCGTGTGTGTGAGTGTGTTTGAAACCATTTACATTATTAATACACATTTGAAATGTACTTGTTACTAAAAAAAAAAATTAAAAATATTTGTATCAAAAAATTTGGGTTTTTATTTGTTTTTTGTTGTTTTTGGTTTTTGTTGGTTTTGTTATAAATTTAAATAAATAAATAATAAAAAAACAACAAAGGTTTTGTTTGTTTTGTTTTTGGCAATGCTACGAGGAGAAAATTACCCTTTAGTTGTTGTTGTTGTTGTTGTTGTTATTTTTGAGGCCTTAGATTTTGGGTTTCCTTTCGGTTTTCTTGTTTTCTTGTTTTTTGTTTGGTTTTTCAACAATTGAAATCGCTTTTGGTAGTAAATTCGCTGCTGCCGTTTGCATTTAAGGATTAATTGGCTTTAAGTGTTTAAGCAACATTAAGTTAAAGTTTTGGTTTTGTTTAATTATGTGTTGTTTAGTTTAGTTTTTAATTCACAAAAGGTTAAGTTTCGTTTAGGTGCGTAATTTAAGCATTTTTGTTTAATTTTAAATTTTTTGGTTTAACAAGTATATGTACTATTTAAAGAGAGAGAGAGACAGAGAGTGAGAGAGTGTAGTTAGTCGCCGAGCATGGTCTAAAAATGGCTTGAAGCTAACGGTATATAACGGTAAAGAATTTCAGATCAACAAATTAAGGATCTCAACGTGTTCCGAAAGTAAATTTGAAATTTGTAAGAAATGTTTTTTTGGAAAAAATGTGCATTCAAATCGTTTGTTCAAATATCCTTCTTTTAGCAGAAGTATTTTGGCATAAAAAAGCCCTCATTTCCTTTTTATAGCAACTGATTTGTTAGTTGTCTGCTTCAAGCCGCAAGGCGCAAGCTTTCTGGACCAAAAACACTTTTTTACTTTTTTACGTTTTTACGTTTTTAAGTTTTTACGTTTTTATGGCTTGTTTCGCAGAGCTTTATGTGCAGTCGCTAGACGACGCTAAAAGCTCCGCTGTTAACAGAGCTAACAGGCGGCTAACATTTTTGCTAGAAACTATTTTATTTGTTGTTTGTTTAGTTTAGTTTTTGGTTTTTGGTTTTAGTTTTAGCTTTAGTTTTAGTTTTTTGATTTGATTCTTTTCTTTCTTTAGTTTCGAACGATTTAGTTAGAGTTTTGTTCATGCATTTGTTGTTAATATACTATATATAGAGAATTATGTTTTGGTTTAAGATTCTTGCGTTTAATAAGTAAGTAAGTTTATTGAATTATGTTATTTAATTGCTTATTTGATTTAATTTTTTTTTGTTTTGTTTTTTTTTTTTTGTTAAGATTAAGGAAGACCTTTGCTTTTTGTGCATAGCCCTTAGCAGCTTATTTTCTTTTTTTCTGGTGTTTCTCTTGCAGCTATGTAGTACTATATATGTTTATATGTATGTATGTACGTATGTATGTAATGTAATGTATGATGTAATGCATATGAATTGCAATATTGCTGGGTTACACGTAATTGGCTGCTTAATTGATATATTCATATGTTTTATGTTATATATATGTATTTATGTTTTGTTTTGGTTTTGCATTCGCTATAAAAAAATACGCTTACATGCATACAACTACATATGTTGTGTGCGTGCGTGTGTGTGTGTGTGTGTGTGACTGTGTGTGTGTGTTTCTTATTTGACTAGATCAAAAAAAAAAAAAAAATACTTTCTGCATTATATGTATATATATGATTACATTAAAGTTATGCAAATTCGCTAAATGTCATATTGTATATACCATATATAGTATATATATGCTAATGCACTGATCTCTAATGCTAATAAGTATATATGTATGTATGTATATATAATAGTAGTAGTAGTAGTAGTTGGCTATAAGAAGCATGTCAATGTGACACAAGAAATTATAATTCGTTTACAGCGCAATTATATATTATTTGTTTGTTTGTGTTTTGTTCAGATAAAAATAATTATTGTTGTTCTTGTGTTCTTGTGCAAACCAAAACGAAATATCCCCTCCATCCTGGTTAACCATTAACCAACTATCTAGGCATTACGTTGGACAAAAGGCTCTTCTACCGCGCTCTGGGCTCAATATATAGAAAGCTGTGGTTGCCTCGACTTGGAGATATGGAATCCAGATCTGGGAAATGTCGGAATCTCGGACGAGCAGAACGAACAAGCGTATTCAGACGCTCCAGAACTTGGCCTTGCGCCAAGTCCACAGGATTGAAACGGGCTGGTACGTCCGAAACGAAAGTACGACCCTTTACAAGGCCCTCGGAATGGAATGGATTATCAGCTTGAGGCTCACTTCATCAGATATAATGCACGATTGTGGCAACAGAGAGCCGGAGCTGGCCAGTGAGCTTGCGGGTAGACGGACGAGTAATCAGAAGATTAAAACGCAGAAGATTCAATGATCTTCTCCTCCCGTAGAGGAGACTAGCAGACTCGGGGAAGAGTGCAGCCGAAAACGCCTTGAGCCAACCAGCTTGGAGATGTAACAACATGTTATGAATGTTGGGTTGTAAATAAAATGTCTGAATTTTCGATCCTACACAATCCATTATTAAAAACGTAAAACGAAATAATCAAAATAAAGTATTTTCTAATTTTGCATTGTAAGAAATCAATGGAATCGTGGTATATGTATATGTATTGTATGTATGTGTATGCCCGATCTGTGTTTGGTATTTTTGGTATTTTTTCGTATTGAATATTTTGTGTTTTTTTCTTTCTAAACTTGTTTTTGTTTGGTTTTTGTTGTTGTTTACGCTACGCACGAATTTGCTGTTAACTTTTTGCTGTTCTTTGTTGAAATTTCGTTTAAAAATGTTTTGGTATTTTTTTTTTTTTTTGGTTTTTCAAAATGGTAAATGTTACTTAAGTATTTGTCATATGTATGTATATTTGACTAACCTCTTGCTTTTGTTTTTACTTTAGTTTTTAATGCTTTTATCTAACACTTAAATGCTAAAATACTGTAACTATTGTTTTACCGCTTACAATATAGATTACTTTTTTTGATAAGCATTTTTTTACTTCATTTTCATTCTTTGCTTTTACTTTGCCATTTTATACGTTTTACTCATACATGTATGTGTATATGTATATGTATATAGTATATTTAAAAATAGTTAACTTTATACTTTGTTTTCAACTTTTCCATTTTCCATTTTTCCTTTTCCATTACTCCATTACTCCATTACTCCATTACTCCATTCTCCACTCTTCACACTTTCCATTTTCCAAATCTTGCTTGCGTTATTCCGTTTGCGTTGATCCTCTATTTTTTGTCTTAAATCCATTTTGTTTTTCTTGTCTTTTTTCAGCTTTATCTGAGTTTGTTGTTGTTGTTGTTGTTGTTATGGCCATGTTGTTTGAATTTTTTGTTGGTAAAATTCAAATCGAAATATTTTTGCGATTTTGTTTGCTTAGTTTTGTTTTAATTGGTTTTTTGTTTTGCGGTGCAAAATGAGTGCTCAAAAAACCAAAAAAAAAAAAATTGTTGGTACAAAAAAAGTATTTTAAAGATTTTTTTTGCAATGGGACGACATGGTACAAGTTGGGGCTATGCAACTCTATATGTGTATAGAGTATAATAATAGTGTATTTAGTTATAGATATACATAAACAGATTGCGTAATGTGCTTTTGTTTTTGCTTTTGTTTTTGGTTGGGTGCCAAGCCAATTTCAATGATAATAAGCCAGGTTTTCAACTCTAATATTGTAAATCATTTTTCGTCACTAGCTTGAAAATATAATTAACCGGAATGTACGTGTGTGCCTGTGTACGTGTGTGTGTGTGTGTGTATGCGCGTTGTCTATGCCTTTTCTTTTCATATTCATTTTTTTTTTGTATTTTGTATTTTTGGTTTTGTTTTTTTTATCGTTTTCGTTTTTTGGTTTTGTTTTCACTTTGAATTTGAAATTTATTGTGACTGGTTTACGTTTTGTTCATACAATTTTCTATCACAGCAACATATTTGTATACACTATTTTACATACTAAAAATGAAAATGATAGAAGAATTTTGGAAATTAATTATTTTACATTAATCGATAGATAAGAAACCAAAAAATATATATAAAAAGTAGATAAGAAAGAAACTAAAGTCGTCGTACAATTGTATTAAGTATTTCAATACTATTTATTGACATATAGAAGAAGAAAAAGAACGCAAGAAATCAAAAAAGAAATAGAAAAAAGAAGGATCTATACATTTTAAATGGCAATATTTGTATTTATTTAAGTTTTTAAGTAAGAAATCGAATCGAAAAGAACATTAAATTGAAAAGCATTCATTTGTTTATGTATTCTTTACAGGTTAAACAAGTTTCGTTTGGTATTATTTGGTATTTTGTTATTAAATTCCTTGGTATGTTTGCTTGTTCTTTTTCGTTTTCTTTTTGTTTTTTTACAAAAGTAGAAACAATATTTGTACGACTTGGGTCAAAATGAGAAGAGACTGCGACGTCGGTTGAAGCGCTGTTTTAAGCATTTATGGGAACTATAAAAGGGACAAAACCCGTTAGTAGTTAGTAGTGTATAGAGAGAGAGAGAGAGAGAGAGGGAAAATGTCAATACCGTTCCAATACTTACAATGAAATGTGGTGCCGAAAACAAGACAGCCAGCGTGGCAATAATTGTGAAAAGCGTGAAAATAATAAGGCACAAACGATCCACGACCATTGCGGCAAATTTCCAATCCCGCGTTATATCGCCAGTTTCATCCTCTTTCTTGAGCTGTGACATAATGGTGTTAAAATAGTTTAATTAATCATTGCACAAACCATTGGAACTAATTGAACGATCGCTCAATTGAACAGAACAGAGCAATGAGTAACGAGCGAGGAACGCACCTGATCGGTTATCCAGCGTAGCTCTTTCAGTATCAATGCCAACTCATATTCGGCCGATGAGCTGAGGCAGGTATGCGAAATGGCTTCGTGCATGCGAGCATCGGTTACGGCAGCAACTGGTCCAACTTGGCCCACTTGACCCACTGGCCCCACCGGACCCACACTGCCATCGTCGCCTTGCCTGTGAAAACAACTCATTGAAAACAATTTCATCAATATACCTTTTATCGTAAGAATCGTTCTACGATGCCACCAAAACATATATATATATATAGTGTATATTTGCCTATTCGCTATTGCTATTGCTATTGCTATTGCTATTGACATGGCAAACACTTGAGACAGTGATGCGATATCCTTAGCCATTTCATTTCCCCCATGTGTACATTTTGGTGGCTTTTGTTGTCACCGATTGTCAGACTTAAGCAACGAACTATTCAAGAAGAAGACAAAAACGAGACAGCTACATAGTGAGAGCGATGGAGAAAGAGAGAGAGAGAGAGAAGGAGCGGCAATGTGTCATATTTGTGTAAAACGTTTCTGCATAAAACGTTTCACAACTAACAAGTTGAAGACGCACTCGCAGTCTATGATTTACGTTAAAGCAAATCAAATTCAGATTTGAAATTGACTTGTGAGCGATTTATTGTAGATTTGAGCAGCACATGTGACAATTTGAACATGTTTTCGACAACAAGGCGCCAAACAGCCAAACAGATATGTTATATGCCTGAGCTGAATAGGTTCTGTGAACTAGTTTGAACTAGTTTATTGACCCGATATCGTTTGACCATTGTGGATAGTGAATAGTCGAGTTCAGCTGAGCATTGCTGTGTGTCATTTTTTATATATTTATATATAGTATTTTCACAGTTGTATCTTGTATTTTTCAACATTGTGCTTGTCATCATTAAATGCGTCGTGTCCTTGCCATTTGCCACCATTACTTATTTACTTTTTTTTCACTCTTTGTTGTTGCGTCACACACATCTTGTCATTGTCATTGTCATTGGCTGCCATTCGAGATGCGGATAAGGATGCGGATGCCTTGTGAAAGTATTTATTTGTTGTTTCTGTTTCTGTTTTTTGTTCACTAATGCTTTATTTTGTTGTCATTGTCATTGTTGTTGTTTTTTTGTTTTCTTGATATTGATATAACCGTCAAATATGGTGCTATGTGAGAAAAAGTTGCGATTTGATATCGCAAAAGTTGATGGTGTGGCAAAACAGACAACAGACAGAGTATGCAGTAGTCGTATGCTCTCGCTTAGCTACACTACATTACTGTACAAATGAAAATGTCATTTAAAAGTTTCAAGTGTGCAGTATTTTTTTCCATGTTCTTGATGTTGTTGTTGTTTTCACATTGTGCACGAACCATGATAAATGGATACGTATCTGTTAAGAACTTTTCGATTGATAGAAACAAGAAATTTTACATTGTAATTGTCATTTGTCCGAAATACAGCGAGATATAATGTTTCTTAATGAGATTACCCAACAAAATTTCATAGTATTTTTTTTTTAATGTTTTTTTGAGTTCGAAACTTACCTATACATTGTCCTGTAGTATGTGGGCTGATGGGGTAATGTGGCACTGGTGCAGCGATGATTGCATCGAAAATCATCGTCAATATCGAGCACATTGGCTAGCAGTGATTTCGAAGATCTATTGCGTAAGTATTGAACATTATTTACTAATACTAATATATTTTTTTAACTACGGCACGTAGTCATATCAAAGTTTGATTAAGTACGAACAGTACTCTGCTAGACAGTTTTCTAAGAATGGGACAAACACAGACAGAGACAGAGACAGAAACAAAGACAAAGAGAAAGAGAGTGAAACGATTTTTGGTTACCTTTCCTTGAGCTCAACGTTTTGTATCTGTTGCTTTTTGTCACCAGCTGTGGAGGAGCCCGACGACGAGGGCGGCGGCGGGCATTCGTAGCCAACCTGTCCGGGTCTTTGCATGCGCAATATGCAAGGTAACCAATAAAGGAATATTACTCTTATCTGTGTGTGCGAGTTTGACAGAGAGACGGAGTGTGTTGGGTAATGCGGTTAAAAATAATAGCAATAAGTATATTTTTGGAATTTTTTTTTTTGATTTTTTTGGTTTTTTTTTTTTTTTTTTGTATAAACAGTATTAGTTTTTTTGTATTTAGTTTAGTTATTTGATTAAAAAGATTTTATTTAATATTATTATTATTATTATTATTATTATAGTTCGTTTAGATGTTGTTTGTTAGTTAATGAAATTTTCAGGATACACGTTCATCAGAAATGTTTTAATAACATTATGTTATTATTAATTATTATTATTTTCATTTAAGGTTTTAGGTAAAGTTTTATTTCAGTTTCAGTTTTTTGTTTTTGTTTTTGTTGGTTGTTGATTCATTGTTGTTGTTGTTGATAATATATGTGATTGTGATAGGGTGTTTAGTGATTTAGAGTAGGATAGCAATAGCACGCGCATTTTGTTGACCATGTAGATGTTGTTTTTGTTTGTTTGTTGTTGTTGTTGTAGTTGTTGTCGTTGTTGTTGTTGTTGATGTATTTGTACGCAGATAGTTGGTTAGTTACAGGGAGAGAGAAGGAAATAGTTGAAGAGGCAGTTGAGTTGGTTTGAGTAGTTTTTTTTTTGATCGTTGAAAGTTTGCCAGTTAACGTAGTTGTTGTAGTTGTTGTTGTTGTTGACCAGAGTTTTTTTTAGTTATTTTGTTTGTTAGGAAAATAAAAATTTTTGTGTGATTATTGTGCTTTTTGAATCTCATATGTAGTATATTAGTATGCAAGTAGTATAAGATAGTATAGGTAGTTTAGTATAGTTTAGTATAGTTAGAAAGACTTATAATGCAATTAAGTATATCTGTTGTTAAGCATATCATTAAAAAGAAATGAGAAATTCCAAAATAAGACTGCTTGAAAGTACTTAATATGTAGTATATGTATTATGAAATGTGATATAAGAGTTTAAAACAGACATGACAATATTACTTTAGCTTTATTAATCTGTTTAATACAAAGATATATGTATATATATATATATATGTATAGTTTATTTCATATTCATAGATTTAAAAGCTTTTCTTTAAGTTCAACTTTAGGACAAGTATTTGCAGTTTATGTTTACGACAAGCTTTAAAAAGAGATAACTTTGTTTAGACTGGCATAAATCTGCATTAAAGCTTCCGAATATTATGGAATTCGTTACCAAAAGACAAAGTCGGAATGAATAGTACAAATTACAAAGAACAACTTATTGAAATTACTTTAATTATATTTTTTTTATGCGATTTTAGTAAAGCAAACACTTCTAAGAATTATTTTTGAAAACTAATTTCGTTTTTTTTTAGTTTAATATAATATAGATCTTCATGCGGCCCTATACCACTGTACCACTGTTTCTTTGTATATATATAAAACTGTTTGTGCTGACTGACTGCTATCGATGCACAGCCCAAACGCCAATCGGTTAGAGCTAGAAATTTTCCAAGAATTGTTGGGAACGGCAAGAAATGTTTGCCAGTTAAAACTATGCTATAAATCGAATGCCTTCACCAGTGAATCAGTGAAGAGTGAAGCTGTTTGGCAGACATTTGTCATTGATAGATTTTCATTTGGCTAACTAACAACTTGATAATGGCTTTTCTCGTTTTGTATGACTTGCAATATGTTTTTTTTTTTGGTATTTTTTTTTTTGCATGCAGCTTAGTGTAAGAGTGTAAGAAACTAGTTGTTTAATGCATACGATTTGTAAGTAAATAGTATGAATGTTTTTGATAAGTAGTAGTATATTTGTGGGTATTAAATAGTATATACAATGTGGTTTTCATTCATTTTAGTTTTTTCATTATTTTGTTTCACAGTTTCTGTTTTTTTTTTTCTTTTTTTTCTGTTCAAAACTAGTGCATTTTTTTTTTTTTTTTTTGAGTGTCAACTGTGTTTTGGATGTTACATGTAGTTAGTTGATAGTTCAGATACTTTGATTGAATCGATTGTCGTTTTGTTTTGAGAAAAGCAATATTGAAAACGTATCGGTATCTCTCAGAACGCATAGAAAAACGAACACAAAAGAAAACTAACTCAAAATTAGATGTAGATAGTAGATAGTTGAACTTAAAAGTAAATAGTTTGGTTTTTTTTCATCATTTTTTTGTTTAGTTTTTAAATAAGTAAGTAAGTAAGTAGTTAGCAAGTAAGTTAGTTAAGTTTAGTAAGTTTAAATATATAAATATTACCCATTCACTCATTTCATGCGTATCTGGATTTCTATGATGATAATTGAGGATAAGTATGGTTGACACAACTGATGAGGCCACCATAAACATAATGCAATTGAAATAAGTTCCTAGAAGGACACAAAAATTACACAAACATTGTGGTAATTGTCGATGTATTGTATTGTTATCGATGTATCGTAGATCGATGTATCGAATTCGCTTTTCGCTCATTCTACAGGTATGCTATAAAATTTTTGTTAATTATTGTTGTTGTTGGTTTTTTTTGTTGGTTTTGTTGTTGATATGTTGTCGACGTTTGGGGGCGTTGGCCGCCATTGCCACGCCTTTTTCAATACCTATGCATAAGTGTATGTATATCGATATATCGATATATGCCTTTCCCTGGCTTATCGTTATCGTTAAGTAGTTGTTGGTTATGTTTGTTTTTTGGTTTTAGTGTATTTGTGTTTTTGTTTGTTGTGCTTGGTATTTTTTTGGTATTTTTTTTTGTTTTGTTTTATACACATTTAGTATGCTGTTTGGCTGTTTGTTCTATGTACAAAAAAGTTC
This sequence comes from Scaptomyza parva, assembly GCA_035044645.1. Taxonomy (NCBI): domain Eukaryota; kingdom Metazoa; phylum Arthropoda; class Insecta; order Diptera; family Drosophilidae; genus Scaptomyza; species Scaptomyza parva. The sequence goes on from JAWNNT010000139.1 coordinate 17,065,009, forward strand.
CGCATTGTATCTTACAAAGAGAATTTGGAAAAAAACCAACAACAATAGACTGTTAGGTTTTCATTTTTAGTTTAGTTTCGCTTAAGTTTATTGTTGTTGTTTAGTTTTTTTTGTTTGCTTGCTGAAGTTTACTTGCGGCGAGTAAGAGTAAAGTTAGAGAAAAAGTTTAAAGCAGTATATGGGAAAAAAACAATTAATAAATTTATTAACACATTTGTTTATATTGAGAAAAGAAATATACAATTTGCTTGAGTTGCTGAGTTGCTTGAGAGTGAAAATAAATAAATTTTATTTTACAAGTGTTTGCCTCGCCAAGAAAAACAAAAAAAAAATATTCACTCAATACATTTTTTTTGGTAGTAGTATATAGTTAGTATATGGTAGGTTATAAGATAAGAAAATTGAAAAAGCTGAGTGGTAGCTAACAATTCTTGCTACTTTCTTCAAAATGGCAACACCCCCCCACCCCAAACCACCCTCACTGTAATGAACTCAAGAGACAAACTTGTGGCTCAATTCAAATGAATCGTTTGAATCTTTTGAACTGAACCGCGTGTTTTATTTGGTTCACCTGTTCATTTTTTAAAACGAAATCCTAACAAATCCTTGGGTCAGTAATTTGTATTGGTTTTCAGCCCTATTTCTTTCATTTTTGTTTCGTTTTCGGTTTCGGTTTTTTTGTGCACAACCAATTATCCGCAATCATCATTTTTTGTTAAAAATCGAGATCTGATTTGGTTCTTCATAATTGTTGAGCTGTAAATTGATGATGAAAGACATGGGGTCTTGGGCAAGGTGTGGGTAAACTGTATTTGCTAAGGTTTTGTGGTTGTTATTGTTGTTGTTGTTGTTGTAGTACTTGTTGCTGTTGAGTTAGTAATGACAATTATATATATAAAATGGATCTTGTTTTGGTTTTGTTTTTTGTTTTTTGTTTTTTTGACTGCTTTGGTTTTATATATACATATTTATCTTATACTATTTAAAATTGCATTTATTTAGGTTATGCACAGTGAGGGCGCAACCAAAAATATACTATGAAAGCAAGAACAAATCGTTAGTTACACGTAATGTCTTCAGTAAGCAGTGAGGTAATGCATTACAAACAATTTTTTTTCTTTTTCTTAACGTAAAAATTGGAAAAAAGTCAAAAGAAAAAAACAAGAAAAAATCGCCATTTCACTATGCATATGTATTTAATAAAATGTCATATTAGCTTTACATATTGAGTTGATTTTACATATATATATGCATCAATATATATATGTGTATATTGTTGTTGTTTTTGTTCGTTTTTTGGGGCACATACACTCCACTATTGTAATTGGGGGCGCATTAAGCGTATGAATGATGTAATATGTTTGGATACAGCAACTAGTCGCATATATGCATTGAATATTGAAGAATAATATTGTGGGAATTACCTTAACGATTTTGCGGCAAAAAGTTCGCATACAACACACAGATACGTACGTACCTACACATGTACGATTACGATTCTACTGTATGTATGTGTGTGTATATGCATGTATGTAAGTAAGTAGGTATGTATGCTAAACAAAAAAAAATATATATGTATATAACATTTTGTGTTGTTTTTTTTAATATTTACATGTGTTTTTCTTTTTCTTATTCTCAGAGCTAATTGTGTTTTGATCTATATGTATGTATGTGTGTGTGTGTGCGACTGTGTGTGTGTGTATGTTATGTAATTATGTACATATGTATATGGTTAAGAAGCGAAACACCATCAAACATATAATCAAACATTGTGATATGCAGTTAGCAATAATTTTGTATAAGGCATTGGGATTTATTACAAACAACAAGATGAGATATTATCTACCCACTACATCAGACAGAGAATTCAAACAAAACTGAAACTGAAACTGAAACTGAAACTGAGAAATAAAACCAATTCTTTTCAAATCAAATCAATAAGCATAAAGAAAAACTAAACGAAAACACAAATCTTAAGACAAATATGTACACATAATTATAGAGTAAAACAGTTCTCTCATCAAAAATTTTGTATATTGTAAAAATCTCAGAGAAGCCACAGAAATCGTTTCCATTTGAGTAATTTTCAAATCGCTTACTAATGTTTTCCAATACTAAACCATATAACTCAAGAGAGTTTATTGAATTTCGGAATTTCGAAAAAATCGCATGCGAGATCTGTGACACTTCTGATATATATATAGTATATAGTATATACAAATCTTAATCCATCTTGATCCACTGAATCAGAAGCCGTCTGCCACCAACCTAGCTATATCTCATCTGTGTTTAGCTTATGTATATATGTATATATGGGTATATGTATGGTAAATAGTATGTACAAAAGCCAGTTTCACTTTCCCTAACTAATAATTGCATAATAGCCATAGAAGCCTCACAAAATATATACAATGCAATATTGCAATGTCGCATGCAAGCAATTATTGGATGAAGACAAGAAAAAAAAACACAAATGTTGCTGTACAGATATTTGCTGTGTATATACATATATATACTTAAAGACAGACATTGAGAAAGAGACAAAGAGAAAGAGAGAGAGAGACAGAGAAAGACAGAGATAGAGACAGAGAGAGCGAGAGAAAGAGAGACTGAGCGTAGATAGGGAGACAAAATTTTTGAAAATTATTTTTCAATTATTAAAAAGTTTAGTTTTTTAACAACGGACATATATTTTATTTTTTTTTATAATAAATATTTACAATATTAGCTGTTCCCATTGCTTGGTATGCATGTGTGTGCGTGTGTATGTTTGGGTGTGTGTGTGTGTGTGTGTATGTATGTGTGTGTATGTATTGTGTTTTGGCAAGATTCAAAAAGTCATTTTGCATTGAAAAGTTTGACCAGTTTCAATGACGCTTTAATTTGACGGCGGCCTCTGTTGACATTGAAGTGGTTGAAGTTGTTGATGTTGACACTGCCTTTGCCCCCATTCACACACACATTCACATCCCACCATTCCGATGCGTGTGCGTGCGTGTGTGTGTGTGTGACACATTCATATATATATACATATATTTGTTCACATTTGTATTCATATTTTGTGTGCAATACAAAAATTATTTGATATATCAAATATGTTTATTTATCACATCGTTCACATATGTATATGTATATTGTTGGTGTTGGTGTGTTGGTGTGTGTGTGTGTGCGTGTGTTTGTGTGTATCGGAACAGGGCGGAGCGTGTTTGCGGGCGGTCGGGGCTCTGGGCTTGGGCACGGGCACGGGCACGGGCTCGGGCTCGGGGCAACAGTCAACAGTTTTATAGGCATTTGTGTTCTTGCATGCCAACAAGAACGTTTTTTCTTTTACATTATGTGGTAGTGGTCCCTAGCAAATACATATATATGTATATATCTGACACTGGCATTAATAATGCGAGCACACTCGTTGTACGCATAAAATCCAAAGTAAATCACAGTATCAAAATCGAAAGAGGAAACTCAAGAGAAAGAATACAAACGAAAAAATCAAAGCTCTACACAAAGTTGTGAACATAAAAAAGAAATATACAGTTATTTGTGTATACGATATATTGTATAAATATGTACATAAATACTTGGGGGGAAACTTTATATAAGTTGTCTCTAATTTGCCTTGACGTTTCTTCTGCCCGACTCGACAAAATCTGGCTGGTTATAGGTATAGTTATCATTATCATTATCATAATCATTATCATTATCATTATCATTATATTTGTTATCTATATCTCGTCTCGTAGTTCCAGAGAGCATGCATACCTGGCTTCGATACGATACGATACGATATTTTATAAGAGATATGAGATACAAGAGAGTTGGAAATTCAAGATATACATACATATACATACTACAACGATTTGATAACTATGAAATTCAGTCAATACATATGTGTACGTGTGAGTTTGTCTGACTGACTGTGTGTGTGTGTGTGTGCAAGTGACTATATCTATATCTAAGTAAACATAAAAAGTCATTGTAATGGGCCTGGCATGCTTTTATTAATGACAAGTGTTGTGTATTTAACAAAAACGTGTATTTGAATATTTAATATATGCATATACAATGTATATTTAATGCTGAAAATGTTAAAGAATTTTGTAGATTTTTGTTAACCCAACTTTTTTGAATGAATGTTGTCTTCGGTTGGGAATGACTTACACATGACTTACCTTATTACTATGAAGCTACAAACGATAGAATTGAAATCTGAACATATTGGTTTTATAGATTATTATTATTTGTTGTTGCTGTTGTTCAAGTAAAAGTTTTTCTCTTTAACATGCGTCAAGTTTGTTATTGATCTACATACATATACTATATATGTACATGTATATGTGTATGTTTGTGTAGCGATATGTATGCTGCTCTATGAATGCACACACACACACACACACACACACACACACATACATAGATTGTACATGTTTCACTTTTGTGTCATGTCTACATAATAGTAATGCATGTTCTCATGTTTCTTACCAGTGTTGCCAAAGGGCAAATCAATTTTATCATGTTGCAATTTTCCATTCTCATCAATCTAACGGATTAAGTTATCCGTTATATTGTTTCTAGTGTACTCTATCTACATTACAAATTACTTTCATAACATTGATTTTGATATATGTATATAAACTGATGTTGAAACAAATTGAACTAGTTCTTTTGCTAAATTTACGTATCTGATTCCTGAGATTGAATCTATGATAATAAATATACTATTTGTGTAACTGTTCTCGTAGAACTTTACAGAATTTCAGTCTTGCATGCCAGTTATTCTGGGAAAGTGAAAAAAAAATGACTTAATCAAAAATGCATTTCGAATGGATGGAATCTCTTATTATTGTTGTTAGCTCTACGTTTTATGACATCATGACACTTCATCTACAATACACATTCATACTTAGGATGTTGAGGGATAATGAAGATCACATTAATTACACTAACTAACAAGTATATATATTATATATATTATGGGAATAACAGTTAAGTCTTTTTGACATTTCCCCTTCCCAAAAGTTAAACCTTTCTTCAAGCTGCCTTCATATATATTATTTTTTGATAGTCACGTCCTTTCTCACTAACTCAAAGACTTTATCTGTGTAAGCTTTATATACTATGTATACATTATATTTATTTCATTCTTTTGAACACTTTTTAATGTGTTCCATAGTTTGAGATATGTGTGCTTCGGAAAAGTGGAAAGTTGCTTTATGCCATTTGCAACTGTTTCATGGTGTGCGTGCAACATTCGAGTTTTTTCGGGAAATATATTATGTATGCACGTGATTGGCACTAACTTAAGATACATATACTTATATATGTGTATGTGCTTGTTCCATTTTGTAAAGTTCATGAAATCGCTTAAATCACAACGAGTGTAAGCGCCCCCCGTACTACCACCACCCCCTTTCCACCTCCTGTAGTCCTAAAGTCAGCCTTGGTATCGTCGCCGTATCGGCGTTGCCTTCTTGCCGGTCATTAAATGATATATGGGACCCAACAAAGAGCAAACACCGAGAAACTAGACACTTAAAGATTTTCGAATGCTTTCCCAAAAGTTTGGCCTGCACTTTGCAACCGGAGCCTCAACGGTGTATGTGTGTGTGCGTTTGTTTGTGTGTGTGTGAGTGTAGGTGTAGGTGAAAATTGAAACGGGGCAATTTGTTATAGTACGTGTTTATGGCCTTAATACACACACAATCACAAAGAGAAACGAAAACAACAACAAAACTTTAAATTTGAAACTAATAAGACGGTGAAAAATGAGATTTGGTTGCTTGGCCTTTGATTTAATTGTTTGTTTATAAATTGTTATTGTTGTTGTTGTTGTTCTTGTTGTGTGCTGTTGCTGCTTGGCCTCCCCATTCCACCCCAGTCACACTCGTGTCTGTATTATTAGTCACACCTTAGCTTATGCCTTGCCTTGCCCTGCCTTGTTTTGTTGAAAGAATCCGTAAGATAGCTTTTAAGTTAATACTTTAACTCTTTGTAGTTAAGAACTTTAATTTTCACAGTTTTGCAATCATTGCCTTTTATGGCTTTCGTTGCACAGTTAGGCAAAGCCGTAGAAAAAACTTAGAAAACCAAAAAATAACACAAAAATGTACGAAAAATAAAAGAAAAGGTTTTTTTTTTGGCAATTAAACGACCACAAAATTTGTGGCGACCTTTTAACAGGGGGGCTGTGCGGAAGGTAAAAAAAAATCTCAGCTGATTAGTTGCAGTTTCCCAGTTTCCCACAGAGCAAGAGAGAGCGAGAGAGAGCGAGCGAGAGAGCTGATTTGAATGTAGGTATGTTAGTTAATTGAGAGAGACGCCAGAGACGCCAGGCAGACGGAGAGTTTCCGTTCCTCCATATGGTTAAGGCCAGATGGCGTTCCCTGTACTTACCAAGGAGCGGTACGGCATCGGATGTCGCTGGCATCGTTTCCGCTACCATGTTCAGGAAGACTGTGAGCGATAGTAAAATAGTAACTCCTGCAAGTATGCAGCACAAAATTAAATTGCGCGATGTGTGTTAGTATATATATATATATATGAGTGTGTGTGTGTGTGTGTAAGGTTATAGATAGAAAGTTGGAGAAAGGAGATAGACATAAAGAGGGAGAGAGAGAGAGAGAGAGAAAAAGGGAGAGAGAGTAATATTATTATTATTATTAGTAACGTTTTTAGTTTCGTTTCTATTTAAAGATTTCTTTGTTTTTTTTTTGGTTTTTTTTTGTCAGGATGCGTTTGCAGAAAAGTCGCCAAACTAGAAATGAGTACACGATGATGCACAAGCTCATCCACAGCTAATCCTGCCTGCTTCTGCTGCTGTTACTGCTGCTTCCAGCGACGTCAGCTGCTGATGCTGCTGCTGCTGCATTTTGCTGCAAGGATGCATACATGATATATATACATATATTTTTTTTTTTTTTTTGATTTTGAATGTATATATTATTGCGACTTGTCCCGCTTTTTCTTGTTGCTTGTTGTTCTTGTTTTTATGTTGGTTGCTGTTGTTGTTGTGGCATTCGTTTTTTTTTTCGAATAAAAAACTACTACCGTATTTTCTGCGCTGAACCTCAAGAAGTCCGTCAACAATTACAGTACGAATTCCGCTCTTTGCTAAACGTCAGACAAACTACTCAAAATTTTACACAAAAAAAAAATAGCTAAATGGAATGCCAACAATCCGCAAAAAACGTTAAACGTTATAATATAAACAACACACACACGCACACTCACACAGTTATAGAGAGAACACAGCCACAGACATATTTGTCATTTGCCTGCTGCTGAGAGAGAACCTTATGGAATTTATCATTATTTATGGTTTCGCTTGGGGTTTTCTTTTGGGCAGCTGCCGTTTGTCAGTGAGTGCTTAGTGCTTATCAAAGATTTTTTTTTGCCGTTTCCCTTTTTTTCCTTTTACATTATTATTATTTTTTTGCTGTTTGTTTTTCTTTTCATTTTTTATGATTTTTTATTATTTCGTTGGTTGCGTTCTTTACATACACACATACATATATTCTAGCTCTTTGAGGTTATATAAATTATGTCAAAATTCAACTGGTTGAGCAGGGCACACACAGATAGACAGAGAGAGAGAGAGAGAGCGAGAGCGAGAGAGAGAGGGTGTTGGGGCGGCGGTGTGAGAGGAAAGTGTCGGGCAAACATAAATTAGCCGCAGGGTTTTACGCAAAACTTGTCTATAATGCATGAGCCACGGCTGGCGGCCCTAATGCGTTTTCCTACACTCCTACACACACACACACACACACACATGTGGGAGTGTAGGAGGGGGTTCACGCGGTGTGTCTATGAACAATTTTTAAAATATGGCAATTTTTTGTTTTCTGGCAGCTGCAAGCAAAACTTTTGCGCTCATAACCGCGTTGTATATTTATATATATGCACATATATATATATATATCTTTATATATATATATTTATAAGTATTTTTGTATGGTTGGTATTGTATACAATTTTTGACATGCACCATATGCCGCATGTTGAAAGTACGTGATGAGCCACAGCCTCAAATACAGTCTAAAGCGATTTGCACCATGGTCACAAATTGATGGTTTGTTGACAAAAAAAAAATCTAAACATTTTGAAATTGAAAAAGTTTTGCAAATTAAATGAAGTTTTATACTATGTTATAGATCAGATTTATATTTGAACACTATCCAACTCGAAAACTATATAGATTTCTACATTAACAAATTAATCTAACAAATTTGACAAGAAATTCAAACATTTCCAATGCGGTTCGAGAAAATCTTCATTAGTAAAAATGTCAAATATTATATACTACAAATATATTATTTTTCCTACAACTTTACATAAATAAGTATAAATAAGAAAGCAATTATTATAAAAAAAAATGTAAGAACGGCTTAAACCTTCTAGACCTTTATTTTTTGCCTCAATATAATCTTTTATGTAAGAATTATATCTAGTTTAACTTTTAGCATTTATATTTTTTGTCAACTGATGTTTTTGTTCAATATAGTCAACTTTTGCCCATAGTGCAATACGGCCAGCGCCAATATATGTGAAGTTGTGTGTTGCTTAGGATATGAGCTGCAAAGTATTTTGCCACATTTTCGCATTATTTTCAAAGCTCAATGTGTGTGTGTGTGTGAGCGCTTGTGTCTTGTCAGTTGCCAGTTAAAAATTGACTAGAAAGATGGCGGACAGATAGATGGCAACAAAATGACCTTAGAATAACGGCATTAAAATATATTCTTGGAACTTTGTTTCCAAAAAAGGTTAATCACATTGAGAATCAAAGGTTTCAAAGGTTGATAAAGCAAAGATCGATCGATCATGTTCTTATCGATAACAAATCGATAGTTTCAAGTTTTGATGGGGATCACTACCAATCGATAACAAATCAATTTTATTTGCTTCATATATCGAAAAATTAAAAGTTAAGTTCAGTTTCTGCAAAGTTCTTTTTATGCCTTTAAAGCACTGAGTTGCATTGAATTGAGTTTTTACTGTTATTCAGTTGTATTTGTTGGCTGTTGTGCTGTGTTGATGATGAATGCATTAGAAAGTAGAAAACTTTATATTGTATTTATATATATATATTTGTATTTGAACAGCGCTGCTTGACATGGTTAAACTGGTACAACATATAGAACTTATATGATATATGTATGTATGTATGCATTCAGCTGAAGCTGAGGTTCAAGGGTTCAAGGCTCTGTGCTCATTTCATTTCCGTCCGTCCGTCCGTCATTGTCCCGCGTGTCCCGCGTCAGTCGTCCTGTTTTTTTTTCTATGCAACTATTCGGTCTGTTCTTGTCCTGAAAGGTTGCATATATAGTATATGAATACATATATAAGTATTTTTCACTTTTCGCTTTTCACTTTTGCCAACGTTGACTTTGATTACAAATGATGGCGACTGTTTTGTGAGCCGTGGCTCACACTTGCTCGGCTGGCTGCCTCGGCTGCCTCTGCTGCCTGCCTCGGCTTTGTTTGCTTGTTGCTTGTTGCTTGCTGCTTGGTGCTTGCTGCTTGGTGCTTGGTGCTGTTGCCAAAGTTGTTATTGCCAACGGCCATTGCATTGCATTTGCATTTGCATTTGGTTTAGTTAGTCAAGGATCTCTTTCTGTTTCGTTCTCTCTCTGTGTGTGAGTGCAGCGAATATGTTTCCGTTTTGAAATAAAATAATGTATATACTATAGGTTTTTTGAAGATTGTTGTATACTTAGTTGAATGTAGCTTTAGTTTTAGTTGTTGTTAGAGAGCATGCAAAGATTTCTACAGATAGAAAATATATATCGAAACACTTGAGAACATACATAGCGAGAGACAGAGATAGGAGATAGAGTGAAAGTTAAGGGATTTATTTATATATATATCAGTATCAGAATCAGAAACAGAATCGGTTTATCAGTTTTTAGTTTGGATTGTTTCTGCAGTGTGACATGTTTTTTTTTTGGTTTTTGGTTGACTTGTGGTTTGGTTTTGATATTGGTTTTTGGTATTGGTTTTTGGTTTTTGGTTGAGTTGAGTTGAGTTGCGTTTTTGTTAACTTTGGACACTTACCAAGCGAGAGCTTTTCACCAGAATCTGGTGGCAGTGTAAACCCTAGCAGTGCCATCGATGCGATCAATACGCACGGCACAATTAAATTGAAAAAATAGTATAAAGTTTTGCGTCGTATCAAAATGGCGAATGTTATGTCAATATAAGGTTCTGGGCAGCAATTATAGTAGATTTCATTACGTTTACCGGGCACACCTGGTTGTTGTATACACAATTTTGATGTAGTTGTAGTTGTTGTTGTTGTTGTTGTTGGTATTATTATTATAATTATTTTTTTTTTTTTTTTTTTTTTGGTGGTGGTTGTTGTTGTTGATTTGTAATTAGATGCAAATGAGATGGTCGTATGCAGAAGAGAAGATGAAAATCATTTAAAGTTATTAATTAGTAAAATATTTATTAATTTCCATTTAGGGTTATTCTTTTTTAGTTTAGTTTTTGTCTCTAGTTAATTTGCAGTTTTAAACAGTTTTTAGTTTTAGTCAGTTCAACGGCCTTAGTGTAGTAGTAGTTGTTGTAGTTGTAGTAGTAGTAATAGTAGTGTATATAGAGTACAAACAAACAAATACTAAATGGCATTAAATCCCCTCTCTTACTTACCTAACAAATCCCACTCGCCGTTCGTTATGAAACTTGAGATGTCGCCGCCAGCTTCATCCTGTAATTGCAGGTCCAGCTGTAAGTGAAAACGGATAGAAAAAAGAAAAAAGAAAGAAAAAAACAAAATAGCTCATGAGATTTGTGCATAAACCTATATGGTAGTAGTAGTGGTGGTATGTGTGTGTGCCATCAAATAAATATTTAATGCTGTCATTCTTATAGTTTCTAGGGGATTTGTAGCCAAAGTCCAGCTGGAGCTTAAGCTCTTGACCAGGGCTACAGTAAAGGGCTGCAATACATGAGTTTTGTCACCATAACAGCGGCTTTGACTTAAGAAAAACCATATAATAACAAATACATACGTGACAGACGTGTACGTATGTGTGTACACTGAGAGAAAAAGTATGTCCCTTAATGAATTCATTAAATAACAAGCAGGAGAGCTTTAATCGACAAAGCTCGACTAAGACATATCCATTACATGAGTTTTGATTATACAAATTAATTTAGTTTTTCTCCCAGTGCATAACCCAAGCTAGTAAATACTGCTTAAGCCCGCTAAAAGTTCTCAACAAGACCGCCAATTGGTTACTACCAAAACAAAAAAAACACATTTAAATCACCTACATACATATATATATACATATATATATTTAAGCGTAGTGTATATATATTTATTTTTGAGGTTGGATGGGAGTCGTTTTGTTTGTATGTTCTCCCGTTGCGTCTAAGGGAACACAGCCAAGTGGAGGCCAAGAGGATAACAGACAACAGAAAACTTGCCCCAATTACAAATTGATTTATCGCACTTTCACTTAACTACAGTTTATGCGATTTGGTTTCTCAAAGTTGTTCTTTTGTTCTTTTCTCTCTATTCGCTCTCTAGCTACGACAGCAAGTTGCTCTAACTAACGGGATATACGGATAATACCAGAACAGTGTTGTAAAACGATTGTCAGACTTGTTTATACTCTTTTGAAGCCGGACTTGAAACTATCACAACTAATACTTCAATTATGAACTGAACTCGATTTGACGACGAATTGAACTACACTGTTGCATTGTGTATATCAAAAATACAGGGTATACATGCTGAATACACAGTGTGCGTGTACTTGAGTCGCACTTTAGTAACATTATGTGGCTGGCTGCTGGTCACATAATGCTGTCATTTTGTCAATAAAAAGTCATATAAAACTCACGCATAACTTCTGTGCCTAACTTCTGCTGGAAGAGCAAACAAAAAATCGCTATCTTAGTTGTGTTTTATGTTTTGTACATTTTTCTTTCTTTCTTGCTTTCTTTTTTTTTTTCTTTTTGGGTTACGCTCAACGTTCAACGAGAGTATTTTTTTTTTAATATTCTTCGTCCAATGTGCGTCATTTGGTTGTTTAGTTCACTTTCAGATCTTCTCAAAGTGTACGTGTACGTGTACGTCTATGTATGTGTGTGTGTGTGTGTATGTGTGTGTATGGCATGTTAAGCAGATGCCAACCAAGTGCAGAGATGTGTGAGCAGAGAGAATGAGGAGTCAAATAAAAGTTTTCTCATTTAAATGTTCCAAACAAAAGAAAGGCGCTAGACAAACAGAAAAGTATCTCTCTCTCTCTATCTCTATCTCTTTCTCTATCTCTTTTGCTTTGTGCAAATCAAGTCAAAGCCAAAAAGTGTTAATGTAGTTGTAGGCAAACATTTGTACACACACACATACACACATTGACAACTTAACATAAATATAGAAACTTAATAGTTGTAGCTGCGTGTTTTGTGTTTTGTATACGTGCTTAAATTTCATTCATTTATTTAATTTGTATATTTTTTTTTCTACTTTTGGGGCAAATGTTTATTCGGAAATTGCCAAAATGGAATCCGAATAGGGTTGCAACTCTTTGATTAAATACATAAACACATATATATCGTTCTCTGCTTTCTAATGAAAAGTATTTAAGCTGCTTATGCATTGTTATAGGGATGTGATATTATATAAGTATGTGTGTGTGTGTGTGCCTCGATAATACGATTACAAGAACATTTAATTATACAGAAATTGCTTTACATCCAGTTGATTATATTGTTTTTATATTCAATTTTAGCACTTATGTATTTTAAGTCCCAAAATTTCATTCTACACATTACATTTAACAGAGTCTGTTAACGCCGAACAGCAGATGCAGTGTTATTAACATAACAACTGTTAAGTAGCTCTGTTAACGTCGAATGTGACATTAATGAGATGTAAACAGCCTGTAAATGCTGGAGAGACAATATTATAACTCAATCTTTTCCTATTTTACTGTGACAAGTGGCATTCGGTACAGATTTTCTTTGCAGATTTGTTGCGTCAAAATGCTTGCCACAAAAAGCAGACAAGTGACATATACGCATATGGGAAATACATTATCCCTGTGCTTAAGTAAAACCATTTGGCATAATAAATTTGACAACAAACAACATGTGGCTTGTTTCTTATCAGAGGTGGGGAAGGGTGGAAGAAGGGGGATTTGGCTTAAGTTAAAACTGTTAACTGTTGAACGCGTTGCACACACACACACAAACTAAGTTGACCCACTTGTTAGTGTTAGTTTGTTTAATGGTTTTTGTTATGTCCGTTAAAAAAGTAATGCAACATTTCTTCTTTTTTGGTCTTTACTTCGCCCCCTTGGCGCCAATTTCGCCATTTTATTTTATGGCCATAAGGGCGTCGCTTCTTCGTCGACTTCTTCTCGCTCTTGTTGGCTTGGCTTGGGTTGCTTTGGGTTGGGTTGGGTTTGGGGGCTGACTGGTTGCTTGGTTGGTTGGCTTCATTAAAAATTAAGACGCCCGCAGACAAGAACATTTACATTGGCTGGCATCTGATATTACGATGTTACGACTCGTCTTTATAATGAATATGCAAAGTGAAATTGCTGCCAGCAAAACCAAAAAACCAACAGACAGGCAAACAGACAGACAGACAGACTTGAATGAATGGGTCAAGGTAAGAAACAAACCGATCTTATTAATATGCTTATTTTGTTAATCGTTTCCTAATATTTACATTTGTTTAACACAAAAAATATGGGCAAAATGAAAATGATTAAAGAAGTATGTTGAGTAAATTTGTAATGTGTTCCGTTATCTGGGCGTTTACTGTACAGTAACAAGCTTAATATGCTAATCAAAGGAGGTTAAGTTTGTGTAATACTTCTGGTTATCTAGCGGATATGATATGGTTTAGCCCAAGGAAATCACATTTTTCGCTAATAGTGCTAAAAACTATCTTATCTCAGCTAACATTCAAACTTAAAAGTTGTCGCAGACAGTTGCGCTGATTAATCCCAAACTTAAGCCATTTGAGATACCCTTACTTCATAGAACGAGCTAAAAACTTTTTGTGGGAAAGTATAGAAGAAAACATCTCTGAAACCATAAAGTGATCAGAGCCTATGAGAACAAGCTTCACAATTGGAACATAACTTCTCCAAAGCCATAGGCAGAACAAGTATCGATAACTTTACTGGCTTACGATAAACACATGTAATCGATAATAATAAAATGTTGTCTATGGAAAACTTAAGCATTGTTTTTAAAACTATATAACAAATGAATGAAAGTCGGTTAAGAATCATCAAAGATATGGAAGACTGGAGTTTAGTTATCAAGCAAGTCTATACTTGAGTGAAGCCCTTTTTAACTGTCACTGTCACTGACAGTGAGTCACTGTTTTTTTGGTATTTTGACTTTTCCACATATGAGCAGAAGCATATGAAACTTGAGTTTAATTTTCAGTTCAGTGTAATTATTTAATATTTTTGATAGTAAATAAACTGAAGAAGTTAAAAATACAAAAAAAAATAAGCAAAACAAATATACACGTACGCACTCGCACACACACGCACACACACACACGCACACACACGCACACGCACATACACTTCAGTTCAATTTCATATACAGCAGCCACTCAATAAACTTGAGCACGTAAACTTTTTACATCAACATAAAAATAAAACTCAAGTCGTTGGCAGCGCGCACAATTTGCTAAGCTGCGTTTACGTTTTACTCTGACGTTTTGCTGTTGCGTGGCATGGCGAGGTGCAAGGTTAGAAGTAGAAGTTGGGGAAGGGGATGGGGAAGGGGGTAAAGGGGTACTTTGCTTTAGCTCCAGCTGCTGCACACTTTTAAAGTTTTTTCTTTTTTTGCTAAATTTGCGTTTGACATTGAAGACTTCTATTTTTTTTTTTTTGCAACGCCAAATGGCCAAATTCCCACCAAAAAGAGAAAAAACTTTTTTTTTTGTTTTGGCATTATATAATTAGCTTCAAACACTAATTAATGCTGCATATTGTTATTATGGCTTATTGCGCACTTGGGAGCTATTTACCCCAGAAGCTAAAGCCAAACCAACCCAACAGTGCCAACCAACACACAATGTACCTCAATCATAATCATAATCATAATCGTAATCGTAATCATTATATAGGGGTGAAACTTTAAGCTTTAGTTAAACTCAAGAACAGATGCAGGGCATCCATCTACTAGTTTCTTTCTCAAACCTCATATGAAAGGGCAGAGATATTTATTAGTTGAAAATTAATTAACTAAAGCAATTAGTATTGGAATGCATTGAGCTCACATCGGATCATCATTATCAACAACAACAACATTATCAACATCATCATCATCATCTGGCAAAATTAATCTCTCTACAAAGGCAAATACAAATACAAAGGCAAGCTGCATCGAAATTGACTTTTTTGAAGTTCAGTGAAGGGTGTGCGTGTGTTTGTGTTTGTGTAAGGAGGAGGCGGGGCCAAATGGCCAAATGAATTGAGGCGATGACTTTGTGCCTGCAAAGATAAGAACTTACGACAACCCAAGCAGTTCGAATGAGAGCGAGAGAGTGAGAGTGAGAGCGAGCGAGCAAGAGAGAGATAAAAGCTATTGTCAAATAGTTTTAGCGATTTCAAATGGCGCTGAATCGCCAAACTACTTGTCATTGTCGCCCCTTGACACACCCCTTCACGACTCACGGCTCACGGCTCACGACGGGCGGTGAAGGGGGGGGTGGTCTTGCTTGCTTTTGTCTGACCAGCTTAGCCTTTGTCTTAGCAACAGTTGAACTGACATTGAATTAATTGCAATCGCCAAAGACGAATGAGGCAGCAATCCAATGTTTACACTGTCTGTCTATAAGAAGCAAAAACTAACTATTCGATAGAAGTATAATAAGCGCACTATTCGATACACAAATGAATACGATAAGAGCAAACTGTGTAGGATGTAAAAACTATCAGATATACAAACTATGAGATATATAAACTATGAGATAGACAAACTAAACGATAAACAAACTCTACGATAAAAGCACAAACTATACGTTATACAAACTATAAGATACTCAAACTATACGATATTTAAGCCGTACGATATTAAAACTACACATCATAAGCAAGCTATTCAATATTCAATCTATACGATAGATGAAACCGATGATATAAAATCTGAAACGTATACACTAAAACGTCTGTTCGATATACAAACTAAAAGATATAAAAACTATACGATAGAAGCAATAACCAATGCAATATGCAAAATATTGATCAAATATAGCCCTTAAAAAGAATAGTAAAACATATTTGATTATAAATAATTGAAAAGAAGTTAGTCTTATAGATGTCCCACTGTAACGGCACAGCAGAAAAGGCAACAGCAACAGCAAATTCGTTGCAAGGACACAGCAACAACAAAAATAAGGCCTTGCCCCGCAATCGCCGTCAGCGGTACAAAATAATTAATTTATGTAAATAAGTAAAAGTTTTGGGTTGGCAAAGTCTTGAGTTTGAGTTTGACTACAGAATGCAGTTTTCGGTGGCGTCAACAGCAACAACAATAACAACAAAATGGAAAATGGTAAATGGTAAATTTTTGCAAGTTTCTCAAGCATTTGAAACAATTAAATTTGCCCAAAACAGACTTGACTTGGCGGGCAATTAAAAAACCAGAGAAAAAACATAAAAACGACGACCACGCGTACTTAGCAAAGTTGTGTGTTCTGGGAACAGAACAGAACAGAACATATTTCTTGACAACAACACTTAAGCAACACTGCGTTGGACAGCTGTGAAGCCGTGGGCCTTGCTGGATTGTGGATGGATGGACCAACGAGAGAACCCCCAAACCACCGAACCACCAAAACACAGTGAAGCAAGCCACTTCAAGGTCGGCAACTAACTTGTCGCATATATTTATTTATTTTGTGGCGCATACTTTGACTTTGTTGGGCGAACCTCGTAACGAAAAAAATAAAATACATACTTGACAAAGGCACTCTACTGTTTGCTTTGCTCTACCTTTCCACCGCCCCCCCGCTCTCATCATGCCCTCTCCCTATAAAAAATGGTTCATCTGCCCTTTTAGTATAGAAAATTCGTTTATTTCGAGTTTCAATTTAATATTTTTGTATCTTTTTAGAACAAAATTAGTTAAACAATCTTTAGCTCGAAAGCTAGAAAACACTGTTAGTATACGTAGTAGGGTATACGTAGTTCGGTGTTGCACCATGCCTTACGTTTCATTGCATCTTCTTTTTTGGCCCTGCTTGAATATGTTTAGCTCGGATGCAGTTTCACATTCAACACTCAAAAAAAAAAAGAATTCGTAGCTATGCGCTATTTATTTAACAAAATCATTGTTGACGTTGCTGTTGTTGGTTTGTTGTTGGATTGTTGTTTCTTGGTTTATATTTTATATATGTACATATGTATACATATTTACATACTACTGCTTGTTCTTGTGCTTGTTCTTTCTTACTCGTAATTGGGTAACTTAAATTGTTACAGAAATATAAAGTTTTTCCTTACAGCTAAGCACTTGACTCGATTTTGACTGTTTGCAAAACGAAAGTACTGCAGTTCTTAAGTAGTTCTCGGATTTCTTCTCTTTTTTTTCCTTCATTCATTCATTGTTTGATTCATTATTATTCGGGAAAAACTTTTTGGCTAATGTATTATACTACTTATGTATATATAACTATGGCTTCAACGACACTCAGTTGCAGTTAGTAGTTAGTTGGATTTGAAGCACTGACTGACTGACTGACTGCTATCAGGATACAGCTTGAATGGTAAGGCGAAGCGTTGTGTTATGAGAAGTGAATAGTGTTGGTATTTTCTGTTTGACATTTACCAAAATGCATTTGCCAACTATTTTTCTAATAGTTTATAGTCTATAGATCTAGGGTTATGTATAGGTCATTGTGTGTGTGTTTGTGTGTGTGTGTGTGTGTGTGCAAGTACAATATGAATTGCTTATGTGTAATTGAAGTAGCAGCTGAACTAGAAAATATATATAAAAATAAATGTACTTAACCGAAAACGATGTCCACAGCCCGTCCGCATCGGCTATCGTCACATTATGTTACACTAATAAAGCACACATAAAGCTCGTACATTGCTAAAAGCCGTGGGTGTGACATTTGTGACGACAACAACAACAGCAACAACAACAACAGCAACAACGACGACGACGACATCAACAATGCTAACAACAATAGCAACAGCTGTAAGTAAGTGGCTAAGTGAGTATGGCCAAGAGTGCTTATTTGTTCAAGTGCGCTTGAATAAGAACAGAAGCAGAAGCCAAAGCAGAAGCCAGAGCAGAAGCTGAAGCTGAAGACGAAGACGCAGACGAAGAGGGAGGCGAAGCGGGGAGGACACAACATGCCAAGCGCAAAAGTGACAGCAAAACGTTGTAGGCAAAAGAATGATAAAAAGAATTATAACTACACTCATCGCATCGCATCGCACTCATCGCATCTTTTGGTATACAAGGAATGGACATTGTGAATTCAGACAGTTTTCGAATTGGTATTGGTTGTCTGTTGATTATTTCTAAGTATACTTTTTGGTTTATCTGTGTGTGTGTTGTGATTTAATATCAATCTAAAGTGATATTTGATTTTGGTAAAAATACTTTTTAACACACTTATTTGATCAATTTTACAAGTGAATTGTGACCCCTTTTGATTCTACATAGAAGATAAAGGTTGCCAAAAAAAAGATGTGACCATAGCTTATATATCTATATATATGTTTCTCTATATATGTTTCAACTTATATTTGCGCTGCTCGAAAATAAAGACAGAAATTCAATGAACTAAGAAATTTCCTGATGCGATACATTCAAAAACATATTTAGCATCAAATAAAACACAAATTGAAATTGCATCAACTCTGTGCCTTTGAAGAGCGAAAGAGAAAGCGAGAGAGAGAGAGAAAGAGAGGGAGTGTTGAGTGTGTGTTCTGAATTTGTAAGTGTAAATTTGTGTCTGAAGCATGTGTGTGTCGATGACACATTTGGTATGTCAACAATTTTGGTTGCCATTTTGTTGTTTCTCTTTTGAAACACAACCATTTACAGGACACCCTTCTCCCTTCTACACCCCCTACTGCATCACTCTTTGTTACTAGCTGGCATTGTTTTGCGAAAGAGAGAGAGAGAGCGAGTGAGAGAGAGAGAGAGAATGCAATATACAGCTATATAAAGTAAAGTGTATAAAGGATTTTATTTAAACATTTTATTTGCATATTGCATTTATTGATGTGTAAACATAAAACATTTTGACTTTTTGCTGTTGCTGTTGTTGTTGTTTTTGCTGTTTTTGTTGTTGTTGTTGACCACGCAACATTTAATTAGTTCAGAACAGTTTTCACAAATATTTATTATGCAATTATCATGCGTAATAATTGGTTTTCCCTTTGATACGGTGTAAGATTAGTTATGAATTTTCTTCACTTGGACGAATTTGTATTTATTTGAAGTTTTGTCATTAAGATTTGCGGTTTGTTTCAGGCACAGTATAATAGTACAATAGAACCTTGTGCTGGACTTTTCTACTCTTCAAGAATTGGTTCAACATTAAGCGGATTTTATATTTTCTATGCTCTTGTTCTTGTTTGTATTGTTGTTGTTGTTGTGATGTTGATGGCTTGCATTTGGTGCGCCTGCTGACTGAGCTGCCAAAGGCTTAATGACTGTTTTGTTGGCGCCACAGAAGCACAGTTTAAGCAGAGGGATATAGGAAGCGATGGGGTTGGATGGGAATGGAATGGAATGGAAACGATAGCAAGTATGCAAAATATGGCTAGAAGAGTTCTCTACACTTCAAGAAATTATGTATTCATTGGGCTTCTCTCATATATATTTTCCATGGTAAACAATCTTTCAATCTGTCTGTTAATGATGGCAAGTTTTCTAGGTATTAATGATTGGGATTTTCCTGCCATTTACTCGATTTCAAAATGCATTTAGTATCATGGTAAGAGTCTACGAATTTTTGATTTAGGTCAAGTATTTCTACTTAAAGAAACTGTCCCATCTAGCATTAAAACTTATTATTTTAAGTTTGCCTTTTTTTCGATTATTTTTGTTAAAGTGTACTTCATCAGCAGCAGCAGTGGCAGTGGCACTGGCACTGGCAGAGACAGCTCCACCCCTCTCTATTTCCTGCCTGCCCATCGGCTTCTTGTCCGTCCGTCCGTCCGTCTGTCCGTCCGTCCGTCCATCGACCGTCGTCGTCGTCGTCCGGCGACCGTTGTCCATTGTCTTTTTTGTCCGTCTGATGCTTTTTGTCAGTATTCCAGTGCAAAGGCAGCAGCAGCAGCAGCAGCATTTAACTATAAGTAAAAGTTTGCTGGTTGCGCCTGATTACTTGCCAAACACCACCCAACCCAACCCAACCCACCCTCTCTCTGTTTCATCTAGCCATCATCCTACTACTAACTATACTGAATACTGCATTCACATAGTGGAAGAGTCGAGTAATACCGAGAGTCGAGTCAAGCTAAAGCCAAGGCAAACTGCTGCTGCTGCTTCTGCTGCCTTTCGATGGAATTTTGCGGAACGCTGCTGAAAAAAGACAATAGCGTACATATATATATATACTACCACTCCCCTACCGTCACACCCGCTAAAACTCTTACCGTCTCCCCCCGCCTTGTCTCCCTGCCTTGTCTCCCTTGTCTTGTTCCGTTTTTGGGGTGCTGTGGCTGTGGCTGAATCTGAATCTGAAACTGCTGTGTGCTTGGGTAAAAGTCAGTGTAAATTATGAAAATACTCGTTGCTCGTAATTTGTTGAGCCTGTGCGCTGACGAGCTCTCATTTTCTCTCTTTCTCTCTCTCTCTCTCTCTCTCTCTCTCTCTTTCGCTCTCTTTGTATGTGCTGTTCTTGCAAGTTTTCAGTTTTTTTTTTATAATATTTTTTTTTTTTGTTTTCTTTTTTATTCTTCCCCTTTACTTGTGTTATAATAATTTTCTCTGTCACATTAAAATGCGGTTGAAATGAGCAGGAAATGCGCGCGAATTCTACTAACCCAGATAATCTTAGGGGCTGATTTAAGCATTTTCGCATTCACAATTTTAACTGTGGCAAAAACAACAGCAACAACAACAACAACAACACCCACAACCAACAATAAAAACATGACGCAAAAAAAACCCCTCAACGCACAATGTGTGCTGTCAGAGAGAAAGAGAAGAGTGAAGGGAGTAAAGAGAGTGCGGGGGGGGTCTGCCATAACTTCTTCTTCTTGCAACTACTACTACCAGTCGCCTACACATTTTAATATTATTCTGCTGCAGTCTGTTTTTTTTTTTTTTTCATAATTTTCAATTTGGTTTCTGTTACTGCGTGTTCGTTCGTGTTTGCCGCCTACGAAACAGAGTCAGAGCCAGAGCCAGAGCCAGAGCCAGAGCTCTTTTTAATTTAATGCAACATGCAATTATGCGCAGCCATCTTCTTTGGGCTGCCGCCTGCTAATTAGCCACCAACTGGGTTTCCAATGGGTTGAGGCGTTTGAGGATTGGAGGCGTGGCCCTGGCGCATTGTTAACAACGATAACGACAGCGACGGCGACAGCGACGGCGACAGCGACAGCGACAGCGATGGCAATGGTGATGGCGATGGCGATGGCATACGCGGCGTATGTGCAACGAGATGACTTTGTCTTGCAATGTGTGTGTGTGTGTGTGAGTGTGTGTGTGCATGATTGCACACAACAACAATGAATGTGTGTGTGTGTTGTATGTGTTTGAATTAGTTCACAAATGCGGGCTGTGCAAAAGTTGTGCCTTGTAATTGCCAGACTCGGAAAATGTTTTGGCCAGTTAACTAGCCGTAAAGTAGATATAGAGATAGAGCGAGAGCGAGACAAAGAGAATGACAGTGTCAAAGGTCTTTCCTTTGTTGATTTATTTATTCAAGCCAAGCGCATCAAGTCGAGTTTTTGGTTCACGTGTTCTGTTTCAGTTCAGGATCACATTCGGATTCGAATTCGGTTCTACTCCGTTTCCGTCTCTCTGTTTACATGCCGAGTTTGCTGTCAAAAAGTCAGAAACGTTACACCTTTGCTGACTCAGGGCTTCCATTTACATTGCAAAGTAATTTTAAACGAGTCAATTAAGGTTGTTTGTCAAATTATTTAATCGAAATAATACGAACAATGGCATTCAACTAAGTTAGCTTTGTTTAATTGAAAACATTGTTAGATTAAACGAATAAGAAATATTAATTTGAGAAACAGTCAACTGCCAACATGTCTCCGCCGTTGAAAGAGACTGAGGTAAACTTGTCAAAACTTATTGCTGATCGACTTGATGAAATGGATCAACGCTTTAGTGTTCTGCTGGAACGTGCCCAAAAGCTGGAGCAAACTTTAAAAGAACTGAACGAAAAGGAGAATGAGGGAGCTCTTCAAAATGTGGTTCTTCTTGAGGATTTAGATGATACGAGGATGGAAGATGAGGATTCTAATGAAGTTCCAAATACTGTTGAGGATTCTATTAAGAAAGATAATGCCAATGCTGAATCAGCTAACCTAGCATAGAATCCGAACGAGATTAAGAACTTTTGGAATCTTAATACGTTTGCTCCAGACATTTTTTTCTTTCATACAATTCACTTAACATTACATAATGCATTACAACTGAACACAATTTATATCACTTTGAATATCCGCAATTAAAAAGCTTTCAATGCGAGTTATCAAGCATTTATCACCACAGCGCCATCTACCTGCGAGTAGTGGTATCAAGTTTCACTGTTCGACCCATATACCGCTAATTTAATTGAACTTTCATATCATAAAAAAGGAAAGAACAGCGAAAAAAAGTAATATTTTAATTGAATTTTCACATAAAGAAAATAAAGAAAAAATCGATTGCCGCATTGTAATGTAACATGTAATGTACTTTCGCTCCGAAGCCTTAATTTGATCTATAGATAAACTATTTAGTATTCCCAACTAGAGTAGCACATTTACACAGTTCCCACACACACACACACACACAGACACACACACACTCACTGTACGTGTGTTTTTTGTTACCTTTGCGAAACGATATTTTAGCGTAAGCTGTTACATAATAGATGATGGCGTCAATCAATGTTCTCGGCTTGTTAAGTGTTGATTGGGCCTTAATACAGACTGACTGGCTTTTCTTTTCCCTTAACATCAACATTCCAGTATCCCATCTAAATAATGAATTAGACTCGAAATCGTAACGGAATGGGAATGGGAATCAGAATCTGAATCAGAATAGTATATGCATGCTGCAGCTGACCCCGCTCACTTGATAGCTCAATGTGATGTGGTGTTAGTTGGCGTTTTTACGATACATCATTTAGTATGCGCAGCCAATAATTGTTTGTGCTCAGATTTATTGAAAGCATTTCGTAGTCGAGTACCTTGTTGAACTGAACACAACTGAACTGAAATGAACTGAATTGAACTGAATTCTTGATGGTAAATCGTAAGCTACCTGTAAACCTCATAATTTTAAATTAACCAATGCGCACTTCACTGTTCAACAAAAAACAAAAAATACAAAATGGTAAAACGAAAAAACGAAAAAAAAAAACGAAAAATGTTCAACTTGTTTCAAGTGCTACTTGTGGCATCGATTGCAGTGGGCCAACTTTATTTGATATTGATTAGTAAGTGCGTACAAAGTATGTATATGTATGTATGTGTGAGTGTGTGTGTGTGTAAGTACGTAAGAGAAGGGCCATTGGCTTGGTAAGTGGCTTTGAAAGGGGCTCAGCGGTCCTCTTAATGCCGAATATGCTCCTGAGAGCCGAATCGAGACGAGTCGAGGCGAGTCGAGGCGAGTGGAGTCGAGTCGAATCGAGTTGATCCGAGAATAACACAAACAACAACAACAATAATCAGAGACTACCACGTGTTTTTGTTGACCATCTATTATGAGAGTCAAGCACGTCCGGCCCAGAGCAAACTTCCCTCCCCCCCTCGCCGTGTTACACCCTAATGCTGGTGTACTCTACTTATTTTATGCGTACTTTAAGAGACGCCATGAGCCGAGCCGCAACTATTCCCCATTGGAATGCTGACCCTTTTGAGGCATGCTCATGCCATACCGTGCCATACCATGCCGTGCCGTGCCATGCCAGCCGGCATAACTTATAAACCTCTTAAAGCACTTCCTATTAGCCCACCCATTAGACCAAAAACAAATCCACAGTCTTCAGTCAGTCCAGCCGGATCAAGCTTCAAGCTTATAAGCGCCACTCAACACAAAAAGTATAGTGCTTTGTTTTCCATTTGGAATTTGGAATTTGCTCAAAAATGTTTTTACTCTAAGGCCACAAATGAAAGGAAATGAACTCTTTGTTGTCTTAACTGACTGATTGCTATCAAGGCACAAATGTTAAGAGATAACGATATAATCAAAACCAAACTATTTATTACCTAACCTTGCCTCATCATTATGCAGTCAAGATGAATATTTTATTATGTATAATATGCATGACGCGACATAAAAGCCAAATATCATATGAAAATAAACTAATTCACGCTAATGGCCGCCCAGTTACAGTTTCACCCAATCTCATACACATTAGTGTTCGCCCAAAAAAAAAAAGAAAAAAACCGAGTCACAGTTGAAATCTGGAATCCAAATCCGAATCAGAATCACAGAGTCAAAGGCAAACGCAAAGGCAACTTTCATTTCGATCAATTTGGCTGTAACATGTGTGTGTGTGTGTGTGAACTGGCAACGTCATTGTGATGATGATGTGGATGTGGAAATGTGGGATGTGGAGAATAAGGATGTGGAAGAGCTCCTTCTTCTGTTGCTGTTGCCATTTCTGCATTTCACTTTTAGAGATTTGGCACTCAACGTCATTGAGCCATCTGCACAAATACGCTTTTGACATTGCATAAAGAAAACAAAAAAAAAACGAAAAAGAAAACGAAAAAAAAAACACGATTAGGAAAGCAGCGCGCTAATCGAAAAGACAAGCATAACGACTTTGAAGATACCCTCCAACAATTAATAGTAGAGTGTTTTGTTGTTTTAGTGCCATCTATTAGATATGCTTAACCTAACCCTAACTGAACCCTAACCTAACACTTTTTTGAGGGCGAGAAAGGGTATTGCAAGGCAAAGGCTGAAGGTTTGGAGACGAAAACTCACTTAGGCTAAGGCTTAAGTGTATGTGTGTGTGTGTGTGTGTGTGTGTGTGTGTGTGTGTCGTCGGGCTGCCTACATCTGTGATGGTGACTGACGAACTGGCGTGACAGTCTTGACATTAACGCGCAGTGAGCCTGAAGGCGATGCCAGAAATTTTATTGCAATTAGTTAAAGTGTGGCAGGGAACACATGCAGCAAAGCGGATGCTGCTGGATGCTGGATACTGTGGTTAGGATTGATGATGGTTTAGTTACGGTAGGGTAGGGTAGGGTTGGGTTGGGCTATTTGGTTAGCTGACTGGTATTTTCGGAAGCAATTAAAAGCTTTGTCAATAACTTTGGTCGAAAAAGGATTTATTGAATAAACTTTGAGTGCGCTGTCACTTTGTGATTTTGTGACTTTCTCACTTTGTGTAAGGCGCGCGGGCGATAAATTGAAATGGCGGCCGATTGACGGCGGCAAAACTGATTATCTTTTCGCTACTTGATTTTTGTGTAAGTGTATGCATATTCGATTTAAGATATTACAAAGAGCGAGAGACAGAGAGAGAGAGAGAGACAAAGGGAAGTGACAAAAACCTGTCTGTCGCCTTTGACAGCTCAAACAAAAACGGCAAAACGACAGGTGTTACAGACCGTTTAGCCGCATCTGGGCATGACATTGTGATATCTACCAGTCAGCCTCCTCGCCCCACCCCCCTCTCACTTGCCACCCCATCCACTTCTCAAGCCATTATAGTGTATATGGCGGGCGTTACGCCCCTTTTGCCAGTTGATAAATGTAATATTTACGTTGATATTAAAATACTTGACAGGCCGAGGCCAAAACGAACAGGCAACAGAGTGAGGTAAGGAGAGGCAAGGCAGGAGGCAGCCAGCTCTGTTTAGTCAACTCTTCTTCCTCTTGTTCTCTCCCCACTCTCTGCCCTTGTCTTCTCTGTTCTCTGTTCTCTGCATGTAAGCTGACAGGCTGACTGCTGAGGCTTGTATGTGGGCGGGGAGGGGGAAGAGTAAGAAAGTGTCCTCCATCGCAAAAGCGTTAACTTTTTGCTCACGCCTTTATGCGCGACTCACATTCATATATATATAAATATATATATATATTTATTTTTGATTAACTTGTTCGTTTATTGCTTTGTTCATCAAAGAAACCAAATCAAAATAGAAAACAATAAGGTTATTTACGCATACTGCCAGCACATGGTGACAAAATCAGTAATCGATTACGTCGCCTTACGATTTGTGATTGGGAACACAGCCAGTGTTTTTGAGCGAGAAATGTATGTAGATCTATTTAGTTTTCCATACTTTTCATTGGTTATCAATTATTTGGGGGGAAAAAAACAAAATTCATTTTCTTTTTTGGTTTTTGGTTCTCAGCCACAAAAACAATATATCCACTACTACTACTGTATAGTTGGACATTTGTCCTTGTTGGCAGATATTAACGACTGTTTAGAGCTCAAGTTAGTGCCAAATCTATTGTTTTTGTTGCTCTGATTCCGTTTTTTTTCCTCTGTCTTTCTGTTTTTTTCTGTCTTACTGTTGGTTCGTTTTTTCTGTTATTATTACTCACTGCGCCAAGGAAGCCGAACGCATCCTGTTAGCCTAGCTGTTTGGCATGTTTTGAAAGTAGAATGCGTGTGGTTTGTTTTCAGTGTATATGCATGTCTGTATGTGTGTGTGTGAGTGTGTGTTTGTGTGTGTGGAACCACAAAGTTGAGGCTGTGCGCGACTTTTGTAAAACGTTGCAAGCGACGATTTTTCGTGTTTTTTTTTTTTTAATATTTTACGTGTCAACTTTTGTGTGCCAAAAAATGTGCCAGGCAAAACGAGAGCGAGAAAGAGAGTGATATTGAGAGTGAGAGGGAGAGGGAGTGAGAATGGCAACAATGTTGCGTAGACTGTTATGAGCTTTCCCTTTACACCCCTCACCCTCTGTGTTCTTCTCTTTCTCTTCTCTTCTCTTCTCACAGTTTTGTTTTCTTCCTCCTTTTTTCACTGTGACTTTGAGTTGGCAGCAAACTTTTGGCTCGTTTGGCCTTCCCAAGTCCGCGTCTTTGCCATGCACATTAATGCACTGTGCAATGGTGTATGACAAGTATATGTGTGTGTGCGCATGTGTGTGTGTGTGTGAACATGCTAATATGTGTTTGTCTTGGGTTTGGCATGCAATGCCAAGTTGGCTGCCAGTTTCTTTTTTTTGCCAATGAAATTTTTGCTGATTAGAGTACACACACACACAGATGAGCTCTTTGCCTATCTCTGTAAATGCGTTCTTAATTGTATGTGTGTGTGTGTGTTTGTGTAGAAGTCTTTATGCAATTACTAAAAGAGTCAAATTTCATTATTTCCATACGCCCTAACAAAGGGATAATAACGAAATTTTGTAAATGTTTGTTGCAGGCTCAAATGTAAACGCTTAACCCAGAGCTTGTTGCAGTTTCAGTTTTAGTTTCTTATATATAATATACATAACACACATAAGAGGTTCAAACCGTTTTCTTAACCCAAAGCTTATTGTAGTTTTAGTTTCTTGAATATTTCAAAAAGTAAAATTCTAACATTTCGTATTTCAATGCATCTTCAAGTATTAATCCTAACCCCATACATACATGCAAGCCAATTAACTAATTACACTAATTAATTATTGAAGCCTCAGACTGATTATTGGTAGATAACTTCCCCTTAATAAATAGATTAGACTTTAGTGCCGCTTGGCAAAATGTTTGTATTTATTAACATTAGATGAACAAATGCTGTTGCATTTGCATATTTCTATTGTATTCAGGTCAAATGGATGCGGGATACTCTGTTTTGGCGCTGTCCCATTCAATATTTATGGATATATATATATATATATATATAAGGCAATGCCGGATATCCGGTATTACATATTATGCGCGATGAGCAAGCATTGAATGAGTTATGCGAATGCGAGAAAAGTTTTTGGTAAACAACTAACATGTGTGTATGTGTGTGTGTTAGTCATCTTTGATCCTTATTTATGTGTGTGTGTGTGCGTGTGTAGAGTGTCAGAATTAATTATTGCTGGTATATGTGTGTATTTAATGTAATTATTATGGACGATATATGTACATATGGGAAGCATTACATTAAATGCAGCTGCCAATTCGATTAAATAAAATCCAAGCCACACCCAATTTCATTTAATAAGATAATTTAATCAGTGTGTGTGTGTGTGCGATATAATTTATAGTACCAATTGCAGGGCATCAATTGTCAATACTCATTACTGTTATTTATCTGTCTGTCTGTCCGTCTGTCTGTCCGTTTTTATTGTTGCACTTTATTTAATGTGCTTAATTGAGGCACAACATTTGTTTAACTGCAGGGTATTGGGCAAGGTATTATACAAATTGTTTAAATACATTTTAGTTTGTTTGTTAATTTGTGTCATTTGACATTTGACATTTCACTTGCTCACTAATTGAACTATGACACATCACATTTTATCTATCTAATTTGCAACTAATTGCAAATTGCATTAGAAATTATTTAGACACATTATGATTTCATGTTATGATTATGAATATGTATATACGTATGCTGCACTCACCTGAAAGCCATCGTAAGTCCAGGAGCCAAACTTCATTTCGCAGCGCTGATCATCGAAGGGGAACCAGGTGATGTCGATTTTGCATGTCGACTTAAAGATGCCGGGCGGCACGTACAGGCAGCTGCCATTGTTCCGTACAACCACATTGGTGGCATAGGTGCCATCGAAGCCCTCGTCGGCGCTGCAAAAATACATTTTTTTTTGTCAGTAAGTAATGGCTAAAGGTACTTAAGTCTAATCCATACACATTTACACATATGTATGTATGTGTCTGTGTGTGTGTGTGTGTTTGTGTGCTTAAGCGGATTCCTGTTGCGGGCCATGTTGATGCATTTAATAAGACTTTTTTTTCATCCACATCGCATATGGAAATTTATGTAGCATACTTTTGCGCATAAATCATTTTTACACTCACGCTTACTCCTTACACTGCGGCTGTGTCTTTTTGTGAGGGTGAGTGTGTGTGTTTGTGTGTTCTTGTGTGTGTGTGCGTTGTGTTGGTTACGCTGGCATGGCACTGATTAATGATTAATCCATAGGCAATGCGGTGCTTGAACAGCGCTTTCTCTTGCTCATTTCTTACGGTTCAATTTTTACCGCTGGCAAACTAATTTAATATTTATTAATTATACCCTGTTAAACGATGTTTTCTTATATTATCGGGTATGCACACACACTTTGGGTATCAAAGTCGTTCGAGACAATTGAAACTCAATTGATATCAAACAAAAGATCTCCCATGCTTTATTGCAAATTCAACTTTTATCTAACCAAAGCAGCTGTCTCCCTCTCTCTCTCTCTCTGTGTGTCATCCCCACCCGCACCCCTCATGCTCTCCTATGCCTGGTCAACAGTTAAATTATGGTTCATTATAACTGGCGTGCCATCTACACTCGTATTGTTTAGCCACATCATCAAAATCTCAGCCATCTTGACACAGAGGCAACAGCAAACAACAAAAAGCTGAGAATGGCCGTTCTTGTTGTTGCTGTTGTTCGTTATTGTTGTTGCCTCACATGCAAGTAGCTATCATTGTGTTTTTCTATGTGTGTTGGTGTCTGTTTGTGTGCGCGTGTGTGTGTGTGTGTGTTTGTGTTTTTTGGGCATTTGTGTTAGCTGGCATTTACAGCCTTTGCTGGCATTGTTCTTCATGTTCTTTTGGTTGTTATTAGTGTTGTTGCTGTTGTTGTTGTTGCTTTTCTGTTTTCGCATTGTGTTGGAGCACTTTTTGGAGAAAGCCACCCTTCTTAATTGCACCTTCCGCCACAACACGGCCTTTGTTCCAGCAAGTCATTTACTTTGTAATAAAAACTTGCCCAAATACGCATTAAAATTTGTGCGTTAACGTTTCTGTCCCAGCTCCTGCTCCTACCCCTGCCCCTGCCCCTGCACCATTGTTCGTCCCCCGCCCTACTTCCAATGAGCCATTAAACTAAAATGACATTCACACCACATTTTTAAAGAGTATACCGCATGTCAATAGCATCGTTAAATATTCGCGAGGCAACATTTAAATTTTCGTTCATTTCCCCCTTTTGTTGTTTCTCGTTTCGTTTCGTTTCGTTTTGGTTTTTTATACCAAGCTGCTGCGGCGGCCTCATCACTATTATGACTTCAATTGTGTTAATGTGAAGCAGTTTTAATGCCCAAACCAGCAAGAAACCAAATTAAATGCGGTAAATCGATCTCTCTTTTGCACCTCATTAAAGTGGGAATGGCCGTATGTCACGTTGGCCGATAGATACCCTGTGAAAATCACCAATTTGTTTGTAAAGTGACCGAAAAAGTCGCCCTTCAAATATGTTTAGCGGTTTGGCATCGTAATTTGTATAAAAATAAATATTTACATATATATTACGTTCCGTTCATAAAAGGAAAAAAGAACAAAAATGAAAGAAAAAACCCCAAAAAGGTATGGGATGGCAATGTGTTGACAAAAGGGTGCTGTCCTATTACAATAAAATTGATAATAGCAAAATAAGGATGAAAGATATACAAAGAAACCGTGTCTCGACTCGACTCGACTAGCCGACAATGGAATACTCTTTGCAGTAAGTCGTCGAATCGCCTCTGTCAGCTGCTCGACAACCTTAACGAAGTAGTTGGTATACCCTCGCTGCCAGGCAAAAGAAAATATAGAAAAATGTTGTGCAAACAAATGGCAGCTCATAAACATGAAAGGGTTTCTATTTTTGTTGCCGACCAAAAACGCAAATTCGTTACATATTATCAAAAATGTTGCAAGTACAAGCAAAAAATTATATATGAATAAAGCAATAAAAACCACAGCCATAAAGCCAGCAACAATGATGGCAACAGGACGTAGAACGTAGGACGCAGCTCGTTTTTCCCATCTTGGGTCATAAAAAAGGGAAAGTCAAAGTAGAAACCAATTGAATTGTCTATCTTAGCATCTCAGAGGAGATGCGTTAACGTTAACATTAACTTTCGTATTCACAAAGTAAGTAAGGTGTTAAGTTTGCTCCGCAAATTAAATTGAAATATGGTTAAGGGTTTTCACTCTCTCTCTTTCTTTCTCTCTCTCTCTCACCTGTTGTACATGAGGACGTCTGGTTTCCACAAACGATGGGGCGGAATACGTAAGTCGCGTACACCGCCAAATTCACTGGAATTCCAACGCAGATTCATATCGTTCCATTCCTGTGGAAAGTACATGGTGAAATGCAAAAACATGAACAAAAGGTAAAAACATATTTATTTAGAAAGATATTTGTAAATAAATGAGGTTTTTTTTTTGTATATTTGGTTTTTGTTTTACAATAAAAATGTTTTATATATAAAATGCCAGAAGGTCTGAATTTTATCTAAACAAAAGGATTTCTGTCACTGACGTTTGGCTTAATTAATTAGAGTAGCATAATGCGAATGCGAATCCGACTATAGAAACCATTTTCAAAATGAAACTAACTGCTAACAGATTACAAATCGATCTTTTTTGTGTGTGTTTTCAAAGACTTTACACAAACCATTCATTTAAAACTGAAACTAAATATATATATATATTAAAGTATTAAAGTTAGTTAAGTAAAGTTTTTGTGCAACGTGGCGTATACATGATATTTTGTTTAATTACCATTAGCCATTATGTGTGAATGTGATAGTTAGACGTGATCGAAGCAGCCATAAAACCGACTCGCCAAGCCGCCAAGTAACGGTACAAGTACTTTTATAGGTGCGTTAATCATCAATCATTTGTTATACCATGCGCCATTTATAGCTAAAGATGGCCATAAACTCGAAAGCATTTCCAATGTACATACATATGTATGTATGAATGCCTGAAGCAACTACACACACACACACACACACAAATACACATATAGACATTAAGACGTTAAGACGTTTGCTTATCGTAATTAAATTTGTTGCTTTTGTGACACTTAAGGCGATTAGCGTTGCCGTCGATTCGATTCGTTTTCGGCCACTTTGCTAATGTGTAGAAATGTGTAGAAATGTGTTGTTGTCGCATTTTGTTTTTGTTTGCATTTGATCGCATCGATTAATCAAATTACAAGCAATTGCTATATGGCCTCCACTCACTATTTACCATTCACCATTCACCATTCACCTATCGCCTATCGCCTAATTATGAGCATTAATCATTCATATTGTGTATTGGACAATATCGTGACAATCAAATCAATTTGATCTTAAGTGCCATATCAAGATGCATTTAATTCAATTAGTTTCGATTCTACATACAATAATATCAATAAAAATGTAATTTTCTCCTTTTTTCCGGCATCTTTTAAACATTTTCTTATTCGAAATGCCAATTAGGCTGCAATAATCTTAATTTGTTGCCGCTGATTGAAACAGTGAAGTGGCCAAAGTGGCTGAAATGGCCGAAATGGCCAACAGCTGCTCGCTGGCTCATTTGCATGGGTCACTTGCCACTTGCCACATGCTACACACACATTTTGCCGATGTTGCTACTTCTCTTCCACAACTTAAAGATAAAGATAGAAGGAAGGCAAGAAAGAGAACGTTGAACGCTCTTTTAGTCAGCAGGTTGCTTTGGGTTGCTTTGGGTTGGTTTTGGGACAAAAAAGGATTTGTGTGTGGTTAAGAGTTTGGTAGCAAAAATGTAAATACAAATAGGAAATAGGGAAAGGGAAAATTAATGAAAATTCGCTTTTTTCTCTACACGAGTGGTGTCGGCATTTGCGCAATTTACGCAATTTTTAGCTATTAAGTGATTTTTTTAGCTTTCTTTTTATACCCTTAACCCATGAAATGGGTAAAAGAGGGTATATTGGTTTTGTGCAAATGTATGTAACAGGCAGAAGGAAGCTTCTCCGACCCCATAAAGTATATATATATTCTTGATCAACATCAACAGTCTCTCCGTCTGTATGGTCAAGGGTTATGGGTATCTTCTAGTCAAGCTTGGAGCCTTCTTCTTAGTTGTTTTCTGTACTCCAGTGCAAGACAGAGCCTCAATACATTTAGCCAAGTGCCCTTTTTTTTGTCGCTTTTTATCTCGTTTTTTTGGTATTTTTTCTGTTGTGGCTTTTGACAAATTGGGGGGAATTTTCATTCGTTGCGTGCGTGTTTGCTGCTCGTATGAAAGAATTGAGCCTAAGGCCAACATTCTATAATTTATGGCCTAAAAGACAACAAATCTTTTTTGCTTTTTGTTTTTCATGTGTAGAAAGCCCGAATAATTTTTGTACTTGAATAATGTCATTTTACTTTGCATTGTGGAATATTTATTTTTTGTTTGTTTTTTTTTTTTTTGGGAGCTCCAACAACTTACCAATTTAAGCCAAATATTTGTGATGAGCAGCTGATTCTTTTCGTCCTGCAATGAAAAAGAGGGGGAAAGAGAGCATAAATTATAAATGTGATGAGAATTGAATGTGGAGAAAAAAGAAATCACAATCACAAATTACAATCACACTTAAGTTTGTTTGAAGTTGCATTTGAATATTTGCAAAACACTGAGAATGAAAAAAATAAAAGACTCAAACCCACACAGACACTGTTCCGTGTCGATAGTCAAAAGCTTTTGCTGCTTTCATTTTGTATCAGAAGTACATTGAAGTAAATTTCTAAAGAAAATCATTTTTTCTTGGGCAACTGTTCAACGAGTGTCCATTTTGAGTCCACTCCACACAACACCCACACACACCCAAACACACACAAGGAATGAAAATGAAATTTAAACATTTCAAATATTTATCAAACTTTTACGGTCATTTTATAGTGCAAATAATACAATTTTATTCGCCCCAATTGATATATTAACTTTTATTGACACACAAAATTATTTGGCACGACAACATTTGTTGACAAGACATTTATTAAGAGTCTTTTTGTGGCATGACAAGGAGAAGAAATGTAATTCGAAATCGTCCGTCAATGAAATATGCAAATTTATTGAGAACTGTCAAAAATGTTGTGAAATATTTCTAATCAACTTTGAACTTCAGATTCAAACTTAAAGATGTCTCTGTTAACTTTCCGTTAGCTCGAGAGTACCTAATAATATATAAGTTTCATTTGATGATGATCAAAGATATTAGCTAATATATTGCTTTGTTAACATACAAATAAGAATACGCATTCCTTTTTTTTTTCTTTAACCATTGAGATCAATGTAGCATGGTTGTTCTCTTAGAAATTCGTAAAGCGTTCATAATTTGTCGCCTGCGCTTTGTGAATGTGCTTGGCATTTGTCTGATTTCCTCCGCGACACTCAAGTGCTCATAATGGAATTAGTTGGAAGTCCATTAGGAAGGAATGGCTATAGAAAATACTATATATATTGTTCGTATTATGTTGGCTTCCATTGAAACGAACAGTGAGAAAAGAGCCAAAAGACTTGACTGAATGAATGAACTTAAAGTAACTAATAATATTTCTATATATTTTTTCATCAAATTGGATTTGATTTGACTGTAGCTCATAAACTGTGCAAAATTTGGGGATATCCGATATTTTTGGAAAACTAACTAGTTACTGAAAAGATTCCATATCAAATGTGGAAATAATGGGTCCACATGGATCACATCATGATGAGATAGATTGTTTTCGATGTCACAGTCACAGCGGGCGGGGGGCTTCCCAATTTTAACAGTTTAGCTGACGAACACATAAACCAAGATATTTGAAAAGTTTCAAGCTGAAGCTGTGATTCCTGCTATTCCCATCGAAGCAGACGTTGGTATGTAAATTCGTGTTCAAAAAGATTTTTTATAAGCCATCACCATGTAGAGTCGCACTGGTATGATGTTGAATGATGATGGAACCGATGATGTCAAATGCAATGAACAACCCAAAGATATAGAAGCCGATCAATCACAGGTTGACGAACAGAAAAACACATCAACACAGCATCAAGAAATATGTCAAAGTTCAGCTACAGACTCCATGTTTGAATTTTTTCTCAATCATGAAAAGTAAGCTATCGTACTTCTAGACACATTTTCATGGACAATCACCTTATCAATGCACGTTTCAATTTCTAAAGTACTACGCCATTGAATACGATTTAAAACCCGAAATCACTATTCCCCGAGCCGGAATTGAAATGTAATACTATAGTTACACCTAAAAACACCAACACAAACAACAACATAAACAGCAACACAATTCCTAATCATAACAGTTCACGCCAAACATCCAACTACAAACGGAAAGAACCAAAATGTATCAAAGCCAACTCAACGTTGCATCATACATTTTATACATAAATTCAAACAAAAAATATTTCAATGTTAAATTTATGGTTAGCCGAAAGTGGCATTAAATGCAATTGCTTTTAAGCAATGTTGTTAGAGTAAAATTCATAAATTTGCGTGTTGAAATTCAGCGTTGAGATTTAATTTTCACAAATCTGTAACTAAATCGGTGCGCAGCTGTCCAGTGTTATCTATTCCGTTATGGCGTTATGATGAGAACAAACATAAAAATAGCAAAGTAAAATGAAATGCTGGAACAGGGTGGGTTGTTGACGTTGTCGTCGCTTTTGCTTATTAAAGAACGGAAATCAAAATAGACAATGAGATGGCTAAATTGATGTTCGCTTCGCAACGTTGATTCATTTAGCCAAGGCCAAGTCATTTTCATATTCAAACTGAAGACGGTTTTTTTTTCTCTCGGTTTTTCTGTCTCTGTTGTTATTGTTGTTGTTGCTGTTTGTGTTGCTGTTGCCGGGCATGTTTGTCGGTGGCATATTTATGTGGCGCAATGATTAACATATAAATTAAAAAGGAATTCATCGGAAGTGACGCTTTTGTTCGAAGGCTGCAAAGCTGCCGGCCATTTGCCAACGTGCCCGGCATTAAAAGTTGGCCAAAAAATGAGAAAAAGCTCCATGAAAATACCAAATACCATACCAGGCAACTGGCCAATTGTAGAGTTTTCTGATTTTGGCATACATTCGTCTTTTCGGTATACATTTGGTAACAATGTTTGACCTTTTGGCTTATTAGGGTTTTGCCTCTAAAGCCGATGCTACTGTTGCTACTGTTGCTGCTGTTGCTGTTACTGTGGCTGCTTCTGACCAAACGAGGGCATTTTGTGGCCAAAAGCCAATTTGTAAGTGGCAACAACAGAAATCGACAAACACACAATTCTGCACCGCCCCAGGCCCCGGCTCCAGCCCCAGGATCCGGCTACGGCTCCAGTGCCGTGAGCCAAATCCTCAGTTTAGGTGACGAATGTGTGCTTGCGGTTTGTTAAATGGGAAACTAAAAGCGCTTACCCACCAAACCACCCACCCTCCTCCTCCCTACAAAACAGGAAATCAAACCCAGCAACAAAAACAACATCAGCAAAAGCAATAGCATGAAGCTGCTTAAAGGCGGAAGTACGCGTGGTCCCAGAGCATGAGTAGGAAATTGTACAAGATCTGTAATAAATTGTAAAAAGGTTCCCCACCGATTCCCAGCCAGTCAGCCAGCCAGCAACTCAGACGCCAGACTCACATACACACTAACACACACACCCTGACACACGCATACAAACAGATGAAAATTGGTAATTGAATAAGGTGAATACCGACAGAAGTGAATTCCTTAGAACAGTTTTTCTTTTTGTTTTAACTTGTGACATATTTTTGAGAGAGTCAGAAAACATAATATGAACTATGTGTGTATTCAAAATATGAATATAACTTGGATTTCCATTATAATATTACATATTTAAATCGAGAAGTTTTGAATAAAACCCGTATTTAGTTAAGACCTGCCTATAAATTGCTATACGTCTATAAATTATTCAGATCTTAAAGTTACTACAAGTCAAAATGTGACCTTTGAAAATATTTGACTAGCAGATATTCTGCACTTAGCTGTTAGTAAGAATAAAAGTAATTACATTTTAATAGGTACAATGGCTATTGCTTTCTCTCTCTTCCACATTTAGAGCAATCGCTCTTTGCATTATGTTAAGCAATCAAGTAATCAACTGTATGTACTGTACTTGCACATAAATTGATAGTATACATATATAAACAGTTATCAAAATATATACAACTTGCTAAGAATAGCATCAAATACTTTTGTCTATCGAAAATCGATAAGAATCGATTAACGGTAGTAAGAAAATCACCAATTTAAATGCGATTTGACATTAAGTCAAGCAATATTTTTATAAATTATACAGGATGATTATTCTCCAAGCTCTGTCTTTCAATTATTGCATTTCTACTCATAAGTTCGATAAAAATCGATTACCGATAGAAAGAGAAACAAAAAATGTATATACGATTAGACATTTAATCAAGCAATATCCACAAGAAGCATACAGGATGACTACTCTCCAAGCTCTGTCTTTCAATTATTGCATTTCTACTCATAATTTGTGTCAACGTTGGCGTTTTTATTGTATCTCCCCAACAAAATGCATGTCATTTGTCATTTGTACATGCGAATTACATGTTACCGCCATCGCCATCGCCATCAAGCAGCATCACCACCAAGCACCACCCGGCACCATCAACGTCATAAATCTCTCTCACATAATAATCAGTGCAAATTTGTTTGGCTTTTTGTCAGTCAGTCATATTTGTCCCCTGTTTTGGCATTGGAAAACTGAACTGAAATGATACGAGGGCGAGGGACAAGTATCTAGAGCATTTATTCATAATTACACAAAGAAAAATACCGATGGAGGGGAAAAGAGACGAAAACTAATTACAGCATACACAAATTTGTGAGAATGATAAAGTGAACGGAACGCAATGGAATCCTTTTTTGCTCACATCTTCATTGAAATGCCTTTGCATTCAAGAACTTTATTTATTTTCAATGAAACTCAAAATAAGAACATTAATAAAATACACTTGATTTTGGCGTACAAAGGAAGCTGTAATTACTTTTCGTTGCCTAGGTTACACTCCCTCACATAAATGTTATTGATATTAAGCTCGAAATGAAGAGCTGTGAAAATCTGTGTCTCGAATGCATTTGTGTTTTGGTTTGTTTGTTT
Organism: Scaptomyza parva; assembly: GCA_035044645.1. Classification (NCBI taxonomy): domain Eukaryota; kingdom Metazoa; phylum Arthropoda; class Insecta; order Diptera; family Drosophilidae; genus Scaptomyza; species Scaptomyza parva. The sequence continues at coordinate 17,103,160 of JAWNNT010000139.1, forward strand.
GCTTTTGTCTTATGCTGTGTACTGCTTGAATAAATAGTACAAATTACATGAGATATTTCAACGGAATAACCAGAAAGTTATGCAATATACTACTATCTGATTTGACATTGTTTAATTATACTAATTGGCATGAAGTTGTCAGTTGAAGGTTGGAGCAAACTGTTTATTTGATTATGTAACTGCAATTCCTAGAAAACACATATGATAACAAATATTATGTATACACCTAGTTGTACACAAAAAGACTTATCTCTCTCTCTCGCTTTCGCTTTTGCTTTAGCTATGTGATAACTGTGTTGAAGCAACTGCCAACTGCTGCCAGGCTGTAAATGAGCAAAGGAATGACAAGTAACGTTTAGCATTGTTAAAAGTGGCCAGTGGCGAGTGGCGAGCGGGGAGTGGGCGGTGGGCAGTGGAGGACAGTGGAGGAGGACAGTGACAGCTGTTGATGGGCAGCGTTGAGTTGGTCAAGTCACGTTACTCTTGGCCTTGCCTTGCCTTGCCAGCAACGGTACTTGTTATGGCCAAGGACTACAACAACAATAACAACAACAACAACTGTGCAAAAAGGAGAACAAAAGTCAGTAGCGTGTGCAAGGTAGCTCACCGTACATATACATAAACACACAAACACACACTCACATTCATACATAGCGTGCAAATGACAAGCAGAAACACATACATACATATACACAATGAGGAGCAGCACAGAGGCACAGTGCTGGCCAAGCAAGCATTCATTGCCATTGCCACGGGTATCAAATGCAGTTTTTAAATCACAAAACACACACAAACACACACACATATATATATAAACTGTGAGAAAATGTCGACGCAAGCAGCGATGTCGTTGCCATTGACATTGCTTTTGTTGTTGCTGGTGTTGTTGTTGCTGGTGTTGTTGTTGCTGGCGCTGTTGCTGGTGTTGTTGTTGTTGCTGTTGCTTCTAAGGCAAAAGTTGTTCAATCGTGTACCCCTCACAGCCACCCGCTCCCCACCCGCCTCCCTTTCGCATGGTTTTAGATGCGCTGCGTTTTAAGTTTCGTTGGCATTTCATTTCTATTTTTTTCGTTTCGTTTCGTTTTATTTTCTTCTTCACTTTTTATTGCCATTTCTTTGGCAATTCGTGCAGGGTGATAAGTTTTCTTCAAAGGAAATTAAAAGCAAAACGACGAGCGCCCATTTTGTGGGTGGCATGGGTTGGCTACTTGCACACTTCCGTCTCTCACTCTATGTGTGTGTGTGTGTGTGTGGGAGATGCTGACATTTGCCTTCACCTTGACTGGGCCGAGTTCACAGTATGTGTGTTTCCCTTAGCACCTTTAGACCTGACTCAACCCCCTCTTCCCACCGCGCAACCAGAAAACTGAATGTACAAATGTATGTATGTAGCTATTTATTTATGTTTGTATGTACGTGTGAGTGTGTGTGTGTGTGTGTAAGTAAGTAGCTGATATGGCAACACAAGCCGGCGATAAAAGTTGCTTATTGGAAAAGTTGAGCGCTTGCAGCTTTAAAGCCAATTGGCAGCTTCACGCTGATAAATGGCCAGCGATTTAATGTTCGACTTGCCATACACACACACACACACACATTGGCTTATAGCGTTTATTTTGGAGTTTATAATATGAAAAGCGGAGCTGTGGCCACAATCCAACTCAAAGTCAATGGCAATGGCTAACCCAACAGAGCCAACACAGCCTGAATCGCGGCTGCTTTTTTGTCCATTTTCATTGCAGTATATATATATCTCAAAGAATAGATAGAGATATAAATATTGCACTAGATGACGCATCAAATATATATATATACATATATGTATAAACAATCACAGAGCTTACTGTGAAAACAGAGCGAAACGTCAGCACTGCCAGAGCGTCAAGCTCTTTAAGCTTACGTGGCGCTAGCTTTGTTTTACAATTGTCTGTGCAAATACAGCAAAAGCAACGAACGTTCAACGGGAGAACGAGAGAACAAGAGATGAAGAGAGATAAGTGTACCACGACGTGATGTTACCCTGAATTCATATATATATGACAACCAAGGACAATTCAAATGAACAACATTCAGACTTTAACAGCAACGAGCAACGACAAAGCCAACCCATAACGAAGACGGAAAAAACTTCAAGTTCTTCATTTCGTTTCGTTTCTGTATACCCGTTATCGCTGTGCACAGGGTATGCGTTAAAAAGCACGCAAAGTGGAGCAGCAGTAGCTAAAGAAAAACGGATGCAAAGCTAAATAACAGCAGAAACCACGACAACAGCAAACACAGCAGCAGCAGCAGCAGCAGCAACTATAACAACAACAACAACAACAGTAAGAGAAATGCACACAAACGCGCCAAGCCAACAAACGCAACCAAACAGTTAGCGAGAGAAGGAGCGAAAGAGAGAGTGATAAATACACACAGAGTGCGTAAGAATTTTTGTGGGTGAGCAGTCCAGCAGCAGCAGCAACAGCAACAGCAGCAACAGCAACAACAGCAACAGCAACAACAGCAGCAGCAACAGCAAACAATTGAAACTGAAACTCAAACCATCAAATCATCAAGCTGAAGCATTTTTTGCTTCCTTTTTCGCGGCTCTTTCTAACGCTCTGGCTAGCGGTAATTGAATGAAACTAAGTGTGTTTATGGGTGAGTGTTAGTTTGTTTGTGTGTGTGCGTTTGTGTTTGCGACTGAGAGTGTGTGTGTGTGTGTGTGTGCCATGGCATAGCTTCATTTAAAAATAGCTCCATTGTTTATGTAGCAGACCTATTTGGGTTGCGTAAGATGCAAACTTACACACGCACACACACACATACACGCACACTCGCACTCACACACACTCGTACACACTCGCACATGACACGGGTAGATATATTTCAGCATGAAGTAGAAATCTCTAATAGGTAAAAAGATCTTGATGCCCATTAACGTGACAATGGCCAAGCGGAATCTTTTTTTTCTCTTCTTTCGTCTTCTTCTTTTGCTTTCTGGGCAGTAAAAGCAGCACGTGACCTCCAGTAATAAGCCAAGGAATAGCTAACTAGCTAAGCGAAGGTTAAGAGCGGGAAAGACAAGAAAAACATGAACCAGTTATGCCCTATCTCCTTTGGCTTGATTTCTATTTGGATGACACCTGAGCTAAAGAGAAAGCAAACATATTGTCAAGTGAAGTTGAAGTTTAGATAAATTATTCTATTGCATACCATATAGCATTAAGGGAATACTCTACTACACTGTACTGTACAGATGTGATTGCTAAAATGTGTTTACACTGACAAAAAGTAAATGTGTAGATAAGCTTTCAATTTTACAAATAAATAAAAACACCCAAAAGGCAAGCGTTAAATTTTGGCCAGTATAAAGGAAATGTAGTGGAAAATTGCTTCATTTAAAGATTTAATATAAATCTTAAGCTTGTAGAGCTTATTTCATGCACTTCAGAAGAATGTCTAAAGAAAGCGAACACAAAAAAGCTACTCACTGTTTTTTTTATACCCTTAACCCATGGGTTAAAAAGGGTATAATGGTATCGTGCAAAAGTATGTAACACGCAGAAGGAAGCTTCACCGACCCTATAAAGTAGATATGTATATATTTTTGATCAGCATCAAGGGCAGAGTCGATAAAGCAATGAATCGTTACACAAAAAAATCTTGAATTTCGAAAACTTGAAAACGGAGATTGAAACTATTAACAAAATATTGGACATCTGTGAAGTTTTTATAAAAATGGTCCAGAAACACCGGAGATATAAAGTCTTCAAGCATTGGTACATTAGTACGAGACTGCCTGTCAACTCGACCGACTGTCCGTCTATATGGTCAAGGGTAAAGGGTCAAGGGTATCTTCTAGTCGAGTAAGCTCGACTGCAGCCTTCTTACTTGTTTCTTTTGGTTTTTTCGTTTGGTTTAACCGCAACATTTGTTATGCTATAAATTTGCAAGTTTAAAACACACATAAACAGCCATAAACAGACACCCAACCAATAAACATCAATTGTGCTGAAGTGTGCTAGGAGCAGGAGAGCAACATAAATTTATTATTATTCCATGGATGCCCTTACTTTATGCCAAATTACATATTTATGCAAGACTTTGTGCATATGTGTGTAACTTTTTCAAATTACAATTCTTTTAGAATGAAAAGAAAAAAAAAAAAATAAACGACATACATATTTTGGTCCTAGGGGAAGCTATATATGTACATATGTATGTATGTTTGTGTTCATTATTGTTTTTTTGGAATGTACAACAAAATAAATATACCCAGTGCATAGAGTATACAAATTGTGGCTGCAAATTGTTTTATTTGATTACATTGCAAATGGTTTTTATAGTGGAAAATTGCTGTGCAGATGGAAAATAAAAATAAAGCAAAAAGAAAAGCGTAAAACGAAAAAAAACCCATCTAATTAAATACTCTAAAGGACGCGCAACACAAAGGCAAAAAAAAAAACACAGAATAAGAGCGAATGGTTTCACAAACGTATATATATATATATAATTTGTGGCACAATTTGAATGATTTCATTGATTTGTTGCTTCTGTTGCATTTGTTGCAGCACGGCCGAGATGTGCGGTCTCGGGATAGATTCGATGTTTTTGCAACCGAAATGAAATTTCACACACTGCCCGCCGCCGCCGTCACCGCCGCCGACAGAAGCTAGCTTATTTATTTATTTTAATTGAATTTATTTCTCACCACAGTGCCAAAAGGGGGAAACAAAAAAGAAACGGTCCCCAACCCTACCCAACCCTTGCCAACCCAACCCAACCCATGACCCTTTTGCAACACTGATTACGCAATTATGCACTAAATTAAAAGCTTTCGCACGTACACACACACACGAGCAGACACCCGCATTTGTATGTGTGTGCTCTATAAATTTCCATGGTTAGTAGTTGAAATTTTTGGGAAAATTTGTCCCAAAAACCAAAAAAGATAATGAAAGGCGATGAAAAAGTAGAAAGGAAAAAACTTTTTCCTAAAGGCCAAAACAAAATGTAAAATAGTGTGAAGAAGAAAGAAAGCGAACGAATGAAATGTTTGCTGCTCAAAATGATTGTTTTTCGAACGAACCGAAAATTTTATTTTTTATGCAAATAGTAAAGACAGACAGACGGAGAGACAGACAGACAGAAAGGGCAAAAAGACAACTGCGTGTGAAAATTGTGTGGGATGAAACAGACAGGGTTGTCTGGGTTGTCTGGGCAGTGTTGTTGGCGGCGTCAGTGTTGGTAAATGTGTTCTCTTTGTTTCTTTTGTCAAATAACGCTGCATTAAATGAATATATGCAAAATTAAACAGACAAACCAGCTGAAGCCGAAACTGATGTGAAAATGGACAAAGCCAATGCCAAGGGGGTGGTGGGGGTGGGGGTAATGGTGGGGGGCAAAAGGGGAATGGATCAGTTGCTGGGTTGGACATGTTGGTGATAAATATTTTGTAAATTGGCCCGCATTTTGTTTGGCGTCAAATGCAATTACAAATTGAACCAGACAGCCAACAAATACTAACACAAACACAAACACTAACACTAACACTAACACTAACAAAAGCCAGCAGTCAGCCAGCCAGCCAGCCAGCCAGCCAGCCAGCCAGCAGTGTTGCAACTCAACAATTAATTAGAACGCTGAGCAAAACCACATAAACACACACACACGCATATATATATATATGTTATACCACAGAAACACACACACACACACACACACACATACATACATACATATATGAATGTATATATACACCGATGTAGCGGTCAGCGGTCATTTAAATCGTTAGGTTTGGATAGTTGGATGGTGGGTGGAGCGGAGCGGAGCGGGGGGGTGTCAAGAGATATGCATAATTGTGCAACTTGCTGGACTCAAATTAAAATTGTTTGCATTTGCTATTCAAATTGGTCGGCTGCCCAATTTTGGAAAATTCGCATAATAAAATGGTTTGACGCCAAGATTTTTTGATGCCCAACCAAACAAATTTTGTTTCGTTTGTTTTCCCGCCACCGCCCCCTCCCTCAAACTATTACAAGCGTGTGTATCATATTCATGAACTTCTGAGCTTAAACAGAAATAAGTTTGCCATCATCATCATTTCAACTCTTTCCCCAAGTTTCAACGTCAAAGTTTAATAATGCGCACTTAAACTGTTCAGATCTTATGTACATATAAATGACGGTGTATTAAGAGTAATTATATATATATTTAATAATGTGGCTGGCTGGCTGGCGGGCGACTGTTTTAACACTTCATTGCCATATTTTTATGAATATTTTTGTTTTTTTTTCTTTGTTGAGGCATTAAATTAATGACATAAATAAGCGAATGGCTCATGCAATTAATTAATGCTATTATATATTTTATTTTTTCCCTGTAACTTATTTCATAAATATTATATATTTTTTGTTGGCTTTTACTTGGTAAGCCAAACGGTGACGGGGACGGGAACGGGGTAGGGGACGGGTACGGAGAGAAAGTAAACAAACAAACAACACTATTGGAAGCTGGTTCTGACATTACAACAATGCAAAAAGTCGACGTCGACGACAACAACAACTGCAGTTGGGGCTGAAAATGGCGAAATTGGACCACAAGTTGAGCAAAAGTCCCGTTAATAAACGCCACACACACAACACACAAACACACAGAGAGAGAGATGCAGACCTGTACAAGTTAAAACAAATAAAACAGGCCACAAATTGTGACCGCTTCATGTACAAATATGTTCGAATACGTACGTATATTTATATTCAGAAATGCTGTTGTTTAAATTTGCTCAAAAGTGTTTAATGAGTGCAAAAAATCTTCTCTATATTCATTCATTGACATTTTGATTTTGGCAGTTGGAAACTTATAGAAATAATTCGAATATTTTTATCTCCAACATATTCTCCATTCTGCATGTAATATTATATAGGTTAAACATATTGCCTTTTTAATTTGTTTTTTTTTATTTCCAAAGGAACATTTGTGTTTGCCCAAAAGTAGGCGCTTTATTAGTATACTATTCTATAGTCAATCTTCCAAGGCATAGTCAAAGTCTGATTCCTGCTATTCCCATCGAAGCAGACGTTGGTTTGTAAATTCGTGTTCAAAAACATTTTTTTTAAGCAATCCCCATGTAGAGTCGCACTGGTATGATGTTGAATGATGATGGAACCGATGATCAATCACAGGTTGACGAACAGAAAAACACATCAACACAGCATCAGGAAATATGTCAAGTTCAGCTACATACTCCAAGTTTCAAAAAATACAGCTTGAATTTTTTTCAATCAGGAAAAGTAAGCTAATAATATCGTACTTCTAGGTACATTTTCATGTACAATCACCTTATCAATTCACGTTTCAGTTTCTGAAGTATTACGCCATTGAATACGATTTAAAACTACTTCTACAAATACTCGACAACAAAATAAACACCAACACGAATCCTCATCATAACAGTTCACGCCAAACATCCAACAACAACAACAACAGGAAGATTGAAAACGGATCAAAGGTAACACAACGTTGGCGTTACTAAATTGGACATAAACACATATTATTACATTTTTATATTATTATACAATTTATACATCAATCCAAACAAGAAGCACCTGAACATTTTTAAATTAATGTTAAGCCCATTAAGGTATTAAAAAAAATTTGATGTAAATAATTTTTTGTTGATGTATTCGCTCAAAGAGAAAAGGCCAAAAGGTAACAAAAGCCTTGGCAAGCCAACTGAATTAATACATTTTAATAAATATAATATGAAACCAATGTTTTATGTGCAGTTGTGGGCTGGAGTAAAGATTGCGGTTTGTGGCTTGTTACCATAAAACGCGTTTGTTTATTTCTATAATTTATGGCCACTGGCCATTTAATTGGATGGGGCGGGGCGGGGCTGGGCGAGGAGGCGTGGTCAGTATCAAACACAGGCACTCACACACACACACACTTATTTGCCTGACAATCTGACATGCATCCATAAACATACACACGGACACGCACACACACACACACAGACACAGATCGTACAATAGGCACGAGTAAAATGTGTAGCATACTTATCTGCGCCGGCTGTTTGCGTGCTTTAATAATGCCTTTTATTCTCATAATATGTTAAACAGAGATGGCAGAGTAAGAATGAGATAGGGATAGGCATGACAAGTGCATATGGCGCATAGGTTTCATTTGTGGTCAGCCACCGACAACTGGATGGGGCTGAGTTGAGGTGTAGAGTCCATTTTACTGCCTATTTATGTATATGTGTGTTCGAGTGTTCGTGTATGTGTGTGTGTTTGCGTGTCCTGCTCTATTTGCTGGGCCGTCATGTAATTTGATATGCCAAAGTTTTTCGACACTTAGTGAAACATATTTCAGCGACGTGCCTTCATCCATATATAATTGTTTTAATGCCAAACGAAGCCAGCCCCACCCCAAAATAGCCAAGTGTTGGCCACAAACAGCAACAATAAGTTGGGAAAGCACGAAAAACTGACACGATTATAAATTCATATGGCAAAAGCCAACTCAGCAATTAAACGAAAAAAGCAAAACCCAGACAAGCTTATCAAAATTCGTAGAAATTCGCCAACATTATTATTCTTTTATGAACAAATCAATTTAATTCCACACCCGACTTTTTGTTCTCAGCTTAAGGAAGTTTTTGCGTTGTTCAACTTTCAAGTGAATATTTAAGTGAATAAGTTTAGTTAAAAAGTTAAGTTAAAACGTATGTTAGCTAGAGGTTCACCATAGTCAAACACTACTTTAGCACAACGGCAACAAACGTATTCACTAATCAACGAATTCTTGTCTCTAACTGCCCGCTTGATGCAATTTTGTAATTGCTGTCGGACTCTCTAATTGCTGCCATGGATTACTCTTTATACATATTCACTTTAGCATCTAGTTCCATAGTTCCCATAGCCATAGCCAACATCATATAGCATACATTTTCTATGCCAACCTCAATAGCCACATTTACTATGGCATCTGGCTGTAACCAGCCATTACTTTAAACTGTCACTCAAAGTCAGGCCCAATGTGTTGTTGTCGTTGTTGTTCTTGTTGTTGGTGTTGTTGTTGTTGTTGCATAACTATGCGTGCTGGGACAATTACACGCATTATGTGAGCCAGAAGTGTCACACAGAGACATACACACACCCGCAAACACACACACACACACACAGAGAGAAAGAGAATAAGAACAAACATTAGTTTTACTAAACATAAACGCTCCTATTTTGTCACATAAAGTGTCAACAGTTGACAGTCTCAACTTTACATAATTTACGATATTTATAGGGCATTTCATATACATGTGCATACACACCTTCTTGCCCTCGCCCTCGCCCCTTCCCCGCCTGTGTGTCCCTACTAAAGTTACGTACAGTTGCCAATTCACATTTACATTACAATCATGCACAACAGATACAATTACATATGTGGAGCATTTGTGCATTACGTGGAGTCGGATAGAGAAGAGAGAGAGAGAGCTGAACAAACCGCAAACAGCTGCGTTCATCTTCTCGGACACCATGCTCTGTGTGTGTGTGTGAGTGTGTTTGCGTGTGTGATAGTGTGACAGAGGGGGTGACGCCCCCGTTATGGGTCTGACGGGTTGAATTAGTCTTATTGTATTCGGCCAGCAGTCATTTGTTATAAAACGACAGACGCACATCACGTTAATTGCCAATTAGAAATGTGAGGCATTACGTAGAAGTTGTTTATTATACAACATCTACATGATCTAATTACAAATATATATTAATGTGTGTGCTTAAGTGTTTGTTGTGTGCTGTGGGTTATTAACACCCCTGATTGTCACTAGTTGATTGAACGCTCCTAGCTGAGTGCGGACAGCAACGTAATTAAATACTGAAACTTTAGCATAATTATTAGATGCCAATCACATCTCGGTTATCTGATCAGCAAAATATTGTTCAACATAAGTGAGAAAAATATTTATTTTAAAGCATTTTCACATGTTAAGTCTTATCAAAATAAGTGTGTGTGTGAACAGAATATGACGTACTCAATTAATGAAGCATACTTTCGAGGGCAGAAAGCTACCAAGAAGACGCCTCGGCGGCTGACAACAAAACAAATTGTGTAAACGTCATGTAGGCCCAGAGAGAAAAAGGCTTGCAGCCAAATTATTATTATGTATGTGTACTCGTGTGTGTGTGTGAGTGAGTGTGTATTGTAAAGATTTGTTGGCATGAGGTGTGCGACGTGATGTACATAAGAATGCTGTTAACTGAATGTGAAATCATTTCATTCAAAACCTCTCAACGAATACTCTAACCAAGTAGGCTTGACTTTGATATAAACAAAGATATATATAAGAGTCAATTCAAGATAGATGTAAACTTAAGCTGTAAACAAATTATATAAATCGAACTTACAATTCATTGATGAAAGCAGACTTTGGAATGAAAAGAAGCTGAAGTCAAGTACCATCAATAACCATTCAAATGAGGTTGAAGCAATGCGATTAGAGAAGGGATAAATACGCATACCTTAACTGTAAGTTATCTACTTTACAAAAAGTGTATTGGAATAGTCTGTATGAGAATATGTTAAGAAGGTCTTTTGGGCTTAACACGGCCATAAAGAGCGAGACCTGAGTAATAAAGCGAAGGCGGCAACTTAACTCACATATTCAACACAATAAAAACGGCAACCAAATCTGTGTTGAGAGCTCTGCATCTTATCGCTCAGATAACATTCGATACACACACCAACCAACACACCAACCAACACACCAACCAGAGCACCGGAAACGGATACAAATATTTCGTATTTTTCGGTATTATGGACTTCATTTTGCTAGGATTTGCTGGCATATCCAAACAAAAGCCGTCTGAAGCGAGCAGGTGTTGCTTTCTGCTTTGTAGCAAGCAAGCAAGCAGGCAGCATCATTGTTATCTAGCAGCAGGGGGGTGGGGAGGTGAACGGTGTTTCTTTCGGTCGATGGGTCGGTTGGTGGGTGGTTGTATTAACGTAGACAAATTGCGTATACGGCACGTCCGCACACAAAACATTAAAGAAATTACTTTAAAACACGGAAAAACCAAAAGAAAAAAAACCCAAAAAAGTATGAAGAGCAAACAATCTCTAGACCGCCCAGACTGACATAATTGTGTGTTTCTGTGTGTGTGTGTGTGTGTGTGTGTGTGTTGGTGTGTGGTTATGACGGACGGATAGACAACAAGAAGAAGAAGGTAGCGAACAGACTGACAAACGCATTGTCGACTATCTATCTGCGGTGAAAGTGTAGAGAATAACCAGCTACAAAAGCGCGAATAACTCGCTTAACAACAGGCCAAAAAATATTTTGCTTTGACGCATTCTCAGAAATGAAATGTGGTAAACGGCAAGGCAAAAGGCGCATAGCATGGGGGGGAATAAATTTTGAAATATTTTGTTTGGGCTAACCTTGAACTCTCTCTTTCTCTCTCTCGCTCTCACTCTCTCTTTTGGTAAGCACTTTTAAATAGAATAGAATAAAATTTTCCAGCGAATGATGTCATTAAACAATCAGCAAATTGCCACGCCCACGCCCACGCCCTAGCATACGCCCACACACTTAAAAGGCTGCGCTGCCGAAGAAATCATTTCAAGTGTGACAAATATCGTTGATGCATACTTTCGAGCTATTAAAATCACTCATTCGCAGCGTGTGCACTCGCTTTCTTTTTGCACATTCCATTATGTATTCCCCTTCTTCTTCTTCCTCGGCTTTGATTCCATATAGACCGCAAAGATCTTTATTAAGATTTGGTACAAGCCAAATGGAATTGAAATAAATGTGCCCTAGACTTTTTTGCATCGCATCGCATACAATGAATATGATTTTATTATTATTATTTTTTCGATAACTCTTTTGCCGCGCTAGTTTGCAGAATATTAAAAGTGTTTTATGTGCAACTTCAGGCGAGTAATAGTGCATCATTGTGTGTGTGTGTGTTTCATATGTGGCCACTATTAACACGCATTTAAATGCCATTTTAATGGTTGTGAAATTTTTTATGACGCTTCAGCCATAAACGTTGAAAAGTCTAAATAGTATAATCAGTATTAAGAGTAGTTGAGCTTAATGCTGGTGTTTGTATAGACTACGACAATATATATTGTGAAACTGAAAGGTAGAGTATATGCGAGTCGGGCATTCTGAACAACAAAACTATGGCACTTTTTAGGTTTCTTGCGTTTTTGTTTTTTGCACAATGCTGCATCCATTAAATGCCAAGTGCAAAGTGCAACAAAAGTGCTGCTGAAATGGCGGTGTGTGCGTGTATGTCTGTATGTGTGTGTGGGTGTGTAAAAAGGCAAGTTTGTAGCTGTCGGCCGAGAGAGACAGAGAGTGAGAGAGAGAGAGAGTCAGCGAGACACTAGAGACCTGGAGGGCTTTACTGGTGTGCGGGCGATGCAGCTGCTGCTGCTATTGACAATTTTAAAGAAATTTATGTTCGAGTGAACTTTACAAAAAGATGTGCAACTGCATACACACACCCACACACCCACACCCACACACACATATATGTATGTATATGAAGCAGACGCCCACATATTACATACATGTATCTGTTGGGATGAGTACTTGGCTGTTGCTTTTGCTGACCTGATTGCTGTTTAGCTGATAAGCTCCCGCATCCTCGCGCCCAACGCTCAGCAAAGTTCAGTTCTCGCACATGCGGCACAGGCAGACAGCCATAGAGCCAGACAGCCAGCTAGCCTGGCAGCCTTGGGCCAGCGCAGGCGTCACTTATCAAGTGATTTATGTTTGTAATTTACTAGTGCACTTCAAACACATAGAGTGAGTGGGAGCGAGCAAGAGAGAGAGAGGGCGAGAGAAGGCGAGCGAGAGTCCCAAAAGTCTGCAATGGAAAATTGTCAAACAATGCGTTATTTTTATTTGGTGTAAAGTCAAAGCACTGAACAACTACTTTCAACTAGAAGAGCGAAAAAGAGAGAAAGAGAGTGGGAGTGGGAGAGAGAGAGTGACCAACATGTTCCAACCACCAACCAACCCCAGTCCACAGGCCCAATCCCAATCCCAAACCCAATCCCAGTTCCAGTCCCTAGACATGTCACATTACTATTACTGTCAAGCGACGTTGTGTTCGCCCACGAAATGTTATTAACTGGCTCTGGGATTTGGCTAAGGCTTCCCCAACTTAATTAGCAGCTAAGGCCAAATACAATAAGTCTATATGTATATATGTTTGGTCAAATTGTAATCGCTTTCCATTTGGACACAAGAAAACTGATCACAGGAGATGCTTATAATAATATTCTTTCCTTAAATATAGATTGCATTTTCTGGTAAGCCTAAGTTCTTTATCTCATTTTTTTGCTAGTATTTTTTACCTCACACAACTTTAACTTAATTGGTTTTAATTGGGATTTTTCTATGCATCTCATTTGTTTTTCTTTAATTCGCTATTCGTTACTTTTAGCCGGCTCTGATGCATTTTTTCTTGCGCGGTTTTGTTAAAACTAGCTCCCCCCCCACCATCTTTCTCTATCTCTCACTTGTTTTCAAAGATTTATTCAAATCATTCAAGTGCCTGCATTTCTCCCATCTCTCTTTCGTTTCGGCAGACCACCGCACTTGGCACTCATCGTTCAACGCTCGCTTTGTGATCAAAAACTGTTTGCAAACTGTGGTGAGCGGTCAGGACGGGTTGAAAGAGAAGGAGATGGCGAGGGGTGGGGTGGGTAAGTGGTTGTGGGTGTGAGCAGTTGTGTGTGTGTGTGTGCGGGCAACGGCACTTTTAATTAGCACACTTCGAGACTCACTTTATCAGGTGCAATGCACAGCCCCGCTGCGCATCAGGGTTGAGTCGGCAGTAGATAGAAGATAGAAGAGCGGGCGGAGGACCACGGAAGGGGGGGGGGAATGGGAATGGGAACAGTTTGGGCAGCAGCAGCAGAAAACAGCATCAGCAATATTTGTCTGGCTGTCAGCAGCCTTCTACCTCATTTCCGTTTCATCCAATTACAGCCGCTTTGTCACTATTTGCATTCAACTGATGCGGTTGTACAAACTTTTCTATTTCCCTATTTTTTCACTCTTCCCTTTTTCCTCTTTTTGTTTTTTTTTTTTTTTTTTGCAGTTTTTGCACAAACCTTTCATTAGTGCAACGTTCGAATAGGTTTTACATAGATTTCGAGTAAAGCTGTGTGGGATTTTTGTGAACTAATTCATGATATTCGTTATGATAATAAGTTTGGCTATGTTTTAAGGCAACTTTTACTCGAGTTGAATAAGTTTTTCTTAAATTGTGCCAAATCAACTAATGTGAATTGTGAATTGTGTGTACGTTCATAATTATCTCGTTGTGAAAGCATTTGCATTCCATTTACGGTATCCGTTTCGCTTTTCCTGGAATGACATCAAGTGTAACGATTTGTGGGCTTCTCTCTCTCTCTCCCTCTCTCTAAAACCAAATCATCACACCATCAGCCGACGACGGAGAGAAGGCCTGGTCCTGGCAATGCTTTATGCCTCAACTCTTAACTCAAGCAGTAGTGAGTGTAAGTAAATTGTACAATTTTTGGCTTCACAAGTGTAACGGCACTTGTAACGCCTTCTTTTTGCCGGTCCCCCCACACACTACTCCCTTTTGGATGGTTGTGCTGCCGCATAATCTTCGACAGAAGCAACTTGGCACTTCTGTCTAATGGCCATAATGTGCACTCATGGCATAATTTTCTGTTGTCTTGCACGCGTCGTTGGAGTTTTTTCCTGGGTTCGGGGTTCGGGAATTTCAAATTCTTCTTTTTTTTTTTGTGTATTTCTCTCTTTTGGCAACCCTGGCGCATAATGTTTGGCTGCAAAAATCACATAAATACGCACGCAAACATACTAAAGTACACAAACACACACACACACACATACACAAGCAGACGCACACACAGTCTTGAATTGGGACACTAAGTCACTCCAGAAATTGGTGTCGTGCCATCATTTGCCAAATGTTTGCCGACCGTCAGCTGAGCTCAGCTTTTAGCCTTAAATGGTCCCAATACACACACCAACACAAACACACACACACATACACACGCATACGCACACAAGGCAGCCAAAAATATGTTCAAGTTCGTGTTACCAATACTAATACACATCCAAGAATGTGAGCTCTGCTCTCTTGGCCATTTCTCTTACCAAAAAAACGTGAATTGTGACCCATCTGTAAAAGAGATCGTTGAGGTCTCTTCCAAAGAGAGAGATAAATGTTTGCTTGAAACAAGACAAATTCAATCCTGTCATGAAAATTTGACTCACAGCTGTTTCGATTTGTTTATCATATTTTCAAATGGCTTTAGGTACTTACCACATCGATGATTTGCATTAGGGTTAGACCAAAACTCAGTTGCAAGGGATCGGATTCGTTGACCACGGGACGCTCCAAGCTGTTGTAATTGTCCAGCAGGGCGTGCAGTAAACGCTTCTCGTGCGGTCCAGCAGAACAGGCTAAAAAAAGCAGACATAAACAAAAATTATAAATAAATATATATATATATAATATATATGTATTTGCTGATGGAGCTATCGATGAAGTTGTCCTAAGACTCGAATACAGGTCACTACAGGTTCGATATACGTTTAAGCTGCGGCTTAAAGTCAGCATTCAACAATGTTATGACTCCCTATAAGAAGCCACAACCTCAACCTCGAACTGTGACTCGCAAACTCAATTCAATTTAATCTGAACTGTGTGTGAGAGTGTGTGTGTGGGTGTGGGTGTAGCAATGACTTTTCTGGGCTTAGAGTCAGGCAAGCAAAAGCGTAACAAGCAGTTTAACCTGCATTAACGTATCGTTGTCATTGTTGCTGTCACTGTTCTGTTCTGTTCTGTGCTGTTCGGTTCTCATCCCTAAACCTGTTTTCTATATAATACCAGGCACCTGGTTTGCTTGCTGCCAATTAAATTTGTTCAACCAATAAGTGGCATTGGTTTGGTTTGGTTTGGTTTGATTTGGTTCTGACGTTGCCAACACACTGTAGTGGTATTAGCCCGCCCATCCCAGCCCAGCCCAACCCAGCTTAAGTCACAGTCAATGCCACACACAGTTCCTGCCATAGTCACACAGGACTGGCACCTTTTTGTCCCTTCTCTTTCTGCTTCAGCTTTTAAGGGACTTTCACAGTCATCTGTGTGTGGCATGGCAAGGGATTTTGCCTCTTCCTTGTTTTCTTTCTTCTTTAATTTTTTTCTTCTTCATTTCTTGTATTTTTTTATTATTTTGATCCAACCACGTGACAGCTGAGGCAAATATTTCCCGTATACATTCAGACAGACAATTTAATTTCAATTTGTATTGTCAATTGTTTGGCTATTAAGTTCTTTTCATATGTTATTATTACTTAACTACAGTACCGCTTCGGTGGGTAACAAGGGAAAGCAGCATTCGTAAATGAACAACAAATTCTTTAAGATGTATGAAAAATGTTTTTGTCATTGAAATGGGAATTGGAAAACACCGGAGATATAAAAGATTTAAGTTTAGTCTTCAAGTGAAGGCATGGCCGCAGGGTAAAGGGTCTGGGTCTGGGTTTAAGTGTATTTCCTAGTCCTCACTTAAGGTTTAATAGAAAAAATAAGAAAATTAACTCGAATATTAATGAAAATATGTATAAATAAATATCAAGTTCTTTAAAGTATAACTTTGACTAAATAAAAGTATATAAAAATGTAAGAACTTGAATTATTAAAGTAAACAATTTGATATCCATGAAGATTTTGCTTAACAAGCATAAAAAATCATATAAAATGTCTACATAATCAACAGCAAAATCTTTAAAGTTATAATTATGTTATGACACGACTCGTTAGTGGAATTACTGTTTACAGCACTTGCCGCATAAAGACTGGGGTTAGCAACTGCATTGGTAATTGTAATTGAATGGCAGCTGCTTGTGTAAGCCACAACATTTGTGCAAACACTGTGGGAATTTTTGAGTTAATTCGAAAGCCTTGACTGGGCAATTTGGTACAGCAACAGCTAAAGCTAAAGCTAAGCAACACACACATAAACACACACACAGCAGCATCAGAATCAGGTCAATTAGGACAATTACTTATGGCCCTACGAATGTAAACGGGGCAAACATTGCCTTGCCTGGCGCTTGCCTTGCATTGCCTTGCCTTGTCTTGTCTTGCGGTGCATATTAAAGGACAATCAAGGAGGCGATGGTGATGGTGATGCTGGTGGTTGGCAGAGTGGTCAAAACGTGCTCGCAACTGGTCAAAGTTTTTGCACTGCAACCACACAAAAAGAACATGTAAGAAGGTTCTAGTCGAAGAGTATGCTCGACTCGAAGATGCCCCTGAATCCTGGAACCTGATGGCTTCAACTTAAATGTATCATATCTCTTGTGTTTCTGAACCAATTTCAATGAAAAATTATTAAGATTTAGATGATATTGATAATAAACTTATACTGTCTTTGGTTTAGAAATAGGCTACAAAGTCATTCTAACCCATTTTTACACCCATTTCATAAGTACAAGGAACTAGGAATAAGGAACAAGAAAAAAGAAACAACACTGTACAACATATGGTATAAAATAGTGTAGAGTGTGTGTGTCTGCAGTGGACAGGGTGGGGGGAATGTCGAAAAGTGGAAGGTAAGCAGCAAGTACTAAATAATTCATGGCATGCTTAAGACACACATATTCAGCTGCTGGCGGGGGGCGGGGGTCGGTGCGTCCCGCATACAAGTTTAGTTTATTGATGTGCCAAAAACTTTGCATCATCCTCAAGCACATGTGGTACAACAAGCTGCAACAGCTGCCCGAGGCATGGGACACACGATCGAACTACTTCACAACTACCAACAACAACAACAACAACACGAAACACAGACTCGAGTAGCAAAATATATTCCATAACTATTTGCATCTCTCACCTACTACTAGTTCACTCTTCTTTATTACTTAGTTCCTTCTTTTTGGTTTCTGGTGTGTGCCAACAATCATATGATAAAAGTTTTTGAGTTATATATTTGTTATGTATGTAAATATTGACAGACTTTTAATGGCTTTTAACTTAGATGGACCTAAGGCAAGCAAGCAGAAGCGTTCGATACTGAAAACTTCATTTTTTTTATGCTATATCAAATAAACATATGTTTAAGTCAAGTATTTTACGTTTTACGTTTGATCGTATCATTATCTCTCTCACATACACACACACACACAGACACAAAGCAATTGGTTAAATTGCCATATGAGGCAATAAGCTGGTTAAATCACATCACGTAGACCACATTTTAATGTAGATTCCAGCTCATATGTTCACGGTTATGTGATTGGGTTGTCTTACTCTCTCTCGCTCGTTGCCAAGAGAATGCTATCCAATCCCTATTGTTCGTTGTTGCTGCTGTTTTGGGTTGTGTTCTGCGCGCGTGAAATACATCAGCGAAAGTCGTTGCTTTATTAATGAATACGTTAACGGGCTACGTGCCATTTGGGCCATAGTCGAAGCAAGCTCCTGCTGCCCCCACCCCTTGTTACTGCTGGCCACTGACAGCCACTAAAGTGCCGGCCATTAACGGTTGCATGTCAAATGACGCCAAGTCCAAGTGTACACTAAAAGAAATTCTATCGAATATCTAATCACAAAACTTTTAGTTTTTACAGTTAAAACTCATTTGAACCCATTTGAACTGATTTTTGTAAAATGATGTCAATCTTAATATGTTTTTGTCTTCAAAAGGGAATCGCTGATTACTTTTTCTGAGTGTATACAGGCGAGAAAAGCAACAGCTTGCATTGGTGCATAAAAGCTGATGAAAATCCCAACAAAAGCCAACAGAAAATACAAGAAAAGGTCGCATTAAGTTACTATTATAATGGCTAATTGCAATTAATTGCTCAATTAAATGCCAAAATGGCCAACACAACAAGCTCAAGTGTTGCGGGCTGTTGGCCGGGACTGTTGGCTGGTTGCGGGGTGTGCGGTGCGGTGCGGTGGGGTGGTGTTTAGTTTGCCAGACACTTAAAGCTGCACATGTCAAAAATAGACATGAGGCAAATCTGGTGCGCATCTGCTGTGCATTTGTTTGGCCTTACGAGTGGGTGGTGGCTGGGTGGTTGGGTGGTTGAGTGGTTGGTGGTTATACTGGCCAAGATGGCAGAAGAGTGTGCATGTGGCCTAGAAGAGCGCTGGCGGCTAGGCTGGTTTGGCATAAATTATGCATGCCACACACTTTGCGGCTACTTGGCCCCACTTGACACTGGCAGTGGCAGTGGCAGCAGCAGCAGAAGCCGTGGCACACTAGCAACCAGTGCAAAGTGTAGCGTGTGGCAAGCGTGGCAAGTGGCAAGTGGTAGTGGAAAAAATGGCAGTAATGCATTATCATGCAGGATATATAATAATCGCAATAAATTTGATTACCTATGCCATATACTACTTTGTTCCCCATATGTGAATAATATATATATATAGCAATATATATCATTATGCCGATCATTTCGCATGCAAAACGTGGCCAACGTGGCTCCAATCGATTTGGCCATTGAAAGCAAATAAAAGTTGATTTCACTTCAACATAATTAAACGGCTAATACAGCAACTCTAACTGTAACTGTAACTGTAACGGTTACGTTTACGATTATTGCAACTAAAGCAGTTGGCTGTTGGCCTAAAATCCAATTGCCAATTGCCACTTGCCACTTGCCACTTGCCACTTGCCACTTGCCACTTGCCACTTGCCACTGCCACCCAGAGCATTAAAATGTAACGCGTTAACGGCCAAATTATACAAAAATCATTTTCGGTATGCAATAAATGAGGCCGCAAGTTAATTTCACAAAACGCAACGCCAAAACAAGTAGGAAGGCTCTAGTCGAGTAAGCTCTACTAGAAGATACCCCTTGATAAACCTTGACCAGACGGACGGATAGACTTATATAACCGTGTTCTACTGTACTAATGCTTGATGATTTCATATCATAGATATATACAGACGGACGGACAGACGGATATTGCAATATCCACTTGGCTCTCGATGCTGATCAAGAATATATAACTGTCTGTAACATAGTTTTGCACAAAGCCAATATACCCATTTCAATTACCCATTTCATGGGTTACTAATGCTCTTTTTTCTCGATGGTGCTAGAGGCTGCGGCTGTGCCACAAATTTAGTCAAAATATATATGCTATATATACATAAAGTCCACAATATGTGTTCTAGTATGTTGTGTCTATGTGTGTGTGTGTGTGTGTGTGTTTTGTCTTTTACAAGTATTTGGTCAGTCATCGACATTGGCAACGGGCAAAGCATTGTGCATCTACACAATAGGTCCAACACACACACACGAAAACAGGTAATATGATATATTTATATATATATATATATATATTGTTATGTTTGATAAATCACTTGTATAGTGAAATAGACAATAACTAAACAATTTTCAGATTACCCAATTGTACACCCCATTAACCTACATACGGTTTGTTTATTTAACAATCAGTTTAAACACAAAGCTGCTGACAACCAATAATTGTTTTCTCATATATTAGTAGCGGATACTTGATATTTATAAGGTTATTTTAAATGTTAACTATTTGTGTGTTTATTAGTTAAAAATCGAATCATTGATGGGAATATTAAGGCGTTATAAATATTTCTTTGAAGTGTGGAAAGAATTTGGTATCTCAGCTTGTCAAACTTTATTTGGCGTGAGAATAAGATATTGAAATCAAATTGAGATATAAAAACAGAAATTAAGTAAAAATATCTTAAAATCTTGTTACGTTATTTTCTCTCCGTGTACAAGTTAATTATTGTTTAATATTACTTAGTTACAAAGTTAAGTTTATATATAGGCCGAAAATTAACCTTCATTTTCTGATTTATTTCATATATATGTATGTACGTATAGTAGTTAGGTATAAAATGAAGTGGCACGTTTTCAAAAGTTTTGAATTCTGAATCTCCTTCTCCTTTTCCCTCTCCCCCACTCTCTCTTTCTCGCTGGTCTGCCTTAACGCTTGCCCCAAGTTGAAGCCTCATTATTTATCTTATAGCATGGTAGTATATATTAAACCGTCCGCCCACTGTGCCAAGGCGTTTATTTGCCATTGTCGCTAAACTTTACCCAAGCAACCAGCCAGCCAGCCGACAACAGACAACCAGCTTGAATCAGGGAGAAAGCAAAGCAGCAGGCGAACATAAATTGCACCACAATACGCAACAACAACAACAATGGCAACAAGAGGAACAACAATAAGAAGCGCTAAATAGTTTCTCTAGGCTGCTGTACGCCCACTTCACCACACCCTCAAGCCTCAAGCCTCAACCCACCCCTCTGTTTACAATTGTATGGTTAGCTGCTGCTGCTGCTGGTGCTTGACTTGGCCATAGTTTATTGCAGCCACTGTGTCTGTCTTCGACTGCAACTGATTTAATTTTAGATACGCATAATAATTGCTCCACGGAAAATCGTGGGGGTATGCCCAAGTTCTACCAAGTTCCAAGCCAAGCCAAGATAGAAGAGAGGGAGTGGTCGAAGTGGGCGTGTGTGGCATATTTAAGGCAGGTACATATTTGCATTTTTCATTGGCATACCCAAGCGAATTCGCATTGGGGCGTGACCAGATTAAGTATTATAGTATTGTGTATGTGTCGAGGCTTAATTCTTGGCCATATGGCCAAGCCAACAACAGCTGCTTTAATGTATGCGTATGCGTATGTGTGTGTGTGAATGTAGTGGGTGTGAATTTTCGAGAGGAGCCATGTTGGCAACACGATGTAACGGTCACTTCCGTCACTTCCGTCAGAATAACATTCAAGGCAAGCATTTCACACAGCTTCCGCTTGGTGAGGCGTTCACGTTACACTCAGCAAAAAAATCATGGTATTTTTGAAACTCCTATTTGGTGGGAAATCCAAGTTATTATATCTTAAAGTCAATCTTTACTTGGGGGGAAAAATGTATATATATTTATAGTTATTCAAAATCAAAAGTTAAAGTTATGAGAAATTTCGTCTAGAAATAATATAAAAGAAAATAAATTTGACTGTATTTGTTGCCTTTTGGCTGATGCTGCTGCTGATGACAACTCGTTAGTGTTGTTGACCGTTTGGCCAGCGGCATGCCACGCCCCTTCCCTTTTGCACTCCCGTAAAATACTGATGCACACCAGCTAGATGAGTGTTGGGGCATAGCAATTACCTGATGCCGGAAGGCTGGTGTCCAAATTAATGTTAACGAGCCAAGTTAAATGGTTAAATTGTTTCTTGCCGCATTGCCAAACACACACACACACACAGAATAAGAAGAAGAAGTAGCAACAGCAAAAGCAACAGCAGCAACAGGAAGAGAAACAGCAACAGCAACAGGAACAGGAACAGCAGCAACAGCTGACAGAGTCGCAATGCGGGTTATGGGTTAAGTGACAGCCACACACACACACACATACATGCACACATATACACACATACACACATACACATACACTGTATATACATACGTTAACTGCGGTAGCATCTTGGCCCCAAAATGCTCTCAACACGCTGTCAGAGTTTGCCACTTCGTATCAGCTGCAAAACTTTTGCTTACTTTTTACACCTTTTCTGACTCTCACCTGTTTGCATGCAAGACAGAAAGAGAAAGAGTCTTTCCCTCTCCCTCTCTTTCGCTATGTTCTCTACGTCAACTGTTTTTGCTTCTCGTTTTTTCCACTGTTTGTCTGTTTGCGTGTTCGCTTATCGCTAACAGCCTTCAATTTAACAATTTTACTTTGTCACGTGCCCGGGCTCAGGTTGCGCACCTGCCGCATCTGCCACACCCACCAACCACCTCCGCCCACACAACAAACAGAGATCTCACACAGTTTGCTCCTGCTGCTGATTCTGCTGCTGCTGCTGTTAAAACATCCTAGAGCCAAATATATATTTAATTTTTTGTTTCGTTCATTTTCATCGAGTTTTACGTTTCGTTGCTGTAAAAAGTTTCTTGCTCCTCCATTTTGCGCCTCTTCACGCATTTGAAATGCCATCTTTTCCAGCTGGCCATTGTGTTTGACTTTGCTCTTCACGTATCTTTCTATTCTTTGTATCCCCGCTTTCCCCGCAGCACCTACTTCCCCTGTGAACGTACCTTTTGTAGCAAATTTTATTTACCGCATTTAATCTGCCTTCAGACAGGCATCAATTTCTTGAGCTAATTTTAGATTCTTTTACGGCTTAAGTAAAATCGATCAACTAAAATGTATTTTGATATTATCATTAACAAATCAATATAGTATATATCAGTAAATTGTTTCGAATACCTTGTTTTTCGCTCGTCTTTCTTGTTTAGGCCACAATACGGCAATTTAAAGACTTTGTTGTTTGAGCCATAAAGCAAAAGTGTTGACAGACATCAAAGTTCAAGAAACTTATTAAACGTCTTTGGCATGTACTAACCCACACACATACACTTAGTTGCAACAACACTCACACACACACACACACACAGAGAGACACACCTAGTTAGAGCAATGCACAACTGCTTTTTACCCACTTAGCGTTTGACATGAATGTGCCACTAACGAGCAGAGTGTTTCTTGCCACTGTTGGCGAGTGTGGCAGAAATTCAGCGAGACAAGTGAATCCATCCCAAGCTCAACAGCCACATCAACGCGACTTTTCCGACTAGGCCAACTAACACACATATCACACCGATGTCTGTGTGTGTGTGTGTATGTCTGTGTGTGTGTGTGTGCTAAGGGTTTGAAGAATGTTTGTAAGTTTGTTTATGCAAAGACGATTTTTCACCTCTTCTCTGTTTACTGAAAATAGCTTATGAAAGCAAGAAAACTTTACTTCAAATAAGAATTTTGTTTTGTAAACCCAAGTAATTGAGTTCTTGTTACTTTTTACAAATGGTTTCTCGTTAAAAATATCATTTTCGTTTACTAAACCATAAGACTTTTGGTTGAAAAGTGAACGTTCCAGACAACCCATAGCAATATCTACCATAATAGACCCAGTTAGCAATGAGCTATGGCATATTTCGCGAATGGAAAAGGGAGAGAGAAATTTAGACAGAAATAGATAGGTAGAGAGAGAGAGAGAGTCAAATAAACGAGAAAATTACTAATATTTTAATAAGCCAGTACAGGCCGAAGTGCACTGATAAGCGGATGTAAATGTGTGTACGTGTGTCTACATACATATACATATACACTAAAGTATTTATGTGGGAATGTATGTTAGAAAAGGTATGTATATGTAGTGTAGTGTAGTTTGGTATGTGTATGGGTGTAGTGTATGGGGAAAGGGAAGCTGACATACAACTATGCAATCGTATTCGCAATTGCAGGCAATGAGCAAAGCAATAAGCAGCTGCTTGCCAGACATGGAACATACAACACAACAACAACGGCAACAAGAACAACAATATGCAACACACAATACACAACAATGTTAATACGCTTAGGCAAAAGCCAGCTTAAAGTTTCGCACAGAGATATTAGTGGTAGTAACATGTACACCTATGTGAGTGTGTGTTTGTGTGTGTGTGTGTAAGTGTATGTTGCATAATGGCAGACTCTTCAAAATGCGTTGACGTTGACTCTTTTTGTTCTCAAGTGCCCAGTTCTCAGTTCTCTGTCTCCGTCTCAGTCGCAATTCGCAGCCTCAGTTGTCGCGCTCGTTTGACGCTCTCTCTCTCTCTCTCGCTAGCTCTCTTTAACTCACTGTGTGTCTGTTTCTCTATTACTTTATGTCTCTTTGCTGTCTGTTAAACCTTAAAGCCCATGCCAGAGAAGTTTATTATGCATGCAACTGCCAATGTTTTATTTTGTATTTTCTTTCTTTCTTCTTCCTTTTTGTTGCTTATGCATTGTGAAACAGCATTTTTTGTTGTTGTTGTTTTTTTTTTTTTTTTAAGTTGGCTTTCAAGCGACGCTTCACATACCAGCTCCAGCTCCAGCTCCAGCTCCAGACCCCGCCCCCATCTCCCATCGCCCATCGACCAGTGTAGTTTGGGGGTGTTGAGGAGTGCCTTGTCTGCGGTTTTTGTACTAGCTGCCATTCAAGTGCGGAAGTTGTTTAGTGGCTGCCATTCAGCCATTCAGGCGCATTATTAAGTGGCATACCATACCACATACAGCACCGCTCCTCAACAGACGCCCAGCCCTGCTTCTCCTCCTCCTCCTCTTCATCGTTCTCCTTCACTCAATTGGCTGCCTGTCTCTAAGCTTTATAAACAACAATGTTTATGTTTGTGTGTGTGTCGGTGTGTGTTTGGGAGGCGGGGTCTTCGATTTAGTCCGTGATCCCGATTTGCTGATCCTGCTCTGCGCGCCAATGAACTTGAAAATTAAGCTGACTTTCGTTGCATAATGGTGGGTGGTGGGTGGGGGTTCTTTTGTGTTGTTCTTGTTGTAGTTGTGGCAGGAAATGGGTCAATTTAGCCAAAATTGAACTGCTTCGTACGATAATGGAACATGACATATTCAATTCAGATAAATTTCACTTATGCTACAGCAAAAATACTCAATAATAATAATGCTATGTACAAAATGAAATAATAATGAATTCATTACGTATACGTAATGTTATATAACGACTATTAAAAAGCTTCCGAAAAGCCAACAAAAACATTTTCGGTTCTGTGCTCTCTTCATTGAATAAAATATATAATACCCAACCACACTGCGTGGTAATTGGGGTTCAGTTTTCAATACGAAAAAGTATTAAGAACCTGAAAGCAAAAAAAAGAAAAAACTACGTATCCGCATCAAGATTTTATGAATTGTGTGTGTGTGCAGATGAGGATGAGGTTGTGTGGCCGGAAAATGATTTTTTTTGCTGCTTTTTTTTTTGATCAATCAACGTTCGTTCGGGAAATGGTAGAAAGCCAAAAAAAAAAAAAAATAGCAAAAAATCCCAGATTTGTATTTATAACTTTATTTATTAATGAAGCCGTGTGTTCAGCGCGTGGAAACTTAGCTCGAAATGCGATACCGGAAATGCATTTTCAACATGATGGAAGCCTTTCAACTACACATACCTAGTATATCAAACATATCAGAAAGCTCTTTCTCAATCGCAATCGCAATCACAACTCACAAATACATATCTCTCAACTACCTTATAAATACTCAAAAACATACAATATGGTATGTAAGTGCTTAATGTAAGTCAGCCAAGTCAAGCTGACTTTTCTTTCCTTTGACGCGTTTTACATTATAAATATGTTTTTTATTTTCATCTTTCGTGACTTTTTTTGTGACGGTTGCAGACGTTTCCTGCTGTGTGTTCTCTCTGTTCTTTCACTTGTCAACATATTGAGGACGCTTTATTTGGTTTTAATTTAGAGTCAAAATGCTAAATGCATGCCATTTTATTTACACACACCATTTGTTGTTTGGCATTCTGCTACGGCTCCTTCTTGTACTTCCTGCATTCTGCTGCATTACAACTTGAACTATGAGTTTATTTACATTTACATTAATTTTTTTCTTCTTTCGTTTCTTTCTTTCTCGCTAGTTCGAGTTCGAGTTGGAGTCTGCTGCCATGAAATGGGTAAAAAGCCGATGTTTTTTCCGGTTTCATTTTCTTAGGCGTCGCGTTGAGTCGCGTCACATCGCATCGCATCGCATCGCCTCGCCAAGACGACTCTTGACTTTAACATCTAGCCAACATTCAGGCAGCAGCAGCAGCAGCAAAGGCAGCGCAACAATGCTTACCAACAACAACAACAACACGAGTAAACAACAATAACAATGTGGAGTACTGCAGCAGCAAAGAAGAAAGAAAATAGTTGGTCGACTGCTCGCGTTAACTTCACTAGAAGACCAAAAGCACAACTCCCCTTATATATACATATATACTTCATATAATTTTTCTTTACTTGGGCAACTTTTATAAAATTTGCTTTTCTTTTGCGTGTTTCTTCGTTTCGTTTTTCCTTACTTAATTTTTTTGTTTTTCTGCTCGGAGTGACTTACAATTGCTTGTTGGCGCTGCCGTTTTTATGTGTGCTTGCTCCTCTCGCCAAGGCTGGCGGCAACTCTTGAGGCGACAGGCGAAATAGTAGTAGTTGTAGCAGTAGCAGCCGGACAACGGTGCGTATGATTAATGCGGCGCATTGCTGTCACGACCATGGCAAATGTATTTGGCCAAGCCAAGTGCTGCCAGTGCGAGCCAGCTGTAACTCTCATCCCCACAACACCCCCTACCCCCCTTCTATGTCGCTTGCATTTAAACAAATTTGCTTGTTGCCAAAGTCTTGGCAGCCGCATCTCTTTCTCTTTCTGGTGCAGCAGCACTCGCTTGAGCATGGCAATGGTTTTTCGATTGTGTTGGGATTTGGCTTAAAAGCCAGAGCACCAGCTCGAAGCTATCTCACTCTAGCAAGCTGAGCTAAGCTAAGATAGAGATAGAGAGACATCCCATTTGTGAATGTGCATGTTACTTCAGTGTAAAAAGTTTATGTTTCTTACTTTTATGACTAGGGGAGCACTCTTGATAAATAACAATTTCAAAATAAAATAACATCGCAACGCATCGCATGTCATGTGTTATCTGAATTGTAATATTATACTTAACATTAATAGATGAGTCTTGGAATCTGACATGATTTAGGACTTGCACTTGTCTGAGTTGGGAGTTGGTCAACTTGTGGCATGTAACTAATAAAAGTAGTTTTAACTAAACATTTTAGTGTATTTATCAAGTTGAAAGTGTTTGGATTGGGTTTATGTTGAGAAGTTTTTCACCAATCTATTAACAACTTTTACAGATAAATTGATAAACGTTCTTTTTGCCTGCAGCCCATATCGAAAGCTCTTAAAATTGTTCGAATGTTGCTTGACTGACTTGATCTGGCCGCAACAGAGCCAACTTTTGAGCAAAAGCAATTTGCTTGAGTTTATTTTTTTTTTTTGGTGTTTTTGGGTTGTTGGGTTGTTTAGTTGTTGTCTCGTTTTATTTTGTGGGTTGTGCTTGTTCTATCTATCAAATTTGTTGGCCTCATGTTGGCAAAGTAGGTTTTCTTGTTGGCAACACTCCCAATGAACTTTGAAATACGCACACCAACACACACATGCCCATCATCATCATCATCATCAACAACAGCTAGAATGTTGGCAATAAAATGTGAAACCCAACCAAATACGCTTGTAGACCGCGACCGTCCTGCCAGTGTCCTGTGTGTTAATAACAGCAGTTATTACTTAAGTCTCTTGTTTCATTTCAATTTCATTTTCTTTTTGCGTTTGTTTTTTATTTCTATATGTTTTATATATTTTTTTGCGCTTGCCTTGCACATTTTTATTCCGGTTTAACATTCATAGTCTCTCGCAGTCGCAGTCGCCGTCGCAGTTTTTATTTGGTTCTCGTACTTTTTTTTTTCTTTTCATGATTTAAATATTAATCATACGCCTCATATGCTCTACTTATTTGTACATATTACAATGTCGACTCGAATGACAGCTGCCGCGGTCGACTCTCGCTGCCGCTGCTGCTGCTTTAGCATTTAGCTTTAGCCCTTGGCTGCTGCTTGCTGCATTGGGCGTACAACTTATGCAACATATACATATCCATATCTATATACATATGTATGTCTTTATGAATGTATGCTTAAATTGCCTGTTACCAACTCATTCTCTCATTCTAAAGCACAAACTCATGTCACTTTTGTCATTGCATTACCATAAAAATGTTAAGTCGTTGTAATGGCAACAACAGCAGCCGAACAGCCGAGCAGCCGACAAGCCAAGCCGCCAAAGCAGCCAAAGGGGGCCAGCGTCACATTCTGTCATCGATTTTTAAATGCGCCTGCAACACAACACAACACAACACAACAGCAACAATAACAAGAAGAAAGGAAATATATAAATAAATATATGGAGAACGATCCACAATCCGCACGTTAATCCCAAAGCCAGTTGTTGTTGTTGTTGTTAGCTGGCTGGCAGTTTAGTTTCATTTCGTTTTGTTTTTAGTTTTAATGCGTTTCTATTTTATAGAAATTGAAATGTTTTTGGCTCTTGCCGGAATCACAGTCACAGTTGCAGTCACTTTCATTGTGGTTTCTGCTTTTTGCTTTGTTATATTGCTGCTGTTGTTGCTGCTGTTGTTGTTGTTGTTAAAAATGAGTGCAGGCAATGCTATGAACAGCATCAGCAGTTAAGTAGCTAAAGTTTTTTTTTGGCCAAGATGGCTGTCAGGCCTTAATTCAGTTAACTATTGCACAACTTGCACAACACAATTGTTGCCAACTACTTTGACACAATTAAGACTTCCACAACAAATGGCCGGAACGAAAGAGTTCATTAAACGGGTATGCACGACTCGTAGATGGGCTGTTCTTTTATCCATGAACCTTTATAGTTTATTATGCAATAAGTTGTATACTCATTCCCAAGCAAGTTAATGAATATTTCTATGTCAAACATACTAATTTAAGCTAAAACTCGTTTCCGAACATTCTTAAGAGATTTAAATACAAACTGTATACAAATTTTCCGTAATATTGTAGTTCATTTCATTGAAAAACAATGGATGATGATACTATGGAAAGTAGCATTACATGCTAATTTGTTATTTGTTATTCATTAAATAAATGAGAAATAACTTGCTGATGAAATTTGTTATTCATTAAATAGATACGAAATATCTTGCTGATGAGTTATATAATTTCAATTAACTAATGGCATAATAAGGTCAGCTACTACGCAATACTTTGTTTAGGTTCTATCTGATTATCAAAAGATAAATTCACATGTATATTCAATTTATATTTGTCATTCACATGTCAATGACGAACGATGTGTCACATTTCCCACTGAAATCTTCGAATCATATTTGTTACTCTCTCCTCAAGCAAACACTATTGAAACGATTTGAATGGAACTTCACAATAATAGTTGAAACTTCATAAGAACACACACATATGAACTAGCATTAGGACTAATTAGAATTGATAGTGTAAATGTGTATGCATATTAAATATTACGCTTGATAAAGTGTGTTAATTAATTAGCAACTTTATCACACAGCACACACATACACACACACACTCACACATGATTTGTATAGAAGGAACTTAATGTATTCAAAACTGATAGAGTTGACTGGTTTCACTAATTTACTCGATATCCCATTAATGATTTGGTTAGACTCCATAGTCTAATGTTACAATCAGAGCCATTTACATTGCTTGCAATTTTCCAATTAGAATTTTCCCAAAAATAATTGTGACCAAGTTGTTTGTTGTTGTTGTTGCTGCTGGTGCATTCCATTTGGAACGTGTGCAATTTTGCGCATAGTTCGCTCGTTGAGAGGCTTAAATGTGGTTTATACACACACACACACACATACATGGCATTACCAAATTCATTAGACAGAGATAGACACACAGAGAGAGAGGGAGAGAGAGAGAGAGAGAGTATTAGGCGTCCAGTTGATAGACAGATTAGTGAAATTCCAATATTAATTTACATACTTTGCACTTCATTGCTGTCGACCAGCGTAATACTCTCTACCCAGATAGAGCGAAAGAGAGCGAGAGATAGACAGAGTGAGATAGATACGAGGCTTAGTTGATGATGCACCGTTGCAATGCATAAGCCTATAAACTGAGATACGAACCCTCCAAACCCTCCAACTTCCCCCTTGCGCCAATGTCAGCGCCGCAGCTGTCATCCGGTGCCGACAAAAGTAATTTGCATACAGAGTCACAGTTGGCAAATGACTTGGCAATTTTAGGGCCACGACTATGAGATGAGAATGGTAGACGCGTGAGTAAGAAAGATGGTTGGTTGGGGGCGGGGCGGGGGCTGCTACTCATCTGCCATGCAAGCTGCTGCATGCAAATCCCAGAATCGTGAAGTGCAACAGCGCAATTAATAACAGGCAAACGGCATTTCAGCATCATCGTCATCGTCAGAAGAAGAAGAAGAAGAAGAAGCATCCGAATTCGTAAACCGCCATCAACCAACACCAACATAGAGCAAGTACCAATACAAACACCCAACCAACACGGGCACAACCTTCCACCGGAAACAACTGTAAGCCTTATCCATACACACCCATACACACCCACACACACACACATATACATATAAAGGCGGCGGCAACCGAATCGAGTGTCCTTGTCTTGGTTGTATTTGCATGCAAATGGATGGTTAGATTTGTTTTTTTTTTGTCTTGCGGTACAAAGAAAATAACAAAGAAAACAGGTAGGAAGGCTGTAGTGGAGAAATATCGACTTTGAGTTACCCTATACCATATATAGATCGCGTATTATCATTGCCTTTACATAAAAAATGACTATTGCAATATCTTCGGACTTTCTTAACCGATTTCAATATATATTTTAGAGTTATTTATTATATGTCCAAAGTAAAAAGTTATGGATTACATGTGTATATTGGAAACGGGAAGAGTTATAGAGATATTTCATTCGTTCCTAAGACAGATATAGCTATACCGACTTGATAATGAATCATGAAGTGTACACTCTAAGGTAGAAGCTCCCTTCAGCCTGTTACATATTTGTACACAAAACGATTACACCCCTTACTACCCATTGTACCTGTTTAGGGTATAAAAAGAAAAAAAGAGAATAAGTTTGTGAAAGGGGGTTTTGGGTATCCGTTAGGCTGCGTTTTATGTGCGGCTAAGTTGCAAGCTGATTTAGCCCTGAGATTTGTGAGTGCTGCCACCAAACCAAACCAAACGAAACCAACAAGCGAATAGTAAAAGCAAAAGGTATCCATTTAAAACTGAAATCTCTTTTCTATTATTATCTAGAATGAAATCACGCAAGTCCAATTTCAAATTTCTAGGCACTATTTCTACAAGACAAAGCGTAACGGAAATGAGAATGAAACTAATTTTATTAGTCTACAACCTTTTATTATTGCTCTCGGGCTAAGATAAAAGGTAACACATACTATATGTATGCAAGCTGCTTTGTCCTGAAGAAGAAGCTTGGCTTAATGCTGATTCCCTTTGCAGATTGTATTTTTTAATGTCTCAACTATAAACAAACAAAATCAAAGCTCAGGGATTCAAAGCAAAATCCCTTGCTGTTGTGTGTTCGGAGAAACAGATTTTAATGATTGTGATAAAGAAATATTTGCTGCAACGCAAAGTGAAAAGTGTAAAGTGAAAAGAGAAACCAGCTCAAAGCTTTCAAACTATTACGCCATAATACCGAAAATAGCAAAAATATTATGAAAGAACGCAACGAAAATACTTTTAATACCATAAAGCTTAAGCCTTCATGTTCTTCTTTCGTGACGGCAAAGTTTATTTATTTTTCTTTTTTTTCTTGAAAATAAGGTAAAGTATTTACGTTAACATTGCCAGAGTAAATTGAACAAAAAGATTTTTCCTCGATGAAAGCAGAATTATTTATTAAGGGTATTAAAAAAGTTACTCCGACTATTTTGTCGTTGTCTTTGTCTTTGTTCATAGTTATGTTATGGATTTAACACCTTGAGAAAATGTTCATAAGCAATTAAGTTTTGTCTACTGTGTTTTTTTTTAGTGTTTGGTTTTAACGCATCAGATAAATTCATCAGTTTCCTTCTCCCCTGTTGAGCTCTTGTCGCAATTCCATTTTCATTTATTCTTACAACCAGCAGAAGTTTTGTTCTTGTTGTTGCTGTTGTTGCTGTTGCTTCTGTGACTGAGCGTTAATTAAATTATGAGTGCTGCTGTGTTGTTTGGCAGTGACAACAACTCCAAGTGAGATTCTAATCGACAAAATGAGTAGAGAAGCCTACCAGCAGCAGGCTTCCAGGCTCTCCCATCTCTCCCATCCGGTTGATTCCTATTGCCATTGCTATTGCTATTGCTGTCTGATCCTTATCCAAATGAGTCTCCATTTCAATTTGCATGCTGCTTACCTGCCATTTTGTTGGCAAATCTCATACACACACACACACACAGGCACACACATATACTATAGAGTCATGCTGACAAAGAAGCACTACCATTGAACCCGAGTCCATTACTCCCTCTCCCTCTCCATCTCTCGTTCTAGTTGCAGTTTGAGTTTTAGTTTTAGTTTTGGGTCCCAGTGCGATATTGTCGCATGATTGACAGACTTTATGCCCCCATAAGCAATGCCCCCCACCTCCACCCCGGCCCCCCACAACACTTCAAATTGCAACTTACATTATAGTCAGTCGCATAATTAAAATGTGCACAACGACAACAGCAACAACAACAACAGAAACAGCAACAACAAAGACCAGTTTTCTGCTCATGTCTCAGTGCATTAGTTTTTGACACAAAAAAAAAAAAACAACAACAGAAAAAAAAACATAAAACAGTAAACATAAAAAACATATTTGTGCAACTTCAATACACTTTGCCGAGTGTGCCCAATGGGCGTGGCACGGATTCACAATAGTCACAATGTTAACATGAATCGCAACACAAAGTCGAGCTTTGGGATTTCAAAAATGAGATTGCGAGTCGATGGCAAAGCTTCTGGATTTTCTACTACTCTTTTTTTTCCTTTTTTTTTTGGTCAGCCTATATCAAATATGTGCTGCACACACACTTCTAAATAATGTGTGTGTGTGTGTGTGTTAGTGTGAGTGTGTGTGTGGGTTGTGTGTTCTCCATTTACTTATCCCATCTCTACTTAGCTGGCATCCTTTTGTGCCATAGAATGACCACATACCATACACCCTATATGCTGTATGTGTGTGTGTGTGTGTGTGGGTGTGTGTTGCATATATGTTATGGCGCATCGCATTTGTAAGTCTTTCATGTGGCTTGTGCATATAGTACATATATATAACGGCAGTTGCCAAACCAATTTCAATATTCATTTTCTTTTCCGCTCGAGCTTCAATGTGAGGAAATTTCATTTTTAATCTTGGCTTATGTAATTATACTCTGCCATCGAAAAGCTTAAAGAGTATATTGGCTATATGAACCACTTGTAACAAGGTTACAAGTCCAATGCTAAGCACTAATCCAATCTTCATCTACTTGAGCAAAGAGCTATTTGGAGTAGTAATTTACATTTGATTCGTACTTAACAAATCTAAAAAACCATTTCGCTTCAGCTATCACGTGAGTGTGTCCAGCCTTTGGCCAGAGAGAGATAGAGAGAGAGAGAGAGAGAGTAAGTCAATGCCTTTGGAATTGTTCAAAAATCTTTGCTGCTTACAACAAAGCCCAGCTCGTTGAAGTCAAAGCAATGGCCAAGCGAAAAGGCAAAGTACAGTCAGTCCGTGCACAGTGACACCAAACTCACTCTTGGTGTATATGTTTTCCGAGTAAATCAGATTAAAGTCTATGATTAAATTTTAATTCATTTACAGAAAAACTTTATTCGTAATCTCCGCTTGATGTAACAAACATCATTAACAGATAAAACAGCTAAACGGGTGGAAAAAAGAGGCAGAAAGTTTGGCAAACTTTTAAATTGCATTCATTTTGTGTCACTGTACGCTGTTACCATAGCAGTTGCTGCTGCTGCCGCTGACGCTGTCATGCTGAATACTGCAAGATTAAAAGCAAAGTGCTTGAACAGTTTCTAAAAAAAAAAAATATATATATATATATATATAAATGAAAAAAAAAATGTACATTGAGATAAGAGAAGAGAAGAGCTGAGTCAGACTAGAGAAGGGCAAAATCGGGCGGCGCACATGAAATGAAATAAAATGATGGAAAAGTCTTAAATGTCGGCTCAGTGCGGCTCAGTGAGACTGAAGACTGAAGGCTGAAGGCTGAAACTAAGGCGATGGGCAATGGAGCTGAAGTTGAAACTAAAGCCGAAAGCAGGAAAAGGAACAAGAAACAGGCAGCAGGCAGCAGCCAGCAGGAACAGGAACAGAAACAGGAACAGGGAACAGGAACTGGGAATTGAGACAGCAGCCTAGGGTGTTTGCTTTTCGAATGCCACTCCCCCTTTCTCCATCTTCTCCTTCTCATTCCCATTTTTTTGCATATCATCATCATTGCCTTGCTATTGACCATGGCTGCCAGTTTAAGTTGGCTTGCTTCTGTCAGTCAACTGCGACTTTTGCAGCTGCCACAAGGAGTTAGAGAAACCGAGACAGAGAGCGAGAGAGAGAGAGAGCGAGCGAAAGAGGATAAGTCTCGATTTTGTGCAGTGGTTTGCTTGCTTGCTTGGTTTTGTGTGTAGTTTTGCAACCATATTTTGCAATTTTTTGTGATTAGCTTAATGGATTTATGTATGTGCTGCAGCAGTCACAACATTAGCACACACACACATACACACACACACACACATAGCCCGGCCAAGTAAGAATTTGCTTGTTTGCTGCAGGCCCTCAGAAAACAAAAATCCGAAAAAATAAACGTTGGCAAAACTCTCGAAATCATACATAGCCCCAAAAATTGAGTTTCGCTCAACTTTTGTGCTGCCAAATTGGCAGTTGAAAACACAAAAGTAAATTTAATAATCTCTTTCTCTCTCTCTCTGTCTCTATGTGTGTGTGTGTGTCTAAACACACTGAGTTGATATGCGAATACGGTTCGCATTGAAGGCGCAAAACCCAATTTAAATGTTGTTGTTCCAACTACTACTTTGTACTTGTTGTGTGCCATGGGTTAGCTGGTCACAGACAGTCTAATTAGGGCTAACACCAAACAGTTAAGCAACCAATCAACACTCGACCAGTTCTCCCAAACAATACAGTATATGTGTGTGTACATATACAAACATGCATATATGTGTGTGCATGTTCAGGGTGTTGCAAACATGTCTGTTGCTCAAAACCCAAACCTGAAACCCAAAACCCAACCCAAACCTCACCCATTAAACACACGACTGACTGTCAACAGAAATCAGCTTAAAAATGCAAATCTGTCTATATGTATGTTTGTTTGTGTTGTCTGTGTCTGTATGTGTGTGTGTGTGTGTTTGCGGAATTGTTGTTGGCATTGCTGTTGTTGTATTTTGTTGACCGGTTTTTATCTGCACATATTTTTGCTCGTTATTATTAATATTTTTATGGCTTGACGGAGTTTCTCTTTTGTTGCCACAGCTGCTTTGAAGCCACAAACAGCGCTCAAATGTAACAAATATGAAAGCTTTTGTCACACAAACACAAAACAAAAACTCGACTGGTACATACTCTATATAAATGTATATTTTGGCTAGCATATAAAGTTCACTTCAGCTTGAAGTGTATTAGGGATTTATTGAGTATATAAACTAAAAATAATTTTATAGCATGCTTTTAGGAGCCAACATAGTAGATTACTTTGCCAGCTGTAAATCCTGCCCTAGAGAAATGAAAAAAGCATTTTAGCTTATCTGTTTTTTATCTTCAAGCTAGTTTTCCAAAACGTTTACTTTACTCCTTAAAATATGTATAATTCTCATCTATATAGTTCAAGTTTATTTTTATTCTCTCCTTTTTTATGTGCCATTGAAATTCGCTGTTGTTGCCACAAGAGTGTTTGTTGTCGTTCTTGTCGATGTTGTTGTTGTTGTGTTTGTCCTTTTTTGAAATTGATTGAACGCCGCTTTGCGCGATGTCCATCCGGCAAATGACAACGAAGAGAACGGTCACAATTGAGCACAACGTTGCCACACTGTTGATTTTTTTGTGTGTGTTTATTTATTTTTTGGCTTTCGCATACGCTTGCCAAGAGTCTTATAGCTATGTTATGATGTACGATTCGAAAGATAATAGCTCCGACTAATTGTTAATAGTTAGCTCGTAAGCTGAATATATCTTTTTGAATATTGAAATATGCCCCTATCGATGGGATTGTTAGGAATCAGTTTGAGACAAGTGAGACTCTTGACTTGAAGAGTATGTCAACTTCGTCATGCTATGATTAACAGATCTTGTTTCTTGTTCTATATGTATTTATTTCCATTATGTGTGGGCGCCTCACTCTCTCTCTGTCTGCCATCGTCATCGCCATCGCCATCGACATCGACGTCGCCATCGCAGCGCAGTCACAGTTTAATGTCCATGCAGCGATAAATGCGGATTGAGAATGGGAATGGGATTGTTATGGTATGGAAGCTCTGCGCTGTGTTGAGCTGAGCTCCATATGGGGACCAGTCAATGTGGGGGGTGGTGGTGGGGAGTGAAAGAAGGGATTCGGTGGGATTGCAGGGTAACTGTATGGACCACAAATGCAAAAGCAGTCGCGGCAAGCGGCGGTCGCTTTATGCGCTTAACGGTCGAGTTAAGGCAGTATGTATATATATGTGTGTGTGTGTGTGGGTGACTGTGTGTGTGTGTGTGTTTGCAGCATTTTGACATTTTGCCGTTGAATTTAACAACTCCGTCCGTCTGTCCATTCAACCATTCATCTGTTTCTCCGTTCTCTGTTCTCGGTTTTCTGTTCTGGGTTCTCCGTTCATCTTTTGTCGCAGTCAGCGCCTTTTCGTGCGTTTCGAGTGCCGTGGCATTAAAATTTATGTCAGTCGCGAAACGCGATTCTCAACGCACATTGAGTTATTTATGTGCCCGTTTCGTTTCGTTTCGTTTCGTCTCGTTTTCGCCAGCTACCACTTTGCCACCAAACTTCTATCCATCCGTGCTTTCGTTGTGTGTTGTGTTTCTGTCACTCTCCATTCCCACTCGCCACTCGCCTCGCGCCACCAGCCACCCACAACTCCCTTTCAGTTGCTTCATAAACTTGTTAAGTGTTTTTTTTTCTACTTTTTTTTTTGGGACTGCCAAAGGCGTTATGCAGTTTGTTCGACACAGGCAACGGCACAAGCTCGCTTCATATTTTTGCAAGTGAAATTATGAATTCTTTTGTCGTTGTTGTTTGGACAAGAGACAAAATGCTGCAAGTAATAAGCGCCATCAAACGATGTCGGCGCTTCAAATTGCTGGCCACATTGCTGAAATGACACAACAGCAACAACAATTGGTGGCAGCAGCAGCAGCAGCAGAGGCAATAAAATCTATTTTGAACTGTGTGACAGAAAAGAAAGCAAGAGAAAGACAGACTGAGGCAGAGAGAAAGAGAGAGAGAGAGGGGGAGAGAATGTCTTTTGACCCAAAGTAGCAAATTTTTATGAATGGTGGCTTATGCCCAAAGTTCCATGGTCAGGCCGATAAGAAAGGGAGGGTCGCGCAATTGGGTCGGCTTCAGCACTACTAGGATGGGAGGGGAGGGGGTCACAGCTTGTGACCAAGTAACATACAAACAGACATTTTTATTTTATAGCAACTGACATCGACATCATCGATTGCAATCAATTGATTTCTAGACACGAAACAACAAAATTGCAACTTTTTATTAATTTTGTTTTTTACAATCTGAAATTGAAGCTTAGATTCAAATTAACTTTATTATAGTCCACTATAATGGAATAAAGGGTTATTTGATTCAATTTGATCATTTAGATATTTTATTCACAGAAGTTGTTCATTTAGTTCATTTAAAGAACCTTAACGAACCCTAATAATGAACTAGATAAAATGATAAAGCTCATATATTCAGTCCAGATCAGTTATTATTCCTTTAATTTGTTCAATATTTTGTCGGCAAGCTTTACAACATTTTTTTCGATGCATTCAGCTTGCTGTCATATATGTTTTGATATCTGTATAAACGGTATGCACATATATGCCATATATGAATAATACCATCATCATTGCTGTATGTTGGCTGTGACCTCTTTTTATTTTGGTTAAATAGTTTTTCTTTTGCCCGGCTTCAATCATTTTTTGTTGGCCCCATTTAGGGCTTGTTGAGTTAAGCCTTTATTTACTGCAACTAGAACAAGTGTAACAGTAACATGCAACTGCCACATCAGCTGCTGCTGCTGCTGCCGGTGGTGCTGCTGCTGCCGTTGGTGCTGATGTTGCAGCTATTGCATTTTGCAAAGTGAGTCTTTGACAAACATAAATCTGGCCATCATTCACAATTTGAGCGGACCCCAAAGACCACTACATGACATTCCCAACAACAACAACAACGATAAAAAAGTAGTCACAAATGGCTAAAAGAAGCAGAATGGCAACAACAGCAACAAGAAAGAACAGTGCGTTGCAGAAAAATACATTTACGTTTACGTTTACGTTTTCGTTTACATATGATGCCAGCAAATTTTTGTCGACGTGTGGCAATAAAATATGCAATGACCTAGAGTTGCTGCACATTGCTCAGTTTCAGTTTCACCGTCAGTTGCGGATAAAAGATACAGCTGTACACAGTTACAGATACAGATACTGATTCAAATGTACGCCGACTCCAGATGGGGCTCTTCTTACCATTTTGGCAGTTCAACCTTTCAACTTCAACCTAAACTGATTGTGTAGCATTAATGTTCTGCATTATTTTGGCTTTTGCGTTCTGTTCTCTTCAGTGGTTGTTGTTGCTGTTGTTGTTGTTGTGTTTGCATTACAGGTCTAACGTAGTGTGCATAAATCAAAAGGGGTGAGGTGGGTGGTGCCCTCTCTCCCTTTCTCCTCTTGTAACATACACATATACACTCTGAAATTGAGATGGTGACTGTTGCCTAGATGGCCTAGTCATTTGTTAAAGGATTTCACCAGCCAGCTGTAGTCTGTCCAACCGAAAGGAACAGAGCGAGAGAGAGAGAGAGAGAGTCCAGAAAAATGGTAGGTACTTGGCCAGATGGCAGCTGCTTGGCAACACTGCTCTTAGCTGTTAGCTGTTGGCTGTTGGCTGTAGAGAAAAACCATTTGCCGCATTTATAACATGCTGTTCTGCTCTGCTCTGCTCGTCAAATTGATTTGTTGGCTAACTTATGCAAGGAAATGCTTTTGTTATTTTTTCTTTCTTAGTGTATTGATATTACGTATACGTAATATGACTGCAATTAATGAGGTTTAGCTTTGGTTTAACTTGGCGACTTGTCTCTCTCTCTCTCTCTCTGTGTCTCTGTTTTTGTCTCTCTCTCTCCGTGTTATCCCGGTTAATACATGTGCTTGCATCTCGCTTGGCCCAACTGCTGCTTTCTGCTGTTCTCTGTGCGCTCTTTTAGTTAAATCGTTTGTGTACTCCAGCCATATACTATGCCAGTTAGCTTCGTAGTAGTATCCGGTTTTTGCGCCACATTCACAGCGGCAGCAGCAGCAGCACAAGCAGCCGAAGCAGCAGCAGCCAGTGGCAACAGCAGCTGACAGGCACAGTTGGGGAATACGGCGCGTACGTGCCGTTGCCTTTGGTTGAATTTTAAGTAC
Organism: Scaptomyza parva; assembly: GCA_035044645.1. Taxonomy (NCBI): domain Eukaryota; kingdom Metazoa; phylum Arthropoda; class Insecta; order Diptera; family Drosophilidae; genus Scaptomyza; species Scaptomyza parva. The sequence goes on from JAWNNT010000139.1 coordinate 17,143,296, forward strand.
ACTTGCCGTCATAAAAAATGCACCAAAATGCGCATTTGTGACAGCTGTAGCTGTACACATACACAGTGTGTGTGTGTGTTTGGCGTTAAAACAGTTTTTTATATTCTTACGGGCAAAGGGTTATGCCGATTGAACTACTGAAAGGCAGCAAGCATTGAGTTTGAGATTGGGGTTGAGTTTGGGATTCGAATAGAATTTTTTGTATGAAAAACTAGTTAAAGTGACAATCGTTAATATATAAAATCAAAGTTGTCATTCCAATTGAAATGGTTTTCACCACAAAGTTGGTCAAATTAAATAATATTTGATGATTTGTGGCAACATTTATACATATACAATATTCATATTTAATGTGTGCATTAAATTTCTGTGTATGTTTGCTAAAGAGCCAAAAGGTAGAGCCAGCCAAAAACAGAGTCGGGCAAAAAGATATTTCCACGAGCAACGAGCAGACTTACAGCACGAGGCATGAGGCACGAGACTATCAGAAGTGGAGCTGTTGCTGTTGAAGCTGCAGCAGGAGCGCTTCCTTGTTTTGATTTATGCGTTCACTGATTCTGAATTCACATAAAATGTCCGCACAGACATAGTATGGAGGAAGGGGAAGGCTCTACCTCTCCCCATCTCTTTCTCTCTCTCTCTCTCTCTCTGTTCTTGCAGAGTCAACTTCAACTGACTGGGCTGCAAAATTATTAGCAACATCAACGCCAACATTCGTTGGTTGCTTTTTTTTTTTTTTTGGTTGTTTTGTTCATGCGGCCGCACATCAACTGAGGTGAACTGTTAGCGGTTTTTGTGGCCAACAACAACAACAAAAGCAACTACAACAACGAAAAAACCAACCAAAGCCACCCACTTACCGCACGCACGCTCTTATCTTTATGGTTGCGTGCAAGGCAATGGCGTTTAGTATGCCTAATTTTTGCTGTTTGCTGACCAACAGCAACAGCAACATCAACAACAACAGCAGCAACAACAAACTTAAAGCCAATTTCAACTTAGCAATTGCTTAATGTACAAAATACTCTTCTCTAACTGATACGGCTTGTTAAATGACGATTTTTGCTAGTTGTTGAGTGACAGTATTGAGACCTTTGGGGACCGGAAGTTTTTATTGCGTGAATGCGCGGTTTACCACAATTTTTGTCAGTTTTGTCAGCTTTGTCAGTTTTGGAGCAGTTATTAAATGCAGTGTTGCAACTAAGCTGTTTGCTGCTGCTGCTGTTGCCACTTCGGGCCGTGTGGGTTCAATGGCCAGCGGCAAAAGATTGTGTTGTGCACAATAAATATATGGCAAAAACAAAACAAAACTGAACAGAACAGAAGCGAAAAAAAATGGCAAAACAAAAAGTTGCTCATACGCCGCGTGTGCCATGACAGCGACAATGTCCGTTGGGTTTCAGTATTCAGTTGTTTTGCTACTTTCATATTTTTTTTTGCTGGCATGCAATCTCCGCTACTCTGTTGCTGCCGTTGCTACCCGTCGTCTGCAACGGAAGTTCGGGGTGTTGATAAAGCGGAAGCTGTGATAGTTGTACCGCAGCTCCTGTGCTCTGTTGCTACTGATTCCGTTGCTGTTGCTGTGTTGCCGATGCCGTTACTGAATACTGCGCTACTGCTGTTCGTTGTTCCCTGTTCGCTATTCGTTCTGCGTTCGCTTTACCGTTTCTGCGTTTTTGCGTTTCTCCACTCGAAAAAGTCGGGCGCACTTTGCTTTTTGTTGTCGCATCGCGTTCGAAATTCTCTTGGCTGGTTTATTTGTGGCACACGTTGCCATTCTGCATCATTTTCTCGCAATTTTCGCCATGTTTTTCTGCGGTGTCCAACTCTCTCGACTCCGCGTACCGCGCACAGACCCTGCCCCTGCTCCTGGCTCCTACTGACCAACGAAAATTGTTGTTTTCTTCTCGTTATTTTTTTTTGGGTTTTTTTTTTGGTGTGTGTTTTTGAGAGCGCTGCGTAAGCGCCAACTTTTTACAGTACTTCTTCTTCTTCAACGTTCAGTGTGTTGTTTTGTTTTTGGCATACGAAGCGCCATAAATATGCAGACGAATTTTATTTTAATTTTCTTTGTTGGCCGCTGCCAATGTTGTTGTTGCTGCTGATGTTGTTGTTGTTGCTGCTGCTCTTGTTGTTTTTGTATTGCGTTGCTCGTTACACTCGAAAGACATGCACAAAGGACAAATTGGAAAAGTTTTATACAGCTTTACACACTCTTGCTAACACACACACACACGCACACACACACACACTTTACAACACACACGTGCAACAAAAAGTTTTGAGCTACTACTCCATGAAATACTCGTAGAAAGTTTGTCTGATGACATTGATAATATTATTAACCGAAATTTATATACATATATCTATGCGGCTTCGAAAAACCATTTAACAGCTTGAGATGCCTTCACCTCCAGCTACTCCAGCGTCTACTTCTGCACCTCCTCCTGGACGCAAATGACACTAAAACACATTAAGTAACTGACAATAACCAGATAAGTTTTCGCCAGAAGATTCTATCGGTAAATCATAGATGAAGACTACTTTCGTTGTCTTTACCAACATACCAAATATTTAACCACCGAAAAGTGCAATATTTGCATCTTAGCGCTTTTTTTCTTCGTTCTCTTTTGTTTTCTTTTGGCAATATAAAACGAGTTGGGTGCACATTTTCTTGTTTCATTATTTTAAATGCTCGTTGAAGCTCGTTGAATATAAATAATAATAATGAAGGCGGCGTTTGGTAAGTGAATATTAAAAGACATTTCAGCAACCAAACTGCAGACTGCACTCAAAGACGCTCGCCGTCTGGTTGAAAGAGTTTTAATTATGGGACATAATGTAATCCTCTTGATTTATATATACGTGAAGTGGCGAGTGTGAAATGCTTTTGTTTTTTGGGGTGGGTTTGGCTGCTGCAGCAGCAGCAACACCTGTCAAATGCAATGCCAACATATTTATGTGGCAACAAGAAGCAAGTAGCAGCAACAGCAGAAGAGAAGATGTAGTTAAGGGGGGGTGGAGAGGGGCGGGCGAAAAGAACGGCTTGCTGACAGACAGCAGCTGCCGTCAATTGCCAGCACAATGCAACGCAAAATGCGCGTCTGTCATACATGGCGTATGAGCTATACAAACAGCCGCACAACCGCAAAAACCCAAACCGAACAACACAAACCCAACCCAATCCAACCTAACCCAATCCAATCCAACTCAACCGCAACCCTTTGGCTGCTCTAGTACCCGCATGTATGTGTGTGCGTGTATGTGAAGGGATTAAATCGCTAGCCGATAGACAGATATATCAAGAAGCGAGATAGCGGGAGAGAAAAAGAGGGAGAGCGATATAGAGAACGCCTCTTGTCGGCGCTGAACATATTGAAATTGCATTTGACATGTAATCGAGTAATCGAGTGCTTGCAATTTGCCTACTTATCACGATGGTTGCACTAAAACGGCGCCAAACAGTTATCCCCGCGTTGATAGTAAGCATATATATGTGTGTGTGTGCGTATGTCCATATGTGTGTGAGTGTCTCTCTTTTAAGGATGCACTATGAAAATATCGAGGCAAATTATTTGATAACTGTCTTTTAAGAAAAAAAATGACCTTAAAACTCAAACCGAGTTAAGTTAAGATAAGAATATATATATTTTAAGCAATATATACCAATAATATGAGTAAAGCAAATAGATTACTTGGTCTGTCTGTCCTGGAGTGCCTTGATAACTCCATCTCGACTACACACGACTTCAAAGTGAATTTGTCATCAACAGCTGCTGTTGTGAACAGTGTAAAAATCGTCGATCTTGACAATTCCTGATACAAACACAAACACGAACACACCTACACACATGCATAAAACATAAAAGTAGTACGTGGGTGGGGGTGTGGGAGGCGGGGGGTGGAGCGCGAAATGGATGCACTTATGGCAAATGCGTTAAATGTCGCTTATCTTGATATATTCAGGCACACACTTACACAAACACGCACACACACCCACACACAGAGAGAGAGATAGACATAGGACTAACACACGTGCTGAGGCAGTGACATAGCGCAGCAATGTGGCACTTAGGCAAACATGCAACGCCTGCAGCATATTTCCAATTCAAATTGCGAATATTGCAACAAATTTCGCCATTGAAGGAGCCACACTAAGCCCGTTAGCTATAGCCGCGCGCCACCCCTTCCCACTCCCCCACACACCCCACTAAAAATATAGCCAGAGCATAGATAGAGAGAGAGAGAGAGAGGGAGAGACTAGTATATGCGAATAGGAAAGTAAAAACAAACAAAAAAAATAACAGAGAAATGAAAATCAACTGCAAAATATACGCTCAATTTCGTTTTTAGTTTTCGTTCTGTTTTCGATTTTTTTTTTTTTAAGCGACGTTTGCAATTTTTTGATCAATGGCTGAATTGCCTGCTGAGGATGTTGAGCGTTGAGAGTGCTGAGCAGAAGATAGAAAGAGAGAGAATAGAGATTTTAGAGGGAATGCACAGAGAGAGAAATATTACACTTCAAATATGTAAAGTTATACAAATGGATGTGCAACAGACCAAAGGCAGACCATTTCCCATCTGAAGCCAAAGTAAAAATATTCTTGGATCTGCATTAAGAGCCGGCTCGATTTTGCCTGTCTTTTTTGCTGTCAGATTCCGTTGATCTAATCGGACTTAAAATTCGACTTTGGTTGACTTCATCAGTGAGATTAATCTCTCTCTATCGATGTTCATTTGTTATCGATGGTAGTAAAAGGATAAACTTTAAATTCAGAATCCTCTCACTAAATTGATTTAAGAGCGAAAACTTTTTCAAATATTGCAATCAATTGATTAAATGTCATTTGCTAAACGTTTTTCTCTCTGTGCACAGCATGCATTGAGATTTTTGAGGATGGTCGATGGTTAGTAGCAGTTTTGTGTTCGTCTATGTGTGTGTGTGTGTGTTAGTGTGTGTGGGCTTTTGAAGGCACGTTTGCCTGTGGGCGTCGCAGCTGCAGCGGCAATCATCGCAATCGCACGGAATCAATTTTTGTGAAATGTTGCATGCGGTGCCTTTGCATTGCCATTGCCATGTTGCAGTTGTTGCAGCTGTTGCAGTAGCCATAATCCCAGGCTCGCCCCCCGCTTCCCTTCTACACTTTGAAGTGATGTTGTTTGTATTTATGTGTGTCTCGATGTGTGTGTGTGTGTGTGTGTGTGTGGGTGTGCACATGCTCATGTTTACAGCAAGTGACTTCAAATTGATGTTTATAAAGTTGTCGTTGCCAGTCACCGAGTCAAAGTTGTCAACATGCCACAAGCCACGATTGGAGTCGGTTGACTCACTGAAAGGTTAAAGGCAACTGCGAGGGATACAGGGGAGAGCGGGAGAGCGGGAATGAGAGAGCGAGAAAGAGTTCGGCAGTTTGAGTTTTGAGGCCAAATGCTGTTTACATTACTTTAGCTTGGCTTTTATTACAATTTCTCTTTCTGTGTGTGCATGTGTGTGTGCGTGTGTGTGTGTATGTGTGTATGTGGATGCCAAAGGCATTCAGTAAGAACAACAACAACTGCAACTACTGTTACTTCTTGTGGCGCTATGGCTGCGCTTCCAGGCAAAATTTATTACCTCTTTAACCATAGTTGATGCTCTTTGACAAACTTAAATTGAATAGACCCAGGTCTCGTTAGGCACCCTAAATCCCTCCACGCCCCCTCTCCCTAATGATGATAGGCCAAAGTTTATATGATGCTGATGTTGTTGATACGGAAAAAAGTATTCATAAGTGGCATTCACCACAAAGTTCCACAAAATGCAACAACAATAATAACTAAACAAGCTGGCAGACTTCTACTTTTTCCCAATTAATCACAGCTTACAATTTCCGAAAAAGGAACAATTTTGGAACTTCTGAAAGCTTGGCTTGTTCTTTACTACTTCACTTATTTGATATGATGAGTTGTTTTCCTTTCTTTGGTATTTCCAATGGAAACTTGTTGAAATTCCTGAAACTTAACTACGACTGAGATTGAGTTATTCATTCTCTTCACTGTCTATCGAAGATTGCCTATTTCGAAAAAGTCCTTGATTTCATTTATCCCGCACTCAGTTACCGTCACTTTACACTTTCGTACACTTTGGAACAGTTTTGTACAGTTTGCTACAAATGGGTATATCATCAGAACTGTCAAGAGTAATGCAACGTTTTTAGTTTTGTTGAGCTAATTCGGTCTTAAACACAAGTGTGGCAACAACGATAATGCCTGCCACAGAGCACACTGCAAAGGGCACACAGCGCAGAGAGCACACACACACAGTGAGTGAGAGTACAGTGAACACACAGTCTGTGGCGGCAACTGTTTGGTTTTCCGTGTGTTCTGTGTTGGCATTGCTATCAACTCCGGACAGGTGTGGGTCGGTCGACGTTGGTATAACTGGTATAACTGGCAGCCGTACACTAAACACTGAACACTCAACACTTAACACTCAGCAAAAGTAACGTGCAACGTTCCGTGTGCTATGTGCTATGTGCAACGTGCAACATGCAGTTTGCATCAGCAAAAGGCAGCATTTAAAGCGTCACACGTAAATTATTCAGTGGAGGCAAAACACTTGATGTCCTAATAGTGTTTACATGCTCGCTTATAATGCCGTGAATGGCAGCGATAATGCATTTAAGAGTCGGCTCACTTCACAGCAGCCACTGCAGCAACTACTAGTTCTAGTCTGGCACAGGAAGCAAGTGGAAACAACGAATGCAATCGTTGCCTTGGTGCACTTTGAATCCTATCTCTCTCTCTCTCTCTCTGTCTGTCTCTGTGTCTCTGTTGGGAGCCAATTCCATATGCAGCCGTGTGTTCTCGTTATCTGTCTGTCTCCCTGTCTGTTGGTTTGTCTGTTTGTGCAGAGTCAGAGTCACAGTCGCATTAAATACTCATACCTTGATATGAGAAAAAAAGCTAACAAAAAATACCGCTACGTTTGTCTGAATGTATTTCGCTTACGTGAACGAGTTAGAGTGCGAATAAAGAGTAGAAAAAAAAACACGAACTGGAATTAAAATATAAAAACGTTCGTTGTCAGCAGTTTCATCATCATCAGCATCCTCAGCCATCATCCAGCATATAAGCATAAATAGTAGAGAGTAGAGGGTTGTGGATTATGGTCTAACTGTTAAGTGAGCATATGAAATATCTGTTTCTACCTAAAAGCCATGCACAAATTGGCAGAAAGCTGCATGGCTTTTTCTCTTTCTGTATCTTTCTCTCTCTGTGTAGCTTTCACTTTTCATTCTTGATGAGCGAATGCTGGGATTCAATAACTTAAGCTGTGCAAAAATCCAGCTTCCATTTTAAAGCAGTTTGAAGAGCAAACTGTAGTTTTACTTGGAAGTGTTTGCAACCCGAACAAACATTGACACGAAATTAGCAGCGATAAAAGGAAACGACTCTCAAAGTTGGGCAGATGAATGAATAGCTTTTAGTTGAAGGAGAGAGAGAGAGGGAGCGAGAGGGAGTGGAGAAATTCATGGTTTTTACTCACACACACAGAAGGTGGCGCCACCTCATCACTGTTGCATTTGACCAAATAGCAAAAAAATGAGAATGAACAAGAGAGAGAGATGGAAAGGGAGAGAGAGAAACTGTTCTCGCTTAATTGATTGTTTGATAAATTGATTGGCGAATGAATTGTTAATTCAAGACAAGCTAACAAACGATGCTGGGGCGAACGGCACCTGCTGAAAAATGGCTGCCACATCAACTTAAGAGTGTAAACGTAAACAGCAACGTAAAACGTAAACGTTAACGTAAACGGAAGCCAGTCGGGGCAAGCTGTCGTACCCCAACAACACCCAACACCCAATAAGCACTTTCCACCCGCAGCTTCAGTTTCAGCTTCAGCTCCAGCTCATACTTGGGTCTGAGGGAACCGTCCACTTTGCTGCTTCAGTGAGTGCTCTGCTCGGTTCGAGATTGTGGGTGTGTCGTGGTCGAATGGGTCGAATGCTGGGTCGAATGTTGGGTCTGATGGTGGCCGGGTCTGATGCTAGGCCAATTAGTCGACTGTCACCGTCACCGTCACCTGTCAGCAGCAACGGCGACAGAAATGGCGAACGCGAATCGTAACAATGACAACACCAGAAGCGAAGTCGAGCCAGTCCAGGCAGTCCAGGCAGTCAAGGTAGTCAAGGTATTCGAGGCATTCGAGGTAGTCGAGGCATTCCACGGCAAGGCAACATGGTTCAAGTCGAGCGTGGCATTAAGTTGTGGGTGGCTCAGCTCTTAAAGTTGCGGCACACGGACTAACCGTTGAATACAAATGGCTTTTTGCAGGTGGAGCCAACACACACACATACACAGCTGCACCAGCCATCTGCCCATTTTCTACACCCCTTTCCCTACCCTATCTCTCTCTCTCTCTCTCTTTCTGTCTCTCCAGCTACTTCACCTCATCATCAACTGGCTGTGCAATTAAAAAGAATGCCATTTTCCAGAGATAACCAGCAGCAACAACACACACACACACACACAGACAGAGACACACACATTGACACCGTCACGTGCCTGCACACAGAAAACATAAATGCTTGTTGTTGTCACCGTTACAATTATTTCGACAGCCATCTTGTCGCCTGACCGTTGTCACCCTTAACCCTTCCCTGCTTTCCCTACTACAACAACGAGAGGTCAACGGCCCAAACAATGCCAGCAAGCCAAAACTGACAAGTGTAAGCTGTCTCTCCCCTTCTCTCTCTCTCTCTCTGTTTCTCTTCTTTGTCTTTTTGCCTATGACACCCAAATTATGAACGGCAATCTTTTTTTTTTTGGTTTGCTTTTCCCATGCTTGCGGTCCAATGGTTCGGCTGCATACCTCTGAATGATTTGGTTATTCGTTCTGTATCATAATCTATTTAGTTACGATTTGATTATTTATATAGTATAGAGCTGGTGATTTGTAACCAGATGTTAAATTATAATGAATGCTTTATGCGATTCATTAAGTCTAATTGAACCACAACAACAACAACACATTTGGCATCCGAGCAAATTGGTTTCCGAGCACCGTGAAATTGATAAATACAAATTTTCGCTCATTGCATATAAATGCAGAATATTATGTTTCATATTCATGAGTATGAGATTCATGAATATTATATGCACATATTGTCTTCACGATATGATATCTATAACAAATGTGTATATATATGTGTGTGTGTGTGTGTGTGTAGATAAATGAATATGTATATCCATTCCATATGTATTAGAATCCAACATCCAACAGTTACTAATAAGCTCATAAATGTGATGGCAGAATATGCAACTTTAATGCTGATACATAGAACATGGTTTTGAACCATAAACCGAACAAAACGTATCACATACTAGTTGTACTCCTTGTAATAGGGTATACCAGCATTGAGACTATGCTGTCTGCTTTTGCAATTACGTGCACATTGCCAGATGCTGGCCAACAATTGGTTTTTTCTTTTTACACATTCTTTTTTTTTTTTGTATTCGTTTTTTTATTTTCATTTCTTTTATTTTCTTGCCATTTGCACCAGGCTGTTTTCAGCTATCCACTCGATGGGTGGTTGGATGTGGTTGGTGTGCAACTGTTGGCCATGGCTATTAGCCTGTGGCCCCATCCAATAGCTAAAGTCAAAATGGTTAACTGGCTGGCTGGCTGGCCGGCTGCTGCTAAAGTGTATACGGTATATACGTTCGTACATAGAGTGTAGAGTATATGTACCTCTGAACTAGTTCTTGTTACCAAACCAGACCAAACCAGACCAGGCCAGAACAGAACAGGCCAGACCAGACACTTGGCTAGACTACTTGAAGTTCAGTTCAGGAATAATGGTTTTACATTATAGTTGAATACATAATAAGTTTGGAAACAATGAGGAGACCACGAATTGATGCGATTGTACATTAAATAATCCTATTAAGTCATGCTTTTAATATAAATTTCATTAAACATTAATCGGATCACGCTTTGTTGATCCAAAGACTTTTAAGACTTCAACTCAGCCGTGATTCCTACTTCCCAACTTGCCTCTTTGCTGTTGCCTCTTAGCTGACGGCTGTTGGCTGTTGCCTGTTGCCTAGGAAACAGTTAACAAAATTTTGGCCTGCTTCGTGTTTATTTCAATTTTGCTGCCAGCTGCACTTGGAAATAATAGCCTAAGTACTTGGGCTTAATAAAATTTAAAAGCTGTTCCCAAAATCAAAATCCACACACACACACAAACATTTTTAATGAACGCATGAATTTCGAATGTTTTTTTTTCCCCGTCAAACATTTAATGTTACAATTTCAATTCATATTCAAAGCAAATAATAAAAACTGATTGCAATATTTATCTGTCTTTTTTTTGTTAAAACAATTTAGTCGATTTCATTTTTAGGTTCGAAAATGGAATTTGGAACTGTTTTTATTTCACCTTCAGCTTGCTTTAGTTTTAATCGAATTTACTGTGCATTGAGTCGGATTAAGTGGTGGCGGGGTGGGGTGGCAGTGGCAGGGGTTGGTAAAATGAAAACGAGCTGTGTAAAAATAACACACAAGACAGACCTTACCAAAAATTAATGTCGCATACTTTACGGCTTTAATTTCTCTCTCTCTGTGTGTGTGTGTGTGTGTATGTGTTGGTGTGTGGGTGTGTGTTGCACTAATTATGGTTTTAATTCATAATACGCACTGTGGGCATTCTAAAGACCACTGGGGGACAACTTATGCTCAACAGCGGTCGACGGTGAGGGGGTAAGGAGGGCAGAACCAACACACACAAACACACACACACATATATATATACACATGTTTGTCGTTTGCCATTTGCTGACTTATGCGAACATCTAAATACTTAAGTCTTTCTTTATCTCTCTGCGGTAATGTGTGTGTGTGTGTGTGTGTTACTCTATGGGTGCGTGTGTGTGTGTGTGTGTGTGCTGATATTAGCAGAAATTATAGCTACTTATGCGGCTTGAGAGAAAGAGAGGGAGAGAGACTGTGCTCAGACATTTGTGAACACATTTTGGCTGGCCAAAAAGACGACGCAGTCATTAAAATGCTTAATGTGAGTTGGCATCGGACGACGCCTTCTGCAGCCAAAAATAATTGCCAAACACTTGAGCCACGTTTATTGCCGGTTATTGCCGTCCTACATGCATGTGACATACTGTGTTAATACCCTGTACCCGCAGTAGCACAACTTGTACACAATATGGCATTCCATTGATGCCAGTAAGTATTTTTTATGTTAAATAATGTTACTTCAGTAATATATGTCTGAAATATATATATATTTGTGTGTAATTTGCCAACTGACCCTTGGGCATGTGACATACATACATACATATATGTGTAAAAATATAGCCACATCGAATGCTTATTAAAATTTATTCACCTGCTATGCTTTTTGTTGCTGCTGCAGCAATAAACTGTGGTTGATCCCAAATGGGAAAGGCCTTTTATTGATTTAGTGCTTGCAACATATTTTAAAGGGTATCTGGTAGTCTGCTCTCTATCTCTCTCTCTCTTACTCTCACTCTCTCTCTGTTTTGCTGTCTGCTTGCCTCAATAAATATCGTAAATAAATTTAAATTCAATTGTATTTTTTATATTTGTTCATCTTCTCTCTCTTTTGCACTCATTCCACGACATGTTAGTGTCATTTATTTATACACATTCGACTGTCTCGCTCGCACCCACACCATGTGGGCTGTGTGTATTGGTGTGTGTGGATGTTTTATTTATTATTTACATATCCGTTTACGTTTATTTATACAAAATTGCTTTTTGTTCGCTGGCTAACGAATCTTTTTCGTTCCATTCGCCGTTCTTTGCCAAATGTGACGCTTAAAATGTGTGTATGTATATGTTCGGGTGTGTGTGTGTGTGTGTTTACATTTATTTTATTATTCATTTTATGTGTATTTTTTCTTCAAATATTTTGACACTCATAACTTTTCACCAAAACTGCATGGCTTTCCATACGAAACTCCCTTTTTGGTCAAAGCTTGTTTTTTTTTTCTCTTTGTTTTTCCTCTTTGGGGTATACCAAGAAACATTTTACTTGACTTGTCAATCTTATCCAGACCATAAATGCATTAAGAGTATAACAAATATTTTTAAATTAAAATCTGTATTCAATTAAGTCGATGCTATCACATTTCAAGATCTTAATTTCGTTCTAACTTTCTTACATTAGGGTAAGACACAAAACACAACAACAATCACACACACACAGACAGTCACACACACACACATATAAAGAGACAGAGACAGATACAGAGACAGTGACAGATAGACAGACAGACAGACAGACATTGGCCACTTTTGTAAGTAATTTGATAAGCGTTTGCTTCATCACTGGATGATGAGCCTTCCCTCTCAGCTGTAAATTCAATCTTCATTTCCTGCAACACTTCCGCAATTTACATACCAATTACGTACTACGTTAAGTCTAGTGGAGTGGGCTATGCTGGGTATGTTGTGGCATGAAAGGCACATACAACAACAACAACAGCAATGGTATACAGGGTATAGCCAACTTCTTCTTTTTCTGGGGCACTCATGGGGTGTGAAAGTGACAGTGAAAGACCACCAAGGCGACCAAGGCGACCGACTATCAGTATCAGTAGCTGAGTGTATCCTCATCAATCCCCAGAAGAACGTAACGGTAACTGTAACGGTAACGATAACGGTAACTAAGTGGCGTCCAGGCGTATCAACGTTGGCTCAACCCTCATCATGCTAGCCGTTTAATCCATTAGATATGCATTCAGCATACAGCAGAAGGAACAAAGAGGCTCACGTCCGACCAGCGATACAGCTACAACACTACTGTGGACTGGCAACTAGCTACTAGCTGTATGCAGTTGGTGTGCAGTGTTCAGTGTGCAATGGATATGTGCCACGCCCACCGCCTCTGCCACCTCACGCAAATGCGCGCATGCAGCCAAGCCAGCCTCGACTTTGGTTTTTTGTTTGGTTTATTTTCATTGAATTCATTCACTCGCGGCACAAAAAAAAACCAACAAAATATAAGTATGAAAAAAAAAAACTTGGTAACTTTGCATAATTTATTTAATACGAGCAGCTACTGTCTCCACGCCCCAACCCCCCAACCCCTTATGCTGCTCCTTCTATCTGCATCTCTAGTTTCAAGCTCAAGCCCATCATCAGCCGTGTCCGTGTCCGCGTCCGTGTTTCAGTTGGTTTTAAACCCCCCCCACCTTCCTATTCGCATTCGCATTCGCATCCCCGCCCGCCCGCCTTTTGTTGCAAATCTACTCTCACGGCATATTCAGTGCTTCTGTGCTTCTGTTCTTCTGTGCTTTTGCGCTTTTGCTCTTTCGGGTTTCGTTTCTTCTCCTTTCTGTTCTGTGTTTTTTTTTTCGTTTCGTTTTGGTTTTTTTCATCATTTTGTGCTTTCAGTTCCTCTTCTACTGCTCTTTGTATCTATACCGTGTGCCTGTTAGTTTTTGTTGATTTTTCTTTATATAATTTGATTCTTTTTTTTTTTCGTTTTTTGGTTTTTTGTGGAAATGCTTATGCTAATGTTTGGCTCATATATTCGTGCGCCTCTGCCTCAGCCTCCGCCTCCGTCTCAGTCTAGCCCGCAAGCACGAAAAGCAAGCGATGGAAATTTAATGAAATATTCACGGTGTGTGCAAGTAAGACTTTAATGAGCTTACCATGCGGGCCACCCAAACGCACACACACACACACATACACAGTGGTACTTATAGGGAGATAGAGAGGGTGCCAGGGTGCCAGGGGATACCCGCAACCGCTATTTGGTATTGTGCTGTAAAATTTGTAGTTTAGTTTTCATTGAAGTCTTCCGGCACTGCAAGTAACTTCCTCATTTGACGCTTAGCCCCTTCAAACTGCAACGGCAAAAACGAACGAAAGAAAGAAAGAAACGGCCCAAACAAAGGCAATCTTGGTAAAGACATTCGCTCTCTCTCTCTCTCTGCACAGAGGGGAGGGGATGGCAAGGGTCTGAGCCATGTGGCTGATCCAAGTCGCGTTGCCTACTTATGCAAATGTCAAAAATGCTCCGCAGTACAATGACAGCGCCTTTACATCTCAGACCAGGCAGACACGGTCACACAACACACACACACACACACACACACACACACACTCTCAAGTGAACCCATTCCTTACTAGAAGGGGGAGCTTGCCAATAGAAAACATACTACTACAAGTATATGATGTGTATATCGTATATTTTATTGACATAGTCAGAGTATAATTAGTTTCTCTCTGTCTATTATATTTTTAGTAGATTATGAAAGAGAGTACAAAATGTGATACAAATTTCAAGGATAAAACGCGAGCTAATCTCAGCCAATCTCGGCCAATCTAATGTTCACAAACTCCTTTTGCTGAGGCAGAAAACACAGAATACAGAAAACAAGCTGATGCCATTCAATTCACTTGTGAATTCAATTTCCAGGTATTACATCATCATTTATCAAGACTTTGCACATATTCAATTACCTTTTAAAATGGCTTTCAAGAGATTGATATCATATATTCGGCTGGTATATAAATCACTACACCGAAAAGGGAGTTCTTTAATCCAAGTAACGCTCCACGCTCAACGCTCAACGTTCAACGCTCAACGCTTAACGCTCAACACTCAACCGCTTCAAGTCGGAAGCTTCGCCATCTTAGCCATAATTTACCCCACAATGCCTTTGGGGATGGCAACACTCGCCAAAACCGCACGACTTTATGAATTGTTTTTAACACACACAAACACACACACACCCACACATACACTTGATGAAATATGGAGTGTGAGTGAGTGCATAGTTTTCGAGCACACACACACACACACACGCACAACTCGAGACATTTTAATCGACCGCCAGTTTCAACTGTGACTCAACTTTCAGGTTATTTAGCAGCTATTTACGCTAACTCTCCGGCTAAGACTTAGTTACACCATTCTCGCTGCTTACCGCTCAGCCAGCAGACAGCAAGCTCAAGTGTCTGTCTGTCTGTTTGTCTGTTTGTTTGTCTGTGTGTTCAACGGGGTGGAGCACAGGGAGATTAGTTAAGGGTTTTACTGTGTTAGTATGTGTGTGCGCCTGTCACCCCGGTGATGCGTCGCATTCTTTTGGGGAAAGAACATCCTTTTCCAGACCAAAAAGAATGAAGAAGATGGAAGAACAAAAAATGGGGGGAAAACTTGCTTGAAATGTTTTTGAATTAGTTTTAAAGCATGCCACATTCTCGACTTGCATGTTGCCCCTCCGTCCATCGAGACAAGGCGAGGCGAGACGAAGCTGTGTGCTTTCTTTTCAATTTAACTGCCGTTTAAAATCGATAGACATAGAAGTAACTTTGACTTTGACAAATTTCCTTAGCACAACTTTGGCGAATGGAGCGAACCGAACTGAGCTAGAGCTCAGATGCCACCACATCATGTGGTAAGAGGCATGCCCCAAAAAGATTGCGCCAAGTCAAAATCAATGTGAGTAATGTTGCCGCCCCAAGGCACCCAAAAACAAAAAGAAAAATCCGATCAACTTTTCCCAACACACATACATACACTGTGACTGGAATGAAATATTAAAATAGATAACTTTGGGAAAAACTCTCTCCCGCCGCCCACTCACCGTCTCGCCCTCCCTCTTCTCTGTCAATGAATTACATTTTGTGGGCCATTTGCAAATTTAAGGCTAAATTTGATTAATACGAATGTGTTGTATAGGATTCGTCGAAGAAGCCAAAACTCGTTTCGGACACTTCAACACTGCAACAGCAGGGTGCAATTAGACTTTGATACAGACAAACAGAGAGACAGAGAGAGAAAGACAATCAGAGCTTAAAATCAAATCACTGTCAAAGGCTAATTCAGCATGCAACGCAAACAAGCAGCAGCAGTAGCTGTGTCCACAGTTGCAACATCAACAGTAACTGCTGCAACTGCAACTCAGTGTGATTTGATTTCAGTTTTACAGAAACAAACAGAGACAGCAAAAAGAGAGAGAGAGAGAGTGAGAGAAGAAGAGTAAGAGATCATGCTCTCCATTCTCCATCTCTATCTTATGTGCATCATCTAATGGCATCTAACACCAACAAACATCCACATCAAACATCCAACATCCAAGCAGTAGTTGCAGCTGCTTATTCTCCTACATATACATATATATACATGTATGCGTATATATGTATATTGAACCCTTTTGAGTTGCACTTGCAACCACTATTCCTGCCTCTTTATATATATGTGACACAGCATTGGTTTTAACTGGCGGGCGGCTCATTCGTTTTCTATTTTTTTTAAACGCGGTATGGGGCATAGTAAAAGGATGGTGTGGGAAGAGGGGAGGGGTGGGGTTACAAAAGCGAATGCGCCTTTTGCCGCACTCTGCAAGTGGATATAGTAACAAAACAGTTTGATTTATTAGCACAATCTTTGCCGCGGCTAAAGGGGCAATCAAATACACGCGAAACTAAGCCGCAGCCATGCTGGCGCCGCACAGTGGTGCCAAACCCAATGATATCGATCACAAACTATATAAATACATCGAGTATGCCAATGAGCACAAGTGAGAGTTCCAAATTGGCAACATATAACAAACGATAATAATCGATAACCGATAATAACAATCATAAAATGTTACTTATATATAGAAAGTGCACAAATACATCGAACATCGTCAATACAAGTACAAGTAAAAATAGTGTCTAAATTGACAACCTATAACGAAAAAATCATAAAATCGATAATAATCGATAACCAAATTTGATTGAAATTAATTACTTTGGCTATAAGACATTATTAGAAAGTTTAGATCTTATCTATTGCTTACTCTCTCTCTCTCTCTCAATCATTCTTACACCACTGTAACTTGCACAAGAGTACCGGAAATAAGAGGTATTCAGTGTATACTTTATGGGTGGTGTCAGGGGGGGAAGTGTTGGGGATGGGGATGGGAATGGGTTTAGTGCGACATGGCCTGCTAGCCAGCAGCCAGCAGCGGTGTCTGCGTTCGACGGCTGCCTGCACTTAGCTGCCGGCATTTATAGCCGCTATTTCTATTTGGCGTGAATTTGATGCCAGCTCATGGTTATGCATGCATGTACTATAGATTGTTACGACGGTGTGTCTGTCTTTGTTAGAGTGTGTGTGTGTTAGAGTGTGTGTGTGTTAGAGTGTGAGTTGATCGGTTCGTGTCCAAACTAACACTAACACAGACACACTCAAGCTCAGACTAACACAAACATGTTGGCGCGCATACATTGTCGACATGCGTGTGACAGGATAATAAAGGATGCTTTTGTCGCAGCCCAGCAGCCCAACAGCCCAACAGCCCAACAGCCCAGCAGCCTCTAATTTATTGCTCCTGCGCAAATGCATGCATTCGAAACAAGATTTCAAGATGAGCATAGATAAGCGTTAAAAACAAGACCAACCAGCTCGATTATCCACCATTCATATCCATTTAAAATCTAAACCCAATCGAATTTATTCTTATTATATTAAGTAGATATTGGATTGATGTACTTTTGATTGCTTTCGATTGCAGTTTTCAAGCCCCTTAACAATAGAGAGAACAATTCAAATTAGGCTTAAAATTCATTTTGTAAACAATGGAAAAGCCAGAAGCAGAAATAAATACTCAATTTCGATAACAAATTGTTTCTCAATTCAATTAAGTTGTGTATTGTGCTATCATAATCGAGAATCTAATTTAAATAATAGAGAAAAGTTTTGCGCTTGCATCTTAAACTTTGCAAGCCAAAAACTAAACTTATATCATAGCAGCTGGCCAAACAACCCAACCAAAAAAGATGGACAGATAGCTGATAGATGGCAAAGAATGCAGTCAGTCAGCTGAAGAGCGACAACGATACCAAGATACCGGACATGGACATGGACTTTGGACATGGACTTTGGACACGGACTTTGGACATGAACATGGAAATGGACATCAACATACAAACCAACCATCAAGCAGAAGCAGAAACCGAAAGAAACAGAATGCGAGAAAGGGTGCCAGAGGGAGCGAGAGGGAGCGAGAGGGAACGAGAAGGATCTGAGTTTTAGAAGCGTGCCCGCTGAACAAATATCTCATAGAAACAACAATTTTCTTGACTGAAGTATGTACTACACACATACACATATATGTTTGTGTGTGTGTGTGTATTACTTTGAAAAGATTCCTCTGACTGCAAAATTTGATGATGCCGCCGTGGACGAACGACGAACAAGTCCGCTTAGTCCAGCTGCATTCCAACGAACAAAAACACAAAAAAAAATGCCAAGAACAAATGGAAAATAAAGAAGAAAAGGATTGAATTCGGTTATATTGGATGCAAAGCAGAGCAGAGAGTCTGAGGCACCAACTAGACAGTGGACAGTAGAAAGTGGACTGTGGCATGGGGGCAGTTGCACGTGCGCTTGCCTCAAGCTGCTAACGCATTGAATAACGCTGTAGTTGCAGCAGCAGCAGCAACAGCAGCGGCAGCTATGGAAAAGTTGAATCCAAAGAATAACAAGAGAGATGAAGCATGGGGTGGGGGAAAGAACAGAAAGAAAATGCGGCGCACGTTTGCCAAATTGAAATTTACCACGCCGACGAACTGCAGCGGCATCTGGCTGACTGGGCTGACTGGCTGACTGGCTGGCTCGATGGCTTGCTTGCAGTTGCAAAAACCATTGAGGCGCGCCACAACAGACAAAACTGGGCTTTGCTTGGGGTGATGGGTGCGGGTGTGGGTGTGAGGGACGGTGAACAGTTTGGGGTGTGGTTAGTTTTGCCTTTGCTTTCGACAGCCAGCCAGAGAGAGTATACTTTTGTGAGAGAGTATTTGGCCAGCCAGATTCGTTGACTTGACTATAAACATTGATGCAGAGGACCATTCGATGGCGACACTCGCTTCAACTAAGCCAAACTCTTTGTGTGAGTGTGCGAGTGTGTGTGTGTGTGTCTCTCTGTATGTGTGTGTATGGGTGTGTTTGGGTATGTTTTTGTACCAAAGCTTGATGCTGCTGATGCTGTTTGTAGCTGCCAACTGTGTGTGATGCGATGGCTTTTGGGTGGTAGGTATAACTCGGTTCATTGCTCTCTCGCCACGACTGAACATTGAACTCAATTCGAAGCTGCGCGAAATGCGGCAAAGTGCTCTATATATATATATATATATATATATATATAGAAGCTCATACACACTGAATATAGTATAGAATTTAGCGAACCTGACCAGCATTCCCCTAGATACAAGCGCTGCATAAGTGAGCATTTGGCTAGCTAATTACCCATTTTCCAATTGCTTCTAAACTGTGCAAACGAGAAAAGAAAACTGCAACTATTTATGGTTGGGAGGAGTTGCTCGTTGAGTTGAGTATAGAAATTATTAATTAAGTATGTCTGAAATGTGTTCATTAAAAAGCACTTTCACTTTATTGGTAAAGTACTAAAAAGATGAAATCGTAATAAAACCCATCAAACATGTCATCATGCCACTATAACAAGCATATCAGATTTGCGAGATTACAGGTACAGGTACATGACAATAATTACAGGTAGATGGTGTAATTAAAACGTTGCCATTAGAAAATTGCCATTGAAAATTGTCCAAAAACCAGCTAACCAGTGTTGTATGTGACCGACCGACAGGGCGACAGAGAGACAAATGTCAGAGTAACTTAACACGCATCAACACCCACGGGGCATCAACTCTGACAGCAACCAAACACAAAAACCAACAGCAATCGCAATGAGAAGAGCTGGCGGCATCCAGAGGCGCTTGTCAAGTAATTTGTCATAGTTAATTGCAACACGCCATGAAGTTGCTGCTGTTCCAAACGCAACTTTGTTGCTGTTGCACTGTTGCTGTTGCGATGTTGCACTGTTGCGATGTTGCTCTGTTGTTGTCGGTTTCTGTTTCTGTTCCTTTCTTGCCTTGGCTTGTGTCTGCAGCAGGCAACGGCAACAGTTGCCGCTAAGCTGCATTAATTGGGGGAGCATTGAGTGGCTGGGCGTGGCGCCCCATATGAAACGTGGAATGCTCTTCACTTGGTTCTGACTCGAAGCTCAAAGCGTTTATGGTTTGCTGTCAGTTGTCAGAAACAGCAACAGTTGCTATTACAGACAACAGCAACAACAATCACAATGTATAATTTGCATATATTTTGATTACAGCAATCAGTAGCAACAGCGGACAACAGCTATAATGGCTTATTACCTACTTAGTGTTATCGGTAGTTTGGTGAAACTATAATAAAATACCCAAGAAATAAATATTATGAATTCTTTATCGACAAGGGATAAGCGATAGAAAACTTGACTGAAAGATGTTCTGAACAAAAAAATCCCAATTTTCATACTAAAAACAGGAAAAGTTATCGATAACCTCTTTTCTGCTTATCATATTTGAGAGGCCGATGTATATGTACATACTTTATAAGCTCGAAGGAAGCACTTTCTGCCTATTACATAAACAATAAAACCCCTTGCTGAAACACGTTTCACGGTCTCAGAACACTAACTTTATTTGACAGTAATAATACAGATATCGTTTAGACAACATTTCATATATGTATGCCAAGTGTAACATAGAATTGATATGACAAGTATAAATTTGTGGCAATTCTGCTGATTATTACAATGAAAACTTCAATATTCATATGCACATACACACACACACACACACAGATATATATATATAGTATATGAACTGCCGATAAAACAAATTGTCAATTCGAAAGTATAGATAGCAGTTTTGGCAACTTGTATAAATTGTTATTGTTCAAAAACTGTTGCATTGTATTGTTCTCGTTGTTGTTGTTGTTGTTAGTGTAAAGAGTGAGAAATATTTCAGTTACAGCTACCACAGGATATTTTGCAATCGCATAGACAGCAATTCATGAATATTTATGCCAAAAATCAAATTGAGGCAACCAGTGGAAACGGATAAATGTACAGAGAAGAGAGATGAGAAGAGACGACGAGGGGAGGGGAGTGGGGAAGGGAAGAGAGTACCGGGAATGCGGCTACAACAGCGGCTAGGTCGAAAACCTATTCTATTTTTTCGCTTTTTTTTTTTTGTGTGTTGTGCACAGGAATTGGGGAATCGGGGAATCGGGGAACCGGCGAATGGCACTCCCTCAGCCAGTATCTGTCCCAGTTGTCCCAGTTGCTGCTGCTGCTGCTGCTGGTGTCGCCGGTGTCGCTTTGGGATCTGTGGGAGCTCAAAATTAGCATGCATATTGAAGGCGGTCAGCATTTGCCACCTGGCAACGGGCATCGAGCATCGAGCATCGGGCACCTGAGTGTGGATATGAATGCGAATGTGGTTTGGGGGAGCTAAATGTGTAAGTTCGCAAAAAATGCCTTTTTGCATGGGTAAAGATAAAAACCGGGTTGACAAAACCTACAAAAAATAACCAAAATAAATGTACATGGAAGGATAAGGAGAAAAGAGTTGACATAACGCCGACCAATATATACTCTTTAAGAACTTGGCATTCCAATATGGCCCCAATCTGCTTCAAGGTATGTTACAAACTAAAGGAATAAACATGTAAAACCTACTTGAAAGGGTACAAGAAAAATAAAAATGCCAACTGGAATTTATATAATAACAAACACGTGAATGAATAAATGTGTTTGTGCCAAAAATTCATAAAACTGAAAGAAAACACACACCCACACACACACTGTCATACACACACACACACACACACACACACAAAACAAATATGTAGAAATACTTGAAGCAACAGCAACGAGAATTATTTTCAAGTAGGTCCGAAACATTTCTACGGAATAACAGCGGGTGGGTATGAAAGGGGGTAAAAAGCTGACAGTTGTATCCACAGTTGGTCCACAGCAGTTGGGGCCAAAATGAATTGAAACGTGCCTCAAAAGTTGTTTTTATGCACAACCCCAACCCCAATCCAACCCCAACCCAAAAATGCGACGAACGAAACGAAACGAAGTCCAGGCAGCATTCAAAAATGGAGCCACTGAGCAACAAAAACAACAACAACGACATACCAAGACAAAATATAAATGTTTTAAGCTTGATGCTAGGATTGCTTACTGCTGGGGATGCATTTTGCTGCAGAATGCGGTTCTCCAGAACAACCGCCGATGAGTGCGGGTCAAGCTTATGCAAATTATTACACAAAACATTGGTTTAAGCATTTGCAAAAGATAAACAAACGAACATTGAGAAGTGCCCTCAAAAGAAAGTTAAAGAACCGAATTCAATTTGCTTGACATATCAACAGTTTTTAGTCAGCTTAAAGTATTCAACTCCCAGAAATAACTCATAAATCATATCTCTCTCATTCTCTCTCGCTGAATGAAAGATGCCAAATTTTGCTTAAAGTTCATCAATCTAATTGTCGTACCGTTTGCAGAAAGTGAAGCATCCAAAAATCTTGCTTGAAATATTGTCAATTGGCAATGGGGCAGACAGAGAGACAGCATCAGAAGCAGGTACAGATTGCAGTTGCATGCAAGTTACAACTTGCAACCCGCTGCTTTTCACAATGGTGTGGCATGGCACTTTATTTGTCGTTCCACTTACCGCACTTGACTTTGATTTGTGCGCGCAATCGGTGCAAACTCCACGATGCTACGATGCCACGATGCATCGATGCCTGTTCCACAGTACCTGGCAACTTCTTCCCTGGTCTTCCCCCCCTTCAGCTGGCATACATGAGCAGAAAATGCAATCAAATAAACAAATTGCCAGTCGTCGGAATCAGCATTCTACATAGTACACCCATCAGCCATCAGCCATCAGCCAACAGCCAACAGCCAACAGCCATCCAGCAATGCACTCCAACAGTTATCAGCTTTCAAAGAGCGCATCACACAGTCACAACAACAACAGAAACAGAAACAACAGCAACAATTTTGTGGCAGGCAACAGTTTGAGTTCGACAAGTGCAAGCAAATGACATCGACCCCCCCGCTTCCCGCTTCCCTCTCGCCCATACACCACCCCAATGCATTAAGGCAAAAGCGAATCATGTTTAATTTGCAATACGGCCACGCTGCGTATGCGTAATAAACTTTTGTTACAACGTATTTGCTTACAATTTCGAATGCAACAACATCTTGCCAGAACAAAACAATGAATCAAAGTAAGAAAACAGATAATAACCCGTAAAAAGTTCGTTTTTTCAATTTAGAACACGCTTAAAAGGTGAAGTTAATCTCAAAATGAAATGGCTGCAAATGCAAACAGTTAACTGTAAGCAAGATGAAGAATTTTAGATAGATTTTAACCTTACAATCAACAACTGTTGTAGGACTGAACTCTTGAAGACTCCATAAAATGAAACAACTTCTTGGCAACATAATATAATAATTAAAACGTTTCTTCAGCGGGGACATATTTTCATGACATGTATACACAATTTCAAACTTCTTCATACATCTATTGATTATTACAACCTAATATTAGACTTCATAGATAGTTATCGACATCAGCTGCTAGAGCAGCCAATCCTACAGTTGTATTAAAAGCAATCGATAATATATACATACTTATCTGATGATAAATTATAACAATGATGATTAAACTTAACACGAATCAAGCTACAAATTTAATGGTCAGATATATTTTAGTCTCTAACTTCAACTTATCCATCATGATTCAAGGTTAAGGCATAACAAATTCCTGCTATTAATTAGGGAAGTTATCTTTTCCTAACCTTTCAAAGGTTTCTACGCGCTACACCTCTATCTTTTTAATGGGAAAGCATCTTATCAGGAATCTAAGAACAAAAAGAACAAAAAAATAAAGAAGAACAAAACCTAATTACTAATGTAATTAAGTTGATTGCATTTGCAAATGCAAATTACATTTAGAGTTACATTTTGTAAAGCGCTCTGCCATAAAACACGTTACGACAGGCGGCTACTCCATTTAATTGGTTCGAGTTGATAACTAGACAAATGAGTTCACTTAACTAATAGCAATATAAACTGACTGGAAGGAAAGATAAGAATTTTGTGGTTGGGGTTTCATTTCTCACTCACCTGGCAGCAATATTAGAAATCTTAGGACATAGGCATAGGCCAGCCAGGCTGTACTCGATGTGTGCATCCGTTGGGAACTCATTCTCGTTAATTTGGCCACAATGAGACGCATTCGGTATAGTTTCAGTTTTAGTTAAGTGTGTGTTGTCTTGTGTGTATTCGCGTATGATTCTTTTTAGTTCTTCTTCTTTTTATTGTTGACAGCAACAGTTAAAAGGCATCCATTCGTGCTCATTCACAGGTTAAACGGTTGATGAGTTCAGCTTAAGATCCCGAATGCCATTAATTCGAATGAATTCGTTTATTCATTGATTCATTTGTCGCTATCAGTGTCTTAATGAAGTCGCAATCACTCAAATGCAAGTGGAAAACGCAAGCGAAGGCAAACGAAGGCAACCTCGAATCCTCGAGCCTCAAGTGCTGCTAACCTCAACCTGTGGCATGCGGCCAACTTGGCACTTGGCAATGGGGGCTGCGTCCGTTAGCCAGACATATGGCGCATCGATCAGGCGGCTGGAATCAGTCTGAATCAATAAGCCCCGGCACGACTTCTCCACTTCACTCCTCTCCACTTCACTTGGAGGAGAGCAATAAAAAAACAGCAACGAAAACAATTTTCTACGGCAATTGTTTTTTTATTTTGTTTTCCTCCTTCGCTTCTGCTTCTGCTGCTCCGGCTGCTTCTGCTGCTGCTGCGACTGGTTCCTTTCCTTTCCTTTCCTTTCCTTTTTGTTGTTGTTGCTTTGCTCTTATCAAAGTCGAGTCTGATGCTTTGCTAATGCCACTTCTGTTCTTGATGGGACGGTTGTTATTGTTCTTGTCTTCGTCGTCGTCGTTGTTGTTGTTGTTGTTGTTATTATTATTGTTTTTTTTTTCGGTATTTTTGCTGCCTCTTATCTGTGCCACACTACCTTACTTGCCTTTCAATTTTTTGGAAGCAGTCGAAAACTTTTACTTTTGGCTTGCCGCAAACAATTTTTTTACTCTGTCCAACCATTTATCAAAAAATTCTCCATCGCTCTTTCAGGTGTTGTTGGTGTTAGCGAGGGTTGGTGGTGGTGGTGTTGGTGGCGGTGGCGTGGCGGAAAGGGGATTATGGCTGTTAAATTTTTGCCGGGGTTTGTTGCTTGGCCGGAAATCGAACGGCGACCCAGCGAGCAACTGAGATGACGTGGACGGAAGGGTCTCTGTGTATGTGTTTGTCTGTGTATGTGTGTGTGTGAAAGCGTTTTAGGCTCTGTCTGCGACACGGATAGGTGTTTGTAAGCAATGGCAATGGCAATGACAACGGCGAAGGCAACGGCAAAGGCTGGTTGCCCACATTTGTGACATCTCCAGACGCCTCCGTCAGGCGGTTGGGGTGGTGGAGGGAGTTGGGTCGATGACCTTGACTATTTAGCTTGTCAACGCCAAAGAAATCGGTGTTGTAAGTGTACGGCGTGTGTGTGTGTATTGTTGTTATTGTTTTGATTTTGGTATGCGATTTGGTTGTCTTTTGGAATCCTGTCCGAATCTCGTTCTACGATAGGCGAACACTGATTGATTGTTGCTGTGATTGTTGCCACTTCTAGCTCTCTGTTTTGTTTTTGTTGTTTGTTTGTTTTGCGATGCCACAATTGTTTTACATACACACAGACATTCAGTTTACATATAGGTATATGTATATGTGATTGGTGTATGAATATCTCTAAAAGTGGCTTGACTCGTTTTTTTTTGCAGCCTTCTCTTCCGTTTTGGTGTTGGCTATCTCGAGAGCTGGCGTTTCCGTTATTCTTATATATATATATATATATATTTTTGTTTTTCGTATATTTCCGGAACTTGTTTTAGACCACACCACTCGATGCGTTTCTCTATGTTGATTACTTTGTCTAGCCTAACAAGTAGCTGGGGCTACTGCCTTGGCACTATTGCTCCCGATTCCGATTCCAAGTCTAAGTCTGATTCTGATTCTGATTCTGATGGCAAATATTGTCGTTTTGTCTTTTCATTTGCCAGTTTCAGTTGCTCCTGCCTCGGCTGCTTCGGCTCCTGCTGCTGCTGCTGCTGCTGCTACTTCTGGGGCCAAACTTGTGTCTAGTTGGCAATCACTGAGTGATTGTGTGTCTGTGTGAGTGCATTTAAAATTCAATTTGGAAATAGAATTTGATTGCCAGTGTTTTTGTGTCCTTTACTTTCTGTTTTTATGTTTTTTTTTTCTGTTTTTTATTTTGCTGTTGCACCAGCTTCTTCTTCTGCTTCTTATTTTCGACTACTTACACACACACACAGTCACAGTCGCACTCGCACTCACACACAGTTGTCAGTACAGTATAGATAGAGAAATATATATATATAAAGTTTTCAAGTATATGCACATTTATTTATTGATGGCCTCCAAAGGAATCGTCGTCGTCGTCGTTATGTTTGAAGTATTTCATTTGGTTATTGCATCATTCTCTTTGTCCAAGTAGCTCTGCAAAGGAAAATATAGTTAAAATTTAATCAAAATGATCTTCAATCAAGCCCAAACATATATTTATTTCTCTTTTTTTTTTGCTGTTGTTGTTGTGTTAAGTGCATGTGCTACAAATTACAAATTCCATATACACACGTACATACCATATATACAGTTACATATGTACATATGTATATGTGTGTATATAAATCAGAGAGCTTTCAGCATATTGTCAGTTTGCGATTCGAGCACATTTACAACAATTACGTATTACGTATTAAAGTGAACATTACACACACACACACGCACACACATTTTTACGCATAAATTCATTTTTAAATAGTGACCCAGGCAAAGGCAACAGCAATGGCAACGGCAATGGCAATGGCAACAGCAATGGCATCAGCAACAGCAGCAATGGCAGCAATGGCAATGGTAATGGCAGGCAGACACACATATAAAATGTTAAGTCCCGTATGTATGTGTGTGGTACGTACGTAAATTTGGTTTTTGAAATTGTGCTCTCATTTTGGCATTAAAATTGCAGCAAATACTTTGAATAAATGCGCCAACCGCATGACAAATGTTCTGCATTTAATGTAAAATATGTCCCAATGGGAGCTCGCTCTACTAGAGCTTCATTCCCTCACATTTGCGGAGAGTCCTCCTTCAACTCCTCCCCCACCTCCTACTTCTTGTTCTTGTCCATGTTGTCGACGTGCAGTTTTGCAGTCTGTGACCCACAATCGCAAGAGATAGCCTGACCAGTGTGTGTGTGTGTGTGTGTGTGAGTGTGTATGTGTTAGTATGCGGGCCTTCCACTGCAATTGATCGTAATGCATTTGAGCTGACATTCAGGCCCTGCTATTCTGGCTATTCTGGCAGGCAACCAATCTGTTGTCATCTGTTGCACATAGAACCCAAGCCGAACCGAACTCATTTTGGCCTGAAGTGTCTAAACAACCCAAGAACTTAACAGCTGCATAGTGCTATAAACACATCTTTAGTGTTTGTTATCGATTCAAATCGATTAATCGTTAAACTTTTATAACACAATTACACTATACTCGAGATAAACTTTATTGCTGTTCATTTTGTTGCTGAAGTTTAGTTGAATTTAAGTTTCCAAAGTACATTTAACTGGGTCAACAGATTATTAACTAGTTAAACATTATTTTACGTATTTCCCTTCACATTTCCAATCAGTTTTCGATAATTGCATAAATCACAATCAGAAACTTTTATTTGAACTATTAATAAACAGTTAGTCAGTTAGAGCTTCTGCAAGTATTTGTCTAGCTTATTATAGATAGAAAACAAAAAAAGGAAACGAATGGTTTTTTGAAGTTTTCTGACCAAATGGGTCAGCGCCCCGAAGCCCAATTTTCGGTTGACGGCACCTTTTTGCATAAACGATAATATAAATAAACTACAATAAATCAATTTGCTGCCTTATAATGTGAGTTTGTTTACGCCCATTTACACACACACACATACAGAGACATAGAGACGCACACGTATCACAAATTACATGACGCTTATCGTTAGTTTTACAAGCGTTTTCCTTCAGTAAACGTACTCTTCCTGACTGCCTGACTGACTGACGAGTTGACTGCTTTGCTTGAGTCGTCGTGTAGCTCAATTTGTTTGACTCACTAACCGACTAACCGACAGACTGACTAACCGACTGACTGACTGAGTGACTGACTGACAAATCGTTTGACGAACGCATCTCCTCTTTTTTGTTGTTGTTTGGGGCGCCACAGCCATCCACGCGGCTGCTGATTGCTGTCTCAATATCCATACATATTTATTTTTTGTTGCTCTTGTGCGTATCTGGTGAACTTTTTCCTTTCTCTTTTCTGGGGTCGGTGGGCACATTGGCTTTTTTTGTTGTTGCTGTTGTTGTTGTTGTGTTTGTGTTGTAGGCTATATTATTTGCCAGAGTCAGAGTCAGTCGTCGACCATTTATCATCTTTAGTCGCTGCTGGCTTAAATGTGCCCCAAAAAGTATGCTAAATTTAATATTAAACATGGCGTATACGCAATGTTTGGAACTAGTTTAGAGATCAAAAACAAAAAAATGCCAAGTTGATTAAAGTTGAAACAGAAACTGATAAGCAATAAATATGTATATATATACATACATATAGATATTTGTTTCATTCATTATTTATTTTTCGGCTAACTGGCTAAATGCGCTAATCTACATATGATTAATTTGCTTGGCCTTGTTTGATGTTGTTTAATTAAGTATTCAGTGTTTCTAGTATTTATTTCGCATTCGCACAGACATCGAGAAAGCAACAGTGGGGCAGAGAGAGAGAAAGAGACAGAGAGAGAGAGAGAGAGAGTGAAAATACAGTGCCTTCAAAATGCGTACGTTCAATTAAAAGAAGATGAACGAGGCACACTACTATCTGGCATCAGGGTATCGGGTCGGAAACGTTTTGTGTACACACCCACGGCAATGACGCGTAAAAGACGCTGAACTGGCATGCCACAAGGGGCAACATTGCGTTGAACCTTTGCCTTAAGGCCTTCCAGCCTTCAAGCCTTCAAGCCTTAAGGCCTTAAGCCAGAGAAAAAGTGTGCAATACAGCAATTATGCTGCCAGGATATACTACACCATATATACACATACACATAGAGAGAAAGCAACAGCCGAGGGACAGGACGTTCATTAGGATTACGCAGTACGCAGACCGGTTGCAGATAAACGACGAAAGGGAGGCGACGAAGAGCGACGGATAACTTAACGACTCATTGCCGCTTTTTTTTCTTCAGTTTTTGAAATTTTTCGCTGTTTTTTTCGCAGTTGCAAAAAACCGAAATTGAGCTAAACAAGTGACGAGACAGAAGCTATGCAAACGATCGATTCCAATGACATGTGAAACGGCGAGTTTCTGCCAACTGCAAACTGCAAACTGCAAAATTGGAATGAAATATTCGGACTATTTACCAAAACGTCGAGTGCACTTTATTAAAGCCTTAGGCCCAAACATTCAGCTACGATTAGCGGCGAGCATATCGCATAGAAAGGCAGTATATCTATAGGTAAAAATGTATGAGATAGCTGTAGAGAGAAGCTGTTTAGATGTTTTAGCTTTTTCTCCAACACAGTTTAATTGAAAAGCCCTAAAACCAAAGAATTCCATAAACCAAATAAAGTATTCATACAGATGAGAACAGTGCCTGTTTTTTGATCTCTAGTTTAATTAAATTTTGGTAAAAATAACACAATAAGCAATAGTTTTTCTATAGAAGGACATGATTTTCCTTTCAAATTTGTGAATGAAATCGTATACCGAATTTTTAATTGAAGTTTATGTCACTTTCATTATTAGTTGTATCTACATGCATATCACATTGTATTGTGTGATATTTTAACTTGCATTTGGCAACTGATATTCATTTTATTTGTTTTGGTTTTTGCTGACTTTTCTGTAACCAATTCAATCTTTTGGCCAGTTATTTGATTCGTTTTTGTGCCCGAATGCACTATGCCCAGAATTCTTTTTACTTTTTCATTTTTGGGACACAAATGCACAATCTTCATTTAAAAATTGTTCTGCTACACATTGTAGTCAGTGTATGTTAGTGTGTGTGTTCGTCTGTGTGTGTGTGTGTGTGTGTGTCTGGTATTTTTGATGTCGTTTAATTAAATCACTCGTGTGTGTGCGTTGGTCGTGTGAGGCTTTAGCATTACAATAGGAGTACACACACACACACATACATACACATAAAAAAAACACCCATCGACTCCGCACTGCAATACTCTCACATTTCCTGTGTTATTCCCTGGCTGTGACTTATCATTTTTATTAAGGGACATAGAAATATTTTCACACAGAGGCGGCGGCAACGGCAGCGGCAGTGGCGGCAAGCATACACAAAGGCAACACCCCCCCTCCCCACACACATATATAGCCCTGTCCTAACCCGACCCCGTCCGATCCGACCCGCCTAGCCCCGCCTTAAGCAACTCCCTCGATTTGAGCTCTTGGGCTCTGCTTCTGCTATTGTCGAGTAGGCAAAAAACCAAACGAGATATATATGTATATGTATGTATGTTTAAACACGCACACACATAGACATACGTACGTATGTGTGTGTGTGTGCTAAATATTTGTTGTGTGCCAACAGCCAACAGAGGCTGAAACTCTCTGGCTGAAACTGGAATACATATTTAGCAGTTTATTATCCCCGCACATTTTGCATACTCGCAAAAGTACCAAAAAAAAAAATCGAGAAAAAAAAAGATATAAATATATTGACTTGGATATATCTTTAATTTAGCCAATGTGGCGTCATTAAACTCAAGTACACAAACAAGGCCCGAAAAGAAAGTCAATTAATTTATTTTTATTGCAATTTAAATTGATTTATTTTGTTTTTTTTTTGGTTTTTTTCTTTGCAAACTTAACTTGGCCTAAACTACTAGGGGAAACATAATTTGTTCAAGTCAATAATTCAAGCATATGAAATTTAGAGTCACTTTTTTAAATCTGAAAAGGATTTCAGATCCGTCATTTCAAAGTCATAAAAAGTTTTCACTTTGCCAGCCGCACAAAAAAGTTGAGAAACTAAAAATAAATAAATTTCACAAACATTGTGGCAAACTTTCCCCAACTGCCCCAACTTGCCCCACTGCCCAACTCCCCAACACATTGTTATGAGCGATTTAATAAAGTATTATATTTTGATTCTCTTTACTTTTCTCTCCGGTTTTTTTTCCCCGTTTTTTCTCTGTTAAATGTTTTACGAAAATTAGAAACAGGCCATTCTCCATTCTGCTGCTGCCGCTTCTGCTGATAATACCTTTCTATATAAACGTTCACTTTGTTGGCTCGAAAGTTAATTGAAATCGTTGCGACACACACAAGCACACATTAAGCTCAACTCATTTTCTCTGTGTCTGTGTGTGTGTGTGTGTGTTTCTGTCCTGTTTTTCATTGTTGTTGTTGTATTTCGTGCCTGTATTACAAGTGCAATTTTTGCATCATGTTGTTTGTTGTTGTATGTAGTTTGTTGCTTTTGCCACACAGTGCACTCTGTTTGAGCGGGACGTAAACAAGACCATCTAAATGGGCTAAATGTGTGGAGAATAGTGGGCGTGGCATTGCATAGTTTTCAGATAAATTGCATTACTTTGCATTTTTGTTTTGCGCTTTGACTGAAATAAACAACAACAACAACAAAAACCAACCAAAAAAACAACAAAAAATGTAACGGAATCGGGATGAGGCACAACACATACACACAGACAAACACACACACATACAGGGAATGTGTCAGTAGTACATACGAGTGGCCGCACATAGGCCACGTTGGCCTCGATACTCAAATCAGCGACAAATAAAACTTTTTACAACATCGCCCAGCTCACAGAGCAACCAAACTAATGCAATCATAGAAGGAGAGAGCGAGAGAGAGAGCGAAAGAGAAGGGAAGGCGGCTTTCAAAGCATGGATTAAGGAAACATTCTTGTTAGCCAAAAAAAAAAAAAGCGCAAAAGAATAAGAGAAGAAAGGGCAATATATAGTATGTACATATGTATATTACATGAAACTAGTAAAAATTGCACACGAAACAAACAGAAAAGAAGAGAGGGGGATAGAGAGGGGGTGACGGGGCGGGGCGGGTCGGCGTGATAGGGGTGTGATGGGCTAATGTGTGCCAACAATGAAATTGAAAATGTACAAGAAAGAGTAAATCAGGTTTATTGCTTCCGCTAAATCCATAAAAATCTATTTGTAATGGCATTCACTCCGCCTCCCCCTTTCCCCACCACACACACACACACCCCAACAACAACAACTATCGTCTATCAACAATCGAATAACGCGAATTGCAAATCGCAAATCGCAAATCGAGTATCGTCATCGTCATCGTTATTGCATTGCTCACACGTTTTTGTGGCGTGTTGATGTATTGTTGTTTGTGGTCTGGCGTGCATGTGGTCTGTCATGCACTGCTTGAAGAAATGATTGATGAATGTTGCTGCTTCCCTTTGGCCGAGCTGCTTCAGTGCTGCCAGCGACAGCTGCAACCACAACGAGCAACACAACGACTGCAACTGCCACACAACTGACAGACTGCTTGACTGACTGACCGACTGACTGACTGACTTGGCATGTATCAAAGCGAAAAGAGAGAGAGAGAATGAGAGAGAGAGAGAGCGAGAGAGTACAAGGACTCTAAAACACACAAAAAATATGCAATCAGAAAACACACCAAAAACCATAACAAAAAAATCTAAATAATAAAGATTGTGACACATTTTTAATCTATCGTAACATTCACCTGAAGTTTCTCTTAACTAAACAATTTAGAACATGTCAAATATATATTTTTGATACTTTTTTTGAAAAGGTTTCGCCCCAGAAATCCACTTTGTGAAACGAATAAAACGTAGATTAACTGTAAATCGCTGATATTACAAAATGTAACATATGTAGAAATGAGTAGAATGAAACTACATATACTTTCGCATGGCACACGTGGTGGGTGGGTGGCAGTGTTAGGTGGGGTGGGGGTGGGGAGCACCCAGAGGGCCAGAAGGGTTGCCCAGCGTGGAGCAACCTTTTTGTTCTGTGTGTGGGTGTGTGTGTGTGTGTGTGTGAATACGGGTGCACATAATCAGAAACGCAATCGCGTCATGAACTGGCACAGACTGTGGATTCAGGTTCAGGTTGCGGGTTCTCGGGTTCAGGATCAAGTTCAGGCGATTTTGCAAATCGAATTTGTGTCACATTTTTTCAATCTTGTTTCTCCCCAATGTTTGGCGTGAAATTAAAAACAAAAAAAAACGAAACGAAACGAAAACAGTTGAAGGTAATATGAACGGTGAAAATCTTGTGCATTGACCTTTTTCCAAGCGAATGCCGGTCGGGTTAACTGACAGTAATCTTTTATCCAGAAGTGCGTATATGTATATATGTGTGTGTGTTTGTCTGTGTGTGTTTGTTTGTGTTTGTGCACATTTGGCATTCGGTCTGCTTGCAAAGCCAAGACCTGGATTAGTTCTTAACTAGTTCTGGCCCTAAGTAAGTTAAGGCCTTAAGTAAACAATTAGTTGGGCAAAATAACACTCGAATACGGACCCACAGGGTAAATGATGCGGCATAAGGTGAGCTAGTCACGATTAGATTGCCAAGCCACGTATATATGTATGTATTTGGCGAATCTATATATATATATATATATGTATACGCACTTCAATATATAAATATATATATAGTATATAAAAATGGGCCGCAAGCTACAAGAAATCCAAACGCCAAACGGCATAAAATGTCAAGGACGTTAAAATTTACGTTTTGAGGTTGCCACGCTTCGTTTGGCACTTGGGTAACAACAAACACAACAACAACAACAATACCAAAAGCAACAACAAACAAACAATAACAACAGCAATAGCAACAAGGCGCTCTTATTGCTGGCATCTCTCTTTCTCCCTTTCGCTCTCTCTCTCCCTAAGCAAAAAACCTTTTGCGACACACAATTCCACATCCACTTTTACACAACCATTGCAAGGCAACACAACCACACGTGGTCACTTTGTGTGTGTGTGCGTGTGTGTGTGCGTTAGTGCAGTG
This sequence comes from Scaptomyza parva, assembly GCA_035044645.1. NCBI lineage: Eukaryota > Metazoa > Arthropoda > Insecta > Diptera > Drosophilidae > Scaptomyza > Scaptomyza parva. Next base: position 17,177,355 of record JAWNNT010000139.1, read on the forward strand.
TTTGGCTAACAGCGCGTATGAGTAATATTCCATGTGGTCATGCCTGTGGCACCTTCCGCCAATACTAACGAGTGCACTCATACAACAAACAACAAGAACAACTGCAACAACAACAATAACAAACAATATATAAAATGTATTTATTTGGCTCCACCTGTCGCCTGCATTTGTTGTGGCCAAAAAAACACACAAACACAAACACACACAGACACGGTAGGAAAATGCATCAATTTATATATGATATTTTATTTATAGTTAATCCTATTTGAAAAACATAAGTAAAAACAGAGGGAATACAGTGGTATGAAATACAATCTATAAACCAACGATGTGAAAAGAAACCCTTAAAATGCTGCATACTTTTAGGGCGCAAACTAATTTTGTCCAAGAAGTATATTTTACATTGCATACTTTTAGGAGGCAAACGAAATTTATCTTAGAAACTTTAACTAAATACATTAGTGCAAACTACACAACGATTATCTAAAGAAAAGGTTTTCTTTCATTATACCCCGTTAAAAACTGTATACCTAAAGGGTATTTGTAAGCGACTAACCGAACAATTGACGCCAGGCTTTAGGCCATTAAGCGACAGATCTAGTAAATTATTGAGCTTGAAACATTATGCTACTTGGGTAGCATGTTGTGTGGTATTGTGGGGCCCCACACATGCCCCATTTTTTTATATTCTCATTGCCACCCCCGTACACCGCCGTCTATGGTTTGTGTCTCGGCCGTGTCCTTGTATAATGGGAAGAGAAACAGAAAGAGAGTGAGAGAGAGAGAGCGAGAGAAAATGGGAGAATGTGAGAGTATCTTTCGCGAGCAGCGGCTAAGTAAATTCATGCATAATTAATCCGATTGCCACACACACTTGCACACACACACACATACATCGAGCATATTCCCCTATATGCATATATACGCAGGCTGATCGGGTGCAGCTTACACGCTTCCATGCCCATTTCCCATTTCCCTTATCCCACTCTTATTTCGCCATCTCCTTGTTGTTCTGGTTCTGGTTCTGATTCGGCGGCAGCGGCGGCTGCTGCGGCTGCTTCTGCTGCTACTGCTACTGCGGCTGCTACTGCGGCTGCTACTGCGGCTGCTGCTGCTCCCATTTTCATTGCCGTGTCCTCACATGCATATTTAATATGGGCACATGACTCAAAAGCCCGCAATTAACTTGCTATGAAGGGGCCACTCACTCGCTTATTTCCACACAATTAAGACAATGACGATGATGCCGATGATGCCGATGAAGACGACGAGGACATGATATGTGTGTGCATGGATGTGTGTGTATGGACATGAGTATGTGGATGTCGTTGTGAATGTGAATGTGAATGTGAATTTGGCTTCAGTTGCGGCTGAGGATGCGGACGATGATTCAGAGATTGTTCCCCAAAGAATAAACAGAGCTTAACTCTCCGCACACACAGACACTCACACACACACAAATACACACGCACGAAATGCAAATTGTACATATATACACACATAATGTTTATATATGTGTATACATATATGAAATAAAAGCAAGTGACATGATGCGCACACGGCGCACACGGCGTATGAATAACAGTAACTAAAAAGACTTCAATTATTAAAAGTGCCATTCGACCTTTTTTTTCTTGCTTTTGGCAACACTTTAGCCAAAACGAGTGTTTGTTATTTTTAGAAAAAAAAGAGTGTTATTGTCTTGCTAAACATACATCGATTAGAATTGGTATCTTGATAGTTATCGATAACACAAGATAACAAACCTCTTCTACTCTTAGATCTTAACAAGAACTTGGCAAGTCACCCTTACTTATTGAAAAGAGTATGCAAGATTCGGCATATGATGTCAGAGCAAAAAAATATCACTTGCTTCTTGGCTGCAAATTTATTTTTTCTCATTTTTTTCACATCGCACTTTTACCTGCTTCTTATGATTATTACTTGTTGTAAATTATATTTATATTGTTGGAGCGTGTGCAAAAGGCAGCCACAGCCACAGGATAAAGCTGGCTGCCAGAAGGGGACAGTGGCAAGTGGCGAGTGGCAAGTGGCAAGTGGCAACTGGCATGCTGCAAGCTGAGACAACCATAACTGGCAACAAGCATAAACTGTGCTGATTATGTGGTGCCAAGTGGCCAAAACGCTTGCCGTTTTCTCGACACCAGGTGCCGAGATGAGAGCAGAGCAGAAGATACAGTAGCAAGTAATAGACAACTGGTGAGCTTTACCCTTCGCCTCCCCCAATCCACCAACCCGATTGTGGGCTAGAGAGACAGCAGAGAGATAGCCCAAAGTTAATGCTTAAAGCAAAGGTATAGCCATTTGTATGTGTTCCTGAGTTCCTGTGTGTGTGTGTGTCTTTCTTCTTGTCTTCTTTTAAAATTTGTTGAGTTCGAGTTGAGTTCGAGTTGAGTTGAGTATTCATTACGGTTTAAAGTTTAATGAATTCTCGCGCCACGGCACGCCACGCCACCAACATGAAGTCCAGCCACCCAATCAACCAAGCCAAACCCAACCAAAGCAAACGAAACCAAACCAAACCGAACCAACCAGTCAACCTCACTTCACTCCACACACCTCACTTCAGACCTCGGACTACGGACACGCTAAAAACACAAACTCTGACTGCAGCAGCAGCAGCAGCAGCAATCGCCTTGGGGGCACTTTTGCCGGTTAGTCATTTAGTTTGTTGTGCGTACAAATTTGTTTGATTTCAAATGGTTTGCCATTTTTTTTTCTGTTTTTTGTTTCTTTTTTTTCGTTTTTTTTTGTTTTTGCTTTTTAATTAAATTATCTGGGGCAAGCAAGCGAATTCACATCCTCGTTCGCTCTCCCTTTCGACTTTTACCCCAACGTTACGCATTGCCAACGAGCGTCAATGAGTATGTCCAAAAATAAACCAAGTCTGCTTCCCGCTTCCCGCTTCCCTTGCCAAATGAAAAGAAAAGCTAGCTCCACTAACTAACAGCAAATGTTCATAAGAGCAAGCATTTTTCAAACACTTTCAGAAACTACAAAAGAAGAACCTATAAAGCTGCATCTTGGCCATGAACGTAGCTCCAACTCGTACTCCCTTCACATTTTTACTTCATTCCTTCTACTCCTTTTCACTTTAGACTTGTATCTCGCCCTCTTTACTTGTATTTGTACTTGTACGTAGTTGTAGTTGTAGTAGTACTTCATTCCCATGTGGATTCTATTCAATTTTCGTACATTTTATTAGTCCGCATAAAAATGCGAAACACTTATTAAAAATCAACTGACTGCATGGAATTAAGCCTTTGCTATAATAGAACGTCAGAAGAGGAAAGCGAAGACGGAAAACACTAAGCAAAGAAAGTGCCGTTATTGATTTCAGAGCTGCCAAAAGCTTTACACAAACAAAACAAGTAAGAAGGCTCTAGTTGAGAAAGCTCGACTAGAAGATACCCTTACCACTTGACCATACAGACGGACAGACGGACAGACGGTCGGGCTGAGAGTCATAGACATATATATTGTTAATAGTTTAGTTTAATAGTTCTTATTTTCAAGAATTCGAAGTTCATCGTAAACCAGAAAAGTTATCGAAAACTTGAAACAAACTTGCCTAAGGATTAGGAGAGCTCATATCCAAAATCTGGAGTCTCTAGCTTTTGTAGTTCCTTAGAGATTCATACATACGGACGGACGGACGGACGGACAGACGGACATCACAAAACCATTATACCCTTTTTAGTCATATCATGGGTAAAGGGTGCAAAGACACGCTGGATTTAGCGAGAACTGAAGATTGGCTTAGTTTTGAAAATCATAAGTTATAAAATTGACTTTAAATATTATACGAAATGAAACTTATTTCTAACATTTCAACATAATGATAAGCAGTATAATATATAATGTATTTGTTAAACGTTCTGAAGAGTTCGAATATTGTATATAAAAATATTCCATAAGACCTGAAACTAATAATGCTAATACTAACAATTAAAATACTTATAATAAAAAAAATAGCGAAAAACAACTTTGAAATAAAATATTTTGTGTAATTTATACAAAGTCAAGCTGTTTGATAAAACTAATATGCCTTTTCTGTCACTTGAATAGAGAGCATCATCATCATCATAATAATACCCGTAAAATGTCAACGTGTCAAAATCTGCCAACAGCATCCTTCCGTAAACGTAGTAAAACACAAAAAATATTTTAACGCACACACCACAAGCACACACACACACACACAGAGAGAGAGAAAGATAGAGAGATACACATACAAAGAGACAAGACCTCACGCACTGGGTCAAACATGCAAGAAAGCAAAATGCTCGAATCTGCGAAACTGTGTATGAAAACATGGAAAATGCACAGCCGATGGAAAAATCAGAGAATATATATACATATATACATATTTTGGGATCGGCAGCAACAGCAAAAAGTACACAACTACTCAATACTCTATTGTAAAGAGAGAGTGCTTCAGTTCAGCGAGACGAGAAGTCGAAAAAAGTGTTTTCAAAATATTTAGTTTTCTATGAAAAAGTGTGGAAAGTCTCCAGAATACTTCCAAAGTATTGTTGCTTGCCCGTTTGTTGGCTGTAAATGGTAAATGTTGATTAATTGAACAAAGAATTGAGGTTAATCGACTGCATAATACTCTTTGTGTTGGCTATGGCTGAAAAATAGGTGTCAAATACCCCGAGCACCTTTTGATGGAAGAGTACAAAAAAAAAGTAAAGGCGGAAACGGAAATACGTTAAATTTTAAGCGAACGCTCTGGTCATATGTGTGTGTGTGCGATGTGTGTGTGTGTGTATGGCTATCCTAAATAAACAATTTAACAACTTGAAAATTCCATTTATTAACCTTTTTTCCGCATAATAAAATTCGGAACCTTTCTACACACACACACACACACACGCAAACACGAACAGAGCAAGAAGAATTGCACAATGTTGTTGTGAAAAAACAACAACAACAACAACAAAATAAAATAATATAGCCAAACAGAAGAGCAACAACAGCAGCAACAACAGCAGCAACAAGAAGAACAACAATTTGCTGGAGTGGATTAATAACAAAGTCAACAAGGATAACACGCCTTAATTATGTATGTACAGGCGTTAGTGCGCACTGTGGGCGGGGCCCACGGGCAGGTGGACGGATGGCTGGATGGATGGATGGATGGATGGACGGGCCCCAATGCTAAGGGGCAAATTGCTTGCTCTGCAATGATGATGGGTACGGTGAGGGGAGGAGAGGGTAGGGTATAGGGTTGGTCGGGTGGGTCGAGGGGATCGGCAGGTGTTGTTGCGGCTGAATGACGTAAATTGTAGTCAAACAGCAACAGAAAACAGCAAAAGCAACAAACAAACAAACAAAAACAGTCAACCAGCCAACTAACAAATGCGGGTTCGTCCTGCTGCCACGCAGCATCTATATATAACTGTGTGTGTGCGTGTGTGTGTGTGTGTGTGTGTGTTTGTGTGTGTGTGTGTGTGTGAGATCCTTTTACATTTGCCGTCTTTGCTACATTGATGAGCAGCAGCAGCAGTAGGCTGTGTAATATACGAGACACACTGTCTCTCTGTCTTTATGTCTCCCCCCGCCTGTCTCGCCCGTCTGTCTCTGTCTGTGTATGCGTGAAAAAAGCAAATACTTGTTAACGAATGCGGGCAACAGCGGAAAAATGGTAAGACAGGAGAGGGAGAGGGGCGTCGCTACCTCATCAGACACTTCTCGTATATTTTCATAAATTAATTTCATTTGTGATTGCAGCCTGCCGAAGCTCTGTCAATACTGTTGGGGTTTTCTTCGTCTTCGTCTTCGCCTTCTTTTTCTTTTTCTTACATTTCTCGTTTTTTGTGTGTGTTTTTTAATTGTCTGACAAAATTTGAAGTTTGCCTGCAGCTTTATTCTTAAACGTGCTCTGTTTATTCAGTTTTCCGGCTCACGCTGAATAAACTTAATTAATTTTCAAAACTGATTACAAAATTTTCTTAACACAATATTTGTAACTCGCATTTCAAATTTCTTTATAATACTTTGTTTATTGTGATGCAGAAGCATTTTAAGTCGCACTTTTTTCCCTTGTTTTGCAATTCAAATTCATTTGTTGTTGCAACTTGCAACTTGCAACGCGTTTTTACTGACTCCAAACTCATTAGTTTAGAGATTTTTAGGTAAAACTCGAAAAAAAAAAATCAAAACCCAAAACAAATTATTTAAATAATCTAATTATCTCTAACAATTATCTGTGACTTTTTTAATTATATAATTATTTTCGTTTATTTTATTACTAATTTGCATGCATTAGCTCTCAATTTTCAGTCTCTGGTTGAATTCGTTCATGCCATTAATCACATAATCAGATCATAATTATTATACCCTTAACCCATGAATTGAGCTAAAAAGGGTATAATGGTTTTGTGCAAAAGTATGTAACAGGCAGAAGGAAGCTTCTCCGACCCCATTTACTATATATATATTCTTCATCAGCATCAACAGTCGAGTCGATATAGCCAAGTCCGTCTGACCGTCTGTCTGTCTTTATGAATGAACGCGTCGATCTCAGGAACTACAAAAGCTAGAGATTCCAGAGGCATTGCAAGTTTGTATAAAATTTTCGATAACTTTTTCATTTTACGATGTTCATATGGAATCGATAAAAAAACATCTTGAAAATCGAAAACTTGAAAATGGGAATTGAAACTATTAACAAAATAATGAACATCTGTAAATTTTTATTAAAATCGATTAAGAAACACCGCAGATATGGAACCATCAAACTTTGGTACAGTAGAAGACGTATGTCTATGTCTCTTCTCTGGGTATCTTCTAGTCGAGCTTACTCTACTAGAGCCTTCTTACTTGTATTTCCATTCAAATTGTACAAATTTCATTAAAAGCCATTAATACTACGCTTAGTCGACAACACAAACACACACGCACACACACACTTACACAAACACTCGAGTTTATCAGCTGTTGAAATTACACGCGAATTGTATTTTCCTCCTATTACACTACCAAATCGCTTTCATTAGCCTCAGAGCAAAGAGACCCTTGGAACCAGAGAAACGTACTCACAAAAAACCAACCGAATGCCGAATCATATTTTGAAAGTATGACAGGATGACTGTCCGACTGTCTGACTGGCCAACTTCACCGTCTATCTGTCTGTCTGTCTGGAGCAACAATTAAGAGGCCATTAAAATTGTATCATATGAAATTGAAGCGTTAATGAAAATGTGTTGACATCAAATTTCATGTACATGTTTTCACCCAGCCTCTGTCTATCCCAAAAAAAAAAAAAATGAGAAAGCGCGAGCCAAAAAAAATCTGAATGACTGCAATTAAAAAAGCATTCATACAATGTATTTTTATTTATGTGTAATTTGTAATTTAATATTTATGAAAATTGCTTAATGATGAGATAAACACGAGCAACGGGCATAAAATACACAAAAACACTTTACAATTGTTTTAAGCGCACATAAACATATTTAAAAAGAGAAAAAAAAAATACAGTCATAAAATGTGAATTTAAACAATGAAACGCGAATTTCACAGAACTAACTAACAAAAAGTTCAACTAAAATCGTTTTTCAGATTGTTTTGTTGAGCGCAAAACAACATTTATTTTGTGTGTCAAAAACAATTTGTTAAGTACAATTTGTGCTTTGTTCAATTAAGTTTTATTGCTATAGCTATGCATTTGATAGCCATTCGCCATTTGCCATTTGGATGTGAATTTCGATTTAGATTTCGATTTGGGCAAAAGTTGAACAAATTTTTGTTTCAAAAATCGCTTCAGATTACAATACTCTTCTACTCACCATTTTCGATTGAATTGCAGTTGGACTGTTTGGCTGTTTGGCCTATTCGAAGTTTTCTTTTGTAATTTGTATTTTATTATTGTTATTGTTGTTGTGGTTGTTGTTGTCAGACACACACACTCACACTCGCACACACACACACACGCATAGACAGAAATTGTTCCGCTGGCAAAGTTTTTGGCCAAAAAAGAAATTAAGGCGCAAATATCGAAGATAGAGAAAGAGAGGAGAGATTTTTGGGTGTTGCCCCGTTCAAGATGCCGTTTTAAATACTTTTAAAAGTCATTAGGCTTTTGCCAGGCTTGGAAATTGTGTGGGGAGAGGGAGAAGGGAACGAAACCCAAAGCATTTCAATTTCAATTAATTGAATCGATCGAAATGCCTTTAAAGTGCTTGTCAAACTGACAAAGCTGACAAAGTCTAAGTAAATAATCTAAAATTAAAGCAATCAAAACAAAAGCAGAAACAGAAGCACAGAAGAACAGAAAAACAGAACAGAACACAGAAAAAGAATTGCGAATTTTGTTTAAAATCTCACCAGTGTTTCCATGTGATTATTATGATTATTATTATTGTGTTTATTGGGAGAGTTGCTCCACTGATCTGCAATTCACGGTAAACAACAACAATTCACCGAAAAAAAAAACATTAACGAATGCACAACAAAAAAATGTTTGATTCGGCTGATCTTTCTTCGCCGCAATATATTATCTGTTTACACGTCGCTGCGCCTAAGGAGAACACGCTTTCGGTTTTCGGCAACGGCAGCGACAACGACTCCGTCTACGTCTCCGTCTCCGGGACTAACTGTATAGCCGTTTGTCAAACGGTAACATTGACTGATTTGCTTCTACACTTGACTTTACTGTTACTTTTCAACTCAACTGGCTAACTGTCGACTCAAACGGACCAAAGACTGAACTAACTGTGTCTGACTGACGACTGTCTAACGGACTGGCTGACTAGCTGAGCTGACTGATGCGACTTGTCGACCGCTTCATGCGAGACCACGACCTCGACTGAGCGGCGACACGAGAACACGTCGCAACGTGACGGTCTAACTGCTAACAGCTCTAACGGCTAACGGCAAACGGCAACGGCAACAGCGACCACGACCACGGACAATGTTGGAGACGTTGGTGACGTGACGTGACTCGCTGGGCTGCACTGCTTGAACTGACTGACACCGTAATAACCAAAACCAAAACTGAACAGCAACAGCCACAGCGTACGCAACAACAGACTGAAGTAGAGCCGAGCCGAACCGAACCGAACCGTACCGTACCGTTTCAGCCACGTGCTGCAGTTCACTTCAGTTCAGTTCAGTTCAGATGCTGTAGGACCATCAGCTGCCTACGCACACACGACAGACAAATAACAGAGCATGCTCGGCTCGCCTCGCTGTTAACCAACAGCTGTTAACAGCGGTTAACAGTTTGACGTAATGTTACAATTTTGTAACCAAACCAAATACGCAATATTTTGCGTCGCGGTCGCGGTCGACGTCAACGTCGGGATGTAGCCTCTTGTACCAAGCGCTTCTTTGCCTTTGACGTTTTGTTTCCTTTTATATTGCGACAACCACGTGCTCCAATGGATTATTAGCATTGCTTACTTATCTTAGATACCCTGTAAAACAAATGAAATATATATAATCTAAGAAACTAACAAGCTAAAATAATATAAATTTTCTTTTCTTAACTCAAAACTTTTTGAATTTTGCAAGAGTCTTCTACAGAAACTTTTGATTCCAAAAAAGTTCAGACAGGAGGAGAAATATCTTTCAATAAACCTGTTCGACTTTAGGACGTCGAAAAACGTCAGGAATGTGTAATTTGGCTTTGGATTAAATAGTTTGAGAACATAAGAAAACATTTATATAGTCCTTACATTCACTTACCACAACAAAGTATCTTAAAGTCTAAACTTTACAACCAAAACGACATTTCTTAAATTGGTTTCCTTTTTTTTCTCCATTTTTATTTTTAATTAAGTAAATGAGCAATTAAGCAATATTTAGGAAACCGCGAAGCCAAAGCAAATCCATTGACAATGGCCAACAGCACGAAGCGTGACACTAAGAAATGCCTAAAGGCCGGCCGGACTTTCACTTTAGCCAGGAAGCTGGATAAAAATTGGAAGCCACAATGCAACAACAAAACATATTAACCCAAGAAAGTTGAAAGGCGGCCTGATAGATAGTAGTGGTAGGGTAGGGTGGATTGGAATGGTGTGGGATGGGGGGGTATGAGGTGGTAAGAGTTTTCCTAATGAATTATCAGTATTGAAAATAAATAAGCTAATGGCAATTAGAAAACTGGCGATATATAGTTCTATATGTTTACTTATGATAAATAATGATTGTGATTTGAATTCTAATTGAAAAAAAAAAATCTTTTTTTTTTTAACTTAACAAAAAAAGTAGAAAATTTTCCAATATATTCAAATAAATAATTTCAAACTATTAACATTTGTACAAGCTTTCTTAACATTTACAGAGATATTGGGCTGGTGTCTCAACTTTAACGTCTCTGAATATATCGTTAGGTAAAAAAATGTCAAGTTTCGTTAGGATTCTTCTGCGGTTCGATAAGTGTGGAACGCGTTTGTCCTCAGCAAGGATTTTAACCATTGTGCCAGCTTTTCCTATAAATTCCCATAAATTGTTGTCCCAAAAAGCTTTGCCTAAATAGGTATAAAAAAGCTTACTTTCGCCTAATTCATGCAGCATTGCAAAAATATTAACGAACTTTTGGGTTTGCTGTTCTAGTTTATTGACCTCAATTTCTTCTTTTTATACCCTAAACTTATGGAATGGATATAAAAGCTTATAATGGTTATGTGAAAATGTATGTAGCAGGCAGAACGATGCATCATCGACCTCATAGAGAAAATACATATATACTTTATCAGCATCAACAGTTGAGTCGCTTTGGCCATTTTTCTATATTTTGAATATGAGCTCTCCTAGTCAAATTCGATTCAAATTTGATAACTTTCTGGGTTCCGATAAAACACATGCAATTCTTAACAATAAAATCATGAATTTATAAATTATATGTAATCGGTTGAGAGATAACGGAGATGTGGAAGATTGAAGATTAGTCGTCAAGTCTCAGGAATGACCGCAAGTGGTCTAGGGTTCAGGGTATCTTCTAGTCGAGGAGGTCATTTTTATACCGCTACTCAGTTTCTGCACATGAGCGTTTATACCAATCAAAGCAAGGGCCAGTCAAGCCACAACGAGCACACAATATGCAAGCTTTTGGTCGTGCTTTCGTGTATTGACAAGGGACAAAATAGAGAGAGACATAAAGAGAACGAGATAGAAAGAGAAAGAGAGAGTAAAAGGTAATAATGAGTTAAAGAAGGCAAATAAAACTCTCTATACTGCGTTTTTATATTAAAAACACTTTTTAGCTCATCAAAATCACTTAGCACCAGTACAGTGAATCTTCTATAACAGAAACTTGGATTAACAGAAATATTATAGCGGATATCTGGTAATAGATACCACTAAAAGTTAGCCTGTAGCTTCGATTTTTGCTTGTCATAACATTCCTCTTATCCTTTAGAGTATTCTAATACAATTGTGCAGCAATTTCCAGCGTCATTGCCAGTTGTATGATTTCCAAGTCATCATCCATTTGCGGGAAACGCATCTACTGATGGGAAGTCAACTCTAAGAACTCTAAAACTTTTTGTAAGGCTTGGTTTTAATGGTTTTGAATGTATTTATATTATTTGAAAAGCTAATGCAAGAGCCTTAAAAAGATTATTACCATAGCTTCGAAATGATGAAAATAACTTAAATTCTTGTTACCTTTGAATAGCAGTGTAGCGAAAAAGTTTTGATGAAAAATAATAAAAACACTTTCGATTTTTGTTTTTCTTCTCTTTATTATGCTCAATTTTCTTTTTGTTTCGACTTTTGTGTATATATATTTTGTTACGCATGCGATTATATGTATGTTTGTATATATATGTTTTTTGTTCATGTTTAATTTCAAGATGTTTCTTTGTTTGTTGGATTTGTTTTGTTTTGGTTTTGGTTGTTTTTTTTTTTCATTTAATTTCATTTTTTATGTCATTTGCCATTACAAATAAACATCATCGCACAACGTACAATCTTATGTCATGTCTATATGTTATTTATTTCATAAATAGTTTTACATACTCATTAATTGTTTGCATACATATATGCATATACATATGTATAAATAATTTACACCACACAAAAAAAAAAAAACTAAACAATTATTTATACTTATATATTTGTTGTCATTAATAATATTATTTTACTTGATTTTTTTATTGGATTTATATATATATATATATATATATATATGATTTAATTTGATTTGCATTTTATGGCTTTTAGTGCTGATCCAAAGTTAGTGCTGGGGGCCCATTTGCTGGATGTGCCTTGGGCGGCTGAAGCTGTTTTTGGTTTTTTTTTTGTTTTTTCCATTTATATTATTTATTTATTTATTATTTTTAATCCGATTTTTGATCAGTTTTGTGTTTAGTTTATGTTTCTTTTTATTTTGGTGGGCGTAAGCGTGGCCAGCGAAGCCCCCTTCTCTTGGATCAAGCCAAAATGCAAACAAATCAATACAATATATATATATATATATATATATATAAGATATTCAAATTGTTGCTATAATATCTTAAGCACATTTTTGTTGCTGTTGTTGTTGTATTGTAAGCACTATAAATTAATTACAAGTATAATCGTAATTAACTTTGTTTATTTTTCACTATTATAATAATTTTTTCATTTTATCGTCTATTTTACATACAAATGCGAATATAGCATACGCGTATTAAACTGTGTGTGTGTGTGTGTGTGTATGCTGGGCTTAATTATAATGTTATAGTTATATTTATTATATATATATATATATGCATGTGTATATTGCTATATAAGTATACATGTATATATATATATATATATATTTGCATTTACTTTGGTTTTACATTTATTTTTTTCTCATTCTATCAACGTGTTTAACGAGTAGTAGCACAATTTTGGACGAAGATGGTTTGTTGAAATAGAAGCGTCTAAATGTAAATATATAGGTATGTATATTTGTGTGTGTATGTGTGACTGTGTGTGTGTGCCTATGTAGTTGATGTTCTAGTAAGCTAACTTGAAGCTGATAAATCAAGTCAAGTTGTGTTACAAAATTAACAAAACAAGCCATTTGCCTAACCCAGGGATTTTCGGGGATGAGAAATTTGGCATAAGCACGTCTCAATTTACATTACATAGTAAAAGTTCATATGACTAACCAGAACATTTATAACAAAAAAAAAGAAAACATTCATCCTTACGAGATGTTTTACACACATTCATTATCATGTGGGCGGCTTTTTCTATCGTTTATTTTCCACATATTTACTTTAATACAAGTTTTGAAGTTTCATATTTGGTTTATTTTTGGTATGGATAAGTTATTAAAACTATATCCCAATTAATCAGATCAACTTGATTGAGAACATAGTATAGAAATTAAAGCAAAGTATTTGCCGAAAGATTGCAGCTCATATTTCGAATAAGTTTGTGTGCAACTTCTTGTACGGATGGATGGATGCTCTTCAGTTTGATGTTTTGGTTAGTGCATGCTCTTCTCGTGGTTATACAATACTTGTTTAGCGATATAGTGTATATATATATGATATTTATATACGGGCAAGGGCAAGGGAATGGTGTAGGGTGGGGGGGATTTGGCAGAGGCATTGTAACTGTAGCTATTATAGTATTCACTAGTTGTGACTCTGTCTGTACGCTGTTCAACTAAGCTAAGGACGTTTTCGCAAAAAGGTCATCATGTTAATTTAAAGAGATTTATATATATTTATATATATATATAGATATATATGTGTATATATGAATTTTTATACCCGAACAATCGCATTGGAGCCGCATTGCTCTCACTGCTCATTATTAACTATTAGTACTAAGCTTTTGCAAAAAGGCGTGCAATTTCAATCATCTCGTTTCTTATTTCCATTTTTTTTTTCTATTTTTGGTTTATTTTTTGGTTTCAGTTTACGTATTGGAACAAAATGTTTACGCTTGTTATTTGTCATAGCTTCCACATACTCATCTTTCGCTTCTTCTTCAATCTCTAATCTAGTGTACTCCACAAAAAGAAAATGGAAAACGAAAACGAAAAGGAAAACAACAAAAAAATTACACACAATCGATAGCTAAATTTGAATGTTGTTTGTCTATGCATTATATATGTAAGTATCAGCATTATATCGACGACCTATAACTATACACATAAGCAATTCTATTCACACGTATATATAAATATGAAGATATCTATTTATATATGTATATGTACTTTATCATTAGAATTTTGCCTTATATGCATGCGCTCCATCAATCTCTTAATATCTCTAACCCGACCGACCAGCCTAACGTTAACAATCGCTTAAATATAAATGGGATTCTCCTGGCCAGTTAACAAGCGGAACATTGATGTAGGCATCGTTTTCATGAGTATCTAAAACGAATAAGGGAAAGGAAAGATTAGATCAGATTACTGCAATATAATATTCATTATTTGTTTACCTCGCCCACCGATGTGGCCAGCAAATTGACGATCTTCTCGTGCGGCACTGCAACCACGCTCTGGTTGTTTATCTCAATGATGCGATGCCCGACCCGAACGCCGCCTCGCTCCGCAATGCCACCGCGCAACAGACTACATATCTGCAAGATAAATTGATTCAAATAAGTTTAAATAGTTTGAAATAAGGGCTTCCCAGGGCACTTACCACGCCATTTTGAACGCTAAAACCAAGCTGATATTTGGTCTCTGGCCTCTTGATCTTGACCTCGACGACGGGGGCACAGGGTACAACTGTGAATTTGACAACGGTCTGGTTTTTAGTGTTCTTGATGTACGTCTGGCAAGTGGACAGCGGTAAGCCCACAAGACTCAGTCCATTGATGGCAATCAGCTGATCGCCAATGTTCAATTGACCGCAACGTGCCGCCGCCCCCGAACTCATGAGATTCGCAATAACGACCGTTGGCAGCATGGAGCCCCAACCGCTCTCGACAATGACAACGCCCAGTATTTCGCCCTTGGCCTTGGGCACAACCACTTCTTTTTGCAGTTCCTTTTTGGCAAAGATTTCGAGCTCATCGCCAAAGATCTCTTGGCTATTGAGTACCTCCTGGTAGTCCATTTCCTTGACAAATCGATGATCCTCAATGCCATTGGCTTTCAGGAATTCCATGTAGGCCACCTGGAAGGCCTGTCCAATCGACTGAGCTATAAACTGTGCCTCATCACTCTCGAAAACGTGACATATCATTTTTGGTGTGCGATTCGGTTTGGGCGCATCATCAATGTCCTGGGGCACGAAACGTCGACGTGCCATCAACACGACTAGATCCCCGATATCTGCTATATAGGAGATGGTGCGCAACGCATGATCCATCATTATCTCCTTCAGATCGGTATTCAGCACCATTATCTTCTCTGTCGATATAAACAGATCCACCTCCGTACTTGGCTGCACATCACCATCGGGTGCCTGGAAAATATCATATTTCGGCAGTTAGTACAATTCATAGATATAATATATTGAGTCTTGAGTTCTAGTTGATTTTAGCAGACGATAATGTATTCAGCAAATAAGAAAAGCTTTTGGGTTAAACAATTGAAATTGAAATTTATCATTGTAGTTCCTTGGTTCTACTTACCAGGGCCTATTTGTATACAAATTGTATTTATCGATTGTGTGTTTTTTAGTGGTATTGATTGAAACGGAGCAGAGCATTTGTTCGGTTAATGTAGATGTAGGCAACAAATTGATGCATGGAAATATAAAAAAAACACAAAAAATATTTCGATGAGTTTCAAGTTTTATAAATTATTTAATAACTACTTGCTACGGTTTTGTGAAAATGTATAAAGGGATACGCAAACAAATGAAACTTGATCAAATATTCAAAATAAACTTATTTTCTTTCTCAAACTATTTGTTAAAGCTATACACATTGAAAATGACATTTTTGCACATTGTTGTTCAACTTCACCTTGATGCGTGAAACGGCTTCCTCGGCTTGCATCATACGTGTCGATTTGGTGGGTTGGCCCTCGCAGACCAGCTGCGTGGATCCCAAGTACTTGGCCCGGAATAGAACCCCTTCGATTAACACTGCACCGCCTTTATAGTTGTAGTTTGAGTTGATTGTTGTTGGTTAAAGTAAAGAACATTAATTAGTTACGAAGAAAATGAATTATTTACTCAAATTGTAAGTGTTTTCGTATACAGTGATAAGTTTTGTGTGTGTGTGTGTTTAAACTGTTGTTAGTGTTGTGTTTGAGTGTGTGTAAGTTGCCACAAGGTATCACCCATATACATATACTATCACATACTTTGAAACTTTATCAAGTTCGAGGGATTGTTCATGTATTTGAATGCTTACTTTTGTTGATTGTTTTTAGGTTTTGTGTTTATTTGTTGCTGATGTTTGTTATTGTTATATTGTTACTGTTAGTTTAGTGCTTAGTTAATGCTACATAAAAATGTTTATATAGAAAAATTTATCTTACAAAGTATTTTACACACACACAGACACAGTAAAATGAACGAACGAGGCATGCAATAAACGCAATTTTGTCAATAAAATATGCGAAAGAATATAGAAAATACATTGTATATAAGTATATATATATCAAATTAAATATATATTGTTACGATTAGCAAATTTCTGTATACAATTACTATTATTATTTGCGATTTGCATTGCAAATCATACATACGTACAATAGATTTACAATTTCAATATCATATACCCTTACAATAGCATCAAAATCTAGACTCTATTAAAATTTCATTATATACGAACTAATTAAAGTGGTTTGTACTTGTATTTTTCTATACAGATTATAAGAACAAGTCAAAGTTCGATCAGACAAAACTAAATCTTTTGCTCAAGAACTCTTTGAAAGTGTATACAGTATATAGAACTGCCTGTAAGGGTATTTAATCGTTGGCATGCCAAAGCTTATTCAATTTTTTAATGTTTTTGTATTACAGACGCAGCTGTTGCTCTTTATATGACCATAACCATGTTTGGCAATCCCCAAAATTTATAGCCCAGAAACCATTTTTATACTTTCCTATTATCTTTGAATTAATCTACTTGAAGCTAGGTCAACCCACAACCCAAAAACAACAAGCAATTTTTTATAATGCACTTATCGATTTTCATAAGAGAGTTAACTTAACACACAATAAGGCAACAGCTGCGACAACAATAGCAACAACAATATTTACGATACATACATTAAGTATTACTTTCTTTTCATGTGATTATAATGTTAATGGTTTAGGCACTAAAATTGCAACAATTGAACGAAGGATAAACCCAAAGCATTTACCTTCTTTGCTCTTACTCTTTTTCACTTTTTTCTCGCCACTGTTGCTGTTGCTGCCTGCACCGCTGCCGCTGCTGTTGTTGCTGCCGATGGCCTCATTGTTGTTATTGTTGGTGTTGTTGCTGCTGCTGTTAATGTTGTTGTTGCCGCCGCTGCTGGTGCCGTTGGTAGTGCCATTGGTGGTGCCAGCATTGACAGCATTAGCATTGGCAATACCCACATTAATGCCATTAATGCCTCCCTCGTTCTCCACATCCAGTTTGTTGACACCCGGCACAGATCGCTCCGAGCCATTGCCGCCATTATTGGGGCTGCCCAGAGTGAGAGTGGGCAGAACGCCTGCTGCTGCTGCAACCACTGCCGAGGCGACCACATCTGCAGCATTGGCGGCAGTCATGCCACAAATATCCAAGCCAGTGGCATTGGCCACCTTAGACGGTGACTTCCCGCTGTGCTCCGAGGAGCTACGCGAATGACTACGCTGTGCCAGTGCTGCTGTGCCGCTGACCAAATCAAGTAGCTTGCCAGCTGCCGAACCACTGAGACTGCTTGAGCTCTTGGGCGGAATGGGTGGCGGCGGCAGTTCGGGCGTGGAGCTAAGCAGTGCATTGTAACCGTTGCGTGTCTTTGTGCTGGACATTTGCTGCTGCTTGGGCGAAATCTTGGAGAGCAACGATGTGCGTGGCTTGCGGTCCCAGCTCTTGTTCTCATCGTAGTAGCCCTGATCGTCCAGACGCTGATGGCCCAACAGACGATCGGTCTCCAGATCTGTATCCACATCCTCCTCGTCGGCGCTGTGGTTCTTTGAGTGGTTGTCCGAGCTCGATTCTAGCAGCGCTTTGCCAGCACCACCATCCAAATGTCGCGACAGCCAGACGGGTGAATTCATCACAGGTGATGGTGACCGTTGCGTCTGCATTGACTGCTGTGTGCTACTTCGCTCTGGTATGGGAGGTGGAGCACCACCACCAGAGCCACCACCGCCCACCATACCGGGAACACCAAGACCGTTGTTGCTGCTGCTGCAATTGCTGCCAGCACTGCGAGGCTTTTGAATGGGCGAACTACGCTGCAACGTTGCACCAATCGGCGTGTGCTTACTGTTGTTGCCTGCCTGTTGTCCGGTTGACTGGAGCAGATCAACATCGCCGCTGCAGTTGGGCTTGCGATGCGGCGCCGGTGCTGGCGGTGGCGGTGTCATCTGTGCCATGTCCGGACGGTGGAACACACCTACAAAAATAAGAGGTAAGGTAATAAGTACAGTATTTGATGAGTACTTATGAAAAAGTCAACAAAACTACTTTACAAACGAAAAAGAAAGAGAGAGAGATACAAATTAACTAATTACTTGTGTACTTACTGATAGAGTATAGAGAATCCAATTCTGGATCTATGTTTTTGAACACTTTGCTGTTACTGTTGCTGCTGGGACTCTGACCGAGCAATTCCCGTTGCTGTGGTTGCTGTTGTTGGTGCTGTTGGTGTTGTTGTTGTTGTTGTTGTTGATGTTGCTGTTGCAGCTGAAGTTTAAGAAGGCCATTACTTGGGCTTGTATGGCTAAGCTGATGGCCAACGCCATTGCTATCCGTGCATGTTGAGGCAGTCAGATTTTGCATGCTGTTTAGACTGTTGTTTGTCGAGATGCGTTTCATGTCCATTAGCATGGAGATACCGGCACCAATACTGGTGCTGGCACTGAGATTACCCTGTCCCTGACTTTGACTTTGAGCCTGGCTCTGAGTCTGACTCAATACTTGTAACTGGCTCTGATCGAGCTGAGCTGCCAGCTGCTGGAGATTCTTATTGTTGTTATTGTTTTCGGTGTCACTGGTATGACCCGAGGAGAGGCCATCCTCAAGCACTGGCATGGCTGAGGCATAGTACTTGGCGTAATTTGAACAGGAAGTTGAAACACCGCCATTCATTTCGCCCGAGAGACCTGTTCAAAAAGAGAGAGAGGGTAAGTTGCCAATTGGATTATACATTTTATCCACTTACTGTCTAGATCGCCGCAGTTGGAATCATAGTCGGTCGTCTCTGGCGAGTAACGATAGTTATGGTTGCCCGTTATGCCCCCACCAACGCTCTGTCCAACGCTTTGTCCCAGTCCACTGCCGCTGCCAGTGCTCAGCAGCTGGTTATGATTGAGCCCATCCTGTTCACCATCCCGCTCGCCACTGCTGCGACTGGCCGAGTCCAAGAAGAAGTCAAAGTCACGCATTAGCGGACTTCCACTATAATGCCTAGGCAACTGTGCTGGCCGTGACTGTAGCTGTGCCTCCAGCTGCAACTGTTGCTGCGGCTGCGTATATCCACCATAGACATGACGCTCCAATACTGGAGGCGCCTGTTGTAAGAGCAACTGTTGCTGTTGTTGCTGCTGCTGCTGCTGCTGGCGATATTCCTGTTCGATGGGCTCATCTTCGTCGTCCACCTCATCGTTATCATCTTCATCTTCCTCCTCTTCCTCGTCTACTTCAAGCTCATCACGCTCAAGGTTACTATGAAACTCATACTGGATGTCCTAAAATATTAAATCGTTAGACAAGAATGGAAATTTTTATTCTATATTGTATATTTACGATGCTGTCGACATCGCTGCCATTTTCCATGATGGGTTGTTCATCAGTCGAGGGACACTTGAAGAACTCCTCCAGCACTTTGCGCGTCTCAGAGAACTCATAGAGGTAATCAAAGGTCGACGATTTGGTTGGCAGGCTCAATGGGGCAGGACCCAGTGCTGGGCCAGTGACCGGTGTCGAGGAGCTGGCAGCAATCGTTGTTGCTGTTGTGGCTGCGTTTGCAACTGTTGCGTTTGCAAATGTTGTTGCTGCTGCTGGTGCTGCTACGGTTGCTGCTACTGGAGGCGGAGTTATAGATATACAGTTCATCAACTCATTGGATGTGGCCATG